>JBANSL010000007.1:30584537-31784537 GCA_037127255.1 Persicaria tinctoria | reverse complement strand
TAAAATTTTACGATCGATTTCATCCTTTCACCTCGAGGATTTAAAATAAATTCGGGGGACGATATTTTTTTTTCCGGTCATAAAAATCTAATCGATCGAAAAAGCGAGATTCGGGGAAACTAACATTCGAAAACTAATTTTGGAATTCAAAATTCGCGTGTTCGAGATTTATTTCCGGGTAATTTTTTACCCATTTCCACAATCTATCCTCACCCACTCCCATCACCTCACCATGCCTACAAATGGAACCATCCCCTTCACCATTCCCTCACCATCACCATCAATCATCGTCACCATCACCTCCTCACCATCACTCCCGCTTTCTCTTATTGTTCATGCAACACACACCACTTCATCTTCAACATCACCTAAAACCATCACCGTCACCTTTCCGTTTCTCTTCTCCGATCACCACCACCAATCCCTTTCCATCTTCGACCCCTCCTCGGAGCCACCAGATTCCTTGGGGCCACCAGAAGCAACGAAGCCACCACTGGAGCCGCCCCGAGAGCCACCGCAGCCCCACTCCCTTCTAAACCCTGTTCGATCGCGAGCTAAGTTCCGGTAAGCGATTCTTTTCCGTCTTCGATCGAAACCCCTCTCGGACTTCACCATCACGCTCACCCATGTTCCACGCCGGTCCGACAAGCCTTCGCAAGCTACCGACGACGCCCAGAACTCCGATCGAGAGCTCCAAAGTCGCGAACATTCTCCGTGAGCTATCAAACCTCCTCCTTTTTCCTTGGTTTATTTTGGTTCCTTCTTGTCCTTGAGTGGTCGAGAGAGAGAAAGTCGGGGATGGGTAGCAAAGGAGAGGCGAGCCCGAGACCTCCAGCAAGCTCGAGGGCGGCGAGGCGTGCGTGAACTGCGAGAGCGAGCGCAGGACCATGAGTGGGTTGCGAGGGACGCCGGGAGCGAGAGCCTGGAGCAGCAACGCGAGGTGAGGCAGAGCTGAGGGCGCAGGCTGGCTAGGACGAGCGAGAGCCGAGGAGCCGGCCGCGAGCAAGGTCGAGCAGTGCGGCGACGTCGAGTTGCGCGAGGAAGGCCATGGCGCAGGCGGGCTTCCTTCGATTGAATTTGAAGGATGACGACGATGAGATGGCGTGTGGGCCCACCTCCATTGCTTTTTTTAATCGGAAATTTCACGAGGTGCCCCTGGGATATTGCAATTTTTGCGAGGTATACAACTCTTTTACATATTTCGCATGGTGCCCCTGAGGTTTTGAATCTTTTCGCCTCACGCCCTTCCTTGTTAATTTTAACAGATTGTTAGACACTCCGTTAGTTTTCAATTAAAACATACAGAGTAAATAACAAGAAAGAAAGAGAGAGTCTAGTCGTTGTTCAAGGTAACCATCAGGAAGAACTTGTCTCCAGTCGTTAACGCTTCAAGGTAACCATCAGGAAGAATAATCAAAGAAAGAATCAAAGAGAGATGATATTAACTCTTTCTTCCAAAATAATACGAAGGGTTAAGACTAGACAAAGATAATTTCCTAGTAAGAATATAGAGTAAGTTGAGGAATCATCAATCAATTACAAACTCTATTTGCAGATAAAATCCAACACAACCAAGTGTTTAATTTGGGCTAATTAAGCCAGAAACCCTAGAAAATGAGGAATCATTTTTACAAGGGTTTAATTTGGGGATCTACAAAAAACCCTGTACTTCTTAACCCTAACCCTAACCTGCTGGCTATTACCATCCCTGCCGCCAGGAGTCGAATTCTCCACCTTCTGGGTGAAATTGCCCGCATCATCGTCCCAATTCGGGTCGAAATCGCCGATCTTGAAGTCCACCGACTCCCGTTCTCGTCCATTATCCCCATCCTCTCGCAACTAGAGGTGGCGTTGACGGAGAAGGCGAAGGAGGAGGCGAAATTAGGGATGAGAGAACTAAGATTAGGTTGCTGAACGGCGAGAAGGGCGGCGACGGCCCAGATTTTTGACCTTCGTCTTTCTTTCTCCGGAGCTTTCCTTCGTGGTCGACCTCGCGAAATTTCCGTATTTTAATTATTTAACTAGTTGGGAGTTATGCTAATTAGCGGGTTTGGTTCGGTTCGGTTCAGGTTATCCGTTTATTTATTTAACTAATTAGCGGAATTAAAAGTATTATATATATACAGTATTATTTGAGGTTTTAAGAGATAAAATATTATTTTGGGAGAATTATAAGGGTTGGTTTATTAAATAAAAATGGTTTGAATTTTAGAGAATTTGGAAAAGAATTTTAAGGTCGGAAAATGATCTAATAAATAAATTTAAAAGGGGATTTTAGCAAGCATTTTCAAGGGTCAGAATTCTTAACTGTTTAATTTGGATTTTGAAATGGATTTGGGACTAACTTGGGAACCCGACTTATTCGATGACTAACTAGCATGATAAAATGATCGTTTGACTGACGGGATGATATGTGTGACTAATAGCATGACTTGTGGTGAATTATATTAGAGATTAAAGGTTAGATAATTACTTAATTATGATAATGATGATATATATATCCGTATGCAAAGTATGAGTATAAAATGATAGTATGCAAATTTGGCTAAGTATGATATGGAGGTTATCTTAAGCTGATGAGTTGGCAAGTTATGATGAAAACGATATGAGATGGTGAAACGAGATGAGAAATTGATTTGAGACATTAATGTTGTTGATGATGGGATGATTAACTTATATATGCTTTATGTGAATCTTGTGTGTGTTATTTGATATGCTTTGTGTAAGTTAGACTTAGACTTATTATGTTACTTATCTTCTAGGTGAGCTCTAATCTGCCTGGATTTTGCTTGATTGCTATATTGCTTAGATTCTGTGCTTGTTCTCCAAGTAAGTTCTTTGAACTTACTCATGATGGGCGCTCTATGCACTGGGTGTTATATAGTAGGCTAGTGTTCATGCACCATACGACTTACAATCACGCTTAGGATCTAAAAAGGAAACCATATGATTTGCTATATGTCTTTTTTAGAAAACGGTCGTTATAGGTGTTTATTGGATGTGACCTTTTTCTCTATTCTTGTCATCTTAGTGGGGCTTATTATAGAAAGTTGTTTGCACTTGATGGGTGAGGTAGGCTTTTTGGTAATAAGTCGTCATAGGACTCTTAGAGCATTAGGCCTTATATGGGTGTCGTTGTTTGCCTTCCCTTCATAGTAGTAGGTTCCTTACGTAGGGACGGCCTGCACCGTGGGTGAGGTAGTTCCCTTTGAAGGGAGTTGCTAGAGGATTCCTTAGGAGCCTAGAGGGACATGCTATTTGGCATTTCTTGTAACTGCGCGCCTCTTTATTTATGTCCGCACTTAATTATCCGTATACTTGTCTGTTTAAGTTCCGCTTTGCATTACGTATTTCATTTTAGGAATAGGATGCTTATTATATGCCTCTCAGAGTGTGTTTACACACGCGCATGAGTGGCCTGATGATTGACCCAGAGCCCCCTCATTTTTTTTAGATTCAGGTAACCGCTAGCCGCTATCTTTGCTTATATGGATGCTTGGCAGGTTCAGACTTTTGGCGTTAGATTGAGAGCTCGAGAGACCACTAGACTTCCTCTCTTTTATGTTGTTTTGTCCCGGCTCTGCCGTGACAACTTTGGGATTGTATTTTGCTTTAACTTCACTTATGTTGGTTGCATGCCTAAATGGATTTTCCGCGTTGTAGACTTAGGGCAGGCACAGGGGTTTACCCCGGGGTCTCCAACGGACCTTACGGATTTGGGTGCGAAATCCCGCTTTAAACTACAAATCTTCGGTTTCAAACCTTCAACCTGTACTCGGAGCGCAAGATCCTAACGAGGGGTTTTATCCCTCGAAACGTAACTCGGGAATCATAATCTCGGGCCGTTACAAAGGTGGTATCCGAGCTGAGGTTTTGTAATCCGAGTATGATAGGTTGAAGATGGTTTTGAAAATAGCCCAATGTTTTAAGATGGTTTTGAAAAATGTTTCAAAAGGGCAAAATGAATTTAATTAGAAGTAAACCTAAAATGAATAAAAGGGAAACAATCTCGAGGGTAGAGACCAAAGTGATAGACATTCCTTATGGATGTAGAACTCGGGGAACGGTAGGCAAAATACTAGCTTTTATTTACAGATGGGCCTAGAAGACTCCAAGAAACACCACGGATGTTGGAATGTTGAGTTAGAAGGCCGTGAGGTTTTTGCCCCTCCGGTCAGCCGTCCCTCGAAGGACGGCATAGATCGTCTCTATGCTTACGTTTATATATACATATATGCAATTGGGCCCGAGGGCGATCCTCCTCGAAGAGGTTCCTATTAATCTTGTTGATTGCTTCCGTGATGATTGCTATTGTTCTTAGGATAGCAAACTAATCAATATTCCTTGACTTGAATCATGTGTTGAATAACCGTGCAAACGGGATAGCGGGAGAAAGGCTTGTTCTTATGTAATCAGAATTCTTGTTTTGTCGGAATAACCCTTACATAATTCAAGCCCTTGATGGTTCTGACTCTGTCATCCGCGCGCCCCACCAAAACACCTAGACATGTTAGCAAGGGTCGAGAAGCATCCGCTTTCCCCGTTTGGAGTCATGTTTCATATCCCACCATCGATGCTTCTATCGAGTCTCGTACTTGGGGTTGGGGTCTTCCACGGGAAATTTGGGTCGGTCAACTAATTACCTTCGGAAATCATGTCGGATGTGAGGGTTACCTGAGTATGTTAGTGGGGGTGAGGATTTAGATCGTTTTGAGATAGAAGTGAGTTGTCTTATGAAGTCATCCCTTTCCATCCACGTAATGGCCAACCATGTCTTCTTGCCACAAGAGTCTAAACACGATTTCTACCCTCACCTCAAAAACAACGTGAATGTCCTTGTCACCTATCTAGCGAGTCATACTAGCGTACCACGGGGAAACGGTGTGGCGAGTCGGTGATTGTCCTTAGAGAATTATGTCAAGTTATAATGATAACCTCCTTGTGATTTAATGACATGCTATATTGGTATAATTCAGCATGACTTACCTAGTACCTCGCATGGTTGCACTTATGAGTGGATGTATGTGCCGTATGTATTGAATTCCCATGATTATTGTCTCCCTATGAACTAGGTCCGTGATAGTGTGGTCAACTCTCATTGCATGTTTAAAATGTGAATTGGATGACTTAGTATGCCAGATTAACCTAATTGGACCTTATGGTTGTGTAAACATATTTAATGAATATTGCTAGTATCATATAGGACATATATCTCCCAGTTATAGGCCCTTATATGATTGTGTGACTGCCTAGTCTTACTATGCGAATATGGATGTATGTGAGGAGATAGTTGCTATACCAACCCTGCATGAATTGACCATACCATTAGCATGATTTTTTAGGGTACATCTTAGCATGCTTTACGCAATATTATAACTTGCTTATGTGTATATCTAAATGAGTGATAAGTCTTGCATATGATATCATGTGATGCTTTATCTAGCTCTGCAGCCTTTTCCCCTTCAGTCTCAGCACTCTCTTGAGCTCTAGTTGGCTCAGAAGCCCTCGAATCTTCTAATTGCTTATCACTCCTTAGGGACACAGCAGAAATATGTCTCTTAGGATTATCTCATGTTCCCTCTGGAAACTGACCAGCGAGCCTAGCAGTATTGTTGGCCCGCTGAGCTACTTGAGTCTCAAGCATTTTATGCCCCCTAGTGAGATTCTGCACTTTTCCAGCTAGACTCTTAACGGTTCCCATAAGTTTCTCCATCATTATCTCCATCTTGTTCTTCGGTGGTGGGGCTTTCGGTGGAAATCTGGGAGGCGGCCCTTCTGCGGCTTGCTTGTTGGCGTAGGAGAAATTGGGGTGATCCCTCGCTCGAGGATTGAAGTTCTTATAGTTCCTGTTATAGCCTTGACCCATATTGTAGTTGTTGCCCATGTAGCCAACTTCCTCCTCTTGGCTCTCATTACCTTAGAAGGCATATCTCTGGCAAGCCGAAATAGTGTGATCTTAGGATCCACAGAACTAGAATGGCACCGGTCTAGAGCCCGCAACACTCACTTCCTTAGTCAATAGACACTTCTCCAGGATTGAGCTCAATTGCTTGATTTCATAGGCTAGAGCATCGACCCTAGCATCTTGATGAGTTTTAGCATCAACTTCATACATCCCCGCACTTCTTTTAACATTGGCAAGAGACCTAGGCTGAGAGTATTTCCCACACTTTTTAGTTGTCTTCTCTATGAACGCCCAAGCATCTTCATCTCCCATTTCCAAAAATTCTCCTCCAGACGAGAAGTCAATACGCACTCTAGTGTTGTCACTGGCAGCTTTATAGAAAGTCTCCAATAGATTCAGCTTTGGTATCCCATGGTGAGGACACTCAAACAAAAGGTCCTTGAATTTGTCCCACGACTCATGGATGTTCTCCCCATCACCAACCATAAAAGAATTTATCTTCTGCCTCATTTCAACAGTCTTGGCTGGCGGGAAAAACTGATTCATGAACACAGATGACAATTCCTCCCAAGTGGTGACAATGCCAGCCGGGATAGAGTTGTACCAGTGTCTAGCTTTCCCTGCAAGTGAGAAGGAGAATGATCACAATAACAACTCTTCAGGAGCGACACCTTGAACTCTCACCTTATCCATCAGTTCTTTGAAGGTGGATATGTTTTAATGGGGGCTCTCAGTAGGAAGCCCAAGGAACATATTCTGCCTAAATATATTCAATAATGCATGCTTCAGCTCAAATTTCACGGGCGTAAAAGCAGGAATGACGACACCCGATTGTGGTAGGTACTGAGCTCGATCCAGCTGCTCTCCTAAGGTTGTCGGTCGTTGTGGTTGGCCGAGCTATAATTTTTTATTAGCTAGATGTTGTCGAAGGTTAGCATTTTCTTGATCCCTTTGAGCCATTTTCCCTTTCATTTCTGCCAATCTAGCCATAGCGTCAGCCATCGTTTCAGCTCTAGCAGCTTGTTGTTCAGCTCTTCTTTTGTGAAATGTGCGTTCAGGTTCAGGGTCAAAAGGCACTAGATCGCTAGAGCCTTTGTTTTGTTTTTTTTTAATATTCAAAGCACAACTTGAGGCCAAAAACAAAAAGAAAAACAAATCAAAGCAACAAAAAGAACTTAGAGAACTAGTCGTCAAAAGACGATCGATACTAGCACCAATTCCCGACAACGGCGCCAAAAACATGATAGGCTAAAAACCTTAACCGCAAGTGTACGGGTTTAGTTGTAGTAATCAAGTGTTGTATCCACAAGGACCGGGGGAGTATCGATTATAATTCCGAGCTAGTTCGACCAAGTTCAGAATAAACAAGCAGATTTGAGAGTATGTATGTATACCAGGAAAACCGATTAAGTGTAGATATATATATAAAGAAGGCGTCTAGGGCTAAGGATTTACCAACAATGCATCATCAATAGGCAAAAATAAAAGTTTTCTTGCTCGTGTGATTTTGAAATCAAATTGTGGAGGTAGGTTATCTAAATCGGTTAGCAATTCTCCTTTCGGACTCAAGCAACCGATTAAGGACCATTAAGTTCATAGAGTTCTATGCAATAATCACACTAACGTCGCCTTTCGGGTTCGAATAATATCAAAATTGCCCAGAACATCTATGACAACCTATGAATCCTCAAGAAGTTTAGTCTCCCTTTCGATCAACAAACTTCGGGTTTAATCACGTAGTTTCGATGGATCCTAATCGCTTTTCGGTCTCAAATCACCATCTAAATTCCAATTTAGGGTTTTCTTCTTTCGGTTTCAAATCCTAAATCGGATCAAATCGACTTGCATCAATTAAAATAAGAACTACATGATCAAATCACAATCGAACTCCGAATCATTCGAGAGATACGAAGAACAAGCCTATTTCCGCATTGTCGGGACAATCCCAACCTTTGAACAAGAAATCTAGCCAATCTTGGAGAATTTCATGCTCATTTCAATCAGATTCAAAAAAGCAAACATGAATCTAAAAGAACTTCCAAATAGGTCTCAATAATTTCAGGTTTTTCGGCCCCTAGAACCTCCCAGAAACGTCCCTTAAAATATCCCCAAATAAAAATAAATTAAAAATGGGAAAAAACGGTTCAAGAACGACACTCGGGCATATAACAGCTCGAGTGTAAAGGGCACTCGGCCGAGTGTAAAGGTATGAGAGCTTCTAGAGGCCACTAGATCAGAGACCTAGTCGAGTATTAAGGGCACTCGGCCGAGTGCAATCCACACTCGGGCAGTACAGGGTTTTACACTGCTCGAGTCTCTCGCCACTCAACCTATTGTCCGCCTTTCTGTGCTTCCTTGTCTTTCGCCGAGCTCGCCTCGATTTCCGTGCTCCACATCATTTATTCCGTTCCTCCTGGTTCATCTTTGACGCTTTCTGATTGCACCGAAAAACCTCAAAGCTCGTCTTTCTCCTTTAGCTCCTCTTATTGGTACTGAAACCGCTAAAAACACCTGAAGTCACAACGAACGAGTTGTAGACACCGATTCCTCCTAACTAAACAAAAAGGGCCAAAAATATACATAATACTTAACTCAAATGCCTTAAGCCCGATGCAAACATGCCCTATAATCATCGCTAATTAGACGATATCAAAATACCTCATTCTTAACCTTGCTTGTCCCCAAGCAAGACTGAGACAATAATCACAAAATAGCATCTACTATTTCAAAATATTCAACGAATGTCATCCTAGCATATCATAGCCAACCGACAAGCTTGACTAGCTCTTCAAATCTCAACCTCAAAACTCATTATCCACAAAGGTTGAACAATCTCAAAAATATCAAAAACGTGAACAATAAAATTTGGCAAGTAATTTTATGATTTTCAACTAAAAAGACATAAAATAATAGATTTGTCATATATGAACAAATTTAAATTGCAGATTTATTATTAATTCACATATATGTTCTATGTCACAAATCATGATAACATTAAGATTTTTTATTCCAACTTTTCATGCATAAACTTCGTCTTACATTTTTTTTATTTCAATCAAGAGTAAGTTTATGATATTTGAAAATCGATCATTAGCTCGGTGGACAAATAACACAAAAAATTATTTAACTAATATAAATATTGGCTACATCACATAAAATGAATTGACTTTATATAAATAAATATACCTTAATGTATATGACTTGCTTTTATGATGCAATTAAACAATGAATTGACTCACCATAGAAGATGATATATCCAAACGCGTCCATTAATTCCACCACAAAAGATTTGATGTGGGCACCCAAAAAAGCTTTGTACTTCCGTGCCCTGAAAACGTAAGGGTAAATGGGCAATTAATTTATGCCTTCCGTGTTTGAAACACGGGAGTTCAAAATATAAGTTGTACTTCCGTGTTTGAAAAACGAGAGTATAACTTTTAGTTTTGCCTTCCGTTTTTAAAAAACGGGAGTTATAAAACTGGGTTGTACTCTCGTATTTAAAAAACGGAAGTACAATTTTAATTACATCTCCCCTCTTTTAAACACGGGAGTACAACTATTTTATAACTCTCGTTTTCTAAATACGGTAGTACAATTTTTTAATGTATTTTGAAAAAACGAATGATTTTGATTTTAACTTTTTAAAAAAAAATAAAATTGAAACACACATAACTTTAATAAATTATATTTTAGTATATCATATAAGAGTAAGTACTCTTCTTTACATACTGTTTAATATTTTTTCACTAATTTATCCAATAAAGAGTAAATAACCAAATTTATTGCATAAGTTATGTTCTGATATCCTTTAATATAATGTTTTATAAATATTTAATCGTAAGATGAAAATCAGAGGTGCTGATGTACCAGTAATAGTCCCGCGGGATGGAAGCTAGGTCTAAAAAAAATAAATGTCCATTTTTGTTGTATGGTTGGGAAGTCGAAAGAAATGGTTATAAAAGCAATCTGACGAGCCCATTCTAACATCGATTTTCTATCCGACCAGTAATAATTATTCGCAAAACAAGGCGTATAATCGAATCCAACAATGTTCATTCTATCAAACTGAAAACAATTGAAATAGCGTTGAAAATAATCATATTTCACGAATTGAATCAATATTATCATTAAATTTCACGAATTGAAAACAATTGAAACTAGTACGATTCCCGCGCCATGGCGCGTTTTTTATAAACTAAAATATTATATATATATATATATATATATATATATATATATATATATATATATATATATATATATATATATATATATATATATATATATATATATATATATATATATATATATATATATATATATATATATATATATATATATATTATAAAATATTAATAAATGTTATGATAAAAATAAAAATAAACTTTACAATTAATGTATCTTATAATTATTTCAGAATTTTTTTTTAAAAAATCTTATGTAAAGTATAATACATATATATAGATATTTTAAATTGCTCAATAATAATAATAATATCAATATCATTATAACATTGTTTAAATGTGATGTGTCATAATCAATAGTTATATTCAATGTTTTGAATTAAGCCCAATAGTTAGTAAATAAATTTGATTAAGCCCAATAGTTATATTAGATTGAATTAAATGTTTTGAATTAAGCCCAATAGTTAATAAAATTAAAGAAAAAAGATAATTAAAGGAAGAAGAAGAAAAAAGGAGAATTAAAGAAAATCCAAGAAAAATGGAAAAAAAAAAATAGTAAAACTCCTAAAATACCTCTAAGATTGACACATCATCATAAACTTTTCTAAATTAAGAGTTTATATAGATAGTTAATAAAATTAAAGAAAAAAGATAATTAAAGGAAGAAGAAGAAAAAAAGGAGAATTAAAGAAAATCCAAGAAAAATGGCAAAAAAAAAAATAGCAAGACTCCTAAAATGCCTCTAAGATTGACACATCATCCTAAACTTTTCTAAATTAAGAGTTTATATAGATAGTTAATAAAATTAAAGAAAAAAGATAATTAAAGGAAGAAGAAGAAAAAAGGAGAATTAAATAAAATCCAAGAAAAATGGCAAAAAAAAGTAGTAAGACTCCTAAAATGCCTATAAGATTGACACATCATCCTAAACTTTTCTAAATTAAGAGTTTATATAGATAGTGAATAAAATTAAAGAAAAAAGATAATTAAAGGAAGAAGAAGAAAAAAAAGGAGAATTAAAGAAAATCCAAGAAAAATGGCAAAAAAAAATATAGTAAGACTCATAAAATGCCTCTAAGATTGATACATCATCCTAAACTTTTCTAAATTAAGATTTTATATAGATAGTTAATAAAATTAAAGAAAAAAGATAATTAAAGGAAGAAGAAGAAAAAAGGAGAATTAAAGAAAATCCAAGAAAAATGGCAAAAAAAATAATAGTAAAACTCCTAAAATGCCTCTAAGATTGACACATCATCCTAAACTTTTCTAAATTAAGAGTTTATATAGATAGTTAATAAAATTAAAGAAAAAAGATAATTAAAGGAAGAACAAGAAAAAAGGAGAATTAAAGAAAATCCAAGAAAAATGGCAAAAAAAAAAAAAATAGCAAGACTCATAAAATGCCTCTAAGATTGACACATCATCCTAAACTTTTCTAAATTAAGAGTTTATATAGATACCTGAATATTATTGTTTACTCCTTCGTTACCATTGGATGTGTGGTTTGACATTCTTCTACTCAATTCGGCGGAACTAGGGCAAATACCGGTTATGACTAGTATATTCGTCCTATTAATAAGAAAATCATAACCTTTTTTGACCCGAAAAAATAATAATTTAAACTTACCCTTCCGTTTTCTAAATACGGAAGGCAAATAGCTATTTTGTACTTCCGTATTTAAAACACGGAAGGCAAACATCTATTTTGTACTTCCGTATTTAAAACACGGAAGGCATAAACCAACTTTTGTCTCTCGTGTTTGAAAAACGGAAGGTATAAAGTTGATTTGACCTTCCGTTTTTCAAACACGGAAATTGTGTATAATATTTTCCAAAAAATAAAAAAAAAGAAATAATTATTACAGCACTACTTTCGTTTCTAAAACACGGAAGACTATTTTTTTTTTGGTGCCCCACCAGATTTTTTGTGGTGCGGTTAACAACGCCCTATCCAAAACCCGAACATTATATTTACGTATAATAGTTCAATTCGCAAAAGGTTATTGTGAAGAATCAAGTATTCCAAACACATAAATTAGAAGAATAATACTGAATTGAAAAAAAAATGAATTTTACAGTACCAAAAACGTCACCAACAAAGAACAACTGAGCTCCTTTTATAGAGGAGGGAAGGAGCGTCTAACTACCTAACAACCTATACTAAAATGACAAAATTACCCTTACAGAAATCATTAAATCCCAAAACTACCCTTAGCTAGGTAACACTAGCCATATGGTTCACATACCCCCCTCAAGCTGGACTTGCAACCGGATTGATAAGGCCAAGCTTGGACCTTAAGTACTTGTGTTGAGCAACCCCCAATGGCTTGGTGAGTATATCAGCAGTTTGATGAGTTCTAGAGATATGTGAGGTGCAAAAAAACCCATCCATGATCATATCTCTAAGAAAATGACAATCCACACGAATGTGTTTTTTCCTTTCATGAAAAACAGGATTTGCAGCAAGGTATTGAGCAGATTGATTATCACAGTGCAAAGTAATTGGCAGAGGAACCTTAACATTTAAATCCGATAGAAGACCTTCAATCCAAACTAATTCACTAGCAGTGGCTGACATAGCTCTATATTCACTCTTTGTTGAGGACTTAGAGACCACTTTCTGCTTTTTGGTTTTCCATGAAATCAAGGAGGACCCAAAAAACACACAATAACCTGTCAATGAACAACAACTAAAAGCACAAGATGCGCAATCTGCATCACTGTAAGTAGATAGCACCGAATTAGAAGATGAAGCATAGGAAAGAGATAAATTGAATGTACCCTTCAAATATCTGAGAAGATACATAGCTGAATTCCAATGGGAAGTAAGAGGATGCTGCAAAAATTGACTCAGTTGTTGGACAGTGTAGGAAATATCAGGGCGTGTGAGAGTCAAATACAACTGTCTTCCAACAATTCGTCTATATCTATCAGGATGAGGAAAGACATCATCTCCCTCAATTGTCAATTTCACACCCTTTTGCATAGGAAACTCAGTAGGCTTGCAATCAAGCATGTTAGCATCCTTCACAATATCCAGAACATACTTCCTCATATTTAATAAAATTCCACCTGAGCATCTAGCAATTTCCATGCCCAAAAAATATCTAGCAATGCCTAGATCTTTGATAGTAAAGGCTTTGTGGAGAGCAACTTTAGTGCCTTCAATTTCAGTAGCAAAATTGCCCAACAACAACATGTCATCAACATAAACTAAGGTGATGGTGAATGACTGACCAACCCTTTTAGTAAATAAACTATAGTCATGCTTGGACTGAACATATCCCAAGTTGCATAGAAACTTTGTCAATTCATAGTTCCATTGTCTACTGGCCTGTTTCATACCATAAAAAGACCTTTCTAATTTACAAACCATATCAGGAGACACGGGATATCCAGGAGGAGGTAACATGTAAACATCCTCCTCAATAAAGCCATGAAGAAAGGCATTATTGACATCTAACTTATCCAATTGCCAATCTTTAACAGCAGCAAGAGCCAAAATAATTCTCACAGTGGCAAGTTTAGCAACGGGAGAAAATGTATGCTTATAGTCCTTATCTTTCACCTAATTATACCCCTTTGCAACAAGCCTGGCTTTATATCTTTCTATTTCACCAGAAGGTATGTACTTAACCTTGTAAATCCACCTTGATCCAACAACTTTCTTACCTACGAGCAAGGGAGCCATTACCCAAGTGTTATTCTTTTCAAGAGCATACAACTCTAATTTCATACCCTATTGCCATTCAGGCTTGTCCTTAGCCTAAGTATAAGAATTAGGTTCAAATACTTTGAACACATTAAAGAGAGAAGCCTGAAATGAGGCAAAAAGGTGACTCGCATCCTTTAAACTCATAACAGAAAAAACTCAACTCAATGAATCAGAAGAAGCTGCAAGCAATGAGTCACACACAAAATCCTTCAGTCTGCGGGCTTATATACAACTCTCTTAGACACTGTCACAGTAAGAGCCCCCATATTATCACCCACACGAGCCACACTAGGTTATGAGGAGGTACCAGAATTTGTATCAGGAACTAAAATACCAATTGATTATGTACTTGATGAAGAATCATTGACTGAACTATCAGAATTAACCATAGAAAACTCAACATCAGAAGAAGGAATAACAACTGAATGTCGGCCATTATCAAATTCAACTGTAGGAGAAACCAAAGGAAAACTGTGTTGAGCCTCAGCAGAATCTGTAACAGATTTCTTTTCTCTGAAAGGAAAAACATTCTCAACAAATTTGACATTCCTACTAATAACCACTTTCTTAGAGTCCAAATCAAACAATTTGAAAGCCTTTTGATTGGGAGGATATCCCGAAAATACACATCTCCTAGAAGTAACACCAAGTTTGTCTCTACTATGTTTACCCACAGTACAGTAATAAAGGCAACCAATCACTCTCAAATCATCATAAGAATGAGCTTTATTATGTAATACCTCATAAGGAGACTTCCAATTCAATTTGGAAGAAGGCATCTTATTAATAAGATGTGTAGCCCCCAAAACACAGTCTCCCCAAAACTGAATAGGTAGGCCTGCATATAACCTAATAGCCCGAGTTGTTACTATGAGGTGCCTGTGTTTCCTTTCCACTCTACCATTTTAAGAAGGAACACCAGGTGTAGACATTTGATGCACAATACCCTTAGTCTGCAAGAAATCTGTACATTTTTTCTGTGTAAATTATGTCCCATTATCTGACCTTAACACTTTAACAGAAGTCCCAAACTGATTCTCAACCATAGTAATAAAATTCACTATGACTGCGGCCACCTGCAATTTATCTTGCAGCAAAACTATCCAAGTAAATCTACTATGATCATCCAATACAGTAAAGAAATACTTAGCACCACACAAAGAAGCAACTTTATAGGGACCCCAAAGATCCATATGAATCAGTTTGAAAGGAGCTTCAGATCTACATTCACTCCTCTGAAAAGGGAGAGCATGGTGCTTAGTCATAGCACAAGTATCACAGAAAAAAATCTTTCAACTGAAATTTATTATAACCAGGAATGTGTCTCATCTTGGACATAGATGAATGAAGAGTCTGTAACAACTCTACTGAATTACAACCATTACTAGAACTCAAATCAAAATCAACATGTGTCACTTGGTGTGCTTCTCTAATCTTCTGTGCAAACAGCATGTATAAGCCACCATGAATCACACCACGAGCTATCTTGACCTTAGTTGTAAGGTCCTACAGTACACATGAGACATAATCAAAACTGAATTCTAATCCTCCATCACAAAGCATCTTTGATACTGACAACAAGTTGTGCCTGAATTCAGGCACATAAAGCACATTACTAAGCACAAGGTTACCTTCTAGGTTCACAGTTCCTGTCCATTCAACCACTTTAGCAGTTCCATTAGGTAAACCAAGCAAAATCCTTTTATCAAGTGACCTCAAATCACATAAAATAGTTTTGTCAAATGTTATATGACCAGTAGCACCTAAATCTATTATCGAATCAAAAGAATTTCCTTTTTGAGATCCAATAAGAAATGGCACGCTAAGATTACCTACAAAATGCACAATTGCATTGTTGGAATAGACATCAGAACTGCCTCCATCACATGGCTACTTGCCCTTCATCATCTTCACAACTTCATGATAAATGGCATTTACCATGTTTTGATCAGGTTTGACTCCACTACCATCAAGTGGAGAGTCAGACTGTGGAGCATCCACATTAGCAACAAATTTTCCACTTTGAGGTTTTCCATCAGTACGAGGTCCATTATACAACTTAGGGTATCCCACCAACTTGAAACAATACCCTTTAGTGTGTCCTTTCTCACCAGAGTAATCACACTACCTATCACACCTAGGCTTATTAAAGTCTCTCTTTTCCTAATCATATTGCTTAGATTGAAACCCTGGAGAACCCTTAGAGTTCTTACCATCACCAAGATCATTTCCTCTCTTATCACCTTGGAAGTTTCTGCCTACAGCAAGCACATCTGCATCTGTCTGAGTGCTAGTGCCTGCACCTTTCCCTCTTTCAGCCTGAACAGCAAGCTGAAATACCTTATTGATACTAGGCATAGGATCCTTTGTCAACACATTATTCTTCAAATGATCATATGACTCAATGAGTCCCATCAAGAATTGCATCACTTTAGCCTTAGCTTCACGTTCTTGAATTCTTTTGATAATTCCACAAGTACACTGAACAAACACACTACATTCACACCTAGTTAAACCTTCTAAAACCTGTAATTCATCCCATATCCTTTTCATCTTATTATAATAAGCTCCAATTGACAGATTTCCTTGTTTAATATTGCACAAATCTTTGTGCAACTGATATATCAGTGGATCATTAGATTCAGAGAATCTTTCTATTACTTCATCCCACAACTGCTTAGACGACTGCATATACATGAAGCTCTCTCGTATTTCACTAGGCATTGAATTTATAATCCAACACATGACCATAAAGTATGCACGAATCCATTTCTCACAATCTTCAGTGTTCTCAGTCGGTTTCACACAGTTTCCATTGATAAATCCCAACTTAGCTTTAGCACCCAAAGCCATACGGATTCCTCGACTCCAACTAGTAAAATTAGATCCATTGAACAAGGTTGAAACTAGCTGCATACCTGGATGATCAGAATTCGCAAGAAATAGTTGATTAATATGTGCATTTGAATTCTGAGATCCAAAATCCACAAACTGCATCTGATTGGCGCCAATATTCAAAGGTCTCTGTTGCTGACCATTATGAGTTCCTAGAGATCCGATTCTAGTTTCTCTTCCCATACTAGCACCTGGATTTGCATTTCCATTTGCATTCGAACCCCTGGTTGCTGATTAGCAGTTCCAGCACCTCAAGCCATCACAAATTCAGGCAAAAGCGGAAGCAAGCGGAAAAGAAACACTCAATCGAGCACGAACACAAGAACATCAACCAGATCTTGCACACGGCTCTGATACCATGTGAAGAATCAAGGAATCCAAACACAGAAATCAAAAGAATAAAACTGAATTGAAGAAAATGAATTTTCCAGTACCAAAAACATCACCAACACAGAAAAACTGAGCTCCTTTTATAGAGGAGGGAATGAGCGTCTAACTACCTACCAACCTATACTGAAATGACAGAATTACCCTTACAAAAATCATTAAATCCCAAAACTACCCTTAGCTAAGTAACACTAGCCATATGGTTCACAGTTATTCACATGAAATATTAGCAATCAAGTCTTTGATGTTATAAGCTAACTGGCAAAAATATATATAGGTCCAATACTCAATTTTACCATATAACAAATATTGCATTGGCTACATCCGTAAAATGAGAAGGTAGCATGGAGCTCGAAACAGCGGGTAGCATCAATCATCACCGGTTTCATACCTTTCAGGTTGCACTATACTACCGCCTTATTCGTTTGAAAGGTCGAGTGCAGGCTTTTTTGCTGCGCTACAATCTACATTGCCGATGGCCGAACCTGAGGCGAGGCCCAACAGGCCCTCGCCTCGGGCCTAACCAGCCGGCCCATATATATATATATATATATATTTATTTATTTATTTATTAAAAAAATCTGCAACCGATTGAAAAGAAAAAGAAAAGAGGCGTGCTCAGTGCTGGAAATGAAACGCAGCGTTGCAACACATCAAAAAGAATTTAGGGTTTCACTGAATATCGAACAACAGGGTAGGAGGGTTAAGCCGGCGACTCGGCCAAGCCGTTCGCAGCAAAGCAGCGACCACCGCACCGGGTTCGGAACCATCCCAAGGCCGCTCTCTCCTCCCAGGCTCCGCCTTGACCCTTTCGGGCAGTCAGCCTCTCGGTTTCTCCCTCCAAAAGCAGTGGTGCACGGCGCAGCCTCTTTCAATTTCCCCCTCCAGACTCTTTCGGCAATTCGACCTCTCATCCCAAGCTCCCCTCTAAATTCTAATTGCGAAATCAGGTATAATTTGTTCAATTTCATCTTGGGTTTTCGGAATTATTTCGATTTAATTTGTTAGTTTTAGAATTTTGTAGTTAGGGTTTTGGAATTAGGATTGCTAGATGGAAATTTTCGAATTTAGAATTGAATTTGTTGGGTTTAGGATTTGAAATTGGTTTTGGATTTAGGATTGAATTTGTAAGGTTTTGGAATTGAATTTCTAAGATTTTGGAAGGTGCATATGGGCAAGCAATTTGTTAGTTTTAGACTTTTGTAGTTAGGGTTTTGGAATTAGGATTGCTAGATTGGAATTTTCGAATTTAGAATTGAATTTGTTGGGTTTAGGATTTGAATTTGTTTTGGATTTAGGATTGAATTTGGAAGGTTTTGGAATTGAATTTGTACGAATTTGTTATCGATCAAAAAGAAGGTGATTGAGAAGGTTGATTATGCCAAACTAATTGATACTTTTTGCCTCCAAAACTGTGATACATCTGATATTTCAATAACGACATGTCATATGATTGTAATTTTTTCTCGAGATTTAATGTAAATTTTTTGTTTTGCACTTCAATCTCGAGGTTTGATGTATTTTGAAACTGAAATGTTAATGTACTTATATAACATAGTAAATAACTACATGTTTTTTTATGGCTTGGTGTTCGTTTTTCTTATCGTGAGGGCACAGCTTTCCTAACTCGCCTCAGGCAAGTTACAATTGAGGTATGGCCCTGCCGATGGTTGTAATGACATGCTTAACTTCCCTCCCACGACCCCTAAATGTGTCACTCCAAAAGCTCCATTTGTGTGAGCAGTGGACAGAGTTGGAGAATCAAAATCTCCTTCGATTTGAGCAGCACCAATCCTAGAAGAACTCACAACAGGATTCGCTTTGAGTCTTATAGTGAGTTCTTCTAGGCTTCACTCATCAATCCTAGAAACAGCACCAATCCTAGCTAGAAGAACTCACGAGCTGTTACAAATGCTCAAGCTGGAAAACCACAAACCATCAGCCATTGCTCTAAAAATCCCACCTATGCGCTAGGCGACCCCTTCCTCCTAGAGCTAGGCGGGCCCCTAGGCACGTCTTGGCGCTCGCCTTGACCGCCTAGGCGCCCCCTCACCGCCTAGGATCCGCCTAGCGATTTTTAAGAATATTGTCATCATTCAAGGAATCACATTAAACATCAATCCATCAACGCATTTCGGTGAAAGCTCGCCAGAATGGCCAATCTTGATAGAAACAAGAATTATAGATCGACGAGAACACTTCCATGTACATTATATGTTCAGTAGAACAAAAGTGCCAAATAAAATAATAATTCTTCCTTGAAAAATTTACAGAGAGCCAAAGTTAATAACTATCTACTGATGTCTACAAGAAAGCGTCAAGAAATTAAAAAAATAAAGAAATTTTTTTAGGATAGCATCAATCAATTAGAAAAAAAAAGAGTGCAAATTTATACGATAGAGAAAACAAATTAATTAAACGTTGCAAAAGTTTAAATAAAGAAAATGGACAAGTTAATAGCTTATCACTTGTGGAAGGCTTGCAACTGTTGCAAGTAACCAATAGTAAGAATTTTTTTTCAAATTAGCCAAAAAATGAAAATTATTTTTATGAAATTAGCCAAGAATACAAACTATTTAGGATTTAGCCAAAGCGAGGCTAAGTCATTATTTCAAACAGCGAGTCTAGCCCAGCTTCTAAAAAAATAATAAAATACTAAAGTAGTCGTTTAAAAAATTTGTAAGTTTTCCACAAGAATAATAAAAACCCAAAAAAAATATACAAGGTAAAGTCGGCTTTTATTTTTATTTTTTTAACCTAGATTCTCCCTGATGCTAGAAAAAAAAACAAGGTCTTAAATTCACCCATATTTTTTACAATTGGCACCACATATTAATTTTTTTACAAATATGTGCGCATCAAGAATTGCAGCCCTGTGACTCTCGAGGCACAGGGTTGTTACTAATGAGGAGCAGACATATAACTGTAAAAAGAACCTCGCACAAAAGGTAAACATGTGTATGCTTGTGATTTATGAATCATAGGGTTACGCGTCAAGAGGCGCACAAACTTGAAAAAAAAGGCGAAAAAATAAATTTGTGGTGTTAATAGTAAAAAATTGTGGTGTAAATAATAAAAGGAAAGGGAAAGGGGGAAGGGGAGAGAAAGAAAGGGAAAGGTTACGGGAGAGGAGTGGGCCGGTGGGGGAAAGGAGAGAGAGAGAGAAGGCTAGGGAAATGAGAGAGAAAAAGAGAGAGAAGAGAGCGAAGGCTACCGGAGGGAGTAAAAAGGAGAGAGAAAGTATAGCAAAGAGGAAAGCAGGTAACGGCCCAAATATAAATATTCGGGTTACGTTTCGAAGGTTGGATACCATCGTTCAGATCTTGCAATCCATGTACGGGTTGATGTTTCAAATCTCAAAAGTTAGTCGTTTAAAGTGGGGATTTCGAACTCCAAATCAAGTGAAGGGCCATTGGGAACCCAGGACCTGTCCTATTGACTAAGTCCCTTAAAAACCTTTTCAAGTTAAAAGCGTGCAAAATTGTAATCCGGATACAACTTGTCATGACAAAGACATGTCAAAACCAAAATACGAAAACACGAATTTTGAAAACATCTAAGTCAAGTCTGGTGGAAGAGTCAGTCTCTCGTTCAACAATCGTCCAACAAGGTACCTTGTCATGGAAGCATGGAACAAGCATCAACCTACAAACATACATAAAAATAATAGATGAAGTGGGATCAGACTAAGGCAAATACACGTGACTAGGTCCAACTATAGGCACACATATACGCTATACCTAAATAAAGATGCTTAAATGCAGAACGGAAATTAAACACGCAATATATATATATATATATATATATATATATATATATATATATATATATATATATATATATATATATATATATATATATATATATATATATATATATATATATGCGGAAATTGCGGTAAATGACCCAAAGAATACGAAGCGGCATATCCCACTAAAAATCATGCCCATCCCTAGATGTAGAGACCACTCTACGTCCATACCTAGATGTAGAGACCACTCTATGTCCATACCTAGACATAGAGACTAGGTCATTGGTGCAAGACGAACGTCATTGGCACTTTCGCCCTTTGCCAAATAGTAATAAAATCCAAACTCGAACACAAAACCAATAGATTAGCAAATCAATGACTTGATAAACCAAATAACTACTTGTATAGCGATGAAGTCCGGAGTCGAACCCACAGGGAGAAGCGATTCACTACTCGATAACTCTTAACAATGACTCTTATGACAAAACAATGATTTATGACAAATAATCAAGAAACAAAGTAACCAACTTTATGATTGCAAAGCAAATTGATAATAATGAAGAGAAGATATTTCATCTGTAATTCTTTTACAATGGTTGAGATTCATGGTCCTAGGATTGATTCATTAATTACTCATAAACATATGTCTACTTCACTAAAGTTGAGAGATCTGCAGGGATACAATCACCTTATTCAATATCACTAAAGAATAGCATTAAGGATTCAAGTAATTAGACCAATTGGCATATTGATTCAATTCAATTAAGACAAACCAGAACAACCCTAGATCAGCCCTAATCAACATCCCTCAACATAGATCAATTGAAATCTTCCACTATAAAGACAAAGAAATATCACTACTTCAATACCTTCGTTTGCTATTAAGAATACAACAACGGATTCATAGCTAAGATGCAATTCCTAACATGGTGATCAATCATAGAAAGGAACACAAATATAATCAATAGGCACAAGATGATAAATATAAATATGAATAACTAAATAGAATTAAATCCTCACAATCTAAACAACCATGTCTTCGAATCACATGTGATGTCCACTAAAATAGCCATGTTGAGATGCACATTTTAGCTCCTTATTCTATATATACTTTGCATATTTCGGGATGGGAATATGTTGAATTTATGTAATGTATGCTTATTTGCAAGAAATAGAGGTCTACATAAGTTTTGGTTTAATATTGCAGAATTTGGAGCCATTCCGGGACAAAACCAAGAAGAGAGAGAGTTGAAGCCAAGTTTTACTCGATCTCGAGGAGACTTCCTCGATGTCGACAAAAGCTGTGAACCAAAGCTGACTCGAGGAGATGCCAGATCGAGAAACTGAAGAGAGAAGCCAGCTCGAGAAATTTTTTTACTCGATGTCGAGGAAATTCCTCGATATCGACAAAGCCCAGCAGCAACACCTGATCGAAGATCCAAGGAAGAGCTACTCGAGAAAGCTAAGCAAGTAACTCGAGCAACAAAACTCCTTGATGTTGAGGAAGTTCCTCGATATCGACCAAACCAGGAGCACATGTCCGAGCCAGTTCCGAGGAAGAGTTACTCGAGAAGCCCAGTGAAGCCCAGTCGACGAACAAAGTTCCTAGATGTCGAGTAACTTACTCGATATCGACCAAAAAGTTCCTGGGCCGCGATGCTGTTGTTGGGCCTGTCCGAGTCGAGTTGGGCTGTTGGGATGCGAAGATGTCCGAATCTATCAAGTTATATCAAGTCTATCAAGGGATTTATCCATTGAGAGAGGATTTATCTACCACATGAAGATATTTGGATATTTTAGATATATTTCTTTTTAAGATAAATGTTCTCTTTAATTAAGTTTTATCTTTAGAAATTAGATATACTTTCCTTCTTTGATTAGCAAGGATTGGAAGCCTATAAATAAAGCCAATGGGGCTAGTTTTTCATTCATTCAATTCAATTCAGAAGCTAGAGAAGTAGTTCCACACAGAGTTTAGGAGTTCAAAGATTTTAGGGTTTTGGCATTCAACGAAAGTTGGAGTGCCGGGATTGTAAAGACTTTTAATTGAGTTTATGCAAGTTATTTCTTTTCAATCAATGTCTACGATTGCGATGAGGCGCGAGTAGTCCACCTTCTTCTAAGGTTTGGGCGAGTCCGACGATAGCCATGCGTGTTTGAGGTAAAAGATTTGATCTTTGTCGTGTTTTGAGCATCTACTACCTTTTATGTGTTTATTACCCATTCAATGGAGATCCATGCTAACAACTTTGATTATAAACATAAAATCGGTAGATACAATTAGGGTTTCTTGAAAGAGTTGTCTAATTGTTGGAAAAGGCGAAAGCTTGATCCTTCGATGCAATTTGCATGATTATCGTTATTTATCTTGCCTTATGCATGATTGGTTATCATTGTTGCAAACCCCAATCTTGGAAGTTTTCTTTCATACATATTTTATTCCAAATTAATCCGCAAAGCCTTGTTCTTTATTTCGTTTTAAGTTTCTGTTTCCTCGATTTCGACCAAAATTGGTCGATATCGAGTACTGATTTTCGATCACCTAGATCGCTATAGCTTCTGGTTTCTGCAGGTACCCAACGTCGACCAAAGTTTTCCTCGACATCGAGGAGAGTTACTCGATATCGAGTAAAACTAGTGACTGCTGCCTGTTCTGTTTCGACTTGTCTGATCTTCTGTCGACTAACCCTAGTCGAGGTCGGGTAATCTGTAAGTCGATTTCTGTTCGTGAGATTCCATCGCTACCTAGGATCCGCTGACCAGCTTCCTCGAGGATCGAATCTGACTTTCTCTTACTACATCGGGAATCCAAAAAAATCATATTCAATTCTTTAAAATAATCCCATTAAAATAATACATTTAAAATTCATATTTCAAAACCGACAATCGATAATAAACCCGTCATAGAATGGTTCAACCCAAAAACCAACCAAAGATCCAAGAATCAAGGGAGCCGGCCTCGGCCAAGGCCCTCTGGGCTAGTTTCGCCGCGGCGAAACTCACTCCCAAGGCTCCCGTGAAATAGGTGCTTCGCTAGCCACGAGAGACCCATTTCTCCATGACGAAATGGTCAGTTGTGGTCGTGAAAAGCACATCCTCCGTGGTTTACTGACCATGGTTGCTAGCCACGAGAGACCCATTTCTAACTCACTGCGATGACCATGGTTTCGCCGTGGCGAGATTCGAACATTTTGGCTCGTTTTTTCCTTGAATCAACTCCGTTCTTTGTCAAATCAATTCTAAAATAAAGTAGAACCTTCACCGACTCAAAGCAACATAAAAAGACTCCAATAAGAACCAGATGGAGAGACCGGAAGAGGGATTACTGAAGTCTTCAAGGAAAGTCTTCAAGATGCTCCAATGGGGTCCTTCGAGCTCCAAATCGACGAGGAAATGAACGATCGAGCCTAGCAAAGGTAGAGGATGAGTAAAAGTCCTCTTTTATGAAGATTTGAGACCAAAACAAGAGGAAACGAGAGAGTTTGAGTTAACCTTTGAAAATAGGGGAGGGAGAAGTAATAGGGCTCGATTTTGCACTTCTCGACATTAGATCCACTCTGATTTGACCTTAGAAGCTGGGAAACTCAGTAAAGGTACACCTTTAAAAGGTTTGAAAGGAAAAGAAAGCAAGAGGAGGGAGAACGAGCTGGATTACCATGAGAAACCGATGAATAGGGGCTTCTGGGCTCGATTTCACGGCGGCGAGTAAGAACTCGCAGCAGCAAAACCCTCCAATCGCTTCTGTTTTCTCAAAAAATGAGTCAGTGGTGGTTCCTTTGCAGCTGATCTTCAAAGGAAAGAGGGGGGGGGAGGAGTTTATGGTGGTATTGAAGCTTGGAAACAACAAGAAACAAGAGATTTGGTGGTGTTTCAATTATTGAACAAGGGAGGAAGAGAGGGTGAGGTGAGGGTTTCTCTTGAGATTTCAAAATGGGAGAGGGGGGCTAGAGTTTTGTGTTTGGGGCTCAGAATTAGATGTGGATGCTAGGGTTTTAGGATTGGTGTGCTATAAATAGGGGCAATAAGTGGGCTTAATGGGTAGTAATGGGAAAAAGACAAAAGAATGAGAGAGAGAGAGAGAGAGAGAGAGAGAGAGAGAGAGAGAGAGAGAGAGAGAGAGAGAGAGAGAGAGATGGATATGATCTCGCTAGGTACGATTCTGAATCCGACAATCTATCCCTAATCCCGACCCTCGAAAAATCCAAATTGAAATCCAAACCGTTTTAAAATGACCAACTAGACTCTATGTTTTCAAATCCGAAACTCAAAAGCGGAAATAAGAATCTGTAAAATCTCAAACTCAAAGGATGCCGGATTTATTTCAAAGAATTTTTCAAAATAGCAAGTTGCTCGAGGACGGGTTTTTCGATAACTCTCCAAATCCGGTAATTAAATAATTTAAGAGATTTCGGTCTTTACAAAGCAGGTTTGGGTGAGATAATTAAAGATCCGTTGTTTCATACAATGATTCTATTTTTTTTTTACATTTTCAACTAAATAAATATTTGATAATTCTAAAAAAAGGAGAGTTGTTTTTCTAAACAACAACTCTCCCGTTATAATTTTTTTTTTGTTTTCACCTCTTTTCCCACTTAAATTGAATATTTTTTTAAAAAAAAAAATACTAAGTCGTTGTTTCAAACGACTTAGTCTCACTTTTCCTAAATCCCAAAATAATTTATATTCTTGGCAAATTTACCAAAAATAAAATCGTTTTTCGGCTAATCTGAAAAAATATTTATGATTTATATATTTTTATACTTTCAAATAATAAATAAAATAAATATATTTTATATTTATTATTTATTATTTATTATTTAATATTTATTGAATAAATAAGTAATTTTTTTTGGAAGCAGGTTAGAAATTTGGAAAGCCGTCGCCGACCAGGCCTCTTTCCTAGCGCTTCCGAGCGAACGAGAACACGAACTTCTGGATCAGTCACCAAGCTATCATCGGCAGGGATGTATTAGGCCAGATGTGCAATCCTATTAGCCACCGCATTCGAACCCCTGAAAATATGACGAATAGCAACATGAGACATATAATTTAAGTGACTAGTCGTGTCGGCCATCAACAGCTCAATGTTCCAAGGACACGACCAGTCCCCTAGTGACGAAACTCGCTTTTTAAGTTTCCACTTTCAGTGGGACCCTAGGGTTGACCCAGGGGAACCCTGGGCACTCTCGATGGGCTTACCTGACCCGCGCCGATTATCTCGAAGCGGCCCAACCTGTGTCGCAAGTAGAATAGGGTCCTTTGGGACCTATCCTATAGTGAAGTTTCATCAACGTGATGGAGATTTATCCTTTACTTGCCGCTAATCGTTCAATCTGGAGAATTGATCGCGACGTTGTGAATCCTCTCCCGGACTGATGGCGTGTTACTTGCCGCGAGTTTTCCTTTTATTATGTGTCTGCTTCTTAACATTGTTGGAAAACTTATCTCTCAACTTTTTATCCACTCTATCCTTTCTTTTTTCTCTCTCTTGCCAAAAAGTCCCTTTTACTATTCTGTCTTTCCTCTTTTATAGTGAATGAGAGTCCCATGTTCTTTGACACGTGTTGTTTTTAAACTCACATGTGTCTCCCCCGTGGTTTGAGGGCATGCAGGACACGTAGCTACTGTTTTTCCGTCCGCGGACAGGTTCCTAGAGGGGAGTTTGTCATCTTGAGCCGCGGTAAGTCAATTGGAGCTTTCCTCCTTTCGACCCCCCCCCCCCCTTTATTACTATTATTATTGCTTTTATGTTTTTATTACCTTTTAGATATTTTTCGGCCGGTTTCGTCACAACTCCTCAAGTTGGGTCGAATCCGTATGGAATTGATGGAAGCTGACTCACCTTCCGCGGAAAGTATCCGGGTTCGTGCATTTTTCCTTTTCTTGGGCCCTCCAGACGGAATGGGTTAAAGTCCCAATTGAGGCTCATTAAGAGCCCATTAGGCCCAATAGTATTAGGAAAACCAACGGTTGGTAATTTCCTTATAAATTACTCCGTTACGTTTTTTTACTTCTCATATGTCTTATTTCACTTTCAGAAGTTTTTGTTTTTTACTGCCTCTCGCTTTTCGGTTGTTTTCCTTCGCCGACGGTCTTCTTCTGTTTGAGTTTTCCGGCGGTGTTTGTTGTGAGGAGGAAATCAAGTATGAAATATAACAAAATAGATCAAACCAGATTTAGGCACACGCAAATAATTACAAGACTCCCTCCAATGTAGTAAGAGAAAGTCAGGATCGAATCCACGAGGAAGCGTGTCAGCGGATCCAAGGCAGCTGTAAATCTCACAGAAAAGCAAGCAGAAAACAAAAACAAAGGAACAAAGAAAGAAAGACAGAAATAACAAACGAAGACAAGAAATAAAAGCAAAGACAGAAGCTACTCGATCTCGACTAGCTTTTCCTCTAAATCGACTAACAACAGCAGAGACAGAAACTGAAAATCGACGACAGAAGCACAACAACAACTCGATCTAGACAAGGCCTTACTCGAGATCGACAAAAACACAGAAAACCTCAAATTGCAACTTCGAACACAGAATCTCGGATTTCGACAGAAATAAATCAATATATGAAAGAACTTCCAAAGCCAGGGTATCAATGCCACAACGATAACCATGCAAAGTAAGTAAGTAACACATAAAGGCATAAAAGATCATGCTTTCCATCAAAATAACTTTCGTTACTAACAAATAGGCATATAGAGTCTTTCGCATAAACCCTAATTGTTACTAACCCTTTTCACATAATTAACCCAAGTTGTATTAAGATCACTTTCGCTTCAATAATACAAACAAGGATCACCTTCAACTCTCGCAAAAGAATCATGCTCATAGGGATAGAAGACGAATTGCATAACAAGATCTGACCTTTACCGCATCACCTCACATGGCCACCGTCAGGCTCACCCCATCCCAGAAGTGGGTGGACTACTCGCTCTTCATCGCAATAGAAGACATTGATGTATAAAAAGAAACTTGCATTAAACTAAATTCAAAGTCTTTACAATCCCGGCAAACCAACTTTCGCTGAATGCCAAAACCCTAAAAACCTTAGAACTCCTAAACTGTCTCTGAAGAACTACTTCTCTTGCTCTGAATTGAATTGAATTATGAAAAACCAACCCCTAAGGCTTTATTTATAGCCTTCTATTCCTTGCTAATTAAGGATAGAATATATCTATCATATATCTAAAAAGCTTAAAAGATAAATAAAAGTAATTTAGGAATTAAATCTAGAAAGAGGAAATTAAATCTAAATAGGTAAGTCTTCTCATGTTGATAGATCTTGTCTTCCATAGATAGAACTTGATGGATCTCGGCCAGCTCGGATTCCTTCGGCTCCAAGGACTCCCACAGCGCGTAGGACTGCTCAAACCGCGGCTTCGGGACGCGGCTCCTCGATCTCGACCAAGGCTCCTCGAGATCGAGTAGAACTGACGTCGGCTTGGCTAGCTCGGCGTCTCGGGTTGCTGGTCCTCGATGTGGCTCGGACATGGCTCCTAGGCTTGGTCGATCTCGAGGACCTTACTCGATCTCGAGTAAAGGTGGCTCGTCGACTAGGTCTTCTGGTGTTGTCGAGCAACCTCTCTTCGACATGGCTCGGGTGTCGGCTTCCGGTTTCCTCGATCTCGAGTAGGTTTACTCGATCTCGAGTAGAGTGTAACCCGTCATGTCTTCGTCTTCGGCTTCTCGATCAGCTCCTCCTCGACCAGGCACTCCTTGGACATTTTTGGTTGATCTCGAGTAAATCTCTCAGCTTTCTGCTCTGTTCTTAAAACGCACTTTCCTGAGTCCTCGTTCGTCGGATTGACGCATATGACCATGCGTTGGAAAGCTCTTTCCGAGGGCTACAACTCTCATGAAGACATCAAAGCTTGATTCAGAACGAACAATGGTGAAAAGTGGTCTTTTCTCCAGCTGCACCATTCTTAGCTTCTCCATGAGTTTCCTTTAAGCTCCAAATTGCGCCCGATTTCTGCGAAATATAACCAAAACTTGTGTAGACCTCCATATATTGAAAATAAGTGTAAACTACACAGATTCTGTATTATTCTAACCCAAATGCATGCAATGTATGCATAAATCGATATAAAAATAAGTGTAAAACATGGCAAATTAGGCTCACAACAAACCGCACTTTGGAGCTTAAAAGAAACTCATGGAGAAGCTAAGAATGGTGCAGCTGGAGAAAAGTCCATTTTTCACCATTCTTCGTTCTGAATCAAGCTTTGATGTCTTCATGAGAGTTGTAGCCCTCGGAAAGAGCTTTCCAACGCATGGTCATATGCGTCAATCTGACGAACGAGGACTCGGGAAAGTGCGTTTTAAGAACAGAGCAGAAAGCTGAGAGATGTACTCGATATCGAGTACCTTTACTCGAGATCGACCAAAAATGTCCAAAGAGTGCCTGGTCGAGGAGGAGCTGGTCGAGAAGTCGAAGACAAAGACATGCCGGGTTACACTCTACTCGAGATCGAGGAACCCGGAAGCCGGCACCCGAGCCATGTCGAAGAGAGGTTGCTCGACAACACCAGAAGACCTAGTCGACGAGCCACCTTTACTCGAGATCGAGTAAGGTCCTCGAGATCGACCAAGCCTAGGAGCCATGTCCGAGCCACATCGAGGACCAGCAACCCGAGATGCCGAGCTAGCCAAGTCGACGTCAGTTCTACTCGATCTCGAGGAGCCTTGGTCGAGATCGAGGAGCCGCGTCCCGAAGCCGCGGTTTGAGCAGTCCTACGCGTTGTGGGAGTCCTTGGAGCCGAAGGAATCTGAGCTGGCCGAGATCCATCAAGTTCTATCTATGGAAGACAAGATCTATCAACATGAGAAGACTTACCTATTTAGATTTAATTTCCTTTTTATAGATTTAATTCCTAAATTACTTTTATTTATCTTTTAAGCTTTTTAGATATAGATAGATATATTCTATCCTTGATTAGCAAGGAATAGAAGGCTATAAATAAAGCCTTAGGGGTTGGTTTTTCATAATTCAATTCAATTCAGAGCAAGAGAAGTAGTTCCACAGAGACAATTTAGGAGTTCTAAGGTTTTTAGGGTTTTGGCATTCAGCGAAAGTTGGATTGCCGGGATTGTAAAGGCTTTGAATTTAGTTTAATGCAAGTTTCTTTTTATACATCAATGCCTGCTATTGCGATGAAGAGTGAGTAGTCCACCCACTTCTGGGGCTGGGGTGAGCCCGACGGTGGCCATGTGAGGTGATGCGGTAAAGGTCAGATCTTGTTATGCAATTCGTCTTCTATCCCTATGAGCATGATTCTTTTGCGAGAGTTGAAGGTGATCCTTGTTTGTATTATTGAAGCAAAAGTGATCTTAATACAACTTGGGTTAATTATGTGAAAAGGGTTAGTAACAATTAGGATTTATACGAAAGCCTCTATATGCCTATTTGTTAGTAACGAAAGTTATTTTGATGGAAAGCATGATCTTTTATGCCTTTATGTGTTACTTTGCATGGTTATCGTTGTGGCGTTGATACCCTGGCTTTGGAAGTTCTTTCATATATTGATTTATTTCTGTCGAAATCTGAGGTTTTCTGTGTTTTTGTCGATCTAGAGGAAAAGCTAGTCGAGATCGAGTAGGGGTTTGTCGATCTCGAGTAAGGCCTTGTCTAGATCGAGTTGTTGTTGTGCTTCTGTCGTCGATTTTCAGTTTCTGTCTCTGCTGTTGTTATTCGATCTCGAGTACAGTGCTTGTCGAGATCGAGTAGGCCCTTTGTCGATCTCGAGTTAGTTTCTGTTTTGTTTTTATTTCTTGCTTTCGTTTGTTATTTCTGTCTTTCTTTCTTTGTTCCTTTGTTTCTGTCTTCTGTTTGCTTTTCTGTGAGATTTACAGCTGCCTAGGATCCGCTGACACGCTTCCTCATGGATTCGATCCTGACTTTCTCTTACTGCATTGGAGGAGTCTTGTAATTATTTGCGTGGGCCTAAATATGGTTTGATCTATTTTGTTATATTTCATACTTGATTTCCTCCTAACAACAAATTGGCGGAACGAAGAATGGTGAAAAATGGCCTTTTGTTCTTCATTTTTGTTCTTGCTCATCTTGAACTTTTCTTGCTTTCCGTTTTGCCATCATAAGATTGGTTTTCCTCGCCAGGTTTGTTTTTCCTTTGATCAAAATCTTTGGCCCACATATACGGTTCTTTACCCGGTTTTTTCTTTAGCGTTTGGGTATGGCTAATCTTTGAGGGGAGCATGATGAACTGGATGAGTTTAAGAGGGCCGAGGGGTGGAGAGGAGATGCGTCGTCTACATCCCGTCCACGTCATGAGCTCGAGGTTTTGGGGTCATCTTCTTCGTCTTCCGAGAGTTCTTCCTCAAATTCTCATTGGTCGTCTTCATTGGAGTTGTCTTCTTCTCAGATCGCGTCTACCCCAACTCGGGATGGGCCCTCAGGCAGTCATATTAAGGTGAGAAGGCGTCGGAAGTGCTCTAACCCTGATTACTATTCCTCTCCTTACTCAGTTTCTTCTTCTTCTAAGGGGAACGAGGAAAACGATGTTCCGTGGATGTGGATGACTCAGGACTTCGCTCTTCTCAGGACGCGGGTCCCTCTTCTACTTCTTATCCAGAAGTTGGCGTTCTGGATTCTGAACTGCCTTGGATCCCTTATGCGGCATCACCTATAGGGTTTGCGGAGGTCCCTCTCAAAGTTCGGTCTAAAGAGAACTTGGGGACTTTAACAAATTTCTCTTTTCGTGGGGACTTTTCCATCCGCGACCCCCATCTCGATTCCCGGTTGAAAAGTTGCGAGGCTGCACAACTCTGTTGGACCTGGTTGATCTTGAGGTGATTTCTCATATTTTCCCGTGGCCGGTCAAGCTGGAACTTTGTCTCCCTGTTGAGGGTGGGGGTTGCCTAGATGCATATGAGGATTGCTTATTTGTTTATGCTGCGAGCTTATCCCAAGGATTTTGCCTTCCTCTCCATCCCTTTTTTGTGGAGTTTCTAAAAGAATACAACTTGAGTTAAGCGCAGATTGTTCCAAATTGCTAGATGTTTTTCACCAGCTTCATTACGAGGTGTTTGGAAATCGGGGTTCCTCCGGCCGTGGATGTGATGTTCAGCATTTTTTCATTGAAGAAGGGTCCCCAGGATTCGAGGTTTTACCAATGTAACTCTAGCTGTGGGTACATCGAAACACTTTCCAGCAAATCGAACTGAAAGCATAAGTTGTTTCTTGTCCGCGACAAAACTAGAAAAAGTTTGAATTGTAGGACTATTCCTGGTTGGTTTAGTTCAGTGAAGAGGCCTACCATTACAGGTCTTTCTAAATTCAAAAAATCCTTTGCACATGAGCCAAAATTCTCTTGGAGAGGAATGATTTCAGCTCTTCGACTCGAGATGGTTGGATTGAGTGTTCCCCATCCGCGTTTAGGTGTTTCTTTAGTTTTAACCTCTTTACTTTGCTTTCTTTAGTTTTCTCAAGGAAGCCCTTGCTTACAACTATTTTGTTTACGTTTTCACTCCTGCTAGTTAGCGACTTATTTTTCTAAACTTTTTCTTTCAGATAAAATGGATTTGGAATCCTTGGTGAAGCACCACAAAGCGAAGGCTGGGGTCAGAAGAAAAGTTCAGCCACTCGCGGGCCTACTCAGACCCCAGTTGCACCTCCAATCATCGATCTTGTCACGTACAAGGGGGAAACGACTGATGTTGAGGGGGGAACTGTAGCCCGTCAAGCACGCAGGAAGCGTGCTCATTCGTTCGATCCCTCAGTTCCCAAGAAGAAGAAGAAAATCAGCAGTGTCGTTGGTACGTTGGTCACGGGGTAGAAAGACCAGCCACTTTTTCCCGAGGGAGATGATGTTCTTCCCAAATATCCTATCCCTGGGTTTGGGATCGATGAGCTCCTCCGGCTCAAACTTCATAAGAAATTTGCACGTAACGAGCAGGCTTATGTCAGACGACTAGTTGCTCAGAACTTCTCGATCCAGTTTTACCGGAGCACTCAATCGGTGAGCGGGGATCATAGTGTGTTATTCGTCGATGGGTGAACCTTTTGTTTCTTTACTCATTCATTGTTTATGCCTTTTGTAGCTGCAGGCGATCCAGACCGACACCGAGAGGCATCTGGTTTGTCAAGAGAGGGATATTCTTAAGAAAGACGCCGAGATCAAGGAGCTGACTCATCGAGTGCGGATTGTGGGGAATATCGTTGGAGATCCTGCCTCAGTTGAAAAATTCAAGAAAAGGACCAATGAGCTTCATGAGGAATTGCAAGTGGTCAAAGAGAAGGCGTCGATATTACCTAAAGAGCGAGACAATGCTAAATTTGCTCTAGATGTTACCCGTCTGCAAGCGGATGAGCTCAGGTCCATAGTTGAGCAACTGTAGGATCAACTTCGCACGAGTCAGGCCTCTGTCCATAAACTGGAGGAAGATTACTCAATCCTCCACGAGGAGCAGTCCATCCTGAAACAGGACTTGGAGACAGCTCAATCTCATTCGGATCAGGCTCTAGCTGTCAAATGGCTCCAGACTCCCGAGGGTTTAAAGCATTTGTCCTCAGAATGGATTAAAACCGATGCCGGCTTTTCTTTCCTATTATCTGTGGCCAAAGCTTGTCTCCAAACTCCAGAGGGTGACGACATTATGAAGGACAAGTGCTTTAGGTACTTCTGGAAAGGTATGATTGCGGGGATTAATCAGAGCGTGACCCGCTCTGCTTCCAACCCTGGGGCTCCTTTGGAGAAGTTTAGCCCTAGTCTGGAGGTTGAAGACTGGGGACTCTCTAAAGAGGAATTGGTCGCGGAGGAGTCTGAAGCTGATGATGAAGAAGAGGTTGCTGACAAAGAAGAGACTTCAGCTCAGATCAATTGATCTTTTTATTTCTCTTCTTGTTTTGGTGGGAAACAAACTCTTGCTCTAGCGTGGGTCATGGCCCTTTGTGTTTTGAAAACATTAACACTGTAAAGTGTTTTATATTACTATAAGGTCGTTTAATCTGATCTTATTGCTTTTTTCGTTGTTTGATTTTCTTTTGCCCTTTAGTGTGGGGATACCGGTCTCCCAACTGTTGTGATATCTTCCCCAAGTGTGAAGGGACTTCTTTCCAAGTGTGAAAGGTTCTTCTTCCACCACGGTTTTACCCGCGAGCCATGACCCTCTTTTTTAGGGGTCATCTTCCTTTTGGAGATTTACCACCTTCGTACTTTCTCAAGTTTCTCAGCTGTTTTGAACAACTTAGGCGTTCATGGCTCCTGGGAGTTTCAATCCTTGGGCTTTTTTCCAGATACAAGGAAGTGTTGAGCATCTTTCTCGACTCGTAAGCCCCCCTCTTTTATTGAGCAGTCTTCGATTACTTGAGGGAAAAAGTTCTAAATTAGGTTTTCCGTTTCCATGTTATTTGTCCGACTACGTGCAGGTTTTGCCCCCTCAGTTTGAGGCCGAATATAATCCTTTGCCACCAGAGTGGGTCTTTTTGTCTTCATATCTGGTTCGAAATTTTCTGGTAGCGGTAAGTTGGAGCAAAAATGGTCTTTTTCAACTCGATTGTGGATGGGAAGACTTCATTATGCTTCACGGTTTTGGAGTGGGGAGTGGCATGATGTTTTTTCACACGGGCCATGCTTCTTTCAAAGTTTGCCCGCGGTGCGACAATAATTGACGCGGATGACAACCACTCGGTGTCATCTTCGAATGGATCTTGTTAATTTTTCTTTCCGGAGGCGAATCCACCTCCCATCTTTGGTTGATGGTGTGTTCTGGCTCATTTTCAGTTTTTGTTTCTCCGCATGTAATCTTAATTGGAACATGACTTGTCTTTTTTTATTTGCTTCAACTTGCCTAAAGGCTCTTCACAAGAAGGATAGCCCTGTTGTGAGTACGGGGATTCTTTATTCAATATTACAAGCAAAAGGTATTGGCGTGCGAAGGATATTCTCCGTGCTAAACCAAGACCTTGGACTATGGCCGTCTATGTGGCTACATAAATTTTGAAAACGTTAAGGGTGTCCTACATCGCCATTGTCAACGCTTATTACAACCGTGGTGGGGGCGACTATGATGGTTTTTCTTCTAACAGTGTTAACTAATTACACAAAGTACTTCTTCAGGTTTTCCACGTTCCAGGTTTTGTTTAGAGCCACGCACTCCGGGCTGCTGAGCTTGTAAGCTCCCTTGTTGATAACATCAATGATGACATATGATCCTTCCCGATTGGCGTTAAGCTTTCCTCCAAATGAAACTTGGTTGAGCACCAGGTCTCCCTTCTGGAATCGCCGCGGCTATACTCATTTGTTATGGTACCTGGCCAACTGCCTCTTGTACTCTTGATCTTTTAAAGCAGCCACCATCCTGCGTTCTTCCCTAAGGTGCATTTCCATTTCGAGGGCCTAGTCATTAGCTTCTTGATCGTACGCGAGGATACGAGCTAATGGGACCAATCTTTCGATTGGTATGACCGCATCCACTCCATAGACTAGGGCAAACGGGATTTCTCCAGTTGGAGTCTTGGTCGAAGTCTTGTAAGACCACAGAACCAATGGTAAGAGCTTGGCCTAGCGTCCTTTTGCCGTATTCCCAAGCTTATTTCGAATCCCACATAGTATCTGCCGGTTAGTTGTTTCCGCTTGACCGTTCGTCTAGGGGTGGGCGACTGATGAGAACTTGAGATTGATGGCGAGGTCGGCGCAAAAATCTCTAATGGTTTCACAATCAAACTGTGGTCCGTGAGTTGTGATGATCGTGTCTGGCACTCCGAAGTGGCATACTATGTTTTTTCAAAGGAACCTTCTAACTTTCTCCGCGGGTATAAGTCCCATGACTTCAGCTTCTACCCACTTAGTGAAATAATCTACTAAGACAAGCACATATTTCAATTGTCCTTGGGTTGTTGGGAAATGACGCAAAATATCCATTCCCCATACGGAAAAAGGGTATGCTCCATATATGCCTCTCATTGGCTCCGTGAGCTGATGCCTTAAGTCCCCACGTTGTTAGCACGCATCGCATTTCTGGATGAACGCCTGGATATCTTGCTTCATTGTGAGCCAATAATAACCAAGTCTCATGGCTATCGAGGTTAGCGCTCGCCATCCCTGGTGGTGGGCACAAACCCCCGCGTGCAGTTCCTCCACAATAGTTCTGCCTTCTTTTATAGAGTCTTTCCTCTCTGATGGTTAATCGAGCGACCTTCGAGATGACCTGTTTTGGCTTTTCCTTTTTTGGTGGTAGAGTTCCCTTTCCTAGGTATTCCGCGAGCAGGATTCTCCAGTCACCCTCTTCACTGGTTTGGACTTGGAATACCTCCTCAATGAGCCTGCGACAATCCCTTCTTTCAAAGAAAACTTCTTCTCCAACTTCAGTCGGCATAATTGCTCCTATTCAAGATAATGCGTCGGCCTGTTGATTTTCGTCCCTTGGGACCACGGTCAGACTGAACCTTATGAATGCTCTCTTCAGAGCTTGATTCTTTCTCAAGTAATCGGGCATCAGACCGGTTCTTGCCTCATATTCCCCCGCAATTTGTTGTGACATGACTTTTGAGCCAGTGTAGGCGGTCACTTTCCTTGCGCCCCTAACTAAGGCTATCTCTAGGCCTGCAACCAGAGCCTCGTACTCCGCCTCATTGTTTGTGTCTTGGAAGTCCATCTTATAAGCATAGTTTAGGTGTTGCCCATCAGGCGTGGTGAGAGTGACTCCGGCCCCGCATCCATCTTTATTGGCTGCTTCGTCGACTTTGAGAACCTATTCATTTTTCTCTGCTTGGACTCTTGCCTCAAAGCTTGTTTCACAGATGAAGTCTGCTAGGGTTTGTACAGCAGCTCGACGCGAGGCGTACTCGATCTCAAATTCTATCAGTTCCACCGCCCACTTTGTCATTCTTCCTGATAAGCATGGTGAATGAAGGATTTGCCTTAGCGACAAGTCCGTCATCACTCTAATGACGTGGTCTTGGAAATATGAGCGCATCCTCCGAGCCGCGAATACTAAACACAAGATCATCTTCTCAACCGGCTCGTAACGCATCTCAGCATCTTGCATTACCCTACTGATGTAGTACACCAGATATTTCTCGTCGCGGGTGAGGACTGTGCTGATGGGGACGCTTCTTACCGCCAGGTATAAATGCAAAGTTTCATGCTTCTCTGTTGTTGTAGGGTGAGAAGCGTTGTCAAGACGCATTTCAGCCCTTCAAATGCTTCCTGCAGTTCCCGGGTCCACTGTACTGGTCCCTTCTTTTTTAGTAGTGAGAAAACAGGTAGGGACTTATCCGCAAGGCATGAGTAAAACCTGCTTAAATAGTTCACTACCCCATTCAAAGACTGGACCTCCTTTATGGTTCGCGATGGTCGTAGATTTTGATCCGCGGTGATTTTTTCAGGGTTTACATCTATCCCACGGTGGCTGACCATAAAACCCAAAAACTTGCCAGAGTTCACCCCGAAGACACACTTTTCCGCGTTAAGGTTCAACCCTCCTCGTCGAAGTGAGTCAAACGTCTCTTGTAGGTCCGCGGCATGGTCTTCCATTCTTTTGCTTCTCACTATGATATCATCAACATATATGGACACATTTCTCCCAATCTGTCCGAGGAAGATTTGATCCACTATCCTCTGAAAAGTTGCCCCAGCAATTCTTAAACCCGGGACTCGGTAACCGAATATCCCCTAGTTGGTGATAAAAGTCGTGGCTTTCTTATCAATTGGATTCAGACGTATTTGATTATACCATGAGTACGCGTCCAGGAAACTGAGGATCCCATTCCATGTGGTCCCATCGACCAACTCGTCAATGGATGGCAATGGATAACTGTCCTTAGGACAGGACTTGGTGAGGTTTGAGAAGTCAACACACATTCTCCACTTCCCATTGGACTTCTTTACCAAAACCACATTCGACAACCACTCAAATGAAGCTAGGAGGCTTGGTTTCCTTTGGGTTCCTAGGTGCTTGGTTGACCGACAACCATTCAGACGTATTTGATGAACCCTTCTAGATCCGGTATCCGGTCCTCCTCTGGCCTCCTAGCTTCCTTTGGGTTCCTGGGTGCTTTGTTGACCGACCCTTGCACGGCCGAGAATCTGTTGTGCCATCTTCCGCACGACTTTCGTCCCCTTCCCCTTCCTCGATTGAAAGGAGGGTGCCTCCTCTGCTGATCCTAGGGTTCCAGGTTTCGGTCTTAGTGACGCAGAGGACTTCCTGCCCATGGATTATAACCTTCCCGGGTTGGCCTTCTGTCTAACCGTTCTTCCTGATGCAGTTGATATCCCCGCCCTAGTTCTTGGTAATTATCCCTCTGAGGATGATACGATCGTGGAGGATCCATGTCTCGCCTCCGATCATTATCCCTCTGTCGGGATCCTTGGCCCCTTTCCGAATTCATATGAATTTCATCGTGCGGTATTGGGTGAGCTGCTCCTGCTGACTGGTGCTTTGGGGGCTTAACTCCTCCATTGTCTTTTTTGAATTTTTCGGTAATTTTTCTGAAGAACCCCTGATTACTAGTGTTTTCTTTGACACCCGATCTCTCAAATCATCATAGCTCGCGAGCTTTTTCCGGAATAGATAAGTCTTGAAGTCACCCTCTCCCAGATTCCCCATGAGGATGATGGTTGCAGATTCGTGATTAAAGTTACGAATCTGCACCACTACGCTAGTAAACCATGCAAAGAAGTGTCCCAAGGTTTCACCGACTCCTTGCTTGATTGAGTTCAGATCGAGCATCGTTTTCTTCCACCAACGAGCACTCCCGAAGTGAGATTTGAAGATGTGGGTTAGTTGGGCAAAGCTAGCCACTGAGTTTTTTGGCAAGTTGGTAAACCAGGTGAGAGCTATTTTTGTCAGTGTCGAGGGAAATGTTCGGCACATCATGGCATCATTGTACTCATTGATACCCATTGCGATCACGAAGTGACACAGATGGTCCTCGGGATCAGTTGTTCAATCGTACTTCATCAGTTTTACATCTCTCCACCTTTTTGGGGCAGACGCGGCATATACTTCTTTGGTGAAGACAGAGGGTAAGGTTTCCAAACCGTCTGTCTTCATGCTAGCGGAGTCTAACTTGGTGGAAGTAGAGACATCCGACGATCGCTCCCCTCGCCGATGTTTCCTTATGTGTTGCCCCCCATCATTCTGTCGCGGTTGCTGCGGCATGGGAATCCCTTGGCCTTGGTACCCATAGTATGGATTGCCAAAAGCGTTAGCTTGGTAGTTGTACGTGGCATATGGCTGCCCATAGGCATCACACTGATACCCCTAGTAGGTTGTTCCTTGCTGATGAACGTGAGGGTCGCCGTAGTCATAGTAGTAGTGATATCATTCTCCAGGCTGTTGATAGCAAGGTTGCTCGTGAGGAACTTCGTAATGCTGGAAGTTTGGTGGAATGTAAGCTTCTCCGAACAGGTTGTAATAATGATGGACCGGCGGATCTTGTGGCAGTTCTCAATCATCATCCTGGATATCGGGCTTAGAGGATGCTCATGATTGCCGCTCTAGCTTATTCCATCTGACGTGTTGTTCTGAAAGAAGCTTATTTTCCCTGCCATGGAATTGCTTTTGATGAGTGATTGTTCTTAAGATTCATCTTTTTTAACCGGCTACTTTCCGCGTTCTGACATGGCCTCCCTTCTACTGATTGGCGCAGGGAGCCTGATCTTTATTATGTGAAAAGTATAATGGGAACCCCTTAGTGTGAGCGGGTTCCCACAGATGGCGCTAGTGACGAAACTCACTTTTTAAGTTTACACTTTCGGTGGGACCCTAGGGTTGATCCTGGGGGACCCTGGGCGCTCTCGACGGGCTTACCTGACCCGCGCCGATTATCTCGACGCAGACCAACCTGTGCTGCGAGCAGAATAGGGTCCTTTGGGACCTTCCCTATAGTGAAGTTTCATCAACGTGATGGAGATTCATCCTTTACCTGCCGCTAATCGTTCAATATGGAGAATTGATCGCGACTTTGTGAATCCTCTCCCGGACTGATGGCACGTTATGGAGCTCTTCTAGTGGGACGCGGATGTGGCCCTTCTTCCATCCGCGAAGCGAGTTTTCCTTTTATTATGTGTCTGCTTCTTAAACTTGTTGGAAAACTTATCTCTCAACTTTTTATCCGCTCTATCTTTTCTTTTTTCTTTCTCCGGCCAAAAAGTCCCTTTTACTATTCCGTCTTTCCCCTTTTATAATGACTGAGAGTCCCCTGTTCTTTGACACGTGTTGATTTAAACTGACACGTGTCTCCCTCGTGGTTTAAGTGCATGCAGGACACGTAGCTACTGTTTTCCGTCCGCGGACAGGTTCCTAGAGGGGAGTCCGTCATCTTGAGTGGTGGTTAGTCAATTTGAGCTTTCCTCCTTTCGACCCCCCCCCCCCCTTTATTACTATTATTATTGCTTTTATGTTTTTATTACCTTTTAGATATTTTTTGGCCGGTTTCGTCACCTAGGAGAGCCTTTATAATGACCAGACAATCCCCTTCGATCAGAAGGTATTGAATTCCTAGGGCTTTCGCCTTTGCAACACCCATGTGTAGGCCCAAGGCCTCAGCAAACACCGCAAAATGGTTATCAGTTGTTTTAGTACTTGCAGACCAAGTTTGGTAAGACGAATTGCAGAATAAGGAAATCTCATGAGCCATGATAGATGAAACGCGGTTGAAGACAAGTTGGTTTATGAAAAACTAGAGTCCCCACCAAGCAAAGGCCAGATTACCGGTTGTGTGCTTGCCCAGAGATGTATATATATTGTTTAGGATGGTACTAGGTTTAGAGTCAACAGTGATGTCTATTGTATTAGGTTTATGAATCCTTAGCGCCGAAAGCAGGTCATTTGTCATGGGGCATTCTAGCAGTATATGGAATGTAGATTCCGTAGAGCATCCGCAGAAGCTGCATCCAGATGGTACCGATACATGTGATCGTAGTAGTCTATCCAAAGTGGGTCTCTGTCGTGAAGCGGGATGATAGTCGTGGCCGAGACAGTTGAGAACCAGCCATCCTTACTAGGCCCCTAGAAGAGTTTGTCATTGAAATTTTTATCTGGTAATTTAATGTAAATAATGTTTGCAATGATGGTTGGGTTCAGTAGACCTTGTAAGTCTGTATGAAGCGCAAAAACATTCCACTTATTATTTCTATCGATAAACCGGTTAACGGACCAATTGAAATATTCTTCATCAATCGGTTGAAGTTCCAGATCATGTAAGGGGGTCTAGCGAGCCCAATTGTCCTTCCATAAATTAACCGATTGACCATTACCGATAAACCATCGAAGTCCTAGTTTAAATAGATGCCTGATAGAGATGAGCTTGGACCACTGCTGTTGTGAGCTGAATCTGCCATGTTTTACAGTAACATTTATATCAATTTCTGCATACATTTCATGCATTTGGGCTAAGATAGTACAGAATCTATGTAGCATATGTTTATTTGCCAAATTATGGAATCTACACTAGTTTCTGTTTAAATTTGCAGAATTCGAGGCATTTTACAGCAATTCTAAGGAAGGTCGGAAAAGCTCAGAAAACCACTACAGAAGTCCAAGGTTAAAGAAGCAGCGGAACCAGTCGAATCAAGCCGAGAGCCAAGGTTACTCGATCTCGAGTGGACCTTACTCGATCTCGACGAACATGTCCGAGCACAGGCCTTGTCGATTAAGAGCAGTGTCGAGAGCCAGACCAACCCAGCTCCGGAAGTCAACTCAATCTCGACAAGACCTAGTTGAGATCGACGAAGCCTAGATACCACACCCGGAGTCGAGAAGAGGAGCTGATCGAGAAGTCGAGGACGAAGACGTTGATAAACTCTACTCGATCTCGATGAGACCTTGTCGAGATCGACGAGCCACCCTGCGTCAGTCCGAGTCCATGCCGAGGAGCCCTAGTCGACATCACCAGAGAGCCGTCTTAGACCACAACTCTAGTCGATCTCGAGGACCAGCTAGTCGAGATCGACGAGCGCCAGGAGCCATGTCCGGAGTCGACGAGCTGTGCCAAGCCGAGAAGTCCAGTCGACGATGAATCCTAGTCGAGATCGACAAGCCCTTGTCGAGATCGAGTAGACCAGATTCCAGAAACGCGTCGACGTGAGCAGTCCGAGTAGAGTTGGAATTCCTTGGGCACGAAGGAAGTCGAGTAGGCCGAGATCTACCATCATCTATCCATGGAAGGGAGATCTATCAACATGAAGACATCTTACCTAGTTTAGATTTATCTTTTCTTTAAAGATTTATTTCCCTTTAGCATTTTATTTATCATTAAGCGTTTTAGATATAATTTTAGATATAGATAGAAGATTCTATCCTTGATTAGCAAGGATTATAAGGCTATAAACAAAGCCCTAGGGGCTGGTTTTTCATCAATTCAATTTCAGGAAGAGACAAGTAGTTCCAAAGAGAAGTTTTAGGAGTTCTAAAGTTTTTAAGGTTTTGGCTTTCTGCGAAAGTAGATTGCCGGGATTGTAAAGGCTTTGAATTTAGTTAATGCAAGTTTCTTTTCATCAATCAATGTCTGCTATTGCGATGAGGTGTGAGTAGTCCACCCACTTCTGGGGCTGGGGTGAGCCCGACGGTGGCCATGTGAAGTGATGCAGTAAAGGTCAGATCTTTTTATGCAATTCGTCTTCTATCCCTATGAGCATGATTCTTTTGCGAGAGTTGAAGGTGATCCTTGTTTGTGTTATTGAAGCGAAAGTGATCTTAATACAACTTGGGTTAATTATGTGAAAAGGGTTAGTAACAATTAGGGTTTATGCGAAAGCCTCTATATGCCTATTTGTTAATAACGAAAGTTGTTTGATGGAAAGCATGATCTCTTATGCCTTTATGCGTTACTTTGCATGGTTATCGTTGTGGTGTTGATACCCTGGTCTTGGAAGTCCTTTATTATATTGAGTTTATTTCTGTCAAATTTCTGAGTTCTGTCGAAATCTGCGATTTACAGTTTTCTGAGTTTTCTAGTCGATACAGAGGAGCCTTTGTCGATCTCGAGTAAGACCTTGTCGAGATCGAGTAGGTCTTAGTCTAGGTCGAGTTACTGTTGTGCCTTCTGTTGTCAATTTTCAGTTTCTGTCGATTTGCCTTTGTCGATCTCGAGTGCCCTCTTGTCGAGATCGAGTGGCTTCTGTTTTGCCTTGTTCTTTACTTTCGTTCGTTATTTTCTGTCTTTGCTTTTATTTTCTGCTTTGCTTTGCCTTTCTTCCTTTGTTCCTTTGTTTCTGTCTTTTCTGCTTTTCTGTGAGAATTTACAGCTACCTAAGAACTGCTGACGTGCTTCCTCGTGGATTCGATCCTGACAACCTTCTACTACAACGGGAGGAAGTCTTGTATTTATTTGCTGAGACAGGAAAGTCAGTCTGATCTATACTTTATATTTATTTCATACTTGACCATACTCCTACAACAACAAATTGGCGCCGTTGCCGGGGAAGCTATCAATCGCGCCTTAGGTAGTCAGTTCTCACTTTTTCTTTGAGTTAATTTACAGGTGTATGCGCCGTTCTGGTCAACCACCTGAGTTTGACGGCTTAGACGAACCAGAGCGCCTTCTACACATTAGAGCTAAACTACACAGAGCCATGGCAGCTGCGGAGACACATGAACAGTTGATCGCTAGGCTTACAAGGGAATTGGCCGCTAAAGATGCTGCTATCGCCGCTGAGAAAGCAGCAAGGGAACAAGCACAGGCTGAGCTTGCCCAATATCCAACTACGACAGAGGACTACATGCACCCAACTCTTGTCGTGCCTGAATCGGCGATTCTAATCCCTGACAACCCTTTTGAAATTCGCACTCAATTTCTTATAGAGCTTAAAAATAATGTCTTTTATGGTAGATTTAATGAGTGTCCTCTTGAACATATTACAAACTTTTCTGACATGTGTCGTACTCTTGCTGAAGGTACAACCCTGGAATATGTCAAGATGAAATCTTTTCGCTGGTCTCTCGTTGGGCCTGCACTTAAATGACTTGAAGGGCTGAAAGCAAGATCACTCACAACCTGGGCCCAAGTAGAGCAAGAGTTTCTGAACAAATTCTTCTCACCGGCCAAAATAGCACATCTCCGCCAGAAAATCACCGCCTTCAAACAGAAGCAAGGGGAACCGCTGGCAAAGGCATGGGAACGCTACAAGGAACTTCTGCGATCTTGCCCTACTCATGGACAGCCACCCTACGTCATTCAGGAGATCTTCTTCAACTCTCTTGATCAAGTCACTAAGGACAGAATCAACCATTATACTCGCTATGAGTATCTGACAATGCCGCCAAGTGACGCATGGGGTGTGCTAGAGAAGCTCACCAACTACGACAACAAGTATGGGTCTACTGCAACTTATGAAGAGAACCCCTACCCCAGGCCAGCACCATCCATGCCCCTCTATGATCCTCCTAAAGAGATCGATCCTGATGTGAGGGAGCAGTACTACAGAGACCAGAATAAGAAGCTCCTTAAGCAAGTAAAGTATCTCTCTGTCAACCAGCCTTGTATTGAATGTGGATCGCAAAGGCACACCACTCCTGAGTGCCCACACGCAGAGCAAGTCAGAATGGCAGAGCATCATGAGGAGGTAGCTTACGCAGGGGGTCCCAATCGCTACACGGGGGACCAAAGGTTTCAGCAACCACAATGGAACCAAGGTGTCCCTAGGAACCCCCCGCCCTACAGAGCTCCAGGACATCCGAAAAGGGACCGGAAAAAGGATGATATACAGACAGTCCTGGAGGAAATACGGAGGAACCACTCAGAAACTAGGCAATCCTTCAACTCTGTTTATACTCAGATGCAAGGTGTCAACTCTAGGCTTGGGGAAATTGATATATGGAGAAAATCAGTTGATACACAGATTGGTCAGCTAGCAGCGGGAATCCCCAGACAGTCAGGTGCGCTCCCTGGATCTTCAGAACCAAATCCCAAGGGAAAGACTGGACACATCGCTGCTGTAAAACTCAGAAGCGGCCATCAACTGCAAGAGCTAGAGGTCGGAAAGCAGCAGAACAACGATGACCATTAACTCGACATCGACCAGGGCCTAGTCGATCTCGAGGAGGGCCTACTCGATCTCATTGAGAAACTTCAGAAACCCTCGTCTGCACCACACAGCAACTCGACATCGCCCAACCTAGTTGAGATCGACAAGGGTGTAGTCGATATCGAGGAGCCCCTAGTCGAAGTCGACAAAGATGCAGCACCTCCGACGTCTGTTCTGGCTCCGAATCAGAAAAAGAAGCTGCCTTTCCCCACAAAATCTCCAAAGGACCCAGCAGAAAAGAAATTTTAGCACTTCATCAAGATGCTTCAGAAACTCAACGTCACCATCCCCTTCATAGAAGCTCTCAATGAAATGTCATCCTATGTCAAATTCCTGAAGGAGATTCTGAGGAAAAAGCAATCAATGGCTGAAATTAAAGAGGAATGCAGCCATCTGGACATATTGGAGAAGAGGCCGGATTCTGGTAAGTTTGCTATAACTATTGTATTTGGTCCATACAAAATTAATGCCTTATGTGATCTTGGAGCTAGTGTGAGTATAATGCCTTTAAAAATTTGGTCCAAGATTAAGATAGGTGCCCTAGAGCCTGTGCATGCTAGACTTTACATGGCCAACAACAATGTGGTCATCCCAACATGCATGGTGGACAATGTGCCAGTACAAGTAGGTAAATTCTTTGTCCCTGCTGATTTCCTAGTTGTTGATATGCAAGAAGATCCTGCTTGTCCAATTATTCTAAGGAGACCCTTCTTGGCGACGGTGGATGCCAACATAAGCGTAAGGAAAGGAGTGCTCACCTTCAACATCAGCGTAAGGAAAGGAGTGCTCACCTTCAACATCAGCGATGATGTAATTGAGTATTCCTTTAATAAAACTGAAAGGCATACAGATCCAATGGAAGAGGTCAAGTATATCTCAGCTGGCTACATCACCTGCGGGGAACCCAAGGTCAGAAATATGACTCCTGAGGAGCTAGAAAAGAGGGACATGGAGGCCCAGGTCGAGGAGATCATGGCAATCCTAAAGGAGGACGCAGAAAATCCAATCGACACAAACCAAGGTACGTCATTATGGATTAATTATTTTTCGGATGCCTTGACAGGAACCAAGTATGGGGTCAAGATCGACCAAGTCTCCTCGACATTGAGGACCCTAGTCGATCTCGACCAAACCAAGGACCCTCCACCAACACCAGCCTCGTCAAGCAGCCGGACAGAAGCAGAGCCCTACTCGATCTCGAGTACCCTTGTCGAGATCGACCACCACTCGGCTAACTCGACTTCGCCTTCTTCGACGCTGACTCCACCAGACGAACCAAGCTCGTCGATCTCGACTAGGCTTGTCGAGATCGACCACCACCCGGCTCCACCAGATCCTTCTTCCTCGACACTGGAGCCACCAGGAGCAGAAAGCTACTCGAGATCGAGTAGCCCACTCGAGGTCGACAAGCCCTCACCTTCATCAACTTCTGCATCCTCGAGCAGACCACCACCAGGACTTGCAGCCTTGTCGAGATCGACTAGCCCTAGTCGAGATCGACCAAACACCGTGGTTCCCGATTCCGTCTCTGCGAAGGTAAGCCAAGGTATGGATCTTTCTTCTCCTATTTCCATTAAAGATCTATCTATACATGGGAGAGGTTTGCCTTGGTATGTGCGCTTATGTAGGATATCCAATGATGAGCCCAAGGAATATGAAGTTGGAGACAAGCTCTATGTCTCTAAATCAAAGAATCATTGGTTCCCTAACAAATTCAACATGAAGCGGATGGGACCGTTCGTGGTGAATAAGATCCATTCTGGAGGATTACAGCTGATGGACAAGAATGGAGTCTTATTTGAGGCCCAGGATACATGGGCCCTGCAGATGTCACCTTGAGCATAAATGGAAAGTCGGTCTAGCGACTATAAAATCTAGAGCGTGTACATAGACTTTTAATTTTTGGACATTGTTTTGTTTGTTTTTTGTTTTGAGCACTTTTAGTTTTGCTATTTTGGGTATATGTCTTCCATACTTTTCAGGTCCATGGATAGATGCAAGCTAAAAACGGACTCGGCTCAGGCATTTTTATTCGACATTTTGAGGCCCTGCACACCTGTCTAGTAAGTTTCTTTCTTTACCCTTATTTTTTTATACAGTGAGGACACTGTAATGTTTAAGTATGGGGCGAGGGAAGGGCTTACTTTATGCATATTTTCCATATTTGACATTATTTGTGCATATTTAGAATTTATTTCTTTGAATTGCTACATGGCTATTTTGGAATGCATTATTGATTTATGTGCTTATATATGCATATTTTCCAAAGTTTGAAAAATGACCCCCATTGAAATTTTTGATAATTTCATGGTTGAAATTTTTGATAATGTCATGGAAGCTTTATTGAACTCGACGATGCAAAAAAATTGGATTCATTAGAGATATATCATGAAATTGGCTAGTAAAGGGAAGTCACAATGAAATGCATATTTTCTTGAAAACCATGAAAGGAGGTAAATTTGATATTCCTTTTGACATGTTGCATGATAAGAGGATGGAGGACTTTATATTTTCCATATAATGCTCATTGTTATAATTCCTAGCCTTACCTATGCTTATGCATCACAAAAGCCATAATATGCCTTATTTCAAATATTGCTCCACATAATCTAAATATTTGCCATTCTTTACCTTATCCGGGGATTATGTTGAGAATGATGTTACATTATGGAGATTATCATATGGTGTTTGTGTTGTGATTATTATCATTATTGGAGTTTGGAAGGAAATTGTTTGAATTATATGGAACATTTAATGAGTGAAAGAAAATCCAATCACCTCAGGAGATAAAGGTAGATTGACCCTGCTCTCTGAGATAATAGTTTGGAGAGATGGGACACATTGTGAGGAGTCCAAAGCACTAAGTATCCGGGGCCATTCATGACACCCATGTTTGCGACTCGCGAGAAGGCAGTGCTGAGGTCAGAGAGGTAAAAGCATTATTATTGAGAAAAGCAATATGAAAGGTGGTGAATCTTATGAAAAAAAGAATGTGGAAACTCAAGTTTGGAAATATTCCATTTCCCCGGATCATTAGCACCACATTGCCAAAAAAAATTGCCCACCTTTAGCCTTTTACCAAATTATACTCCTTATTTGAGCTTAAATTAAAGTCCTCTTGATTATTAATGCTTTGTCACAAATGAATTGTTTTGTATAACCCTCCTTTTGTGAGTAGATGTTGCTTTTGTATATTTGCACATGCATGGATGTGTGACACTAGTACCTTTTCGAGGATAATAATTGATTGCAGGGTTATATGAATCTAAGATGTTGAGAGTTTGAATTCTTCCCCTGAATGACAAATAAAAGTATTGCTTGAGGACAAGCAAGTTTAAGTATGGGGTGTTTGTTGTGAGCTGAATCTGTCATGTTTTACAGTAACATTTATATCAATTTCTGCATACATTTCATGCATTTGGGCTAAGATAGTACAGAATCTATGTAGCTTATGTTTATTTGCCAAATTATGGAATCTACACCAGTTTCTGTTTAAATTTGCAGAATTCGAGGCATTTTACAGCAATTCTAAGGAAGGTCGGAAAAGCTCGGAAAACCACTACAGAAGTCCAAGGTCAAAGAAGCAGCGGAACCAGTCGAATCAAGCCGAGAGCCAAGGTTACTCGATCTCGAGTGGACCTTACTCGATCTCGACGAACATGTCCGAGCACAGACCTTGTCGACTAGGAGCAGTGTCGAGAGCTAGACCAACCCAGCTCCGGAAGTCAACTCGATCTCGACAAGACCTAGTCGAGATCGACGAAGCCTAGACACCACACCCGGAGTCGAGAAGAGGAGCTGATCGAGAAGCCGAGGACGAAGACGTTGATCAACCCTACTCGATCTCGATGAGACCTTGTCGAGATCGACAAGCCACCCTGCGCCAGTCCGAGTCCATGCCGAGGAGCCCTAGTCGACATCACCAGAGAGCCGTCTTCGACCACAACTCTAGTCGATCTCAAGGACCAGCTAGTCGAGATCGACGAGCGCTAGGAGCCATGTCCGGAGTCGACGAGCTATGCCAAGCCGAGAAGTCCAGTCGACGATGAATCCTAGTCGAGATCGACAAGCCCTTGTCGAGATCGAGTAGACCAGATTCCAGAAACGCGTCGACGTGAGCAGTCCGAGTAGAGTTGGAATTCCTTGGGCACGAAGGAAGTCGAGTAGGCCGAGATCTATCATCATCAATCCATGGAAGGGAGATCTATCAACATGAAGACATCTTACCTAGTTTAGATTTATCTTTTCTTTAAAGATTTATTTCCCTTTAGCATTTTATTTATCATTAAGCATTTTAGATATAATTGTAGATATAGATAGAAGATTCTATCTTTGATTAGCAAGGATTATAAGGCTATAAATAAAGCCCTAGGGGCTGGTTTTTCATCAATTCAATTTCAGGAAGAGACAAGTAGTTCCAAAGAGAAGTTTTAGGAGTTCTAAAGTTTTTAAGGTTTTGGCTTTCTGCGAAAGTAGATTGTCGGGATTGTAAAGGCTTTGAATTTAGTTAATGCAAGTTTCTTTTCATTAATCAATGTCTGCTATTGCGATGAGGCGTGAGTAGTCCACCCACTTCTGGGGCTGGGGTGAGCCCGACGATGGCCATGTGAAGTGATGCAGTAAAGGTCAGATCTTTTTATGCAATTCGTCTTCTATCCCTATGAGCATGATTCTTTTGCGAGAGTTGAAGGTGATCCTTGTTTGTGTTATTGAAGCGAAAGTGATCTTAATACAACTTGGGTTAATTATGTGAAAAGGGTTAGTAACAATTAGGGTTTATGCGAAAGCCTCTATATGCCTATTTGTTAATAACGAAAGTTGTTTGATGGAAAGCATGATCTCTTATGCCTTTATGCGTTACTTTGCATGGTTATCGTTGTGGTGTTGATACCCTGGTCTTGGAAGTCCTTTATTATATTGAGTTTATTTCTGTCAAATTTCTGAGTTCTGTCGAAATCTGCGATTTACAGTTTTCTGAGTTTTCTAGTCGATACAGAGGAGCCTTTGTCGATCTCGAGTAAGACCTTGTCGAGATCGAGTAGGTCTTAGTCTAGGTCGAGTTACTGTTGTGCCTTATGTTGTCGATTTTCAGTTTCTGTCGATTTGCCTTTGTCGATCTCGAGTGCCTTCTTGTCGAGATCGAGTGGCTTCTGTTTTGCTTTGTTCTTTACTTTCGTTCGTTATTTTCTGTCGTTGCTTTTATTTTCTGCTTTGCTTTGTCTTTCTTCCTTTGTTCCTTTGTTTCTGTCTTTTCTGCTTTTCTGTGAGAATTTACAGCTACCTAAGAACTGCTGACGTGCTTCCTCGTGGATTCGATCCTGACAACCTTCTACTACAACGGGAGGAAGTCTTGTATTTATTTGTTGAGACAGGGAAGTCAGTCTGATCTATACTTTATATTTATTTCATACTTGACCATCCTCCTGCAACAACAACTGCCATGAAGTGTTTCCTTTTTTGTGTAATTCATAAGCGTTGTATTTTACAGATACTTTGCTGTAATTACTTTGACCCAGATGTTATCTGGTTGAGCGATGATTTTCCAAAGCAACTTCATCTGTAGAGCAAGATTCATAGTTTCTGCTTTGTATATGCCAAGTCCTCAATAAAGACTATAACTTATTCTTATGAGATGCAATAAAATATAATTAATTAAGAGAACGTGGAAGAAATATTGTACCAATTTTGCGCATTGCGGCGAGTCAGTCGGGTTTGGGTCGAGTTATTCGGTTTCAGGTTATATCGGACTCGGGTTGATATCGGGTGTGATGACAATTCTGGTCTGATCGGGTTCAGGTCGGGTTTATTCGTGCATTACTTTATTAGATACAATCGGGTTTTTGGATCTTATTCATTTTGGGCGAATCGGGTTTCGGTCTAAACGGGTTCGGTTAATCGGGTTTTGGTCTAAATGGGTTCAGGTGATAATATTAACATCCATTATTAAGTCAAATGGCTTCTTTTAAATGGAAGGAGTACAAAATTATATTTAATTATACTATATGCATGATAATATTAACATCCATTATTAAGTAATCAAATACTTAGGTTGTTTTGATTATTTTAGGGAAAATGCTAAGATTTTTGTTGGTTTCGGATATAATTGGGTTTGAGTTATTTTGAGTGTCGGGTATTATCGGGTTCGGGAAAGTTTGGGTTTTGGATATGTTCGGGCTGGGAAATTTTGGGTTTCAGGTTGATTTTGGGTCAGTGCATTCCGATATAATCGGATTCAAGTTATTGCTAGGTTCGAATTGCTTTCGAGTTCGGGCTTCACTCGGATCGGGTCGGTCGGTTTTGGATCTAAATTTTTTTTCAATTATTCTAGTGTTGGACGGGTTCGCATTTGGTCATGAAAAGCAAGATCGAGTCTATATGGTTTCGCAAGAACAAGACGAACATGCAAGATCAAAGGATAGAGGAAGAACACGAGATTTTTATGAGGTTCGGATCCGCGATCGTACATCCTCGGAGCCTTAAGAGTCGGCCCTAATCCACTATCAAAATAAGGGAGAAAGTACAGATCAGGCAATCCAAAGAGTACAAGTATAGATCTAAGCCGAAACCAAAACAAAAGACACGAAAGCAAGCAAGAAGAAGAAGAACTTCTTCAACAATCTCAGATCTGAGGATACGGACTCAGATCCGAGAGCTAGAACCCAACACCGAGCTATTGCCGGTAGTCAAGAGATCTCTGAACACCAGGGAGTCGTCGGAGAAGAAGAGCTTCGCCGATCGAAGGTGGGAAGAGCTTGAATAGCAAATCCTAACCCTAGCTTCTCTATGCTCTCTCACTCTCTTTCTTTCTCTGGAGAAAAGGAACAGTGAGGCAGCTCGCGAACGCCAGAGGAGAGCTCACCCTTTTATAGACAAATCCTAGTAGCATCCGGGAGAGATCCACAAGGCTTCCAAGCAACCGGGCTCGAGGTGTTGGGTCGTGTCACATATCATGGGCTTTAGGCCCAAAGCTCGGCAGCTCTCCCATGTTGGAGATCAAGCCATCTAGGCTCAATGCAATCCAGCTAGGCTCGAGCTAACTCCCAAGAGCTTTGTCCATGTCCTTAGTCGTGTTACACTTAGCCTTCCATGTCACATATACATAATACATACATTACATACATATTATAAAGTAAAACACTTAAAAAATATACAAGTTCTCAACAGGTCAGTCGGTTCGATTTTCTTGGATCGGGTCAATAGCAATTTTGCGATCCCAAATAGGCAAATCCTATAATTTTCTGACCCAAAAAAAATACCTAACCGGTGTATATATGAAGGGCCATCAGCCTACAAAAAACATTTTGAGGTAATGACGGGCTGTGCTGCCTCGGCCCAATTAAAATCCACGAGAAACTTCTGACAACCATCCAAAAAAATAACGGGCTATGCTGCTCGGCCCAACAAAAATCTGCGAGAAACTTCTGACTACCGTCCAAAAAAAAAGTGACACTAGAAAAGTAATGAATGAGCTTGTCTTGTTCGCCTTTCAATTCATTCATTCATCCCGATCACGCCCTCCCCTTCCCCTCTGCATCTTCACCCCCACAGATTTGCAGATCTGAATCCCCCACCTCTCCAATCTCCGATATGACGACCTTTAACGGCGATGAGACTGCACCGTTCTTCGGCTTCCTCGGCGCCGCTGCAGCCCTCGTTTTCTCTTGTAACCATCTTCCGCCCTCATCCCTCCCCCCCCCCCCCCCCCTCTCTCTCTCTCTCTCTCCCCGTATTCTCTAATTTCGGCAATGTTGTTCTTGATTTGGTTGATATACGATGAGAATCAAGTTTTTATATTGTTGATAGCTTTTAATTTGTGTTTCTGGTTTGGGAAATTTTTGATTTTGCAGGCATGGGAGCAGCGTACGGGACGGCTAAGAGTGGGGTCGGTGTGGCGTCGATGGGGGTGATGAGGCCGGAGTTGGTCATGAAGTCGATCGTCCCAGTGGTTATGGCTGGTGTCTTGGGTATTTATGGGTTGATCATTGCTGTTATCATTAGTACTGGTATTAACCCTAAGGCCAAAGGCTATTACCTCTTTGATGGATACGCTCATCTTTCATCCGGTTTGGCTTGTGGTTTGGCTGGTTTGTCCGCTGGTATGGCCATTGGCATCGTTGGTGATGCTGGTGTCAGGTAATTGCATCTTCATTCGAGTCTTAATCCAGGTTGATATTTTAAACTTGGTGTGTGAATCGTTTGTTTATATTACATACACACAGTTCCTACATGTCAGAATCTCCCATTTACTTCAATTTATAAGAAATAGAATGAACGAATTTGCTTCTTAATGGATCCTGCTGTTCAATCTAATAGATAAATATATTTACCAGTGCCTTGGACTCCATGTCACTCAACTTGGTCGTTATTGAAGATCATATGTATTGATTGAAACTGTTCCTGCAACTTACAAATGGTAGATTTTGCCACAAACAGTGAAAAAAAAACAATTACGTCCATTTCTTGCTGTATGATTTTAAAACAGTTATTCTGTAGAATGAATCATCAGAATTGTTTTGGGTAGTTCTTCTGGCCTGGTGCAGCAAGCATTGGTTGATTTTACATACTACAAATAATAATGAAGGCAGGTGCTATGTGTCTATATGACTTTATTTGAGAAATCCAGCAGGCTCTTCTTTGTGTGTATTAACGACCTTTTGTGATTCTTTGATACTTACTGCACCTTTGAAGTTAACATGCAGTTGCATTATTTCGTATTAGCCAAAAGGATAAATGCCTTGTGGAGAATGTCTCTTGTGTTTGATTTATCTGATGTTAACTTCAGGAATCTAGAACACAATTACACGTCATGCACTTATTATGCTTCTCCTGAACTTAATCTTCCCTAGAACGATTGAATGTTCTCTAATTGATTGTGTTCCAAATGGACAGAGCCAATGCACAACAACCGAAGCTCTTCGTTGGGATGATTCTTATTCTCATCTTTGCTGAAGCACTTGCCCTCTATGGTCTAATTGTCGGAATCATCCTGTCTTCCAGAGCTGGCCAGTCAAGAGCAGAATAAGGCAAGCACCGTTTCCACCTTGTGATCTTTGTATTAATCAATGCTGCTGGTTAGCCAGCTAAACATATTGGTTTATTTCTCTTCCTCCTACATGAAAGAACCTTTTTTCTTCTTAGATTAGTATCACTAGTTTTGTTGGAGTTGCAATGAAGCGGATACTTATCTAAGCTGGTGGAAGCATTGTTAAGCATGAAAAACAACAGATACTTATTTTATGTGGGTTGTATGTTGCCATTTGTAGTGGGACTAGATTCTTGAAATGAATAAAGTTCATTTGACTTGTTTGTTTGGGTCATTGATTTTGGGCATTCTTGTGTTATTTATTCTGATGATATATGGAACCGGTAAAGATTAGATAATCCTTATTGCATTGGGTTTATGGTACAAGAGATGGTGGTTTTTCGTGCTTTTTTGGCGCATATGTATCCGTGATTGTGTATAATCTCATTTAAGTGGTGTTTGGCTTGGCCTAATCTCAATCATGGTGGTATAAGGTTTGAGAATTAAACTTACATATAATTCTTGTTTCAATTTTAAGCAAAAAGCATCCTGAGAAATGTTTTTATTCAAAAGCTCTCGACACTTCATTTTGTAGTACAACAAATCCATTATATCCCACTTTGCTCAAAATTGTGTGGGGGTCGTGGTGTACGAACCATCTTGTTTTGTATGTGGAGTTGTTGCAAATTGTGTGATATTCAAGACTTCGTTTTTTTTCCATGTCAGATGTAAATAGTGTTGTTACCTTTGGTTTTGTTCTACACAATATGTAATCCATCACTTGAACAGGGAGGTTGTCAGGTTGTATTGAATGACTTTCACGGTGAGAGACTCCCAAAAGGATTGCCTAAGCATAAGTGCATAAATGAACGTGATCAATTGTGTAATTGTTAAGAGTAATTTTATAAATGATAAAGGTCTTTTTCTCTCACTTCCAAGGTGGTTGTGTTCAGTGGCAGATCCAGGAATTTCTGTAAGGGGGGCTGAATTTATTTTTCAAAAAATGACGGTTTAAAATACTCGAGTCTAAAAGTTGTTCCTATATACACTGTTGACACCTTCGGTACTGCTTATTTATTGAATGGCGCTAAAAACGACATTATATATTGTTTTGCGAATTCAGGAACCTACATCACCAACTGTAATGTAAGTATACCCAAGCAAACGACACTATGTTGTATCTACTTCGATCCCAAAAAAATAGTTGTCGGGGTAATGAACAAGTTGCTTGATGTTGTCTACTTAGGAAAAAAAACAACATTTGTTGAATTTTAATTAATACTACCTCCGTTCGGTAAAACTTGTCGTTTACTATTCACGTACGCTTTTTTAGAATGATAAAAACTATATAAAATATTCATTTTTAAAAATTTTTTTTTAACAATTTCGTACATTTTTTTAAACAAGTTTGTACTTATTAATAATAACTACGAAATTGTTTTATATTTTTTAAAAAAAATGAATATTTTATATAGTTTTTATTATTCTAAAAAAGCGTACGTAAATAGTAAACGACAAGTTTTACCAAACAGAGGTTGTATTGTATTAGTTATTATAAGTATTGATTATAAGGAAGGTGTTTTAAAAAAAAAAGATGCAACATTTAAAAAAAACAACAGATGCAATATATGGGTTACTGTGTAAAAAAAAAAACAAATGCAACGTGTTTTTTTTGAAAAAAATGATGCAACACCGCAAAAGGGGGAACTGTTTAAAAAATTTGAAAAAAATGATGCAACACAGCAAAAGGGGGAACTGTTTAAAAAAAACAAATGCAACACAGCAAAAGGGGGGAAAGCAAAAAAAAACAAATGCAACGTGTTTTTTTTTGAAAAAAATGATGCAACACAGCAAAAGGGGGAACTGTTTAAAAAATTTGAAAAAAATGATGCCACACAGCAAAAGGGGGAACTGTTTAAAAAAAAAAAACAAATGCAACACAGCAAAAGGGGTTTTTTTTTGAAAAAAATGATGCAACACAGCAAAAGGGGGAACTGTTTAAAAAAAAACAAATGCAACACAGCAAAAGGAAAAAAAAAACAAATGCAACACAGCAAAAGGAAAAAAAAACAAATGCAACACAGCAAAAGGGGGAAAGCAAAAAAAAAACAAATGCAACGTGTTTTTTTTTGAAAAAAATGATGCAACACAGCAAAAGGGGGAACTGTTTAAAAAATTTGAAAAAAATGATGCAACACAGCAAAAGGGGGAACTGTTTAAAAAAAAAAACAAATGCAACACAGCAAAAGGGGTTTTTTTTTGAAAAAAATGATGCAACACAACAAAAGGGGGAACTGTTTAAAAAAAAAACAAATGCAACACAGCAAAAGGAAAAAAAAAAACAAATGCAACACAGCAAAAGGAAAAAAAAAACAAATGCAACACAGCAAAAAGGGGGGAAAGCAGTAGGATTCGAACCGAAGATCTCATGCTCCCCACATTAAACTTGTCTGGTGTCCTTTCCACTGAGCCAACATGTCTTTGTGATCATATTCGACTTCACTTCAATATATTACTAAATTAACAGATATATAAAAATATACATATACCCTTATTTTGGCCAGCGGGGGGCTTCAGCCATCCCGAGCCCTTGTGTTTAGAGCATGCAAGATTTGATCGAATCGACCTACCCGAATCCAGACCCAATCAAAACCCACCTGAACACAAGCCCGACCTGTTTTGACTCGATGCAATTGACCTGAAGACAAACAAACTGACTGATCGACCCAAATCTAATCCGATCTAATCCGACTCTCAACTCGACCCAACTCCTAACCCTGAATAATTCATATATAGCCACCTTATACTAATTGTTCAAACTAGGGGTGGGCACGGGACGGTACGGGATTGAGCCGGGACGGGACTCGTCCCGCGAAATTTTTACGGGACGGGATTGATACTTTTTTTTGGGACGGGATGGTGTTTGGACGGGACGGGATTGGGACGGGACGGGCCTTGGCCCCGCAAATAAAAATAATAAAATATCATATAATTTGCAAAGTGAAAAATGTTTTCATAATTCATTAATTTGTATAATATGTTGAATACGGTATTCTTCTCAACTATATTATTTAATAATAATAATAATAATATTATTATTATTATTATTATTATTATTATAATACTATTATTAATTCATACAATGATTATATAATTAATTATAATGTTCAACATATTTGGCTACATTATCTTACTAGATCGGGACGGAAAGGAATTGAGACGAGATTCACCAGATACTGTCTCATTATCGATTGATAGTTGGCAAGAATACCGTATTTATCGTTTGGGTATCCCCTTATTTCGGGATGGTCTTCCCTGCTCTGCATGTGGTCGGGTTTTTTAGGGTGATATTTTTAGGGATCATGTCGTGTCGTGCTCGAGTTCCGTTGGGCTCAAACATCGGCATAATCTTGTGCGTGACACCCTCTTCGACATTTGCTTCCGTGCTGGGATCCCCTCTGGAAAGGAGGTGGATATTGGTGTTGTCGACGGTCTTGGCGGACCCCTTAGGCCCGCTGACATTCTTCTTTACTCTTGGGATCGGGGCCGGGATATGTGTGTGGATATCACTGGTTCGTCCCCCCTCACTCAGACTTGTTTGGCTTCCTTCGCTCCTGGGCGGTGTGTACTTGACGCTGCGCGGCGTAAGTTCACCAAGTATCGGGATGTGTGCTCTACTGCTGGCTATGGGTTTTTGCCTTTTTCTTTCTCTTCTTTCGGTGAGCTGGATGTGGATGATGTTGCGCTGCCGGGACGGATCCGCTCTTTTTCTTTAGCCTTAGATTCTAGTTCTCGTCTAGCTGCTCATATTTTTACCAGAGTTTGTTTCTCCATTGCTAAAGGGATTGGTGCGCAGCTTGTTTCTCGGTTGTCGGCTAACTTCTTGTAAACATTTGATTGTTTGTTTTCTATACTATTTGGAGTTCTATAAAAAAAATAGTAATAATAATAATAATAATAATAATAATTCCACGTTATAATTAAAAAAAATTATTTATTTTTATTGTTATTATTATAAAATAATTATACTTTAAAAGAAAAAAATATAATATGATATAAAAATAATATAATAATATAATATAATATTATTATTATTATTATAAAGTAATATTATTATAAAATTATATTATAATATTATATAATAATAATATTATTATTATTATCAATTATTATTATAAATTTAAAATTATTATTTTAATTATAAATAATATTTGTTCAAATAATAATAATAATATTATTATTATAAACAAATATTATTATTATTATTATCCCTACAATATAAGAGCAAAAGCATTGTTTGTTGAAAAGAACGCTCCACGTGTCTAGCATACTTTTTGAAGAGTTTTTTTTTATTTTTCTTTCGAAAACGTCTTTCTTGAAGCCGTTTCCGCGCTTTGCTCCACGTTCTCTCCGACGAAATGCTCTCCAACTCCCTCTCAATCAGATGCGGCAGGAGGAGAAGACGAGGAAGAACGATTCAAGGTCGACGACAGATGTATCAAGGCCAATCCATGGAGGCTTTGCTTTCCGACCACCGAAACCCCTTGTTGTTAGTTGTAATTTTTGCCTTTGCTTATAATATAGGGTTTGAATTTTGAGAATCAGTTCCTGAACACATTTGGTACGATTTCAATCTAATACCAAGAATTTTGTCTCATAGGATTTGTAGTGGATAGTATATATATTGATAGAACTTTGGTGCTTGGACATGTTTGGAGGAGTTCATATGGAATTTTCTATGGATCACTAATATTGAATTGCATTACTGAAATTGATTCCAATAAATGTAGTATTCATTTGAGCCTTGTGAGGTTTAACGTATGAGATTGAGAGTTTTGAATTTGATATCACTGTTTTTTTTTTGTTTGATAGGCTCGACCCTTACCAATGGGCGATCGTATGGTGGTTTTTTTAGGCTTGGAGAAGATAAAGCAAAGTGTAAATAGGCGATCGAAGCAAGCAACTGTAAAGACCATAAATTTGTCAATATCTATAACACTTGTATGGGATTTGCGGAGCAAGGTTAGTACTTGATTTTGATCTTGATTTAAATTTTTTATAGAGCTAATAATATAGGATTTCAGCTGCCTGCTTATGTCATTAAATCAGAGCTGATGGGCTTTGCTTAAAGAGTCTTGAGGTATTCATCATATTAGACCTTAGTGCTTACTTCCCTGCTGGCTCATGTGTTGAGTTTTCTTGTATATATATTTCAGGTTTTATAAGATGGGAAATTATTGGCAATTCATTTTCACTATGGCAGGCTGGCAGCAGAGGCAACTTATTTAGGCTTTAGTCAAATCCTAATATGTTTTTATGGAACCTATCTTATACTATTGGTAGTATATAAAATTTCACATTTGACATGCCCTTCAACCCAAGGTGGTTTTAAATGCAATAGATAACTAGATAAAGGGTGCTTTTAAATGCAATTTTGAGAACAAAACGATGGTGATGTGAAAGATAACCTGCTTTAGTTTCCTCATTTTCTTCGATAGTTCTATTTGTGTTACAATTGTTATATTTGGGATTTTTTGGATGCTTTATCTCTTTTGTGGGTACATGTTTCCATTTGCAGGGCACTTTTGATTGCATTAAAGGCTTTTTGTGAATGTGTGGAGGATCTTGAGATGGGAAATGTTGGAAATACTTGCTATTGGTTTTTTTTTTCCAGGAACATGTGTGTTCTTTTTCTTCACAGTTATATTCTTTCTTTTTTTTAACTTTACCTTCAGATTTTGGCAAGAGATGGCGAACAAAATTAAAATGAAAAATGGGTCAGTGTCATTGGAGATATAGCGGTTTGTGTATCTATTAAACGACCGAATGAGGTAATCTTTACTTATCAAGTGCATGGATTTAAGCTGCAACATCAACATTGTAAAGATTCTTGTAACGGAGAATCTTCTCATAATGTCCCACTGAGATTATCCTGCATATTGTATTTTTCTCCTGCTAATCTGTAAAAAAGTTTATGAGCATATAGGTTATTGATTACGTTTTTCCTTGTGTGTGTGTGTTTTTACTTTTTATAACTTTAACTTTTGTTTTTGGTGTCTGGTTGGTTTAGATACCAGCTCTTTGCTTAATTCTCAGCAAGTCTTTGAATCAGTTGCATTGTCTGTCGGCATCACAGATATGTGTTTGATTTGCAGATGTCTTTTTTTTAAAAAAAAAAAATAGGGTTTAGAGGATTCAATTTCAGCACAAAAGTTCTTTCTTCCATGAGTTCAAGAAACAAGCCTCTTTCTACTTCAAGGAGAAGATCAAGACTGCTAGATTGGCTGTCATGGTGTGCACCCTTAAATCAACATGAGAGACTTGAAAATGCATACTTTTCCATCACTCTGTGTCATTTTCTCCATTTAATTAGTTTATGCTAATCTAGTACTGTGATCATATTTTCCTTCAATATATAACAAGATGACCAGTTGCTGAACTGGAGAGTTTCACTTGGATTCCATTGCCATTTAATACTTCTGGGCATCTAAAAATTTCTTTGGGGGAAACTCTCTTTCATTGCAGACGTAACTCATTTCCTTCACTATTCAGGAACAAACGCAAATATGCTGGCCTTAATGAACATTCAGCTATATCTCTGGCTATGGAAGATGTTGAACTTCTCAATGGTCTGGATTCTGGAATATAAAATAAGGTGCCGAACTTCCAAGGTATTATCTACTTTACAATACTCCATTTAACAGTGTTGTGTTGTGCATCTCTTAATTTACCCATCCCAACAGTAGATGTTATTTGTCATCCCCCACATGAAGGAGAAAAACTACAAGAAAAGGGCATTTCTGATTACGAAGCTCTTGTCAAATATCTCGCTTTAAGAATAATTATTCACATGGTCAACCCTACTTTTATCATCCTTTTGCTCTTTTATCCAACTAGGCAACTCATCTAGGATTTTACCCCATGAGCTGAACTTTTAGAAATACAAGCTTGAAATGTTGAATTTGAAGGATTTACCATTGAAATAATGAGCTTTTCTTCCTTTTGACAGAATTGACATTTTGAATAAGTATACAAACCGTACGAACTCACCTTGGATATTAACTTTATGTTTCATGCATTTGGTAGCCAAATAACTAAACATTCTTAACAAAATGGGTTCGTCATTTTCCCTTTTACTTTGGTTCTGTCGATAGCATTGGAGCTGTCACTTCAATTCCTGACAAAATGGTTGAATGTTCAAAATTGTTATTGGTATTTGAAAAAGATTGCAATACCTGCTGTGATGTTTGAGTAACTTCAAAAAGTCCCCCTCCCCCATTTGGGGTATTCATCCAGGTCTTAAATGTAACCATCTATATAAGGAAAAAGTTAGTCTACAATAGAAATGAATGAAATAGTTATAAAGCTTGCTCTTGCCTCTCCTGATCGGATTCTTGCGTATTTGCAGTGGTTTATTTTGTGATCTATTGTATGACCAAATTTATGGTGCTGACATAAAGATTATTCTGATAGATATACTATGTTCTGGACATTGAAGACTTCTTCTTTCGCCCATCAAAGAGAATGAGAAACTTGCCTGCAGATCAACCTGCCAAACATAACCAATCTAGGGCACAACGGTTCCATAAGTTACTATCGTCTTTATCATGAAGACGAAAGTTCCATTCTCACTGTCACTGTGAAGCTCAAAGGTAGGTTCCATGTTTTATATATAGACGTGTGAAGCTTAATCTTCCCATACAAATCGTATTCTTCGTATTTCCTATGCAGATTATCAGTGTTTCGAAGTAGTGGGGCATGTAAAAATCTTTGCACGGGTGGAAGTACGTAACCTGTAGTTATGAAGATTGCTTAGTCGGAGTAGACATGACTCTGAAGCACGTAACCTGTAGTTATGAAGATTGCTTAGTCGGAGTAGACATGACTCTGAAGCATCCTCTTCTAAAGGAAGGTTGCATTAGTTGTGGGTAGGACTCAGATCGGATGCTCTGTACATGTTTATGAATCATAGCGTTGTAGAGGTTAGAATTGCGCAACCTTAGGTACTTGGACCCTGTTTTGTATTTCGGTAATGTAACCATATGCAGATGTAATTGTCAGATAGTACCTTCATAATGTACAAATGAATACATCATAGCTCTAAATGTTGGGAATCCAGCTTGAAGCCTCTGTCCGTATGTTCATAGGAGAACCTCAAAGGCGGTACCAATGATTTTAGCCTCTGAGATTGTAGTTTTGCAGGAGGTTTGTGCCTTGATTTATCGAGTTTAACAAGACGTTCATGAACCGAGATATCCGATTTGATCGCACAATTCGTGTTGGATCATTTGTGTGTTCATCTGGATTGGATTCAACAATGGCTGGTTAGTTTCAACTTCATAAACTTGAGTTGGGGATTGCCAAGAGATGATGTTTTCAATTAAAGAAAACCACATAGAATACATTATAAGATCTACTCAGTAAAATCTATCTCATCTTGACCTTTCTAAAAGCTTCATTCCAAAGGCTCACAAGCTTGACCGACATCACTATGTATCGGGACTTAGTAAAATCTATCTCAGCTTGACCATTCCAAAGGCTCAAAAGCTTGACCGACATCACTATGTGTTGGGAATTCAAACTTAATACTGTCAAGAATTTTGTCATTTTAGACGCCTATGGTGTCGAGATTGGCATATAGTGTTAAAATTTAATTGCCAATCTCGACAATGTAAGGTGTTGAGATTTGTTCACGATGGCCAAAAGCGCCAAAAATTACCACTTGCCATTCTCGACGGCCAAAAGCGTCAGAAATTACCATCTACCATTCATGACGTTAAAATTTTTGACAGTAGAATTTTCAACGCTTTAAACCGTCGAGAATGGCAGGTTTTACCGTCCCAAAATATCCTCTTTTCTTGTAGTGATTATTCAAGGGGTTAAAGAGGTGAGAAATCACAAAAGTTATTATTGATGAACTTGAATACATTATCTTACTGATTTTTCTTGAATCCTTTGCTGCATGATTCACCAAATTAGATCATATCATTGATATAATCGGATTATATAATAATTGAACAGCATGTATTCGAAAATCACATAAAATAACATTATATATTTTTCTATAATCTCGTGCGTCACGCGCGGGTACATGTGGCAAGTATGGAAGTGTTAGCCTATATATGAAAGATATTGGAATTGCTAGCTATCCGGATATGGAAGTAGGCTCCTTGAGATGCGATGATTTATTCGGATTCTGCATAAGGAATTAATGAAGTGATATTTTAGCTTAAATTTTCAAGCGGATTCCCTTTTAGTAATAGTAATGAAGCATACGATGGGAATGTCAATTGAAGGAAATTATGTTGGTCGTTGAATTTCTACTTGCATTGCCTCAACAAAGAAGGATCTTCATTTAAAGATTTGGAAGAAATTCAGCTGAAGCTCGTCGACGAAATGTCAACAAATGAATCACTTTAAGATTCATTCAAATCTCAACACTATTAAAAAATTATCAAATAGCTATGACTTTTAGCCACCAACTTTTAATGTTCCTGGGTTCGTGGCTAATAGCCATGACAAAGACGACGAATTTATGATGTCGCTGCTAAAATTGCGTCGAGAATATGTTTTCCAAACGAATACTATGTTTTATACATCATTTAAAACGCACTGATTAATATGATAACATCTGTTAATATGATAACACCTGAAAAATAATACAAGTGCACTTAGATTAATTTTAAAAATCTCGTGCGTTGCGCACGGGGTATAGACTAGTTATTATAAATGGAAGATTATGATTATAATTATAATATTTGCTCAAAATAATAATACTAATAATATATTATTATTATTATTATTATTATTATTATAATATGCGGGACGGGACGGGATTTGCGGGATCCCACCAGGATCGTCCCGCGTTTCGTACCGCATAATTTTTCCGGGACGGAATTCGCTATTTTGTCCTAAATTCCACCGGGATCGGGACGGGATCGGGATTTGCGAGATTTGTGTCCACCCCTAGTTCAAACACTCGTGAAAAATCTCAATTTTTTTTCCTGTATGGACAACATATTTAGGGATGATTAATAAAGATTGGACATGTCAACCATATTATTGACAAGTGTTATAAGTAATTTTAATTTTTTTTTAATTTACATTTAAAATCTTTTCCGGCCCCTACAAAGTTTATGGGTGTGTTTGCATTCCATTGCATTTTAATTATAATTCAATTATTTTACCTCGTTTTATGTGAGCGTTTGGTTGTAAAAATAAAAATCTCGTAAAAATCGAGGTAAAACCATAAGTTAACCAAATAATCACATAAATCGAGATAAAATAATTGCATTATAATTAATACATCGTGAAATCTAAAAATACCATAATTTAAATATCTTAAAAATTGTATTAATCAAACACCGCCTTATCTTTTTGCATTATAAACATAATGCATTTGGAATCCAAACACACCCTATATTATTTCATAACCCTTTTAACCTTATTTCACATAGTTTATCAATTTCATTTATAAATTTTAGTCAAATCATCACCTCCGCCCCATATGGAGTCAAACCTTAAATAGACTCATATAATAGGCATAGATATGCAATGGAACTTTATGACATGGCTTCTTGGTCACTATCATTGGTTGGTTCCGATTTCAAAGATCCCTGGCCCGTGTTTTCGATCGCGAAGACCCGCCCATTACTTTTTTTGACTGAGGCTAAGTAGCAAATCCTACTATCTGATTGTTCTCCACGAACTTGCCCTACCTTCCCGTTGGTGCAAGGAAACTTTATGTTGAAGTGGTAGACAGAGCACGCAACTTGGAACTTGAATAGACTTACTCGGCCCATGATAGCGTTGTAGATCGATGGTAAGCGTACCACCTTGAATGCTACCATGTGAGTTTGTAGGTTGGGGACAATGGTTCCGGCTACTTCGACCTCATTGCCTGAAAAAGGAGATGAGCTTTCCCGATTAGCAGCGTAGGGCACTCTCTACGATGCCCAGTTGTTCGAAAGCATTCCAGTAGAGAACATCCATCGAAGAGCATGTGTCTATCAGCACGCATTTGACCTTCTTGGTCCCCAACTGCACATGAATGACCATAAGATCCGAAGTGGTATCCTGAGATCGCGAGCATCAGAAAAAAAAAAGAAGAGAAATTCAATACCGCGTGTTATGTAGATGCTTGTTTAACGCTAGCTTCGGAGGGGGGGGGTTCTGGCCTCTCTTTCATAGTTCTTCCTTTCCTGATTGCTGGTGCCGGAGGAGGAAGGTCCACTTGCGATGGTGCTGATGCATCCATCGGGGGTGGTGGATTCCGGTTATCTCTGTTGGAATGTGAGGCCCTATTCGATGAATATCTTGTTTCGGGGGCTTTTTGCGTATCTCTGGGTGGGGGCCGGTATCCTCCCCCTCTGTTTCCATTTCATCCTCTACGGCCCCGCGGATATCCTCCTATTCCCCTCCCTCTTGGTGCGTAAGGGGGGTTATATTGTCGTGGTGGTGCAACGGGTGGACTAGGAGTTGTTGGGGGTGCGCAAATTTGTAGAGGCACTTCCTTTCAGGGAGGAGGGGCCGGTTGAATCCCATAGACAGGGGATGCACCATTTCGGGGTGCGCCATCATCGCAATTGTCGGGGCAGCGAGCGGATTTGGGCCTGCTTGTTGATTGTATTGTATTTCATTTTGAGGGGCATGTCGTGGAACAATGGGGTGCTGCCAACGAGGGTTTTGGAGTGGTTGAGCGTCCGGTCCCCCTTTCCCGCAAAACTTGTTGGCTACTTTGTGAAACAAAGATGGTTTTGTTTCGTCGGTTCGTGAGTTTGAGCTAGCGGCTTCCATGGCGTAGATTTGTAGAGTTACGAGATGGCATAGTCCGTCGTAGTTTTGAGGCTCTTTCTTGAACAAATAGACTTTAAAATCGCCTTCAGCTAGGTTGCCCATCAAGATGGTGCTCGCGGACTCTTGATTGAACTTTGGGATTTGAACAACCATGGTGGTAAACCTACTATAGAAACTTCCCAAGGACTCAAATGGTTCCTATTTGATGGAATTCAGGTCCAGCATAGTTCGCTTTCGCGTGCAAGTGCTGCCGAAATGAGCGACGAAGATGTTTGATAGTTTTGCGAAACTGCTGATGGATGATTGGGCTAGATTGGCAAACCATTTCAATCTGAAAAATTATGAATTTATAGGTCGAAAAAGATAAGAAAATATAAAAACGTATTTCTACGAGGAACCACTCGTCGCGAAAGGTTCCCACCGACGACGCCAATGAAGAGTTTCTAGAATTTCACCTATACTTTATGATCTCAAGGTAACGACAGATTTCCTTTATTACTTGTAAAGCCAACTAGGGAGGACGCTTATATAAGTTCTTTATTAGTTGGTGCTTTGAGGACAAGGTAATATTCACGATGACGTTTACTCTCGTTCCAATGGTTACTGTTTAGTCGTCGTGATACGGGACCATCTTCTACACCTCCGGACACGCCAATCATCTTAGGAGACGGACCTATGACTCGAGGCCGAGCCAAGAAGCTGCAGAGAGACTCATTCATGTTTGTGAGTCACACCTTATTCTCGAGCACGGTTCAACTCCCCGAGCCTACATTGAAGACCTATATGTGCATAGGGATCCAAGACTCAACCGAGCCTCCCTAGACATGTATAGCCGGATTGAACCCTTTTTATATTTCCGTTTTTAGTAACTTTTCTACTTAAGTTATTTTCGGAAACTCTTAGGGTTATTTTCATATTTTCTTAAGTTATTTATTTTAATTAATTATAGCCGAAAATCAGCCCTAGACTAGGTTATATTAATGGCTATTCCCTTGTAGAACGCTTCACGCCTCTTTGAAATAGAAAAATACAGTTGTGTGAAACACGTCTGTGAGAAAGTCAATCGATTCGTAGCGTTGCTCATCGATTGCAAATTAATTCTTGATCTTGCTTGGTTTGCTTTGAGTTCATCAACCTCGCGAGAGCTTGGTGATCATGGTAATCACAAGTCCCCTCCTTGTGCCTCCAAGTTGTCCGCTTGGTTGTGTAAGGTTGTAGAGGCGGGCTTTGTAGTCGTTGATACTTGGTTCCTACCCTCTTAGGAGGCCTGGGGTCTTTATCTCGTTCTACCTTAGTTCGAATCACCCTTCTATCGGTTTTTATTTCATTGTTTTGTTAAGTCTAGAGTTGCTGAATTTTCGAGTCTTTGTTCTTGTTCTTGAGTCTTTGCTTCCGTTCTTGTCTTTGAGTCTTGATTGTCGAAGATCGGGTCATCCTACGGCTAACCCCGTATCATGTCGTCTTTAGAGGAAGTTTTCCAGATGTTCTATTCTAGAAACGTTCTTCTCCGATCAAAGACTTCAAGAAATCAACTTCGAGGACTTTATCTCTAGGAGGATTACAGAGCTCTTCTTTCTCTCTCTAAAATCGGATCCATGTGTAGTGGGATAGTGGGGGTATTTATAGAGCGATCAAGCTGGCAGCTGGTTGGCGATCTCGTGGGTTGCTTGAGGACATGTGTAGTGCATGCCCTCATGCACCGGGAATCGAAAGACCAGGTTAAAGGAAAAACAACCAAGAATAAAAAAAAAAACACAGGACACAGTCAATATACGTGATTTGACCGGAGTCTACGTCCACGGACCCTCGGCAAGGCGGGCGGCAATTCGAGGTCAAAATCCACCAAGTCAAAAACGAGTTTACAGGGGACGGTTGCCAACATACTTCATTCAAGGCAAACCCGAAGGAAACACACAAATCTATGAACACAGACGCATAAGAGATATAATGAAAGCAAGATAATGGAAGAACACTCCCTAGATCTGAACAACGGAGTTAGATCATCGTCGAAGAGCCACCAACGAAGAAGGCATTCACCGGATCTAAGGGTTGAACACTTGCTTCTTCTTCCAAAGGCTGGATCTAGAGTTTCTCGAAGAGATACGCTCTAGATCAGACCAACAATAGCTTTGTTGCTGCCAAGATCTCCAAAAAAAAACCTAGCTTTCTCTCTCTCTCTCTCTCTCTCTCTCTCTCTCTCTCTCTCTCTCTCTCCTTAGAGATTCTCTCTCTTCTTTCTCTTTGTCTCTGTTGTTTTAAAAAAGTGAAGAGCCAAAGTGATTAATCCTAACTCCTGTATCACTTATATAGGAAAACCCTAGAACGAAACGTAGCGTTTCGAATAGAGATTATGCGAGTTGGAGTCGAGGTAATTAGTTTGTGCTTGTGTTGGGTAGAGCCCTTTTTTTTTATAAGGTAAAAATTCGAGCTCAGACAAACCTGAAGCCCGAGAGGCCGACGAATCGGCAGACGGACTAACCGTCAACATACAACCATAAACAACACAAATCAACAAAGATGAAAGAAAAACCCTAACAACCTATAAAAGACTTCGGTCGACGGAGGAGTCGATGAAGATCCAAGACGAGCCACGAATGCCGAGAACACGGGCGAGTGTGACGACTCACACGGCGTCTCGACGTCGAGAAGGCGGAGAACAGTAACCCACTACCGGAAAGGGCAAATCCCGGGGATGTACGGACCACCGACGTTGCCCCCACCTAAATGAGGGATCTTCGAAGACCACGAACACATCCACGATCCTCTCGATCATACAGGACGCTCGATACTGCAACCCGACTCGAAACCAGCGTAACCCCACCAAGGCAACGACCCGACACCAAACGACGGAGCAAAATACGGGCCAAAACAGGGAAGATCAAACATCCGACAAAAATTTGTGAGCAGAGAGCTCGAGACCAAGAAGAAAGTCCGGGAAAATTTATTACTACTTATTAGTATTAAATATATATATATATATATATATAATGGATTAAATATTTTCCATACCCTTTCGGGATTTTAGGCAAACCCTTTCGGATATATGATCAAATATATATATATATATATATATATATATATATATATATATATATATATATATATATATATATATATATATATATATATATAATGGATTAAATATTTACAAGCCTTATTGTGTTTTGTGTTAATAAAATATGGACCATTGATTGACGGTAAATGGAAGGCTAAGATTAATTGTTAGTTTTTCTAATTTATAAATAAAAAAATAAATGGGTCCTAGTAAAACTTTCCACACCCACATATTCAGTGCGTGTAGCCACTCCCTAATCCAATTTTTTTTTTAAGAACCCTAACCACTCTCAAATCTCTCATCACACAACCGTACAAATTAGAGAGAGAATTTGGCGGCCGACGATGGCATCCGGCGTAACCGGTGAAGGCGGAGCCATGTGAGGTGCGGTGATGGTGGAGCCGTCTGCGGTGCGATGATGGCGCCTCGTGTTGTTGCAGGAGTAAATCGAGTATTGAAATAAATATGGAATAAAGATCAGACTGACTTCCCTGTCTCAGCAAATAATACAAGACTTCCCCCGTTGAAGTAAGAGAAAAGTCAGGATCGAATCCACGAGGAAGCACGTCAGCAGTTCTCAGGTAGCTGTAAATTCTCACAACAGCAGAGCAGACCAGACAGAATCGCAGAAACAGAAAGAAAGAAACAAATAACCCGGCAAGGGCAACTAAAACAAAAGCAAAGAAATAAAGCAAAACAGGAAATAAAAGCAAAGCAACAAACGAAAAGCAAAGGGCAAAGACTGGTCGATCTCGACGACAAACTCTCCTCGACCTCGACAAGATGCTACTCGAGATCGACAAAGGCTGGTCTATGTCGACAAGAAACCGAAACTTAAACTTGCAAATTCAAACACAGAATTCAGAAATTTGACAGAAATTAACTCAATATGCTAAAAGACCTCCAAGGCCAGGGTTTCAACACCACAACGATAACCATGCAAAACAACACATAAAGGCACAAAAGATCACGCTTTCCATCAAATAACTTTCGTCATTAACAAATAGGCATATAGAGGCTCTCGCATAAACCCTAATTGTTACTAACCCTTTTTCACATAATTAATCCAAGTTGCATTAAGATCACTTTCGCTTCAATAACACAAACAAGGATCACCTTCAACTCTCGCAAAAGAATCATGCTCATAGGGATAGAAGATGAATCGCACAAAAGATCTGACCTTTATCGCATCGCCTCACATGGCCACCGTCGGGCTCACCCCAGCCCCAGAAATGGGTGGACTACTCACGCCTCATTGCAATAAAAGACATTGATTGATGAAAGAAATTGAATTGCATAAACTAAATTCAAAGCCTTTACAATCTTGGCAATCAACTTTCGCCGTAAGCCAAAACCTTAGAACTCCTAAACTTCTCTTGTGGAACTACTTGTTTCTCTGAAATTGGATCTGAACTGGAATTGTGATAAAAGTGAGCCCCCTAGGGCCTTATTTATAGCCTTCATTCCCTAGCTATTCTAGGAAAGAAGATATCTATCTATATCTAAAAGGCTTTAAAAGATAAATAAATGACATAATGGAATTAAATCAACTAGGAAAAAGATAATTCTAAATAGGGTAGTATGTCTTCATGTTGATAGATCGACTTCCATAGATAGAACTTGATCAAATCGGATAGAATCTTCCTCCTTCGCGCCCAAGCAAAGTCAATTCTACTCGGACAAGGCTCGTCGAGAAGATTCTGGAACGCGGTCTAGTCGACCTCGAGTTGGCCTCGTCGACCTCGAGTAAGATGGCTCGGCTTGGCTTGACTCTGCTCGATGTGGCTCGGAGTTGGCTCACTGGTGCTCGTCGATGTCGAGTTGGCTTCGTCGATCTCGACAAGGGTGGCTCTGTCGACTAGCCTCCTCGGGTGGGTGTGCTCGACTGGCTCGGACATGCTCGGACATGTCTCAAGGTCTTCGTCGATCTCGACAAGAGTTCGTCGATCTCGACAAGAGTTCGTCGATCTCGACAAGAGTTCGTCGAGATCGAGTTGGGTCTTCTACCGCTTCCGCGAGCTGGCTCTTCCGCTGGCAGCGAGTGGCTTGGTCTGCGGCAGCGAGTGGTCACTTCCGCTGCAGCGAGTCTCCTGGTCGTCCTCGGCTTCGTCCTCGGACAACTTCTCCTCGTCGACTCCGGACGTGGGCGTCTGGGCTTCGTCGACCTCGACAAGTGCTCCTCGAGGTCGAGTAGGGTCCGGAGCTCGGGTTGTCTGGCTCTCGATCAGGCCTGGTCGACCAAGCTGGTGCTCGGACATGGTGGTCTATGTCGAGTAGCCTCGTCTCTTAGACTTGTTCCGCTGCTTTGACCTTGGACTTCTGTAGTGTTTTTCCGAGCTTTTCCGACCTTTTATAGAATTGCTGTAAACGCCTCGATTTCTGCGATTTAAACAGAAACTGGTGTAGATTCCATAATTTGACAAATAAGCATAAACTACATAGATTCTGTATTATTTAAACCCAAATGAATGCAATGTATACAGAAATCGATATAAAAGTTATTGTAAAACATGGCAGATTCCGCTCACAACACCTCGCCTCTCTCTCCTTGCCTCGCCTCCCCCAGGCTCCTCTCCCTCTCCTCTTTCTCCAAGTTCGATCCGGTCGCTCATGTCGGCGTTCTTGATGACGACACACTTGCCAGAGGACGCCGCGCCGCCGTCTTCGCCTCCACCGCTGCTGCAATGTTTCCGTCGTTGTTGCTGCAATGGCTCCGCTGCCCCGCCCCGTCTTCGGCTCCGCTGCAATGGTTGATAACTTCCTCTATCTTCAAGTCATCTCTCTTCTTTTTTTTTTCCTTTTCTTCTTTGTTGAATCAACATTTTTGTCTTTGAATTTCAGGTTTTTTTTTTGTTGAATCAACATTTTTGTCTTTGTATTTGACAACTTCATAGTTTATATTCGGTGATAATAAGCAATTATTCGGTGGAATTCATATGATTGTTCTATTAATCTCATGTTCATAGTCATTATTCGACAAGTTCATAGTTTCTATTCGGTAATAATAAGGAATTATTCGGTGATAGTAAGGAATTATTCGACAAGTTCACAGTTTCTATTCGGTAATAATAAGGAATTATTCGGTGATAGTAAAGAATTATTCATATGTATGTGGTTAATTAGAGGTGGAAATCAAGAATTACATTTATATATTCTTTTAACCTAGCGAATAATTACTGTCAACTTGGCGAATAATTACTATCAGCCTAGCGAATAGTTCAAAAATTGACCAACCCTTTTGCTATTATTGATAACTTATATTTATAGACGAATAATAACAATCAATTTAGCGAATAATTACTATTATCCTAGCGAATATTTACTATTATCCTAGCGAATATTTTCATCGAACGCATAGTGGAAGCAAAATCTCCTCATCCCCACAAAAAAAAACGCTACCTAAAAAATTCAACGCACGCGCTTCCTCTACAGCAAGTTGGCTATTAAAGTGGTGGGACGCCATAAAGGAGAAATGACATGTGCTTGCCGAGCAAGAAGGCAGGCAGTGGCACTTGGGTGAGGTATTTTAAAAAAAAAAAATATTTTCCAAGCAAGAAAGGGCTCAATTTATCTTATATGGAGTATAAAAATGTATATACTCCGTATAAAAAAAGGTACTCCGCATATTTTAATTTTACGGGTTGTTTCGGGCCCTTGGGCCCAAAGCAACATATTTCGGGCAAGGGATAGAGCGAGAGTATGCTTAGGCCACCAAGCCAAGGAGGAGCGCTTCAGCAGGGAAACGTCGGCGGCGGCAAGCTAGACCACGCGTCGACAGGCGCAGCCGCACAGGCCAAGTTAAGGGGTTTCAACCCCCACCCACCGACACTCGATCGAGCAGCGGAGGAGCCTAGAAACAGGCAAACCGATGCTCGACGGAGACAGAACGGGGGCCGAGGAGATAGATCTGGTGATTTGCAGCCGTTTCACCAAGCAAAATAGAGATGGGGAAGAAGCACACGAGCCCCCGACTAGATCAATTGGGCTTTGCTTGTTCAAAGTTGGACAAGGGGATGATGAAATGGAGAAGAAGACACCATAAACATCAAAAGCCCCAAACTAATTTAGGCTTTCGATTGACTCTTTGTGGACAAAATTTCCGATAAGAGATTTCCGAGCCTTGTTCATCAGCGCACCGACACAAAGCATGTTGACCCACATGGTGCAGGAGCGGCTGGAGCCGGGTATGGCGGCTGGAGCCACACCATGGAAGTGATTTAGAGCTGCAATCGCAGCATATTATTCAAGCCACGAAGGGAGTTTTTGTAGCCCCAAAGGGAGTTTTCCACGATCTGTTTGTTTTCAATCAAGATTTATTAATGGAGATCTATTCAACCCAAATCAGAATAAGAAATGGGAGTCACAAACTCCTCCTCTCTCTAGAAGAAGAGAGAGGAGAGAGCGTTTCTTTACACCGGCCTTTTCATTTCATGTTGGGTAGAGCCCATTAATCAAAGTAACCTCGTGTTACATCCTTACTCCTATAAAAGGAGCAAGTTTTGAAAGCTGCTAAAATAAGGCAATCATGGCCATTCATTGATGTGAATTCATCTAATCAATGTTCATTCCTCTCCCCTTTATAATGTCTCAATTGCCCATAATAGTTTCAATTTAAAAATATTTATTTTTTTGTTTAGGGGGACATTTCAGTCAATTCATCTAATTCGCTCAATCCTCTCCCCCTCTCCGTGTCTACTGTCCTTCCCCGAAGACCTGGCCGTCTCTCTGTCTCTCTGTCTCTCTCTCACTCTCTCATTTTGCAGGTCATCCTCTGAAGACCGTCAATCATCGAAGCCTTTGCCGTCACCGGTTATACCATCGTTGCCAGGTCTTTGTTCGTTCTTCCTCCACTTTAATTTCTGCTTCGATAATCGCCATTGTCGTGTCCAAGCACCTGATCTGTTGCCTCCTCTCTTTCTTCTGTTCTCCCCTCCCTCCAACTCGTTGCTATCATCGTGGTTAATCAGCTGATCCTAAGTGGTTGAAGCTTCGGTCGAGTGGAATCAGCGACCTAGAGATCTTTATTAAGTGAAAGAAATTTCCTATCTTTGATTCCATATTTTCAATTTCTCTTTAGGTTTTGCAAATTTTCTCTAAATTGGGATCCGGAGATGAAATGATTTACTGATTGAATTCGAATCCCCGTGCAGTTCAGAACTTCAGATTGCTAAATTAGGGTTTTAAGTTTTTGGATTGGGGATATGAATGGCTAAGAATTTTGAAATTAGGGTTAATTTGTTTTGAGTGAAGAATAATAAAATTCTGAAACTTAGATTTGGAATTTTGATTCGGGAACTTTGTTTTTGGATTTGGGTAATGGTATCTCAGGGTTTAAGGCTTAGAAATCAGATTGAGACATTTTTTTTGTGCCCAGGAATCGACCTATTGAATGTCTGTGTACAAGTTAGAGGCACAAAGTTATTGTAGCTTGCCAGTAAATTAAAGTGAAACTGGTAGAGGTATTGAGATTTCAGTTTCGCGGTTGCGTAAATGGGGAAACAGTTTTAACCTGAGTCTTCTTTCTTAGATAGACAACATAACCTTCCAAGATCGATAAAGATTCCAAATAAGCATCACGCCTAACATAGGTTATGTTTGACAACAAGCTTTTTAAGGAGGGAGATTATCTTGTCTTGCTGATAGGGAAAAGCACTTGGAAGATTTAAGTTTCATCTCCTATTTGTGCTTAATCTACCACTTTAGATTGTTGTCCAAATAAGCATGTAGTGTTAACAGCTGGAGGCTTTTCATATATATGAGGGTTGAAGCGATTAGCTAGCATTCTTTATACTTAACCTATCATTATACATTTAAGCTAGCAAGCCACGTGTTTAAACAACTTTGATTATCTTGGTCTTTATTTTTGCATTATCCCATGCACCATGTAAGCAAAAGCCACAATGGTTTTTCTTTCTTGGATGCATATCAGTATATGCTTCAATGTTGCTGCTTTTGTACAAGAGATTCAACAAACCAAGGCCATCTTGTTTCTAGCCCGTACGTGAAATTTGGTATTAAATGATTCTCTCTAGGAGCATGTCTATAGGACCTTTAGAATCTAGCTTTATTCAGTTATTAAAAGTATGTCTTTGTGACGAACACTTGATGTTTTATCAACAATTAATGGAAACTCATTGACCCAAGGAATTTGAGCTCTTAAAGACGAGTTATAGTCTTATGGAGGGATCTCTTCCCTCTTGTCATTATTGGGCTCCTGGGACTTAATTAGGATTGTTGTGAACTGTTTCATGTTTTCTGGTTCGTTGTGTTAAGAATTTATGATCTTGTAAATATTTGACAAAGCTGGTTATTTCTTCTTGGGTTCGAGAAATATAGAAAAGGCGATTGGAGAAGCATATCCCGGAACTTTGTTCTAACAAGAACGCCCAAACAAGTAGCAAGCCATGCTCAAAAGTATTTCATCAGGCTAAACTCGATGAACAAAGATTGGAGGCGATCGAGCATCCACGGCATCACCAGAGCATCAATAATGAACTCTTGGCTTCCCAAGGACCCATCATGGGTAAGAACAACAACACTACTGCAGCCACAGGAGGACCTTCGGGCAAGCTCAACAAGGCGCAGCTGTCCCATCCTCCCACTGGCCCTCCAGGAGTTGCTGTCTATGGAGCTCCGACCATTGGACAGCCGATTGGCGGGCCCTTGGTATCGGTTGTTAGCACTCCAGTGAATCTATCGGTCCCACCACATATGGCCCTTGGTATCTATAGAGGTTGGATTTAATTTTCGATAATGGCTTTGTTATCCCTTATGATTGTTCATTATTTCTTAGATTACTTCACTTTTTTTTTTGATGATGAGTTATGTTGTATTGTGTGGTATTTGAAGGATAGTAGAGTCTTAGTTTTAAGAAGTTGCAAAACTTGGGTTGGGATTTGAGTCCCCGTTTAGTCCATATCCTCATTAGCTTCTTTTACTAATGGGAGGGATAATTCTCCATACTAATAGCAATGTATTTATCCTCATTAGCTTCTTATAGCGGAAACATGTATATTTATTTATTTCTACAATCCAAATAACATCACATAGGTCTAACAGATGAGAGAACCCTCAAAACGGCTCATCTTCAGCATTCTGGTTTGGGTAGACAGTTATAATTCAGATGGATCTTTCCTTCTTCATGTCTTTGTTTATTCTAAAGCATCAATTACCTCAAGGAAGGGAAACTCCCAGAAGACAAGAATAATATACAGATAGAATAGAATCAATAGATGTTTATGGATAGACATACATTTTTTTTGCAAAAGTATGCTATGAGCTGGGGTTGTGAAGGGATAGTTTTCTTTTGAGACTTCGGTTCGATTAGGCATTCTATTTTTTATTGAGTATGGATCTATTTAATGTTATTTTTAGGTCTATTACTGCAGCTACTGGTGTCTTTACATATTCTAAATCCTATTCAGTCCGTCATGTTCAGTCTTCTATGGACAATACATTTTTATTACCACGAGATATATTGGCAGATGCAGACCATTTGATTGGAATGAAATTTGGAATGGGTACTTTCTTTTAGAGAAAGCCTCGTGGACGGACGAAATAAGGGAAGTTACAGAACAAGGCAGTGAAGGCTCGCGAAGTAGACGAAATTCTTTTTGTTTCCACTTGCGCCAGGCTTCAGGTTCCTTCGGGGCTGGAGAAGGCTAAATGCTTGCCATGAAGCAAACTTTCCCGAATACGACAGATGCAGAAGTGGGGGGTATGTGTAATCTGGTAGTTGCCTCTCCTTTTGCCTCGCAGTGCAAGTATTGTGCTGCTACTAAATTTTTTGTTTGAATGCCCTACATAGAGTTACAACCTGACTTATACAATTTATTTACCCAACCTGATTTGGAAAAATACTCAATGCTCTTTTCATTTTTTTAGAAAATCTTTTGGCTATGATGGCCTTTCTAATTTACTTTTTTCTTCCCGATTCCTTATCGTTTTCGATGTCCTTCATTCTCAGCCTTCTGTTCCTCTATTATGCCTTTATTTCAAGGTTCGTCATTCTATTTTCATTGTCTCTTTTAGGTGTCTTCTTATTCGTTTACCTACTTGTCTGTTGATTCAAGTGATCCTTTGTTTCGTCCAATTAAATTGAACCATTCATTTTCTTGCACCCGGAATTGAAATAAAGATGTGTTCCTCTTAGGTAGTCTCCACCAAATTTGGTGTTTGTATAGGCTTTTATCTTTAGGTTTATCTTGTGATCCATATGGCCCTTTATTTCCTTCAATTAAATTGTCTGATTCTTTTTGTTATACCTAGAAGTCCAATAAATGGATGTAAATATGTAATATAACAACTACATTGACACTCGTTATTTGTATTGTGATAGTCACAACTGGATTTTCATTACTTGCTCTTTATTGTTGTTTTCTTTCCTTTTCAGTAGTGTTTGGAAACAGTTTTCCCATCTTCTCAGACTCGTGGTGGCACCTCGAAAAGGCGTGGTTAGAACCACCGCTGCCACCTGAATAAATGTCGACCATGGCATGAAGTGAAGCATCTTTAACCATAGTCATCACTGATGTTACAAGCCTTTTTTCCAATGGTTTGTTAGACCTCAATTGAACTCTAAGCCGTTTTCCAATTTTCCTTTATTAGAGAAGAAACAAAAATTAATTAGTGTGTTTTCAAGTATTGGTTGGTAATCTAAATTGGCATCCCAACATGGAGGAATCGACTAAACTTAGAGATGTTTACTGGAACAAAATCAAGGGGATAGAGCTTGGAGGAGATGTGTTAATTTTTGTAATGAAGTTATTAGCTTCGTTTGATTCGGTACATGATAAGATATGGTTACACTCATGAGTTTTTTGAGGACTTGTATAGCGAATTAGCAGTTGCATTCATTATTTTACGTGTGAGTTTTCAATCATATTTTTTAGGGTTGGCAAATGGTACGGAAATTACCATACCAACCACGTACCAACCGCAAACCGACAATGTTGGTAACCACACTTGTGGTAACCAACATGGTGGTAACCATCTTGGTGGTAACCACGTGAAGGTGGTACGGTAATGGTAATGAAATCTGAATACCATGGTTACCATGGTTACCAAGTATATATATATTAATTTTTTTATTTAATGTTTATTGTTATTACTTTAAGTTTTAAGTTTTTAATTTATATTTTGTGTTTTGATTTTGACCTAAATTGGTCATTTCTACGTTTTGTACTATTTACTGTAGGAACTAGGAACATTGTGAATGTTTGAAGACTTTGAACTTGTTTTGTTTGAACTTGCAGGAACATTTTGAATGTTTGAACAATTGAACTTGGTTTATTTCAAGACTTTTAACTTGGTTGGTTTGAATTGGTTTGTAATTTAGGTTGTGAACTTGATTTATTTGAACTTTTAATAGGTGGTAACCATATTATTTTTTGTAATCATATTTTTTTGTTCGATAACTTTGATGACTACCGGAAGGTAGCCAAGGGGTTTCAAAATAATACAAACAAAATTAAAGATTGGTAACCATGATAATTTACCGATGGTAACCACAAGTCGTGATTACCACATATGCGGTAACCACGACTTGTGGTTGCTTGGTACATGGTATGAAAATTTGCGTACCACCAGTTTGTGGTTGGTACATGGTAATCACCATTTTTTGGTGGTTACCGTACCATGCCAACCCTAATATTTTTGTTGATTTATTTTAAACAAAATCCCATTGAAACGTCTAAAACCAAATCCGTCAGACATCCGGGCTCGTGTGCATCGCGGGCGTCTTATACCTAGCATTATTACAAGCATACATATATCTTATATTTATACATGTCTATGAATGGCTATAATTAGATTGGACCGTTAGAGTTAAAATTATCTAAGGCTCATATTTGTTTTCAGCTCCCACGAGACTGTTCATCCGACCTCTTCCTGCTTTGGGTGAATCTTCTCTTCTACTTCCAGATTTTTCTTTCTGCACTCCATACGTATTTCCGCTGTTTTCCTCTTGTTTGCTCCCAATGTGTATGCATCTTTATCTCGGCCGAATTTCCAGATCCCGTCTTGTATTTTATCCCTTTCCGTTCTTCCTTCTTCTCGGAGCACTGCAGTCTCGGTCGGAAGTGAGCACGGAGCAGCCAGGTTCCTTCGGCTCCTCTCTCTTTGTTGTCGTCTCTCCTCGATTTCAGGCTCAGGTACGAATTCGACCTAATCTTTTTTTTTCCCGTTTAAAATTTGTTTCTTGCTTTAATGAATTGGATTAGGTTTATTAGGGGATTCGATTTTTCTGTTTTCGAATCGATTTTGCATCCAATATTTCTCCTCGATTTCTGACTGTTGCTGTTATTGGTTGTGGCTTCTCGTATAGTTTTTGGTTTATTACAGTTTTGTTACCTAAATTAGACACCACCATGATTGATCAATCCCAAACCTTAAGGCCTTGATTCTCCATTTGAAGGCCATAACCCAGGGTTTCAAGATCTCAAAACTATCGGGCATTTAATCGAATACCTTGTAGGCGGATATCAAATCTCTAACATCTCACAAACAAAATTGAATCTGCCCATCTCTAACCCTAAAATATCAGTTTTGTAACCTAAATTAGATACTACCATGATTGATCAAATAATTTAGTCTTATATGACACCATGCCCCGTAACGAACAAGATTAAAAACTCAGTATATTTCAAAGAGCAATATAGTTTAGTTGATATTTTATTTTGTTTACCAAAGTTATCATTATTTGCTAAATGCTTCTAAATGTGCTGTACATTTATGATCAAGGATTGCAAAACTCATCAACTTGTTAAACCTTCTTTTTCTTAAAAAAAAAATAACGACTCAGTTGTGAATCGGGTGACTAATATTCCAAAGTTATGCTCAGATAACCGTTATCTCCTTTGTTCATTTGTTTCCTAATCCACTCAATGTAAGCAGAGTAGCAGGCTGTCTACTTAATCACTGTCTCATTTCATGACGCAGATTGATAGAGGTTACATCTCCCCACAATTTGTGACAAACCAAGAAAAGCTGCTGGTTGAGTTTGAAAATGCAAGAATTTTGGTGACTGATCAAAAGATCTCAGCAGTAAAGGATATAATTCCGTTGTTGGAAAAGACTACTCAGTTACGAGCACCTCTGCTGATCATTGCTGAGGATGTAACTGGCGAGGCATTGGCCACTCTTGTTGTGAACAAGTTGAGAGGGATCCTTAATGTTGCCGCTATTAAAGCACCTGGTTTTGGTGAGAGGAGAAAGGCCCTTCTCCAAGACATTGCCATCTTGACAGGTCGTTTATTGCATTTGTTTTATATTTGAGATCTGATTGGCCCATACATTCTTTAGTCTTTCTTGTATGCCCTAGGACCTGACCTCTAGCCAGTTCCTTGATTAGAATTTCCCGATGAATATGCTGAAAACATTATGCATATTTGTTTGTGGGGCTTAAACTTGTATGTTATTTGCGACCAACCGGAATGCTTATGTAACAGAGGCTGAGTATCAGGCCAGTGACATGGGTTTGCTTGTTGAGAACACGTCAATTGAGCAGGTAGGTATAGCAAGGAAGGTGATAATCACCAGAGACTTAACCACCTTGATTGCTGATGCTGCCTCAAAGGATGAGCTTCAAGCCAGAATTGCACAGCTCAAGAAGGAACTAGCAGAGACTGATTCTGTATACGATTCAGAGAATCTGGCTGAGAGAATAGCCAAGCTTTCTGGTGGAGTTGCTGTCATCAAAGTTGGTGCTGCCACAGAAACTGAGCTCGAAGACTGGAAGCTGAGAATTGAAGATGCTAAAAATGCAACTTTTGCTGCCATCGAAGAAGGCATTGTGCCTGGTAGCGGGGCTGCTCTTGTGCATCTATCAACACACGTCCCAGCTATCAAGGAAAAACTAACAGACCCGGATGAGCGTTTAGGTGCCGACATTGTGCAGAAGGTAAGCTTTCAACTCCATTGTAATGCACTCAATTTTACCAACTCAGTTGTGGTACTGCTTATGTTGACAGTGTCCGAAAGTGAGGGCTTCTTTTGGCTGACTTTTAATTGTTGGTTATGATGCAGGCGCTGTTAGCACCATGTTACAACCGAAGGACGCATTAGAATATGGATTGGAATCAGGCAAATAAAAAATGCAATTGATCTCTTGTTGATTGAAACAACAGAGCCGAAGACCTAGGAACTGGAATCGAGATGGTAACAAAATTATTTCTTTAATGAATTTTCTCCATGTTCTCTATCTCTTTTGTGACAGCCTGATGGTTCTCCTTCCTAAGTTCCACTCGTCCTTCATGGAAATGAGCTTCCGCCGGTTGATATTGAGAATTACTCTCCCTCACGAGGTTAGCTTCTTACCCATTCAATATTATGTTTAGTTGGTATTTTTTTTGGAATTGCTCTCTTCATTTGCCTGCTGTTTCCTGTGGTTAAGTTTACTGGTGATACTCATGCTTTCAGTACATTTGACTCATTTTCCCACGTCGGTGTGCATTGAACTCGTCGTCGACATAGATCCCGAGCAATACCTAGAACAATACCTACAGTTTTGATGCTCTGTGAAATTGAATTTCTTATCCCTTTTTGTTCTTGAATTGAATTTCTCAGCCACCATGAATTTCGAGTCTTCTTTGGTATTTCTCTTGTTGAACTTGCTTTCTTTGGTGGTGTTGTTTATTAAAGGTTGTTCATTAACTTGATTTCCGGTTGGAATGTGGTGATGCTGTGTTCAATTGAATTTCTTAACCCTTTTTTGTTCTTGAATTGAATTTCTCAGCCACCGTGAAATTCAAATCTGATTTTGGTTCCAATTTTTTCATCTCAATCGTCTTTCTCTTATGCTCATTTCTTCAATTTGATCTTTTATCCCCTTGTCCAAATAATTACATGTGATTTTACAATATCTGGTATGTGGAGATTGTTGTTGTTGTTGTATATGTGGAGATTGTTTTAGTCAGACTTTACATGATAGCTAAGGATCTTATGTTCTAGAAAACTGAGGCTTATGTCTTAGAGGTTGTCTTGAAAGAGCTACTCACCACATTAATCATACAAAATAATCCTCTTATATAACGGCATACAGAAATCTTCCTGAGCCACTTATTTTCAATATGTAGCTTATTGATGATCGAATAAAAAACATCCTTTTGGAGACAAGTTCCATGCCCACCACCATGAGTCTCAGAATGCCCTTTGCTCATCTAAAAGCCTATTACTCAGTGGCTGACTTATCTTGTTTTAATTACATATCCTCTTTAGCACTTATTCACATTGCAAGGTCTTCTTTTTGATAACTTTTCTACCCACAATTTCTTATTTCTTTTCAATGAAATGCACCATAGAAATGATAACTTGAAAAAAAAATTAAACTATATGGGGCTACCATTGCAGAGCATCTGGCTATAATCAGTACGACGATGTACAGGACATTACAGAGCATCTGGCTTCCATTCACCTAAGACGATGTACAGGACATTACACTTGAAAAGGATGTATGGACGAGGGCTCAAGTCCCCCTTGAGGATTCCCTAATTTTTTGGTATATTTCATCTTTTTCAGCAGGAAATAGATTTCATGAAACTGAACTATTTTTACATCTTCTTCTGACCACATACCCTTATTTGTTCTGTGACAGAATGGTGCAACATATTATACGTCTGAGATGGCTGTCTTGAAAAATAATGTGATACATGCCTGGGATAGGGGATATGATGATGATGGAAACCAAGTAAGCCGTCGTTACCAAATGACGGGAGGAATTTCCCCAAAGTTGCATGCTTTGTGATCTGCTAGGGAACTTTATGCTAAGAGGGCTTAGGGAAACTTGAGAGGATGAAATCCTTCTCATCTTAGTAAAGAAGGAAAATGAGAGAACTTCTGATTTTGTTTCCCCGTTTTCATACCTAAACCTGTTAGAGTGCATATGAAAGGCGCATTTTGATGGTGAAAAATTCTTTGTTTGCAAAAGAAGGTCCATATGAGTTCAAGCCTGCACCGGCTTCCAGTACGTTTTGATGAGATGAATTCACAGTTAAACTGATATGGGCGAGCATTTGAGGCCAAAACCAAGGGTCATATGAGCATTGACATCGGCATTGGCATAAGTGGTGTTGAAGAAATGCAGGTCATATTCCTTATAAGCTATTTAAGTGTTGGCGAACATTTGATCTCAACTTATCCTTTCAGCAGATGAAGAGTGAAAACATTATGGGTACTTCAAACAGATATACAACTACATTCAAAGTGTACCGGAAACACATACTCTTACCCTCACCATTTTTATGGTCTCATGTTTTGTACCTTTGTTTCAGTCTTGCTTCGCAGTGCATGAATACTCGATCCATCAAACTACTTGTCAATCGAGAGCAATCTCACTTTCGTTGGCCTTGTCGGCTTAAGGGTGAGCACATAGTCAAGTCTACAAACTGTCCAACCAACCCATCTTATCTTCTAATTGCAATCTATATTTTCCTTTGTAGGATCCTCCTCGGCCAGAGGTTTCCGGGGCAATTGAGGACTGCAGAGCAGCAGGTATACACGTTATCGTTACCACTGGCGATAACAATGACGATAACAAGAAAACCGCAGAAGCTATATGCCAAGAAATCAGCGTGTTCAGGGCTAACGAGGACATGAGCTTGAAAAGTGTAACTGGTAAGGAATTCATGCTACTAGATGATCAGAAAGGTTTTCTTAGACAAAAGGGTGGGCTGCTCTTCTCCAGGGCTGAGCCCAGGCACAAGCACGAGAGAGTGAGGCTGCTCAAAAAAGACGGAGAAGTCGTCACAATGACTGGAGATGGAGTGAACGATGCACCTGCTTTGAAGCTGGCAGATATCGGGATCGCAATACACATTGCTGGGACAGAGGTACTCTCTTGTTTCGTAGAGATGCGGTACTCTCGTGCAGGTCTATAAACAAGTTCAAGACTTGTAATCATCTACCTTAAGACATTTTTTATTGTCTCCAGCTAGCAAAGGAAGCATCTGATATGGTTCTAGCTGATGATAATTTCAGCACAATAGTGGCTGCTATTGGTGAAGGCAGATCTATCTACAACAATATGAAGGGCTTCATCAGGTTAGTCATGTTTTCTCATCACATGGATCCAAATGGCATTCGTCGTTAGTCGTTACATAATTTGAGGCCAGTAGTCACACGTGTACCGCAAACCATGACTGCATGTGATTAGTGTGTATAATTCTGTGTTTAGATAATTCTGCCTGATCTTGACACAGATACATGATCTCCTCGAACATTGGAGAAGTCGCGATCATATTCCTAACGGCTGCTTTGGGCATCCCCGAAAGCCTCATCCCTGTCCAGCTTCTTTGGGTCAACCTCGTCACTGATGGACCCCCGACAACTGCTCTGGGATTCAACCCTCCGGACAAGAATTTCATGAAGAAACCCACTCCCAGGAGCGATGATTCACTCATCAACACTTGGCTCTTGATCCGATATCTGGTATAACAATACTCCTATCTTTTCATATCATCCCTGCAGTTTTCAAGATCTTTTTGGGTTAATCACCTTCTGATGTCGAAACAACCCTTGTTCTTTTGTTGATAGATTGTGGGACTCTATGTTGGAGTAGCAATAATTGGTATATTTTTGATCTGGTACACACAACTCATTCTTAGGCATTGACCTCTCTAAGCCTCCTCAAATAAGCTTCTTCCTTATTTGGATCCCGAGATGCAGAGTCTGGACATTCTTCTATGGTTGTTGAAGATCTGTCTAGAACTCGAATCCACTCAAAATAGAAGGTAATTTCTAAAATTGGAACATCTCAATGATGCTTGAAATTCCTTAATGCTAGGTAGCAATTGCAGTTGGATTTTAGAAGTACAGACTAGGTAAGCAATCTGGAAAAGATATGGATGAAGCGTCAAAAGATGGTGGTTTTATGTAATGCTAAGTTCTTTTTATTTGCAGAGATGATGCTGCTTGGATTCATCGCCCTTCTATTGACAGCTACCTCCAGCACAATATCCAACATCTGTATAGATTCAAAGTTCTTTAATGCACCCTGCACTAGATCTGATGTCGAAGAACAGAATGCAGACGCTGCATCTGGGAAGCGTAAGCTTCTGACGATATCTCTACCTCATACATTTACAAGAGCCCTCAATCAATTAAACCAGAATACGTGTCCGAAGGCATGCTTCTTTCTTTTACTTGTATATATATATATATTTGATTTCAAGTTCTGCTCAGCTGAGAATTCGATATCCTCAATGTAGGAGTTTCCTTTTTCAGGATTACGAGCCATTCGTGTCGTATGAAGGCCTTGAACAGTTGCATAGGTTCATGTTCATCTTTATCATGATGTGTCGCATGTATCTTATAGCTGCCTAACCATGTTGCTCGCAATTGTAAAGGTTCGTAATGTTTCTATTGTTGAATTACTCTGAGATAAGAAAGCAATGTCGTAATACAATTTCAGATTCATAGTTGGAGAGCATGGGAAGATCAGACTCTTATTGATCGACATGATGTATTAACAGAGATCACTCGGGATCTGGTACTGCTTAGGCAATCCACATTTGTCAAGGTTCATGCGTCGAATCCTACAACGAGGAATGGGTTCATGATATGGGTGGTATGCACATAACTTCAGTTTTCATCATATCCTATATATAGCTGCCTCTCGGATGTGCTTTATCACTCCAAAATTTTCATTACTGATAAGTCAGCTTTTGATTCTAAGCAAATTGTTCTATTGTATTGTACACATGCTTCTTTCGGCAATTTGGGCGTTGAGTGGTTCGGTCTGATTATTTGACATTTCGCAAAGGCTTCATCTCGGTATATATGTTTCCTCAAAACCTCTCTTGTTTGATCATATTATCCTCTTGCTGATGTGTTCACATTGTTGCACTGAATTTCATTTTGCAAAAACTAAATTTGGACTAACATTGCAACCATTATCTAAGATATGCTTTACAATCTTGCTTTTATGACTGGCTGTTCTTCCTTATTTATGGCAGAACCATCACCTTACACCGAAATATGATTTCCACAGCTACATGAGCGGGTAGAGGTATGCGCAAGGAGTCCAGGAACTGTCCCTTTTCTTTTGTCCACCCTATTTGAAGCTCCAATTCCAACAATTCCATCTTGTTTCTTATTCTCTTGTTTTTATATGTGTTGTTTACTTTTTGCTGCATTCCTGGCTGAGAAGCACTTGCAGATTCGACAGGATGCAGATCGCTGTGACAAGGTTTCTTATTGACGAGCTTGTTGGAGTGTCAATCTCCGATACCATTGGTGGTCAAATTCATGAAGGTCCATTAATGCATGCTGTTACCATTACCACCCCCCGAGAAGTTCATGGTGCAGACTGTTGAGACAAGGTTTGTTCAGACCCAAATCCCCAGAGGGATGCAAGCTGATTTCAGAAGAGCATGTTCTCTCCTGGAGCTTCAAAAACTACAAGGAGAAGTGCTACAGGAATCTGTTGAAGAAAATCAAGATGGAAGCTTAGCTTACAATTCTTTCTGCATATGTTCTTTTGAAGAAGTGCTACAGGAATCTGTTGGCCGATTGATATGTTTGTAATGTTAATATGAAATTTATTTAATGACCTTCACTTCATCTTTCCGAGCATCAACCAAAAATCAAGCCGTGCTTTGCACGGCCTCGTATCATATATGAGCATAAAGCTAGCTAAGCTTTACACTTCTAATATATGTTATACATATTTATATAAATATATATATAATATAATATATGTTATACATATAAATATTAGATATGTATGTTACCATTCATTGCTCATTTGCTCCTATAGCTCATACCTAGATTAAAATAGACATTACAGTTAAAAAGAGTGATTTTAGTATTTTATAATTATTTTTCTCAGTCTGGACTAGATCCATTATTATAAAAAGCGATTTAGTCATATTTTAGTTATTTTTCAAAATAATTTTTATGTAGGACTAGTTCTCTAAATTTTAATTATTTTTGACTAATTAAAAAAAAATCTCAAAAAAAGTTAGGTTTTTCCGTGTAGTAAGCGTGTAGGTTGAAAATGTGTAGAATTAGAATCTCAGACCCAAAGATAAGAAAATTGGTTAACCGAGATTGTTTCAATTTGAAAGAGGCGCTCGAAATCAGTGAAAAGGGAGGAAAGGAAAGAAAAATGGGCCCAAAACTTATCAAACCAACTAACCGCCACGTGGGATGATCTTATACCGTTGATAGTCTGAAAACGGGTCTGTCTTTGTACTCCTTACTTAACCCCGGCCCCAAGTGGAGAGGGAGGTGAGACGAACTTTGTTACTAGAACCTTGACGAAAAGAAATCAAATTCTTAATCATCTCGTATCGTGCCGTCATTTATTGCGTGAAAATGGGAAGGAAGGAGGTTTCTGCGTACGTGCTTTGGGGTTTTATCAAAGGAAATCCACGCGGCAACTCGACGACGTCGCTTTGACTCATTCCGTAAACTATTGAATCTCTCTCCTTTAATAATGTTTCTATTTTTTTATTTTTTTTATTTTTGATGCAAGGTGAAAATTTGGGTGTGGTTAACCACGGTTGAAGCACCACCAATGGCATCTTTACGGACGAGGTCTTCGATCTCCGCAGGACAACGCGACGTAGTAAATGACGAGTGTGGCCCAAGATGCATCAACCTGTCCGTCACTTGGTTACCCTCACAGAAAGAGTAGGAGAAAGTAACCACCTCAAATGTCTTGCAAAGGCCAACCGCATTAGAGATCATCCAACCTCCCAAGGGCACGACCAAGACCCTTTGAGGGCGCTGATAATTGTCAAGCAATCGCCCTCCACCTCAAGGTGAGAACTCCCCAGCTTCAAAGTTTCCTGGAGCCCCTCGAGTAGGCCAAAGCACTCTGCATGGATCGCAGAAGACCTGCCATGGCTACGTGCACCACATGAGACCACACGACCAAGGAAATCACGGATGACAAATCCCGACCCGGCTTGGCCGGTGGCAACCATTGCGCCGTCAAAATTAAGTTTTAGGAATCCATTGTTTGGTTTTTCCCATTTAACCTTTATTTGTCGCCTGGTTCTGTTTTGTGGATTTTTTGGTCGAGATGTAACGTTTTCATCTTCTATTTCCTCAGCTTGTGCCTTCTTCCAATTTATCCTATATTGTTTTATATGCTTTATCCATTTCTCCATATTCCTTATATCATAATTTTCAAAGAGGATTTTGTTCCTTAGGGACCAGATACCCCAGAGGCTGAAAGCTAGTACCGATTTCGAGTCCGTTTAGAGTTTAGAGAATATTTCAGAAAGAATATCCTTGTATGCCTTGTTCGTTTTGTTTATACTTTTTATCATTCTTCCAATTCTTGAGTCCATTTTTTCAATCAGTGCTAAGGTTATATGGCATTCCGTGAATAAGTGTGTTGCATCTTCCTCTCTATGGCTACATAGGGGGCAATCCAGTGGGACATTAACTCCTTTGTTTCGTAGACTGACATTCGTCGGCGTTCCATTAAGAATGTTGTTCCACATTAAATTTTTAATTTTAGGAGGGCCTTGTAATGATTAAAAATTTGTTAATTGTAATTTTCAATAAAGTGGAAAATTAGGGTAATAATTAGGGATATAAGTGTATTTTTGTTTGATTTTATTTGATTTCTTTAAAAATGTGCAAAATGTCTAAAGCAACATGTTTTAATTAACGGATGGAGTATATTGTAAAAAAATTTAATTAAAAATTTAATATGTTATATAGCTTTTAACTCTTTTAAACTACGTGCATAAAAGTACATTTATAATCGGAGGAAGTATTACTTTATCCATTTTTCTTTATTAAAGTGGCGTTTAATATTTCTATGCTTGTTAAAAATAATAATAACAAAAAATATGAAGCTAGTAAAGTCCTCGCAACATGAATGAAGGGAAGAGAGAACCCCCCGGAATGAAGGGAGAACGCGCGACACGCGCGCAAAGAGAAATCCACTCCGTTGAGGCCGGAAATCTTCTTCGAGCATTTGCCCCATCTCTTGTTGGCTATGGCGGCCACCAAATCAGCCCCCTCTGTTGGAGGCCTGGATTCATGTTCACCCCTAGAAGCAATCATTGGTTGGGGGGAATTCATTCTTTTGTGTCGTCTGTGGGAAAAGTCCGCTTGTCCCTCTGTGAGGTGTCTAGGTTTAGACCTTCTAGACCTAGATGTGAGAATTCACTGTGGATTTGGGCAATTGTTCTAATCAGACAATTGTTTTTCCTTAACCCACTCCCTAGAAGTCCTGCGAAACCCCCTCCTTGGGCCGTACTTCATAGGCGACTCTACTGTTCTGGATTTGTGCAATCATTTCGGCGTGGTTGGGGTCTGCGTTTTGCTTCTGGCAAGATCTTCGTTAATTATAATTGCTCCCTAGTATTGATCTGGTTTGGGACTGCTATATATTAGGACCTGGGGCTGCTCTCTCCCTCTCTCCAATCTTGCTTTGCTCTTCTGCTTTCTCTGATTCGATCTCCCTTCCTCTTCTTCCTCTCTAGTGTCTACTATTGTCTGCTGCTCTGGTTTGCCATGGAGGACTCATCTCGGTTTTCCCATCGCTCAAGTAAGGAACCAATGGGTGTAGGGGACTCACTCCTCTCTCCCCCTAAACCCCGAAAGGGCCCAAACCCTCCCAGCGAGGCCAATAACACTGCTGATACTACCCCTCTTCCGGGAGGGTGTAGTGATCAGTTCACTGCATGAAAAAAGAACAAGCACAATAGGCAGTCCCTCAATCTGGAGAAATTAAAAGGGGTTCTTGATGGTGTTCATGACAATATTGTGAACCTTAGCCAAACGTCTGTCTTCGCTACCATTATTGGTGAGCATGTGTCGATCATCACAATTAGGAAAAAGATCTCTTTCGACTGGAAATTTCTGAATGGTGGATTTCAAATCATTCCTATGAGGAATAATTGGATGGAAATTCGCTTCGACTTAGCGGAAGATTGCAAGAAAGTTTGGCATGGCAGACCGTTTCATACCAAGAAACAAATGTTGGTCATCCGACCTTGGAGAATCGACTTCGACCCGCTCTCGGAATCGCTTACCACCTTGGATGTCTAGATCAGGATTCCGGGGCTGCCTGTGAAGTACATCAGCGATAAAGTGCTAACTGATCTTATTGAAGGCAACAAGGTTGGCGATGTCATCAGAGTGGCAGCCTTTGGGAAGAATGGGGCGAGATTTCGTTATCCGCGTGTATGTGCTTCTGTCGATATCACTCGGATCCGAGAATTTCGGATTCAGGTACTCAATGAAGCGGAGGAATTGGTCTCTTATCCAATCTGGATTGAAGACATCTCAGAAGGGTGTGGTGCTTGTGGGGCTTTTGATCACGAGTTCGGTGATTGCCCTACGAGACTGGCAAACTTACCGGCGGAACATGCTGTTCCGGTTGCGGCAGATGGGTTTGCGGAGGACGCCCCTCCTGCTATGGCTGATTCGGGGCCTGCTGGTGATTGGGTTAGAGTCGCCTCAAAGAAGAAGGCTCCTCCGCCTAGATTCGGCCACTCCAAGGCAACACTTCTCGCATTATTCGGCTCCAACATTGATGAAACCTCGGATTCCTCCAACTCCATGTCCTCTAACAGCGTTGAGGACTCCTCTGCTGCCATGCCGGACCCCCCTTCGGGCCCTGCCTTCACTACAGCTCTCCCTACAGCTATGGTGGTTAGTGCACCGCCTCCTATGCCCGGGGTTCTTGCTCCATCCATTGTCATTTCTTCGGCTATTCCAGCTCCGATTCCGGGACTTGTAATTGGTCCTTCCATGGACACTACTACCATCACTGTCGAACCAGCTATTGATGTCCAGCCGGTGATCGTATCGGCTTCCGAGAATTATGTATCCCCTGGCTACGATCCAGCTCTATCTGATTCCACCTTTTATGAGGTGTTCGACCTTGACATGGTGGATTATGATGAAGATCATGAGTTGATGCATGAGTGTAGGGCGTTGCCTGCGGACTTCACCAATGATGCTCTGAACAGAATGCTAGAGGACTTTGCCCCTTCTGCGGCAGTTCGTCTTGCTGATGTCGCTCATCAAGGCAGTGTTATGCATGTGTCTCCATCTGTTGCCGCTCTAGCTGGCGCTTCTGGTGTGGATGAGCAGTCGGGTACCCCGTGTTCCATCTCTATGCCGAGATCCTCCTCTTGCAAGAGGAAACTACAATTGGATGAAACCGATACTGCTTGCTCCGACATGCTGGCAAGTAGCAACAAGCGTTTCCATGGTTAGTTCTCCAATCCACTTTCGGCCTAATTGCCCCTTTTGGTCTAGCCGGGCAATTACTTTTGAAGTGTTGAATTCACCACCGGCCCGATGCCAACTTGCTCTTGTTTTCCCTTTCGGCTTGCTACTAAGGTTGCTCTTCGGTGGGTTGTTTAAGATTTCGTCTAATCTATGTATTTTGCTTGTAGTAGTTTGTTACTTAACTTGTAATATCACTAGAACCTTAGCTATTCTTTGTTCATGCGTTCTCCTAGCTCTATCAGTAAGATTACAGACTCTAAGGGGTGATGTGTGTGCTATATGCAGATGTTGTGGACAATCCTGTAATTCTTACTTATTAAGTATTAATTCCAATCGTTTAGCATATGTTATCTGTGCTCCCACATGCGCCATCTTGTGTGTGCGCTTTAAGAATTGTGTGAACTTTAGAACCCTCTGTTGGGTCTTCCACTCATGTATGCTTTGTGAGCAATTGACTCTTGTTTTAAATGCAATTGCAGAATCCTGGACAAGCCTGGCATGTCATAGTCGGGCTCTCTTTCCACTAGGTTCGTGGACTGCCTCCTATGCAGCATACATGGGTGACAGGTTGGCCCGCGACGCCCTTGTGGATGATTGGAAGCTGATGTTGTGCTTTCAATATAGGTCTCGTCCCTTCTCAAATTGTTTGAATATGTTGTTGTATTGGGGCTGTTGGCCCGGATGGTTTACTCTCTGGGCTTGGCCCCATCACATGAGATGGGTATCTTGGCCAAGCCTGTACTGGTATATGGGCAGGTTCTTTGTCCACATCATAAGGCTCTCTAAGAGTATTTACAAACTAGATTATCAAAATTGCATCGATGTAAGGACTCCGCCTCTTAGTCCTTTCATCATCAACGATGTTTTATGAAGATATGCTTCTGAAACTGTCGTGGAATTGGAAAGCGTACATTCTGGACGGAAATAGATTCAATGTGTAAAAACAAACACATTCAAATCATGTCGCTAGCAGAAACGAAGTCGAAAATTATTCCGGACGACAAGATGTGGAAAAATATTGGGTTTGATGAAAGGGTTTGGTCACCTTCCACTAGGAGATCGGGCGACATTGGGGTCATTTAGAAATCTCACCAGATGCTAAATGTGTCAATTTCCATCACCGTGCACACTCCCCGTATTATTGGACTCATACTAGAAAGCTTGCAGAACGGTTTCTCGATTTTGGCTCTCTTTGTCTATGCACCACCAACTCCAAATGATAAAGATGCCTTCTGGGAAACATTAATAACAATTGTAAACAACTCCTCTATTCCGTGCATGGTTTTAGGGGACCTTAACGAGATTCTTTGCAAACTGATAAATTAGGCGGAGCCGCTACCCGAACATCAAGATTTTCTCGGCTAATATCTTTCAAAAATGATTGTAATTTGTTTGACCTACCCACTTTTTGAAACCAGTTCACATGGAGAAAGAATATGGAAGAGAACTTCAACATCCGTGAAAAAATTGATCGGGTATTAGTTCACCAACACATTCTTACGTCTTTCCCCAATATGATAACCCATAACGGTGCTTTCTCTTCCTTGGATCATTGTCCAATTTCTATCTCGATCGACGAGGAGTCTACCTTCAAAGCCCCGCCTTTTAAATATGAGAACGTATGGCTAATGAGGAAAGACTTTCGCAATATTGTGAAGCAATCCTTGTGGGCGTCCTACCCTGGCTCGACTATGTTTCAACTAATGTTTAAACATAAGCTACTTAAAAAAAGGGCAAAAGAATGGAATAAAACAAACTTCGGTAACATCTTCCGCCAACTAAAAGAGGTGGATTCAGAGCTTCTGCTTATCCAGTCCACGAGCCCACCGACAAACTCCCAAACATATCAAACATAGGAAAAACGACTGATTAATTACAAAGCGAGAAAAGCTCCTTCTTTTCCAGAAATCATACTGGAGCCAAAGGGCAAAAACGAAACACCTCAAACTCTCGGACTCGAACACGACTTACTTCCACCGAGTGGCTTCGGGACGGCGACACAGGAAACAGATTCGAAACATCACCTCTTCTAGCGGAACATTGGTTTTGGGAGAGGAGAACGTAAAAAACGAGATAAAAAAGGAGTTTTAAAATAGGTTTAAAAAAGGGTCAATAGATGAAGGGATTATGTCTGACCTCTTGGACCTAATTGAACCTTCCATCTCGGCAGAAGAAAACAATTTCCTTATTGCACTTCCGTCAAGCTTAGAAATTAAAACGGCGGTGTTCAATCTAGGGGAAAACAAGTCCCCAGGCCCGGATGGTTTTACGGCTGAATTCTATACCAAATACTGGGATGTCGTTGGGAAATCAGTGATCTGTGCGATCAAGGGATTTTTCCACTCCGGGAAAATTCTCTGCCAAATAAATCATACTTTTATCTCCCTGCTCCCAATAAGGGACAATCCAACATCCACTTTTCACTACAGGCCCATCAGTCTATGTTCTAATATTTACAAAATAATTTCCAAAATATTGACTGAAAGATTAAAAAAGGTAATCGGGAAACTCATACATCCTCTGCAGGGGGCTTTGTGTCAGACAGGGCGATACGGGACAATGTCCTCATAGCCCATGAAATCTTCCACTCCTAGAAAAGCCGTAAGGGACGCGAAGGCTGGCTAGCAATAAAGTTAGACATGGAAAAAACATATGATAGGGTCGATTGGCACTTCATTAAAAGTGTGCTCCTCAGATTTGGATTTCACGATACTTTTACTTCATGGATTATGGAGTGTATAACATCCGTTTCGTTTTCTGTACTAGTTAACAACGGCCCTACAGAACTGTTCTTTCCATCCCATGGAATTCGCTAGGGGGACCCTCTTTCTCCATTTCTATTTCTTTTGGGTGCAGAGGTTCTGTCCAGAAAACTCTCTACTGAAGCCAGCCTTGATAGACCCTACATTGGCTTTCCGATTGGACAAAACAGGCCCCGGATTCCGTTTCTTTCCTTTGCAGATGACATCATCATCTTCTCTAAAGGGAGTGTGGATGCGGGGTGTAAAGTAAAATCGATAATTGATTCATACTGCAGAGTGTCAGGCCAGAAGCTCAATTACCATAAATCTAGTTTTCAAGCGTCTTCAGGGATTCCAAACCATAGGATCCTTGACTTACGTAACTGCCTCAACATTACAAACGAAAACTCACTAGAGAAGTATCTGGGCTGTCCTATTATTAATGGTAGAGTCACCAGCAGTACATTCGAAGATATTATCTGCAAATCCAAAACAAAAACTGTCGAAGTGGAGGGCCAATGCGCTTTCTCAACAAGGTTGTGCAACCCTGATCAATTCCAACCTTTCGGCTAAGCCTTTGCTTGTAATGCATAATTTCATGCTCCCCGCTGCTATACATAAAGAACTAGACCAAATAAATCGTTCCTTCTTCTGGAACAAGGATTTACAATATCGGCCGTTAATTAGTTGGGATAGGGTTTGCAAACCGAAGCAGTTTGGCGGGTTGGGAATTCGCAAATCGGGAGAAATGAATGTCGCTCTTCAGATGAAACTTCTGTGGAAAATTCCGGCAGAGCCCAATAATATTTGGGTAACTTTAATCAGACATAAATACATGCGTTCTGCAAGTATTTTCGAGTACAAACGATCGGGAACTAGCTCTTGGTAGTGGTCTAAGCTTGCTAATCTAATTGACACTTTTAAATCAGGTCTTATTTGGTCGGTAGGAAATGGACGCACAATAAAATTCTGGACGAATAATTGGATCTCTACCTCCTCCCTACAGTCTCGGATCGGTAACCACCAGGGATACGATCAGAATGAGACCGTTAGTGACTATATTATGGGGGGGGAAATGGTGGAGCGAAAAGATGCTAATGGCCCTACCAAATAACATTGTTAAAGAGATTTTAGATATCCCCTTTCCGGCATCAAATCTACAAGACCGTTTATACTGGTGTCCGGATAGGGAAGGATGGTTTACTACGGCCATCGCTTACAAACTGATAACAACACAATCCACAGCTACGGCCGATAGGAACGCTTGGATTTGGAAGATTAATGCTCCTCCAAAGGTAAAGAATTTTCTATAGAAGATTGCACAGAATGGCCTGCCCACTGTTGTGCGCCTATCCTGTAGGGGGTCAGCTGTCCTAGCTACTTGTTCACTATGCAATATGGCCCCCAAAGACGAGGTACACTTGTTTCTGGAATGCCCTTTCATACGGAAAATATACCAACTTCCAAGTCGAGAACAAACAACAACAACCCATTTGATCAGCCAGTCACGGGATTTTAGACCCATTCTATCCAGCCTTGGAAACAGCCTAACCCCTGCCGTTCTGATTGACCTCTCTTTCGCTTGGTGAACTACTTGGTACATCAGGAATCAACACTTGTTTCAACAAGCAACAATCCCCCAACACCAATCCTCCATCTGGTCAGATCACACATAGATAACTGGAAAAGAACATCCGTGGTAGAAGAAGAATGTGACGAAGATATACATCCCTCATCAAGGGTCTATCCAAGGAAGACCGACAAACAACATCCAATTAAATGGCGCAAGCCTCCTTTCAGTTGGTTCAAACTTAATTTCGATGGTTCTTCTTTAGCCAACGACGACAGTACGACTGGTATCATTATTAGGGATTGGAATGACCGGCCTGTTGCCATCGAGCACAAATTACTAGAAAAACAGCATGCCATCAAAGCAGAAGCCCTCAATCTCAAATTGGGGATCTAGAAAGTATTACAACTTCACATTGAAAGAATCCAAATTGAAGGTGACTGCAAATTAATAATAGACTATCTAAATAGGACAGCTAAATGCCCTTGGGAGATTGAACTAATCCTCTCTGACGCTCAAGTCATGTTATCGACTGTAAAAGAAGTAGGTTACTTTCATATACCTCGTACGGGCAATAGAGTGGCGGATAAGGTTGCACACTTTTGTCACTCTGCCCGAGGTAGTGATATTGACAACAACCCAGGTCATATTGACCTCATCCGCAAGGATGCTGCCGGGTAGGGCTTGTCCACCCGAATTTTTTCCTAATAAAAAAAAAATGATACAATTTTAAAATAAAATAAAATTATAAAATTAATATTATAAAATTAAATATAATATCAATATAAGTTAGTATAAGATTATAAAAGTATTATTTAATTGATAAAAAATGGTTCTCATTTTTAGAAAATGATTAAAAAAAATTAATATGAACTGTTAGTCATAAACCAAGACGGAGTATTAATACGAATATTGAAAATCATTGAAAGGTATACAACCTATTCCACATTAAAAATATTTTGATACGATAAAATTTTGAGTCAATTATTCAGCCAAATTTTTGACGTGTCAACCGAATGTTTGAAAATTTAATGACGTCGCACCATATTAATAAGTGTTCAATGTATTTGTTTTTTCAAAAAAAAAAACAATTTTAAGTGCAAATTAAATGAGTAAATTAACCATAGAATCCAATTTGTACTGAAAATTAGTTTATTTTCAAAAAATATATATTTGTATATTTAATAATATGGTGTAACATACATCCGAATTTAGTTTATTCTCTGTTATTAAAAATTATTCGGATGTATGTGTCGAATTTAGTTTATTCTCTGTTGTTAAAAAATATATATCTTGAAGCAAGCAGCAGTATCTAGAAGCAAGCAGCACCATTATCAATTATGCATCTCGAAAACCCAACACTAAATTCGACATATACATCCGAATAATTTTTCATTTTCCCCAAATAATGCGGGAATTACATGTTGATTAAGCAATAAATTACGCTTCTCGAAAACCCTACACTAGATTAATCTTTGCCATCCATCTCAACTCAATCAACGCCCGGATTTGCGTACATAATACACCGTAAGGGCTGAGCGCTCGTGCACACACTAGAAAGAATTCGGGTGGTATGACCCTACCCGACAGTATATCTAGGCAAAAGCGGGCTTGGCCCGGGTTTTAAACGAAAATTTGACCCGTTGTTGCGGGCACGGGCCGGGCTAAGCCCGCTTAACGGATTGGAAGTCGTGTTCAAGCCCGGTCGCGAATGCGGGTGCGGGTAGCCTGCGGGTACCCGCAAAAAAACGTTGGATAATTCTGTTTTTTTTAATTAAATATTGATATTAAAGTACTGTTTTTTTATATAAAAAAAAAACTATTTTTTTTACAGTAGCCAAAGAGTTGGATGTACTACCGACATCCATGATCATCTAACAAGATGATGTACAGTTCTGGAACTCACAACAAGAACTGAAAATAAAGTTACAACTCAACTGAGATTTCGTAAGAAAATCAGTTGCACAATTCGCCTCTCTATAACAATGTTGGAATGTAATCATCTCAAAATCTTCGCTTAATGAACAGATTTCTTGAACTAATTGCACCACCTCCAATGGTATATTGTTCACCTGACTAATGACATTGATAACGATTGAGCAATCACTTTCAACTATGGCTTTCTGTATCCCAAGCTCCGCTGCCAGTCTTATACCTGCATATACTACAAACGCTTCTGGTAGGATGACATAACTCATCCTAACATTACATTTATGTATCCGAATAACTTGACCATAATTATTCCTCAAAATGCACCCAATCTGAGGTTGACAACCAATTTTGACCGAAGCATCTACATCAATATATCTTAACGACATTTATTGGGGGACATTTCCAAATCATTTTATCAGGAGGCCTACTGCATTTTGTTAATTTGGTTTTCACCTGTTCTTTACTCCAGGATGAAATATTATCAATAGTTTGAGTTAAAACATTGATAATACTCTTATCAGAATCGTTGCGAAAAATAATTCTATTTCGCAGCTCCCAAATAGAATGTCATAAATGGCACAGGTCTGTAAAATCTATATTAAGAGCCCTAATATTTAGAATATTTTCTGAGACATCACTTGTTAAATTTGGTATAGTAAAATATTTTTTCAATTTAACACTCAGATTTTGAATAAGGGATCTGGTAATCTGACAATTAAACAATAAATGATTTGTATCTTCTATATCAGAATGACAAAGAGAACAAGTACTCATAAATCTATTTATATATCTATTTAGACGAACAGTAGTAGGTAAGATGTCTAAAATAATCTTCCAAATGAAATTTTTAATATTCGGAGCAATATTAAGTTTCCAAATCCAGTCTGCTGAGATTTTTTTTGTATTCCTTGTATTAAAGAGTGATGATGTGGCTTTAACGGAAAAGTTCCCATTATTACTATAAATCCAAATTAACTTTTCAGGAATATCAGTTACTGGAATATGGATATTAGTAATCATATGAACAATATGAGAGGGAAATATATTGTTTAATTTATCAATATCCCAAGAATTCGTATTTGTAAATAAATCACACACTTTTAAATTAGGGTCACAATCATTCCTAAAGCTCTCTAGGTATTGAGCATTTACCCAAATGTCAGACCATACATTGATAATTTTCCCATTACCAACTAGCCATAGCAAGCCCAAATTGCCAAGAAGTTTTGAATCTTCCTCTTTCCATTAAAAATTCTTTCGAGAGATATTTATCCGTGATAACCTTTGACCAAATATTATCAAGATTTGCCATAATTCTCCAAAGTAACTTCATTTGCATACCAATATTAATTTGCTCAGCTGATTTAAAGCCTAACCCCCCATCTTTTTTAGGAGTACACAGATGTTCCCAACTAATTAAAGGATGATAATTCTCATATTTAAGTTTATTCCAAAGAATTTTTTGTTTATTTGATCAATTTTTTGATGAATTCCTTTTGGAAGAAGAAATTATTGCATTAGGTAATTTGTTTTAGAATTTAGGTTTGCCTGTATGAGAACCGGTCTACAAGCTTGAGAGAGAGAATTGGATTTCCACTTTGGCATCTGTTTTTTAAGGCTTATGATCGCCTCATCAAACAAGACATTACAACCTCTACCACTAATAAGTGGTATACCAAGGTATTTTTCCATTGTTTTGGTAATTGGAATATTTAACTGTTGAGCAAGAGACTGAGCTTTACTAAAAGGAATATTTTTAGAAACTTGTAACGAACTTTTATTGTAGTTTATAGATAGTCCAGACATATTGGAAAAAGTACTCAAGAGATTTTTAATCGTACAAAGACTTAACTCATCAGCACGTCCAAAAATGAACGTATCATCTGCAGAGAAGAGGAATGGAATAGAACTACTGTTGTTTGTAAGTTTGATTCCAACCAAGGGGTCACATTCCAATGATTCCTGTTGCAACATTCTTCCTAATAGCTCCATAACCAATACAAAAATATATGGTGCAAGATGATCTCCTTGTCGAATTCCCCTAGAAGTTTGAAATGTACGTTCAAGCCAGTTATTTACTAAAACTGAGAAACTAGTTTTAGTCAAACAGGTCATAACCCAATTAATCCATTTAGAGTCAAAAACAAATTTGTTTAGAATAATACGTATAAAATTCCAACTGATTTTGTCATATGCTTTCTCCATATCTAGCTTTAATGCCATCCATCCAAATTTTCTCTTTTTGCTATGAAAATAGTGGAAAACTTCATGAGCAATTAATATGTTATCTTGAATATTTCTTCCTTGTACAAAAGCTTCTTGAAATGGATTAATAATATGTGGTAAAATAGGTTTTAAACGATTAGCCAATAATTTTGAAATAACCTTGTAAATACTATTACACAGACTAATCGGACGATAATGGTTAATGCTAATAGGTATATCAATTTTCGGAATAAGCGCAATGAAAGTTGTATTTACTTCATTGAGAAGAACACTAGAATGAAAAAAGGAAAAATTGCAAGAATATATCAAAAGTAAAATCGTTTGGCAAAAGTAGCAGTGCTATTGTAAAAAATGCAGGGGGGGGGGGGTTAATTGCTATTTTTGCAATTAATTGAGGAACATCTTTAACCGGTTGCAAGTCAAAAACAAAAGAGGGAAAATTGCACCCGACCAGAGGAGAGCAGAGGAGAGGACAAGTGTCACTATGAGAGAGGGTAGGAAGAATGAAACAAATGAATCATCCGGCTTGAGAGGTAGAAAAGAGAGGGGGTGATGTCATGCACATTAAATGTATTTAATGCACTCCCTATTGGGGACAAAAAAAAAGAAGAGAAATGATTGGTTTTTAAAGCTTCTCCATTCCAGGGACCACCATTCCATCTCAGCTCAAGGTTATGGGGAAAAATAAAAGGTTTTCCATTGAAGCTGATCGGAAGCAAAGGTGGACCCAATTACTAGTTATATGCCAGTCATTAAAGAATACGGGATAACAACTGACTATTACGTGCCAGAGAAGGAGTGACACATGCCAACATATACAGTATATATTAATGAAAATGGGTAGGTATTCTTGCGATATTCGTTTTATGGCCATCACTACTCCATATCCTCTTCATATACCCACCTAAAGTGATAAGACCATCTTCTTCTCTTACTTTTATAGGGGAGAAAGTGTTGGTCTTTGTCACTCTCATGTCCGACGGCCGGTAGGAACGTGGACGATGTGTTTGGTTATTCGAAGGGCGAAATTCGCACAGAGCAATATTAATAGAGGAGACCTTGCAGTTTGGGGTGGTGAGGAGCATGATCATGGAGAAGTTCGAGGTGGACATCTTCCGCTACGAGTTGGAGTTGACATACTTTCCCCACAAGAAGAATGAGGGATTCAATCCATTTCCAGTTTATGATGACTCCGATTGGGAAGCTTTCAAGTCCGTTAACCTTGCCGATGGAGAATGGGCTTGACCCTCTCCATTGTACATTTCGTTGATAGAAATTGGAATCCAAATTGACCCTCGGTCGATGGTGGTGGATTCGTCTCCAACAAACAACTCATCTAGAGGTGATGTCCTTACTGTCTTGATGGTGGATTTAGAGGTTGAACTAAAAACAGACGCTTAGCAGAACAATGAGAATACCAACTCTGTCTCGGAAAAGGCCATGTCTGGCATGGAAAACAAAGCACCTGGCATGACTATTGAAACTATTAGCACAGAAGTTGACACTGCTGGCACATATATGACAAGGACTGAAACGATGCATGACTATTGAAGTCATGTCATCATTATATATTATATGATAATGGCATAACTTAGCGTTCGATTGGCACGTAATATTAATTTGTTGGCACGTATTCCGTATTGTCTAGCATGCAACTGATCACGAGCCGTTTATAGTCCGAAAAGTTAGTTTCTCGTCTCTCCTCCTCCATTCTTCTCTCTCCTATGAAAACGCTGTTAACCCCTCTTCCTCACCCTCTCTCCTCTCTCTCTCCCTCCTCTGAGAAGTTACTCCCCTTCTCTCCTCTAAATAGGTGTTGACCCTCATTTCTCTCTCTCTCTTCATTTTAGTTGCATTTAATGATCAGTAAATGGTAGTGGATATACCAAATGTTTGGGCCCTTTGCAAAAATAACACTCTCCTCTACAATTTGCAAAAGTAGCAAATAAGCCCAAAAATTGGCAAAAATAACCGGTTTCATTACCCCTTTCACAGGTCACCATTCCTGTTGAACCAAACCCTCACCCCCCGCCTCCTTCTTCTCTCCGGCCGTTCCCTACCCTCCACGAGCCACTTCCGGCCACCCAACCACCTCCGTTCGAACCGTCACCCTCACCCGCACCCCCGAGCCCAGAACCCACTTGGCTCATGAAGTCGACGACGAAGGGGATGGGCTTGCGGGATTCCTCGCGAGTTCGACCTAGCGCCGACGGCAACCACCCAAATCCACAAGGAGTGGGGGTCCTTCTTCTCGCCGCCACCGGCCGGCCACGCATCCGTTGCTCACGCATCCGACCACGACCTCCTGAATCCGTTGCGAGCAAGCAGATAAAAAATGGGCGCTGGTTTGTCGACGCATCAAACCCCCGACGAACAAAGAGAAATTCAATCACAAGCAGCTTCCACGGGCTCTCTCCCGCTGCTTCAAAAGACCTTCTCTTCACTCTCCGATCCCCAATCCAATTTCACCCCCCATACTGCCCTTCAGGTACTACTTCCCACAATTTGGGATCTTTTATCGAAAATTCATCTTCATGTAGCTTTCCCACAATTTGGGATCTTTTAGTAGAATTGGGTATTTCGTGATTGATGATGATTTTTGAAGTTTGATTTCTATTTCAGCAATGCTTCAGTCCCAAATATAGAAATATAAGATGCGAAGGGGGAATTTGCCTACCTAATGGATTCCATAATTACTGGGTAAATTGGGTGCCAGCATTTGTGAATTTTTGTTCTTGCATGAAAAAGAACAAGTTAGTTGGGTTGAATTTGTTAGAGGATATGTCAAGTGTTGTGAGAGGATGTCTGAATCTTCCTTGTTGAATACATTGTTCAGGGTGATTGCCTTATCAGCTGAGAAAGTTCGGATTCCTTTGAAGCTGCAGTTTGATTCCGATGATGCTGAGTGCAAACCGAGTGGATCGTTTTCTCCCAAGGAGTTGGGAATGATTTTCTGGGTTTGTTGGGTTATGACATTGAGCTCAAGAGGTTGGAGCCAGAGTCAGGAACAGAAGGAGTTGATCCTTAGGATGCCTAATCCATCCTTTTACGCCACCCTTTCTTATTTGGTAGAAAATGAATTCAGACATTGAAAAAGTACATGAAAAACATTACTGGAATGAAAGTTGTTGAGATAGACGAGATCCGGATGGGGTTAATTCTAAATTGGCTAAGACATCGTTGTCACTGGCTAGATAATAATATTTACTGGCTAGTAAGCATACATCACATTGGGTTATACTTGTACATCGTTCTAAATTTATTTCTATGTGTTGAAGTATGTTGTGATTGAAACCATTAATGTTACACTGGATGATGTCATTTGAGAGTAATACGGGTTTGTTTCTAGGGTTGTCATATGTGTATTATATAAGTGTTTGGTTTACTTGTTAATAAACAGTTGAACTTTAACCAACCCCTTTTTTCGGTTAGACGTGGCGGCTCATCAACTGCTCATCCAGAGGTTGACAGGAGGAAAACTGCTTTTATCTTACAAAAAGAAAGAACGGGCATCGAGAGAGGAGGAATCCGGCGAAGTTCCTGAAGTAGACGAGATTCGGCAGGGGTTACTCCTATATTGGCTAACACATCGTTGTCACTGGCTAGATAATAGTATTTGTTGGCTAGTAAGCATGGATCGCAAATATTAGGGTTTCGCATCCGACATGATTGTATTGGTTAAGAACTTTAGTACTTCTTAGTGTTTGGCTTGGGTCTTAATTGTTTAATCCTTTCCACCTTTTAGATGACTTGTGTCTGATTTTATTGGGTAGTAAGATCCAGCAGGGGTTACTTCTAGATTGGCTAAGACATCATTGTCACTGGCTAGATACTAGTATTTACTGGCTAGTAAGCATACATCGCAATGGGTTATACTTATACATCGTTGTAAATTTCTTTCTATGTGTTGAAGTATGTTGTGATTGAAACCATTAATGTTACACTGGACGATGTCATTTGAGAGTAATGTAGGTTTGTTTTTAGGATCAGTTATGTACATTCAAAACCACCAAAACCCCAAAGTGTTAGTGAGTTAGAAGCAAACTAACAAAATACTACATTCGACTACGCAAAAGAAGAGTTATCCCACTAGCCATCGATTTCTTCACCTTACCATCACACGCTTGCTTATGTCCTCTGACGTTTCCGGCGAAGGAACTATCCTCGAGACGGGTACCTGCTTGTCTCCATTATCTTGCTCCTGACGGACCCAAACGACATGCTCTCCTCTATGAGCATTGCCCCCTCCTCCATGTTCACGTCGGCAGCTTTACCTTTCATCTCCGGAGCAACGATTTTCGGTTCTGCTCAGATTTTCTGGTTTATCTTGCCAGTTGTGTGAATTTCCGTGCCAACTAAATTGTTATCTTTGCCATCCAAATGGTTATCCATGCCATACTCCAAATTGAGATCAAGATACGATGTACACCCAACTGTAGTTCGAAATATTTTTTTTCCATAAACATATATAAAGTGGGTGTCTATAGATAGATAAAATTAAATTAAGTTCAAAAATAAATTTATTTTTTTATTTTAACAAATAAAAATGGCAGAAAATTAGTTTAAAACAATTAAAACTTAAGTTTTGCCACTTGTCACCATCCCATTTGCCCTCTCTCCCTACAAATCTTTTTGTTTTTTTTTTTTTGTCAAGTGACCTGCTACCTGCTGAGGGAAATTTGCAAAACTAACATTTTGACACTCCCTTGCAATTTTTACACTCCATTGACATTTTTGCAAAGTTGGTATTTTTTTGGTATATCCATGCAAATTGGCCTTTAATGATCCCCTCTAACCTCCTCTCCCTTTAAGTCCCTTTTACTCACAATCTCAGGTCATTATCACTTGTTATTTTTGCAATTAATCCAAAAAACTGTCACTTTTGCAAATGTTGTAGGAGGAGTGTTACTTTTGCCAATGCCGGCTTGTTTTGGTATATTCACTATAATTTACTCATGAAAAAATGATTTAACTACTTTGCATACTAAACTACCCACAATGATTTAAGTTACTTTTTTTTATTAACCTTTTAAGTTGATATTTATTTCAATTTTTTTATTGATTTCGTATCAACTTAAAATATTGAGTTGATAAATTGGGTGTTATAAATTTTTATTGACCTTTTAAAATTGAAATAAATATCAATGGAAACCCGCCTTTATTAAACTTTTAAGTTACTGTTTTTTTTTCAATTGAATAATTAATGTCAATATTATTTATTATTACATCTCTCTCTATATATATAATTATGTATTAATTTTAATATAAAAAGGCGGGTACCCATTGCAGGCCGCTTACGCTCGCGCCCGCCGCGGGCGCGGACCGGGCCTAGCAGCCGGCATGGGCTACAACCTATGTCCAAGCCCGCTCGCAAATGTGGGGGGGGGGGGGGGGCGGGGTGGGCCGAGCGGGCCCATCGGCGTTTGCCCAAGTCTACCCGACAACATCCTTGCAGATGAGGTCTTGAACACCTATATCATTGTGAATGTTGATGTCATTGGCGTATCGACAAATGTGTGCAACCTTATGAGTCACTCTATTGTCATTACGGATAAGTGAGAGAAATATACTTTTCTCACTTTTGACAATATGATTTTGATGTTAGACATAAAAATTCAATTTTGCATGGACATTTACTCCTATTTTGCATATGGTCTATGATTGTAAGAGAATCTCCTTTAATTGGTATTTTGTTCATACTTAGTTTTTTTTATTAGATTGAAACGATCGAGTATAATTTTTTGGTCATGAAACGTAAAAGAAAAGAAAAGAAAAAATATATATTGTTGAACAAACACATCCAAACCAAGTTTTTTTTTTGAACCGGAAATTTTTTGTCAATCGGGCGGTCCCTATATGCCAAGAGCATCCAAATTTTTTGTTGCGGAAGTACCAAATACCCCACCAAAAAAAATGCTAGTTTAGTGAAGCAAGGAATTCCAATTTCTTCCTTAATGTTTTGGATGATACTGCTTAAATCAGTTCCTTGGGCGACACAACTATCTATTTTAACTATTAGTGATGAGTCCAATGTTGCTATTGTGGCCTGACTAAGATGAAAGATATCTTCATAATACGAGTCACACTGAGGGCAAGTGGTCGATATTCCCATACCTCGAGAGGCGAGCCTGACTGAGGTGGGAACTCCATTTTTAGTGATTTTCCAGAGGAATGATTTGATCTTAGGAGGTATATCAAGATTCCAAATCTAACTAAACTCATATTTTTGATGATGCTTCATATTATTGATCATTGTTATTGCAGAGGTTGTGGAAAACCAACCATTCTTGCTCCATTTCCAATAAAGTCTGTCAATGTGAATGTTCTTCGGTATCGGGGTTGCTGCTATTGATTGTATTATTTCCTTTGGTAGCACGTTTTGGACGATGCGGCTTGGTTTTGTAATATCCCATGATTTATCTTCTCGTAAGATTTGCGAAATTTTAGCTTGAGGATCGACATGTTGGTCATTAGAAATCATTGTGATAAGCGGTGAGTCTCTAAACCAGTGGTCCAACTAGAAATTTATGCTTTCACCATTGCCAATCCACCACCGGATTTCTTCCATAAATAGAGGTAGTAATTTTGTAAGTTGAGTCCATTGCTAGGAGGAATCTCCCTTTCTATGGTATTTTAATATGTTTTGAGTTTTGAGATACTTTTCTGTGATTAGTGATACCCAAGGGTTTCTGGGTTCAACCAATATTTTTCATATTAATTTAAGTTGTAATGCTTTGTTCATATCCTTTGAGCTGCGTAAACCCAGGCCCCCATTAGTTTTGGATTTGCAAACCTCAAACCAGTTGATCAGTGGTTTATGTTTTGGGCCTTTATTCCAAAGGAAATTCTGATTAATCTTATCTAGTTCCAAGTGTATAGACTTAGACAATAAAAAACACTGCATTAGATGTAGGGGTTTGGTTGACAGTGTTGTTTTTATCAAAGTACATCGTCTTGTTTGGGACAGGCAATTTGCTTTCCATTTGTGGAGTTGCGATTTGGTAGTCGAAAGGAGATATTTGAAGGTATCTTTCGTTGTTCAGCCACAAATGATAGGGCAACCCAGATAGGTATTGTTTGTAAAAGGAATTTCAAGTTCATTTTGGATAGCATTTTTTTGATTTGTTGTTAGGTTAGGGGTTGTTTGAAAATGCGATTTATGTCTATTTACTTTTTGTCCTGATTAGGGTTGGAGAAATTTTCCCATGAAAACCGTACCAAGACGTACCACCCGAACCAATTAAATTGGTAACCAATATAATTGGTTACCAATTTAATCGGTACGGTATACCGTACCAACTTCCAGAAGTCGGCATGGTAATGGTAATCAAAACAGAAAAGTTGGGATTACCATTACCAACCGACTTTCAATTGGTTGGTACGGTAATTACCAACCAAATATTACCAATATATATTTGGGGTTTTTAAAATTATTTTTAAAAGCTTATTTCTATTGTTAAAATTATCATTACCAACCGACTTTTTTATTTATTATTTTGTTTTTGATATTAAGTAATAACTAATAAGTATTATCTATTAACTTGATTTTTTTTTATATTATTTATTTTCAGAAAATGCTTTTAATCAAGGGAGGAATGCTAGCTCGGCATCGGTTCAGACTAAAACCTAAATGTTATTCGGAAGCTAGTAGACATTTTATTTTGAATATTATCGGGTCTATTTAAGTCTTTATATTGCTTTTGTGCTTAAATGTATGAATAATTTAAATATTTATGTTGCTACTTATAAATTTTAAATTTTAATTAAGTTGTAATGCCTTTGATTATTTGTATGTTTTTTTCTTCAACACAAAAAACATGGTAAATTACCATTACCAACATGTACCAACCAATTTAATTGATTACCAATTAAGTTGGTACAAGCCCTTCAGTGGTTGGTAATGGTTTGGATTTTAAAATTACCAATTATAATTGGTTGATACGTGGTAACGACAAAAACTAATTGGTATTGTACCAATTCCACCCCTAGTCCTGATAGAGTACAAAACTCCATGAGAATCTTGTTGATCTGGTCATAGGCTGTCTTTGTTGCTGATGCAAAAATAACAATGTCGTCAGCGAAAGTAAGAAAAGGGATGCTAGTTCCATTACGTACAATTGTGATACCCAAGTGGCTACGAGGTTTTGCAGATTCTTTATTGAGTCCTCGAGCAAGGACTTCAGAAAGTATTAAGAAGAGATATGGCAATAGAGGGTCTCCCTGCCCAAGGCCATGTTTTGGTGTAAATAAGGTTGTAAGCTCATTGTTTACTAATACCGAGTAAGATATTGTGGTTATGCATTCTTTTATCCATCAAGTGAAACGTGGAGAGAATCCAAATCTAGTCATAACTGAGAGGAGGAAATCCCAGTCAACAAGGTCAAATGCTTTTTCCATGTCTAGCTTAACTACCATCCAGCCAGATTGTCCCTTTTTCTTGGAGAAGGAGTGAAATATTTCATTAGCAATTAGGATGTTGTCTTGTATGGATCTCCTCGTTGTAAATGCACTCTGCAATGAGTTAATGATTTTAGGAATTAATTTCTTTAGTCTAAAAGGCAATACTTTTGAGATAATTTTATATGTTGATAAACATAGACTTTTGGGTCTATAGTGGGATGTGGTTTTGGGGTCTTCGCATTTAGGTATCAAAGCAATAAAGGTATGATTTATTTGTTTTAGAATTCTGCCACTGAGAAAAAAGCACCGAGGGTCCAACGATATGCCAATATTTTTTGAAGCAGCCAATAGGGAAGCCGTCGAGTCCTAGTGATTTTTAATTAGCCAATCCAAAAACTACATTCTTGATTTCGAAAATTGCTGATTTGTCTGGTTAACCATCATTGTCTTCATCTTTTATTTCTTTATTGATATTGTCAATTAAATCACTTAGAATTCTTTGTCTCCGCTGGTGTGAGTATCATTTTACAAAATCATTCTTAACAAGTTCCCGTATATCATTTTCTTTAGTTAATGTTATCCATGCAGTTGTTTGTATTGATTTTATTATATTTTTATTACGACGCCCAGTCGCTATCCTATGGAAGTATGTGTAGCATCTATGGATTTTACATGTGTTCTCTTAGCCTGTTGACCTTAGTATTTGTTTTGGTAATTGAGGAGGGAAGAGTGTTTGGTACATAGTTTTCTAATTTTGTTGTCTATGCTGTGGTCATATGAGTTATATAGCTGTATTTGAAGTTCCTGCAGTTCATTTTCAATTGAGGTTATCTGACGAAAAATGTTACCAAAAGTAACTTTGCTCCAATTCTTACTTTTCTTTTTGACTTCTTGCAATTTTTTGGTTAGCTTATATGAGTGCGATCCAGAAATGTCGACACGCCAAGCGTTTTTAACGATTGTTTCAAAGTCCGGCCTAGTAGTTCAGGCCATTTCAAACTTGAAGGGTTGCAGTTTCGGGTTTGGTTATCCACTAAGTCAAGCGTGATTTGTGTGTGATCCGATTTGATGAAGGTATGGTTTTTTGTATATAAGCAGGGATTGCTGCCTTCTCCTGGCTTGTGAACTCAATTTCTCTCCCTGCTAGGATACTTTATGCAAGAACTATACAATACGCCTTCTTTCTGTCATCTACTAAACCTGTACGTAAGTTTGAATCATCTGGTTCCCTTTGGTGGTCCCTCCAGTATATTACAAAGTTATTTCGGATATAAATAAACATTGAACAAAATTTAAAATATATTTTTAGATTTTATATACCCTTATATTGATATATTTATAAAATTTTATTATGAAAATTTATGTTTTAAAAATATAGATAATTAAAATATCGATTATTTTTTAATAGTTTTTATTATTTTATAAAATATGAATTTTCATAATAATATTTTATAAATATATTAATATAATGATATAAAATCTAAAAATATATTTTAAATGATTTTTTCTTCAAAATATTCACCCAAAGATAAATATTTAACAAAATATTCATATTTTTAAACTATTTACAAAAATATTCATTTTAGTTAGATTTAGCAGAGAAACGCAGGTTGAGACCGCGTTTCTACTATTAAATTAATTTCAGGATGAAATATGTAATTAGGGATTTTTTTAATACTAGAGACGCAGTTTGAAACCGCGTCTCTCTGATGATTTTTTTTAAAAAAATTCTAGGGAAAAGGAAGGAGAAATCGCTAGAGCCTGGAGGTCGGGTTGCCATCTCATATCAAGGTGGAAGAGAGGTCGGGCCACTGGAGGAGAAATCGGAGGACTGGAGGAGACATCAGGCGCCGGAGCAACTCCACCTCCTCCCTCTCCCTCTCCGCCACGCTTCTTCTTTGATTCGAAGCGCTAATGGGGGTGCGGAGGAGAAGCCAGATCTGATGGGAGACCGGAGCTCACAGAGGGGAAGAAGGCCGGCGGCAGCGGGGAAGAAGGACAACAGATGGTCGACCATGGAGGAGGAGGCCGGTGCTCGTAGGAGAAGGATGTCGGATGATGAGGGCGAGGCTGATCGGACAGCTGCAGGTCGAGGGCGACACTCTACATGGGAAGAAGGATGACGTCGGAGAGTGAGGTCAGAACGCTGAAAGGGTTTTCCGAGGAGGAAGCCGAAAAAGGAGGCTAGATTTGATGGTTGGAGCTCGCAGAAGAGAAGAACTAAGAAGGGCGGCCGGAGTTTGCAGAGGGGAAGATGGGGGTTGCGCTAATGGCTGGTTTTGAAATTACAAGTAAAACGCAGCTTTAGACCGCGTCTCTTTTATTTTTAAATTAAGTAAAAACGCGGTTTGAAACCGCGTTTATATAGGAAATTGTAATATTTTCTTCGGTATCAAGTTCAAAGTGCTTATTCACACAAGAACGCGATTTAAAACCACGTTTCTCTGATAAAGCTGAAAAAAAATATTTTAGTAAATAAGTCTTTTTTAATGAATATTTAAAAAAAAAATTCATTTTAAATGTTTAATTATATCCAAAATAATTTCTTAACACATTAAAGGGACCACCAACACCAAATAGTAATATAGGATCCGGAAGTGTAATACAGACCACATGTACCCACACCGCGAGAAAACAACGAGAAATTAGGGGAGGGGCCGGGTCGTAGATGGGCCCGCAAGACCCGACGCCATCTCTTCTTTTCTTCCCAATCCCAACTATAAAATCGGTAAGAAACCCTCATGCAATTTCGCCCACTCTCTTCAATCTCCTTCATCTTCTGTCCTCACGCCCGCTCTTCCTCCAAATCCTTTCCTTCTTCTTTGACGTCTCCATCTCTCTACTGAAACCCTAGCCCCCGCCCCAAAGATTCTCTCCCCCCCTCTCTCCTTTTTCGGATCCAAAAGGAAAATTCTGGATCTGCAATCTGCATGCTGAAATCCCCTCAAGTCTAGATCTGTCCCAGATCTGCAAATCCCCACACCTTTCCCACCCTTCCCCGGTACTCCCAATTAGCTCCTACTGAACTCGGCGTGGGGACATACACAGTCGCCGGCGCCGGAGTTCCGACATCCTTCCCCGATAGACCTTCCCCCGCCTGCTTCTTTTGAGGGGGTAGCCGGGGCCACGGGCCTCGGCGGGTTCTAAAGCCCCCACCTATACAAACGGCAAGGCCCCAAAATCACAATTCCTTCTCTAACCTAGTTTAGTTTCTTGAAGAACAGATCGGGGAAGAGCAAGATGCCGGCTCTGGCTTGTTTGGTCGACGCTACTGCCGCTCCCGCTCCTTCTGTCTTCGGCTTCTCCGCCGCCGACTCTTCTCTTCCCTCGCCGGACCTATTCCCCGGCGCACTTCCGACGACTAACTTACCTTTCCCCGCCATCGCCGAGGGTGATTCCATACCTTGGTCGCCGTCGCTTTCCTCCGAGCTCTACCGGGTTGACCGGTGGGGCCAGCCCTACTTCTACGCCAACTCCTCCGGTAACATCAGTGTACGGCCTTACGGAGCCGCCACCATGCCCCACCAGGAGATCGATCTCTTGAAGGTCGTTAAGAAGGCTTCCGATTCCAAATCCTCTGGTGGATTGGGCCTCCAGCTTCCGCTAATCATTCGTTTCCCTGATGTTCTCAAGAACCGGTTGGAATCCCTCCAATCCGCCTTTGAGTACGCTATCCACAGCCAGGGCTATGAGTCGCACTACCAGGGCGTGTACCCTGTCAAATCCAACCAGGATCGCTTCATTGTTGAAGATATCGTCAAGGTCGGAACCCCGTTCCACTTCGGACTAGAAGCAGGGTCGAAACCCGAGCTCCTCCTCGCCATGAGCTGCCTCTCCAAGGGGAGTCCAGATGCTTTGCTGGTCTGCAACGGGTTCAAGGACACAGAGTACATCTCCTTGGCCCTCATTGCTCGCAGGCTCCAATTTAACTGTGTAATTGTTCTGGAGCTTGAAGAAGAGCTTGATCTGGTGATTGACTTGGCCAGAAAGCTCTGCATCCGACCCTTGATTGGGATGCGGGCAAAGCTCCGAACCAAGCACTCGGGTCACTTTGGATCCACCTCTGGCGAGAAGGGCAAATTCGGTCTCAACACCGCCCAGATCCTTCGCGTTGCTCGTAGGCTTGAATCCGCTGGAATGCTCGACTGTCTCCAGCTCCTCCATTTCCATATCGGCTCCCAGATTCCATCTACTGAGCTTCTTGCAGATGGCGTCTCTGAAGCTGCCCAGGTTTACTGCGAGCTGGTTCGGTTGGGTGCGTCAATGCGCGTAATTGACATCGGGGGCGGGTTAGGCATTGACTATGATGGCTCCAAGTCTACTGATTCTGATATCTCTGTCGGGTACACCCTGGAGGAATATGCTGCCACTGTTGTAGGTGCTGTGCAGACCGTTTGCACTCGCAGAGGTGTGCAGCACCCGATACTCTGCAGCGAGAGTGGCCGCGCAATAGTCTCCCACCACTCCATTCTTATATTTGAGGCTGTCTCTGCCACAGCTCCTACTTATGAAAATGCAGATTCTTCAGTTCTGGATGCATTGCCAGAGGTATGCAGGGCGGATTATCAGAGCGTGATGGCGGCTGCTATGACAGGCGAGTATGACAGATGCCTTATCTACGCAGATAGCCTAAAGCGGCGCTGTGTGGAACAATTCAAGGATGGCTCGCTGTGTATGGAGCAACTAGCTGCTGTCGATGCTCTGTATGATTTCGTTTCCAATTCTCTGGGTGTGTCTGATCCGGTAAGGACTTACCATGTGAATCTCTCAATTTTCACTTCAATTCCTGATATGTGGGCAATAGGGCAGCTATTCCCAATTATACCGATTCACCGGCTGGATCAGCGGCCTGTTGTTGCTGGAGTTTTATCTGATTTAACGTGTGACAGTGATGGGAAAATCGATAAGTTCATTGGTGGACAGAACAGCTTGATGTTACATGAGCTGGAGGGCGATGGCAGTAAGAGTGGTGGTGGAAGCGGAGGGTACTATTTGGGGATGTTTCTGGGCGGGGCTTATCAGGAGGGGCTCGGTGGTCTTCACAATCTATTCGGTGGACCAAGTGTAGTCCGAGTAACGCAGAGCGATGGCCCCCACAGCTTTGCTGTTACTCGAGCTGTGCCAGGGCCATCCTGCGGGGATGTCCTTCGAGTGATGCAGCATGAACCTGAGCTCATGTTCCAGACCCTCAGGCACCGTGTTCATGAGGATGATGCCGAAGAGGATTATGGTGGGATCTTGAACGCTGGTTTGATTGTTGACAGCCTTGCACGCTGCTTCCACCACATGCCGTACCTCGCTACTGGTGCTGCTGCTGGGGAAGAGATGTGTACAACTGGGTATTGCAGCGATGGCAACTTGAGTGCTGGCTCTTCCGAGGGTAACATCTCGGTAGAGGATGATCATTGGCCTTACATGTGTGCTTGAGTTGGTTCTCTATGGTTCATCCCTCAAAATGGTTCCATTTCAGTTTGTCGTCTGCAGTGGTCTGTTCTTCGAAGTAACTCATTTTTCATTTGATAATTTGATGTTTTAGCTTTGCCTGCCGTCCTTTAGGACTCATTAAGGCCTTAATAAACTTGTCTTTCATTTCATGGAGATTTAGGGATGTTGAAAAGATCCGAATATCTTTGCCAAATTCGGATATCTGTTAGTCAACTCTTCTCCTGTTGTTACCTTATCATTGCTAGACCCTTACCTTTGTATTTCAATTGCAATTAGGGATGTTTCTTTCAGCTGAAATAACATTTCAGATTACCCATATATTCGTTTTAGAAGATATGCTTAAAATATTTTTCTGTATTTCACCGTGTCTGATTACTCTGAGAGCAACTCGGCTGATTTTGGTCTCTACTGCTAACCGATACACTTTGTAGGGCCCAGCCTTGGTTTAGTTCCTAATATGTGCCTCTCAATTTCTCTATTCTTTGGGAGATAGAGAAATGGAATATGGCCGGTTAGTTGCAAGGAATAGCCATATTCAACGCATGGTGATCACTCTGCAATCAACTTGTGTGTGTTTGTTTACCCATTCTTGGTCATAAAAACATGGCCCTATTTTAGGCATCCAAGATTGACCTGTATTTATTTTTTAATTAGCCTAGGTATCCAATTTTGATGTGCATTCTTGTGTTAATGCGGCTGATCAGTACCTCATTTGTGTTGCGGAGATTATTTGTATTTTTGAGAAATATTAGAGATGAACTTATCATTTTCATCTTTAGCTAGGTTAATAGACCAAAGTTGTGTTTCTCAATTTGTAATCTTTGTTGGCTCTTGTTGATTACTTTGCTTTAATTTACATGTGCATTCATGTTAAGGCCTCTGCTCATCAGTAGTACCTAACTTGTATTTCCCAATATTTAATCTTTGTTGCCTCTTGTGGATTTCTTGGCATGAATTTCATGTGCATTCATGTTAATGCTTGCTTTCCTCACCCAACTTATGTTTCTCAATATTTTATCTATGATGCCTAATGTTGATATCTTGGGTTGAATTCCCATGTGCATTCATGTTAATGCTGCTTATCAGCACCTAACTTAGGTTTGTCAATATTGTTTTTCTTTGTTTCCCCGTGTAGTTGATTTCTTGGCTTGAATTCATATGTGCACATGACATGAATGAATCAAGTTGTGGTATCAAGATTGCTTTCCGGTGTGTCCGGTGCAAGCTGTAGGGAGAGAGTATCCTTTGGACTGATTTCAGCCACAATTTATGCCACTTGTTTAGGGCCTCTAATTCTGGATGTGGCTGAACGAGCCTCAAGATTAGACCCCTTTTTTTAGGCTTACTTTTCCCAATAACTTGACTTTTGATTCCTTTTTGGAAATGTTTTTCTTGTCATCGTTCTTGGTGGGGGTTGCTTCTTTCTTTGTTCTAGTTTGGTATAACCAAAGTTGCCCAATATTAGGAACTGGTTTGCCATGTTGGTCATATATATGAATGATTCTTGTGGAGCAGTTATACATTAGATGTTTGATGATGATGGATTTTCATTGTTCTAGTTGATGTAGACTCTGGTCTCTGGATGGAGTAATTTGACAGAAGCTCAATTGACACTCTTCAACAGACAACAGTGTTGTGTTTTGTTTTTGAAGATGATGTTTTGGTATTCTTTGCCCTACCCAAAAAAGAGATTGAAACAACCAAATTCTTACTTTATTATCTAACATCTAAAACCTTATCTTCCTACTTTATTTTCTGTGTGCATTTGATATTTTATTGTAATGACAAACCTTATCCGGTTGCTCTGGCGAAATCACCACCACTCTCTCAAGGTGCAATACTTTGAACATCCCCTATAATGAGCGATGGTTTGTGGGGACTTGCTTTTTCTTAGCTTTTGCTAGCAGAGAATATACTCTGAAGATCACGGGTCATCATTTCTGTATGCTAAATCACTGATTCACTTTTTCTAGGGTTTGTACACAATAAAGTGTATCCAGAAAACTTACTGGTCTAACTACTCACTGTAAAAAATTCTGTAGATTTCAGACTTCAGTGTAGGCTCATGTGGTGAGAGTTGGGTTTGAGACCATTTTTGGTTACCCACTTATCTTTTACGGATGTACAAAAAACCAAATAATTGAGGCCTCTATCAGATCTGAATATATCTTTGATACTTTTTGCTTTCGTGTCTCTTCCTTATTTGGCCCCGTTTCGCCTCGGATCGACTGGTGCTAATCCGTGATTCTTTCCATCGATAACATCAAGCCGAATGCATCATTAAAATATTGTTACACGTACCCACACTTTTTTTTTAATATAATAAAAGCGAAAGGGAGTCTAAATCCCGTCTAAATTCTTGACTTGTTCTAAAAATAAAAAGGTTAAAAATTAAAAAGTCCAAATAGTGATAAACAATAGGGAAATAAAAAGTTTTTATGACGACCCGACCTAATTATTATCTTGCGTCAAAAAAAAAAAAAAAGTTTTTATGATATAATTCCAAAATAATTTTAATATATAATTAAAGTACCCTAAGAGCATCCGCATCCATGGAACCCAATTCGGTTCCTTAACTCCCCCTTTTATCTTTCTCTATCCTTAAGAAACCCAACTTAATTTTTTACCAACATCCCTATAATCCATTTTATTATAAACTAAATAATATAAAATTAAAAATATCTCCCCCCCTTTCTCTTTCCCACCCTCTCACACATGCCTCTTTATCCATCAACTAGGGTGTTTAAAGGTTTATTACTAAGGAACCTATCAAATCATTCCTTATACTACTTTTTACAAATGTAATATAATAATAATAGGTTTCTACATTTTTTGGTTAAGGAACTCCCAATGCACATGCTCTAAGGTCTTCAAATTAAAAGCCAGCATGAACAATTCGCTTGAAAAGTATCATCTGCTTTATGGTCTTTGAAACGAAGTCTCCGATAAGCTCATTGTAATTAACATTCTTCAAAAGATCATTCTCAATTACGAGGCTAATGCAATGAGCCTTTCTTGTGTCACCATATAACGCAAATATAGCTTTGAAAATCTTCGTTCCGTGGATGCAACTCTCACAAGAATAGTCAACAAAATTCTCTAAGCAATAAGACATTAGGAAACAATCATAATGCTTCAAAAACTCCAAAATATCAAAGAGGTTCCATCTCTCGATTAGACAAAAAATCTTAAAGTAGTTTCAGCTCTACACATAAGTTATTGCCATCAATATCAAATTGTCCACATTTCTTAAGTGCGCCTTCAAAATGTCTACAAAAAGACTCTAAACATGCATCATTCAAACCGTGACTTATCAAAAGTGGACAAAAACCCAAAAATGTTTTCAAATGATTTTTTTGGTCGAGTTTTCAAATGATTAATATTGTTCAAATATCTTGGTTAAGGAACCAATTGCTTGATCAACACTACATAAAAAAATAATTAACTCTAAATGATTCCTCAGTTGAAATTGGCGCACTTACCTCATAGAGGCCTTAATTATTTGAGGAAACTCTAGATCAATATTCACGTCTTTGAGGAAACACTAGATCAATATTCAATTTAGAGGCGATTTTCTTTGATACTTCTAAGGCATTTACAAACCTTGTTTCTCTATATCTCTAAAAAAAAAGAAATCAACCCATTTATTTTTTCAATAGCAACATCTATAAGCATATATTTCTCTTGCAAATGTTTGCTCACCAAATGAACAACAGATAACATGTCATATCAAATGAATATTGACATAAGAAACTAAAAATCAACAAGCTCATTTTGTGCCAAAGATTTACCTTCAATTCTTATTTTGGAATCATTATCAATCTCAACAACTTGAAGTAAAGCTTCACTTATATCACATAACGTCAAATTAAGACTATGACAAGCATATGATTAATAAAATGCTCCAGGATTTACATCTAAAAGTCTTTTTTTTGTACTCTTTGATTTTTGCCTTTCATATTCGACCCATTATCATAGCCTTGCCCCCGCACATAATCTATATCAAGATCAAGAGATTTCAATTCATTTTATAACACATCAAATAAGCATAGGTTAGTTGTATCATTCACATCCAAAAACCCTATACAAGATTCCTCAATACTAATCGAATCTAAAGACGAGACTTGCATAAATCTTACTATCAAAGACATTTGCTCTTGGTAACTTACATCAGGAGTGCAATCAAGAAGGATTGAGAAATATTTGGCCAATTTAACTTTTGTAATGATTTCTTATTTAATAGTTGAAGCAAGTAAAAGAATCAATCCATTTTGAATTCTATTACTAAGGTACTGAACATGAATCTCATTCTTCATAATGCATTCAACATGCTCCAGCAAAATTGGGTCCAATTCAGCCAACATTTCAATCAACCTAAGAAAGTTTCTGTTAGGAGGGAATCTAGTGTAAACAAATATAGAATATAAATTCAAACCGATTTCCGAGTCCACGCAAATAAAATTACAAGAAACCCTCCCGTTGTAGTGGTAGGGAATTAGGATCGAATCCATGAGGAAGCGTATCAGCACTCGCCAATCTAGTTCCAAAATCAGCCATTGTATCGACTCAGAAGACGACTCGATACCGACTCAGGTGGGTCGATATCGACTGGTCATTCGATTTCCAGTGAACCTGCACAACAAAAAACAGAAACTCGACGTCAAGTTGAAAGAACTCGATATCGACCTTAGTGACTCGACATCGACCAGATTGGTCGAAATCGACTGGTGTGTGTGCAGAAAAACGTAAACTTGCAGAAATTTAAAGGGTGTGTTGGAAAAGAACGTCCGAAGAAATAAAGCATGAATAAGAAGATGTATGAGCCGAAATAAATGCAAGTTGATTATTTTGAATACAATTAAACTAAAAACTTCCAAAGTCGGGGAATTTATGCTACAACGATAACCATATAAGACTTATGCATAATTCATGAAAGATTGTGCCGTTTAATCAAATAACCTTCGTTAGAGACTATCGCATAAACCCTAAGTGTCACTACCCTTTTTGATAATTAATCCAAGTTCATAATAAGATCGCTTTCGCTGCAATATTGCAAATAAGAATTTACCTACTACTCTCGTAGAAGAATCATGCAAATAGGGATAAAAGATGAAATTGCAGTAAAAAATCATACCTTTAGGCATAAACTTACATGGCTACCATTGGGCTCACCCCGAACCTAGAAGTAGAGTGACTACTTGCTCTTTATCATCATAACAAACATCAAAATCATAAGGAAAATAACTTGAATTGAAATTAAAACAAAAGAGTACAAACCGAACAAAGTCAAACCGCTTTCGCTTCCTACTCCACTCGACCTCTCTCTCTCTCTCTCTCTACTCTCTATTGCCTAAACTACTTTTGTGTTGGAATGATTGAATGAATAAAAATCCAGCCCCTAGTGCTTTATTTATAGGGCTCAATCCTAGCTATTCTAGGAGAGCAATATATCTATCTCTATTTATATCTATCTAAAGATAAAACTTGCTTAATTAAATAAATGGAAAGAAATAAAAATATTCTAGGTAAATATGGAATTCACCATAAAAGATAGGAAGTCTTCAAAGTTTATAAAATATCTCTTCCTTCAAAGCTAAGAAATCACACTCGGATTAGGACTCGATCTAGGCCGTCGGATGCTTCTATTGAATCACTCGATATTGATCAGGTAGGTCGATATCAACTCACTTCCTCGTCTCACTCGATCTTGCACTCGACGTCGGCCTGTCATCACACGATGTCGACTTTGGTGTGCATGTCGAGTGTACGTTCACTCGATATGGACTGCTTCGTTTCGGGTTGAGTTGTTTCCTTTGCTTCTGGATCGATTTCTGGTCTTCAGGATACTCGATGTCGAGTCACTTAGGTTGATTTCGAGTGACTCCTCAGTAGACATTGAGTGATTTTCCAGCTTTTCTCCTCCTTCTTCTTTGAATTGCTCGTAAAATGCTCTGATTTCAGCGAAATTAAATCAGAACTTGTGTAGATCTCTATAATTTGCAAATAAACTTAAACTATACAAATCTTATACTTTTCCATACCTAGAAATATGGATAGAAATCGAAATAGATGTAAGCGAAAAACATGGCTAATTGAGCGCATATCAACACCCCATACTTAAGCTTGCTTGTCCTCAAGCAATACTTTTAATGGTCATAAGGGAAGAAATTAAACTATCAACATCATAGATTCATTCTCATATAACCCTGCAATCAATTAACATCTTCGAAAAGATACTAATGTCACCAATTCCATGCATGTGAATAAAAGCAATATCATACACAAAAGGAGGGTTATGTAAAAACAATTCATACGTGACAAAGCATTAATAATCAAGAAGACTTTTAAGTGCAATGTGAAAAAAGGTAAAAGGTATAGTGGTGGACTATATTTGGGTAATGTGGTGCTAAATCCGGGGAGAACTTCTTCAAAATTTACTTTCTTACACTTTGATGCACTTTCTCTCATCATATGAAATTCCACATCACTCATCCTCTCATAATCACTCTTTACTTTTTTTTTTTTCCACTATTGATGCTTTTACCTCTCTAAACTCAGCATTGCCTTCTTGTGAGTTGCAAACATGGGTGCCATGAATGACCCCGGATACTTAGTGTTTCAGACTCCTCACCTTGGCATCCCATCTCGCCGAACTAACATCTCAACGAGCAAGGTCGATCTACCTTTATCTTCCGAGGTGACCATATTTTCTTTCTCTCATAAAATATTCCATAATATGGTCATTCTGCTGCAAAACTCCAAATAATGATACAACACAACAACCATATAATAATCTCCAAAATATGATATCAATTTCTCAGCAAACTCCCTGGATAGGAAATAAGGTAAAGAAATAGGCAATATTTAGATCATGTGGAGCAGAATATGAAATAAGACATAATATGGCTTGTGATGCATAATAGCATAGGTAAGGCTAGGGATAAGGTAAGAATATATGGAAAATAAAGTCCTTTGTCCTCTTATCATGCATATGTCAAAACCAAATTCATTTTTACCTCCTTTCATCGGCTTTAAGAAAATAATGCACTTCATTGTGACTTCCCTTTACTAGGCAATTTCATGCTATATCTCTAATGAATCTATTTTTGCGTCGTCGAGTTCTATTAAAGCTTCCACCACGCTATTAAAAAAATTTCAATAGGGGTGATAAAAATAAACTTTGGATAAAGACATGAATCATATAGATAAATAACTCAAATCCAAAGTACCATGTAAAGAGCAATTGAAGAAAAATTTATAATACATCATAAAAGTAAGCCTTTTCTCCACCCCATACTTAAAGATTACAGTGTTCTCGATCACTGTATAAAAACAAGGGTAAAAGAAGAAACTTATGAGACAGAAGTGTAGGATCTTGAAATAAGGTGCTGAAAGTCTCTACAGGATGAGTCGATATCGAGTGAACAAGTCGATATCAACTGGGTTCACTTGATTTCTGGTGATGTCCAAGCCGAGGATGGTCAGAATCGACCACAACTTCTTTTTTCACTCGATATTTGCAGTCGATATTGAGTTAGTGAATCGATATCGAGTCCTCTTGCAACTCTTCGCACCTGCAATTTTTGTTAGAAAAAAAACACATAAAACCAACATAATTCAAAACAAAGTCTAAAATCTCAAAACCCTAAAAACTAGTAGTCTTGTTACAAGTTGTAGATTTTATAATTGCTAGGCCGACTTCTTCTTTTATGCTCAAGGTGGCATCTGCAGGGCACATGTGGCTTGGGCTTCGAACAAGACTCCATTCTTGTCCTTTAGTTGCATTCCACTCGAATGGATGTTATGCACTTCGAATGGACCCATCTTCTTCTCCTTGAATTTGTTCAAAAACCAATGATTCTTTGATTTGGAGACATACACCTTATCTCCTACTTTGTAGTCCTTCAGATCGTCATTGGATATCCTGCATAACCTTACATACCAAGGCAAACCTCTTCCGTGTATAGATAAATCTTTTATTGAAATAGGGGAAGAGAGGTCCATACCTTGGCTTACCTTTGCTGCGTTCTTTTCCTTCGGTTTCTATGGTTCCAGCCGATTTTAAGTGGTGTCACTTGATATCGACTCATGTTGCTTTCCTGGTGGTTGATCAGTTGATGTAGGGGGAGGTGACTCTACGAGCGTGACTCAATATCGACCAAGTCTTGTTGTGAGCCAAATCTGCCATGTTTTATAGTTACTTTTATATCGTTTTCTGCATACATTTCATGCATATGGGATAGAATAGTACAGAATCTATGTAGTTTATGCTTATTTGCCAAATTATGGAATCTACACTAGTTTCTGTTTAAATTCGCAGAATTCGAGGCAATTTACAGCATTTCTGAGAAAAGAAGAAAAGATCGAAAGTCAACTAGAGAAGTACAAGGTCAAGGAGCAGCGGAACCAGGGCAAATCGAGCTGGAAACAAGGAAATCTGCTCGACAACACTTTGGTCGATATCGACTACATCTTGTCGATATCGAGTAAACCCAAATCGATTTCCAGCAAGGATTGACCATAATCGAGCAAGGCTAGGAGAGAAGGAGCACAACTTACTCGATATCGAGGAAATTACTTGATATCGAGGAACACCCAAGTCGGTTTCCATGTCTGGAGCTGAGATCGACGAAGCTGAGCTAAAACCGAGGAAAAACTGGACCAAGCCTTTGTCGATGTCGAGGAAATTCCTCGATATCGAGGAAAACCTGAGTCGACATACATCCTTTTAGCCAACATCGAGTTGCTGAGCACAAGACAAGAAAATGCTACTCGATATCAAGGAGTCCTACTCGATATCGACGAAATCTCAGTGGCCGACGAGGAGCTGTTCGAGAATCTTGTTAAGTTTCTATCCCGAAGCCGATGGAGATATTTTCGAGATCAAATTCTATCAAATTCCATCAAGACCTATCAAGATCTATCAACTCCATGGAGGATTTACCTACTTTAGATATATTCCCCTTTTGGATTTAATTCTTTTATTCCATTATTTAATCTTTAAGTAAGTAGATAAATAGATATAGATATAGATAGACTTTCTTACCTTGATTAGCAAGGGTTGGAAGCCTATAAATAAAGCCCTAGGGGCTGGATTTTATTCATTCAATTCCACACACAATTAGTTACATAGAGAGAGTAGAGGAGAGAGGTTGTGGCGAGAGAAGTTGGAAAGGCGAAAGCGGTTTTGGCTTCGATTGGTTGTAAGCTTTCTTTAGTTTATTTAATGCAAAGTTATTTCCTTTTATTATTGATGTCTTTCTTGATGATGAAGAGCGAGTAGTCCACCCACTTTTAGGGTCGGGGTGAGCCCGACGGTAGCCATGTTAGATGATGCGGTAAAGGTCGGAGCTTTTTATGCAATTCGTCTTCTATCCCTATGAGCATGATTCTTTTGCGAAAGTTGAAGGTGATCCTTGTTTGTGTTATTGAAGCGAAAGTGATCTTAATACAACTTGGCTTGATTATGTGAAAAGGGTTAGTAACAATTAGGGTTTATGCGAAAGCCTCTATCTTCCTATTTGTTAATAATGAAAGTTATTTGATGAAAAACATGATCTTTTATGCCTTTATGTGTTATTTTGCATGGTTATCGTTGTGGTGTTGATACACTGGCCTTGGAAGTCTTTAGTTTATTGAATTTATTTCATTGAAATCTGCGTTCTGCGTGCGAAAAGTTGCAATTTTAAGTTTCTGTCCCTTGTCGATTTCGAGCAATTTTTGTCGACATTGAGTAGTTTTACTCGATATCGAGGAAGGTTTACTCGACTTCGGGTTACTTTGCTGAGTTTTGGTTTCTGATTGTCGAATTCGAGTTCTGTTCGTCGATATTGTACTCGATATCGAGGAAAAGTTGTCGATATCGACTAGTTTCTGTTGCTTTGCTCTATTTTTCTGCTTTTATTTGTTATTTCTGTCTTTTTGTTTGCTTTTTTGTCTGTGAGATTTACAGCTACCTGAGATCCGCTGACGTGCTTCCTCGAGGATCGATCATGACTTCCCGCTGCTACATTAGGAGGAGGTCTTGTAATCATTTGTGTGGGCATAATCCTGTTTAATTTATATTTCTATATTTTGAACTCGATTTCCTCCTACTAACAAATTGGCGCCGTTGCCGGGGAAGCAATCATTCGTGCCTTAGGTAGTTAAATCTCACGTTTGCTTTGGGTTACTTCGCAGGTGTATGCGCCGTTCTGGCCAACCACCTGAGTTTGACGGCTTAGACAAACCGGAACGCCTTATACACGTCCACGCTAAACTAAAAAGAGCCATGACGGCCACAGAAGCACAGGAACAGCTGATACAGAGGCTTCAGAGGGAGCTAGCCGCCAAAGATATTGCTCTCACCACTGAGAGAGCAGGAAGGGAACAGGAAGCTAAGCGAAGGAGGCAAGCAGAAGCTGAGCTTGCCCAATACCCTACCACTACAGAGGATTACATGCACCCGACTCTCGTCGTACCTGAATCGGCCATTATAATCCCTCAAAATAATTTTGAAATTCGCACTCACTTCCTTATTGAACTAAAAAATAATGCTTTTTATGGAAGATTTAATGAATGCCCTCTTGAACATATTACCAATTTTTCTGACATGTGCCGTACTCTTGCTGAAGGTATTACTCTGGAATATGTCAAGATGAAGGCTTTGCGATGGTCTCTCGCTGGTCCCGCATTGAAGTGGCTGGAAGGACTGAAACCACGATCCCTCACGACATGGGCTAAAGTAGAGCAGGAATTTCTCAACAAATTCTTTCCTCCTTCCAAGACATCACTCCTTCGCCAGAAGATTACAACTTTCAAACAGAAGCCTGGGGAGCCACTGACAAAAGCATGGGAACGATATAAGGAACTACTGCGATCTTGCCCTACTCATGGATAGCCACCATATGTAATTCAGGAGATCTTCTTCAATTCTCTTGACCAGACCACTAAGGATAGGATCAATCAGTATACTCGATATGAATATCTGACGGTGCCACCAATTGACGCATGGGGTGTACTCGACAAACTCACCAATTACGATAATAAGTATGGGGCTACTACAAACTATGATGCGAGCTCTTATGCTAGGCCAGCCCCATCCATGCCCCCCTATGAGCCTTCTAAGGAGATTGATCCAGATGTCAAGGAGCAGTACTACAGAGATCAGAATCGCAAGCTCATAAAACAAGTACAGTATTTTTCTGTCAACCAGCCCTGCATCGAATGCGGATCACATCAGCACACCACTACTGAGTGCCCACACACAGAGCAAGTTAGGCTGGCAGAACACCACGAAGAGGTAGCTTACACAGGGGGTCCCAATCGCTACATGAGGGACCAAAGGTTTCAGCAACCACAATGAAACCAAGGTGCCCCTAGGAACCCCCCGCCATACAGAGCTCCAGGACATCCGGAAAGGGACCAGAAGAGGGATGACTTACAGACCATCCTAGAGGAAATGCGGAGGAATCATTTAGACACCAAGCAATCCTTCAACTCAGTCTACACTCAGATACAAGGTGTCAACTCTAAGCTTGGGGAGATTGATATATGGAGGAAATCAATGGAGACACAGATTGGCTAGCTAGCAGCAGGCGTCCCCAGACAGTCAGGTACGCTCCCTGGATCTTCAGAACCAAATCCCAAGGGGAAGACCGGGCACATCGCTTCTGTAAAACTCAAGAGCGGGCACCAACTATGCGAGCCAGAAGTCGGAAAGCAGCAAGACAGAGCAGATCAGCAACTTGATATCGATAAACAACAAGTCGATGTCGACCAAACCCTGGTCGATATCGAGGAAGGCCAACTCGATGTCGAGGACAAATTGAACCACCCTTTGTTTGCACAACACAACAACTCAACATCGAGAAAAGTATTCGATATCGAGGAACATCTGATCGATGTCGAGGAGAACCAAGTCGACGTTGAGAAAGCTGCAACACCCCCGACATCTGTTCTAGCTCCGAACTAGAAAAAGAAGCTGCCCTTCCCAACAAAATCTCTAAAGGATCCAGCAGAGAAGAAGTTTTAGCGCTTCATCAAGATGCTTCAGAAGCTCAATGTTACCATACCCTTCACAGAAGCTCTTAATGAAATTCCATCATATGTCAAATTCCTCAAGGAGATTCTAAGCAAGAAGCGGTCAATGGCTGAGATTACAGAGGAGTGCAGCCATATGGACATACTTGAGAAAAGTCCAGATCCATGTAAGTTTGCTATAACCATTGGATTTGGTCAATATAAATTTAATGCATTATGTGATCTTTGATGTCCATGTTTTGTGCCATGTTTTATATTGACTTTTATATCGATTTCTGTATGCATTTCATGCATCTGGGTTAGAATAGTGCAGAATCTATGTAGTTTATGCTTATTTTCCAAATTATGGAGTCTACACTAGTTTCTGTTTAATTTCGCAGAAATCGGACGCACTTTGGAGCTTAAAGGAAACTCATGGAGAAGCTAAGTATTGTGCAGCTGGAGAAAAGACCATATTTCGACATCCATAATTCTGAATCAAGCTTTGATGTCTTCATGAGAGTTGTAGCCCTCAAAAAGAGCTTTCAAACGCGTGCTCATATGCGTCAATCCGACAAACGAGGACTCGGGAAAGTGCGTTTCAAGAACAGAGTAGAATGCTGAAAGATGGGATCTACTCGAAGTCGACTAAGGCTACTCGAAGTCGACTAACCCTACTTGAAGTCGACTAACCCTACTCGAAGTCGACTAAGGCTACTCGAAGTCGACTACGGTTGAAGCATACTTGATCGAGGACGGAAGAAGAAGACAACTCGAGCACGAGCCGTACTCTACGTCGAGTACACCCTACTCGACGTGGACCAGAATTGAACCCGACCCAATCTCGATGAAGAGAACCAGATCGACAAGCTGAAGATTACTCGAAGTCGAGTATGACCTACTCGAAGTCGACCAGGCTTGGTCGAAGTCGACTAAGCATCTTTGGGCCACGAGACTGTCGGGTCATTTCGAGCATATGTGGACAACTTGGACACGAAGCAAGGCTGATTTCATCCAATTCTATCAAGATCTATCTATGGAAGAGAAGGATTTATCCACTTGAAGATATTTAGTTATTTTCATTTTAGATAAATGTTCCCTTTTATTTAACTTTTATCTTTAGATATAGATAGAGATTTCCTTCCTTGATTAGCAAGGATTGGAAGCCTATAAATAAAGCCTACAGGGCTGATTTTTATGCATTCCATCACACAATTCAATTCTAGAGAAGGAGAAGAGGTAGAGAGAGAGAGAGAGAGAGAGAGTGGAGGCCAAAAGGAGTTTGTGAAGCGAGAGCGGAATTGACTTCCTTTGGTTGTAAGCTCTGTTTGGTTTAATTTAATGCAAGTAGTTTCTTTTCCATCAATGATGTCTGCGATTGCGATGAAGAGCGAGTAGTCCACCCACTTCTAGGGTTGGGGCGAGCCCGACGATAGCCATGCGTGTTTGTGGTAAAGATCCGACCTTTATCATGTTTTGAGCATCTACTACTTGTTATCTGTTTATTACCCATCTAATGGAGATCCATGCTAACAACTTGGATTGTAAACATAAAATCGGTAGATACAATTAGGGTTTCTTGAAAGAGTTGTCTAATTGTAGGAAAAGGCGAAAGCTTGATCCTTCGATGCGATTTGCGTGATTAGATTTTCTATCTTTTCTATTTTCTAGGATTAGATTTTCTATCTTTTCTATTTTCTATTCTATATAGTTATAATATTTTCTATATATTTTTTTGATAGATTTCCCCGCAAACTCACCATATATTACTACTCTCTATTTTGAATCAACCAAGCTTGTTCAAGAAATCTACAAAACCCAAAAGCCTACTTGAATCCATTCCAAAAACCGAAAGCCTTATGTTTCAATTGATTCTGTCCACCAAACCAGTTTTCATCACTACCCTGCATCCACAAAATTCGACCTTTCCCATACCTTTCCCCTACCTATCACCACAGAACCCTTTGAAACTAAGTTGTTCGAGAAAGTTTCAAGTTTGGAGGAGTGCAACGTCGCTTTTCCTACGTTTTCACTCGGATTCGAGGTTCTGAGTACATGGCGCTCGCCGCCCCAAACACGGCGCCCGCCATCCTTGCAGCGAGCCAGTCTTTTGTTTGTTTTCGTGGTTTTTCTTCGGTTTTTCCTCGAGTGCATTATGTCTCGTACTCCTAAGATGGATGCTCCAACCTATTTGTCTAGAGTTGAAAAGGAGCGTTGGTTCCAACTAAGGGATGTGAGTTACCAGTCGACTCGATTATTTCATCTAGAGACATTGAAGAGTGTTGTTGTAGGAGTAAGTCAAGTATAGAATAGAATATGGTTTAGAACGACTCCCCTGTCTCAGCAAATAATTACAAGACTTCCTCCCGTTGTAGTAAGAGAAAAGTCAGGATCGAATCCACGAGGAAGCACGTCAGCAGTTCTCAGGTAGCTATCAGATTCTCACAACAGCAGCAGAGCAGAACAGAAACACAAACAGAAGCAGAAATAAAATAGCAACAAATAATCCCGGCAAGGGCAACTAAGACAAAAGCAAATAATAAATAAAGAAGACAGAAATAAAAGCAGCAAATGAAAGCAAGGCAAAGGACTGGTCGATCTCGACGAGCTGTCCTCCAGGTTGACTAAAAACAGAAAATATAAAATTGCAGATTTTCGACAGAACTCAGAAATTTAACAGAAATTAACTCAATATAGGAAAAGACCTCCAAGGCTAGGGTTTCAACACCACAACAGTAACCATGCAAAACAACACATAAAGGCATAAAAGATCATGCTTTCAATCAAATCACTTTCGTCATTAACAAATAGGAATATAGAGGCTCTCGCATAAACCCTAATTGTTACTAACCCTTTTTCACATAATTAATCCAAGTTGCATTAAGATCACTTTCGCTTCAATAACACAAACAAGGATACCCTTCAACTCTCGCAAAAGAATCATGCTCATAGGGATAGAAGATGAATCGCACAAAAGATCTGACCTTTATCGCATCGCCTTACATGGCCACCGTCGGGCTCACCCCAGCCCCAGAAGTGGGTGGACTACTCACTCTTCATCGCAATCGCAGACATTGAATTGATGAAAGAAACTTGCATTAAAAACTAAATTCAAAGCCTTTACAATCTTGGCAATCAACTTTCGCAAACCGCCAAAACCCTAAAAACCTCAAACTCCTAAAACTGTATCTGAATGGAACTAACTACTTCTCTTCGGAATTGGAATTGAACTGGAATTGAATGAATGAAACTGAGCCCCTAGGGCCTTATTTATAGCCTTCATTCCCTAGCTATTCTAGGAAAGAAGATATCTATCTATATCTAAATTGCTTAAAAGATAAATAAAATGCTTAATGGAAATAAATCAACTAGGAAAAAGATAATTCTAAATAGGGTAGTATGTCTTCATGTTGATAGATCTTGCTCTTTGATGGATAGACTTGATAGATCGGATAGATTTCAGCAACTTCGGATAGAATTTTCCGCCTTCGGCATCAAGGAACTCCAATCCTACTCGGACAAGCCAAGTCGAGAAGATTCTGGAAGCGGCTCTACTCGACCTCGACAAGGTCTTGTCGACCTCGAGTTGGGTGGCTCGGCTTGGCTTGACTCTACTCGATGTGCTCGGACCTGGGCTCCTGGGTGCTTGTCGACCTCGAGTTAGCCTAGTCGACCTCGAGTAGAGGTGAGTCATCGACTAAGCTTCCTCGGGTGGCTCTCCTCGGGTTGCTCGGACATGCTCGGACAAGGACTCAGGTGCTCGTCGATCTCGACAAGAGTTCGTCGAGATCGAGTTGGGTCTTCGCTTCCGCTCCCGCGAGCTGGCTCTTCCGCTGGCAGCGGGTGACTTCGTCCGCGGCAGCGACTTTCCTTTTCCGCTGCAGCGAGTGCTCCTTTCCGCGGCAGCGAGTCTCCTTGGCCGTCCTCGGCTAGCTCTCCTCGTCGACTCCGGGCATGAGTGTCTGGGCTTCGTCGACCTAGACTAGTGCTTGTCTAGGTTGAGTAGGGTTCCGGAGCTCGGGGAGCTTGGTTTCTCGAGCAGGCTTGCTCGACTATGTCTGCTCGGACATGGCTTGTCTAGCTCGACCAGGCTTACTCGAGATCGAGTAGCCTGGGCTTTTGGACTTGTTCCGCTGCTTTGATCTTGGACTTCTGTAGCGGTTTTCCGAGCTTTTCCGACCTTATGTAGAATTGCTGTAAATGCCTCGATTTCTGCGATTTAAACAGAAACTGGTGTAGATTCCATAATTTTGGCAAATAAACATAAACTATACAGATTCTGTACTATCTTAACCCAAATGCATGAAATGTATACAGAAATCGATATAAAAGTTACTGTAAAACATGGCAGATTCCGCTCACAACAAATACCCCATACTTAAGCTTGCTTGTCCTCAAGCAATACTTTTACTTGTCATTCAGGGGAAGTAATTAAAACTCTCAACATCTTAGATTCATTCTTATATGTCCCTGCAATCAATTACCATCCTCGAAAAGGTACTAGTGTCTCTAATCCATGCATGTGCAAATGTATCAAAGCAACATCTACTCACAAAAGGAGGGTTATGCACAAATAATTCATACGTGACAAAGCATTGATAATCAAGAAGACTTTAATTTAAGCTCATGAAGGAGTAGATTGGTAAAAGGCTAAAGGTGGGCAATTTCTGGCAATGTGGTGCTTTTGATCCGGGGAAATGGATCACTTTCAGACTGAATCTCATACCACATTCCTTTCTTCCTTTGATTCATCACCTTTCATATTGCTTTTTTCAATAATAATGCTTTTACCTCTCTGACCTCAGCACTGCCTTCTCGCGAGTCGCAAACATGGGTGTCATGAATGGCCCCGGATACTTAGTGCTTTGGACTCCCCACAATGTGTCCCATCTCTCCAAACTATTATCTCAGAGAGCAGGGTCAATCTACCTTTATCTCCTGAGGTGATTGGATTTTCTTTCACTCATTAAATTTTCCATATATTTCAAACAAATTCCTTCCATACTCCAAATATGATAACAACACAAACACCATATAACATCTCCATAATGTAACATCATTCTCAACATAATCCCCGGATAAGGTAAAGAATGGCAATTATTTAGATCATATGGAGCAATAATTGAAATAAGGCATATTATGGCTTTTGTGATGCATAAGCATAGGTAAGGCTAGGATTATAACAATGAGCATTATATGGAAATATAAAGTCCTCAATCATTTTATCATGCAATATGTCAAAAGCAACTTCAAATTTTACCTCCTTTCATGGTTTTCATCAAAATATGCATTTCATTGTGACTTCCCTTTACTAGGCAATTTCATGCTATATCTCTAATGAATCCAATTTCGCATCGTCGAGTTCAATATAAGCTTCCATGACATTATTTCAAAATTTTCAATGGGGGTCATTTTTCTCAAATTTTTGGAAATTCACATAAATCAATAATGCATTCCAAAATAGCCATGTAGCAATTCAAAGCAATAAATTCCAAATATGCACAAATAATGTCAAATATTCAAAATAATGCATGAAGTAAGCCCTTCCCCCACCCCATACTTAAACATTACAGTGTCCTCACTGTATAAAAACAAGGTAAAGGGTAAAGAAAGAAACTCACAAGACATGTGTGCAGAGCTGCAAAATTTTGAATGGAGCACCTCCTATTCCGAGTATGACTATAGCTTTGATTCTATCCATGGACCTGAAAAGTAGAAGACATATACCAACAAAAGAAAAACAAAAACCAGAAACAATGTTCAAAACCAAAAACAAAGTCTCAAATGTCCTAAAAAGTCTATGTACATGCTCTAGATTTTATAGTCGCTAGGCCGACTTCCATTAATGCTCAAGGTGGCATCTGCAGAGCCCATGTAGCTTGGGCCTCAAATAAGACTCCATTCTTGTCCATCAGCTGTAATCCTCCAGAATGGATCTTGTTTGCCACGAACGGTCCCATCCGCTTCTTGTTGAATTTGTTGGGAAACCAATGATCCTTTGATTTAGAGACATAGAGCTTGTCTCCAACTTCATACTCCTGAGGCTCGTCATTGGAAATCCTGCACAATCGCACATACCAAGGCAAACCTGTCCCATGTATAGATAAATCTTTAATGGAAATAGGGGAAGAAAGATCCATACCTTGGCTTACCTTCGCAGAAACGGAATCGGGCACCACGATATTTGGTCGATCTTGACTAGGGCTCCTCGAGATCGACGAGTCTGCTGGTCCTGGTGGTGGTCTGGTCGAAGAGTCAGAAGTCGAGGAAGGGGGCTTGTCGACATCGACAAGACTGGTCGACCTCGACGAAGACTCTGGCTCTGGTGGCTTGCTCCTCGAGAACACAGGATCTGGTGGCGCCTAGCGGTGGTCGACCTCGACAAGGCTACTCGAGGTCGACGAGGGTTCTGGTCCTGGAGTCAGCGTCGTCGAGGAAGATGGCTCTGGTGGTGCTGAGTGTTGGTCGACCTCGGCAAGGCTACTCGAGGTCGAGTAGCCTTCTCCTCCTGGTGGCTTGCTCGTCGAGGAAGGCAGCGCTGGGCTCTCCGAGGGGTGGTCGAGATCGACGAGAGTGTTGTCGACTTCGAGTAGACTCGGCTTGTCTGGTTCGCTGCTCGACGAAGCTGCCGCTGGTGGAATCCCCGTGGTCTGGTCGAGATCGACTAGGGTTCTACTTGATGTCGAGGAGCCCTGGTCGATCTTGACCCCATACTTAGCTCCTTTGTTCTCTTTAAGGATTGCCATGATCTCCTCTACCTGGGCCTCCATGTCCCTCTTTTCCAGCTCCTCAGGGGTCATATTCCTGACCTTGGGTTCTCCGCAGGTGATGTAGCCAGCTGAGATAGATTTGACCTCTTCCATTGGACCCGTATACCTTTCAGTTTTGTTGAAGGAATACTCAATTACTTCATCACTGATGTTGAAGGTGAGCACTCCTTTCCGTACGCTTATGTTGGCATCCACCGTCGCCAAGAATGGTCTCCCTAGAATAATTGGACAAGCAGGATCTTCTTGCATATCAACAATTAAGAAATTAGCAGGGACGAAGAATTTACCTACTTGTACTGGGACATTTTCCACCATGCCTGTTGGAATGACCACCGTATTATTGGCCATGTATAGTCTAGCATCCACAGGCTCCAGGGCACCTATCTTAATCTTGGACCAAATCGTTAAAGGCATAATACTGACACTAGCTCCAAGATCACATAGGGCATTAATTTTGTATGGACCAAATCCAATAGTTATAGCAAACTTACCTGGATCCGGCCTCTTCTCCAGTATGTCCAGATGGCTGCACTCCTCTGTGATTTCTGCCATCGATCGCTTTTTGCTCAGAATCTCTTTCAGGAACTTGACATAGGACGTCATTTCATTGAGAGCTTCTGTGAAGGGGATGGTGACGTTGAGCTTTTGAAGCATCTTGATGAAGCGCTTAAACTTTTTCTCCGCCGGGTCCTTTAGAGATTTTGTTGGGAAAGGCAGCTTCTTTTTCTGAGTCGGAGCCAGAACAGACGTCGGAGTTGCTGCAGATTTCTCGACCAGGGGCTCCTCGACATCGACTAGACCTTTGTCGACATCGACCAGATTGGGCCCAGTCGAGTTGCTGTTCGGCGCAGACGACGATTCTGGAGATTTCTCCTCGACCTCGAGTAGACCTTTGTCGAGGTCGACTAGGCTCTGGTCGAGATCGACGACGGGTTTGTCGACCTCGACTTGCTGTTCCTCGATGTTCTGCTGCTTTCCAACTTCTGGCTCTTGAAGTTGATGGCCGCTTCTGAGTTTTACAGCAGCTATGTGTCCAGTCTTTCCCTTAGGATTTGGTTCTGTTTGCCCAGGGAGCTTGTCGGACTGTCGTGGGATCTGTGCATAAATCTGTCCTATCTGCGTCTCAATTCCCCTTTTCCAGATGTCCAGTTCTCCAAATTTGGTGGTGATGTTCTGGAACTGGTTGTTGATGGTACCCTGATTTCGTCGCATCTCCTCAAGGATCAGGTGCAGATCATCCTTCCTTTGATCCCTTTCTGGATGTCCTGGAGCTCTGTAGGGTGGAGGATTCCTAGGGGGACCTTGGTTCCATTGCTGTTGATAAGGCCTTTGATCCCCCATATAGCGATTAGGCCCTCCTGCGTAAGCTGCATCCTCATGATGTTCTGCCATCCTGACTTGCTCTGTGTGTGGGCACTCAGTAGTGGTGTGCCTTTGCGATCCGCATTCTATGCAAGGCTGATTGACAGAGAGATACTTCACTTGTTTGAGGAGCTTCTTATTCTGGTCTCTGTAGTATTGCTCCCTGACATCTGGATCAATCTCCCTTGATGGCTCATAGAGGGGCATGGATGGTGCTGGCCTGGCGTATGGGTTCTCTTCATAAGTTGCAGTAGACCCATATTTGTTGTCGTAGTTGGTGAGCTTCTCTAGCACACCCCATGCGTCACTTGGCGGCATCGTCAGATACTCGTAGTGAGTATAATTGTTGATTCTGTCCTTAGTGACTTGGTCAAGAGAGTTGAAGAAGATCTCCTGAATGATGTAGGGTGGCTGTCCATGAGTAGGGCAAGATCGCAGAAGTTCCTTGTAGCGCTCCCATGCCCTTGCCAGCGGTTCCCCTTTCTGCTGTTTAAAGGCGGTGATTTTCTGGCGGAGATGTGCTGTTTTGGCCGGTGGGAAGGATTTGTTCAGAAACTCTTGCTCTACTTGGGCCTAGGTTGTGAGTGATCTTGCTTTCAGCCCTTCCAGCCATTTCAGTGCAGGCCCAGCGAGATACCAGCGAAAAGATTTCATCTTGACATATTCCAAGGTTGTGCCTTCTGCAAGAGTACGACACATATCATGAAAATTAGTAATATGTTCAAGAGGACACTCATTAAATCTGCCGTAAAAGGCATTATTTTTAAGCTCTATAAGAAATTGAGTGCGAATTTCAAAAGAGTTTTCAGGGATTAGAATCGCCGATTCAGGCACGACGAGCGTGGGATGCATATAATCTTCAGTAGTGGTTGGATATTGGGCAAGCTCAGCTTGTGCTTGCTCCTTTTCTGCTCTCTCAGCGGCGAGAGCAGCATCCCTGGCGGCTAGATCCCTGGTAAGCCTAGCGATCAGCTGCTCCTGTGTTTCAGCGTCCTCCATGGCTCTTTGAAGTCTATTTCTGATGTGTAGAAGGCGCTCTGGTTCGTCTAAACCGTAATATTCAGGTGGGATACCAGAACGGCGCATACACCTGAAAAGTAACTCAAAGAAACAGTGAGAACTGACTACCTAAGGCGCGAATGATTGCTTCCCCGGCAACGGCGCCAATTTGTTGTTGCAGGAGTAAGTCAAGTATAGAATAGAATATGGTTTAGAACGACTCCCCTGTCTCAGCAATAATTACAAGACTTCCTCCCGTTGTAGTAAGAGAAAAGTCAGGATCGAATCCACGAGGAAGCACGTCAGCAGTTCTCAGGTAGCTATCAGATTCTCACAACAGCAGCAGAGCAGAACAGAAACACAAACAGAAGCAGAAATAAAATAGCAACAAATAATCCCGGCAAGGGCAACTAAGACAAAAGCAAATAATAAATAAAGAAGACAGAAATAAAAGCAGCAAATGAAAGCAAGGCAAAGGACTGGTCGATCTCGACGAGCTGTCCTCCAGGTTGACTAAAAACAGAAAATATAAAATTGCAGATTTTCGACAGAACTCAGAAATTTAACAGAAATTAACTCAATATAGGAAAAGACCTCCAAGGCTAGGGTTTCAACACCACAACAGTAACCATGCAAAACAACACATAAAGGCATAAAAGATCATGCTTTCAATCAAATAACTTTCGTCATTAACAAATAGGAATATAGAGGCTCTCGCATAAACCCTAATTGTTACTAACCCTTTTTCACATAATTAATCCAAGTTGCATTAAGATCACTTTCGCTTCAATAACACAAACAAGGATACCCTTCAACTCTCGCAAAAGAATCATGCTCATAGGGATAGAAGATGAATCGCACAAAAGATCTGACCTTTATCGCATCGCCTTACATGGCCACCGTCGGGCTCACCCCAGCCCCAGAAGTGGGTGGACTACTCACTCTTCATCGCAATCGCAGACATTGAATTGATGAAAGAAACTTGCATTAAAAACTAAATTCAAAGCCTTTACAATCTTGGCAATCAACTTTCGCAAACCGCCAAAACCCTAAAAACCTCAAACTCCTAAAACTGTATCTGAATGGAACTAACTACTTCTCTTCGGAATTGGAATTGAACTGGAATTGAATGAATGAAACTGAGCCCCTAGGGCCTTATTTATAGCCTTCATTCCCTAGCTATTCTAGGAAAGAAGATATCTATCTATATCTAAATTGCTTAAAAGATAAATAAAATGCTTAATGGAAATAAATCAACTAGGAAAAAGATAATTCTAAATAGGGTAGTATGTCTTCATGTTGATAGATCTTGCTCTTTGATGGATAGACTTGATAGATCGGATAGATTTCAGCAAATTCGGATAGAATTTTCCGCCTTCGGCATCAAGGAACTCCAATCCTACTCGGACAAGCCAAGTCGAGAAGATTCTGGAAGCGGCTCTACTCGACCTCGACAAGGTCTTGTCGACCTCGAGTTGGGTGGCTCGGCTTGGCTTGACTCTGCTCGATGTGCTCGGACCTGGGCTCCTGGGTGCTTGTCGACCTCGAGTTAGCCTAGTCGACCTCGAGTAGAGGTGAGTCATCGACTAAGCTTCCTCGGGTGGCTCTCCTCGGGTTGCTCGGACATGCTCGGACAAGGACTCAGGTGCTCGTCGATCTCGACAAGAGTTCGTCGAGATCGAGTTGGGTCTTCGCTTCCGCTCCCGCGAGCTGGCTCTTCCGCTGGCAGCGGGTGACTTCGTCCGCGGCAGCGGCTTTCCTTTTCCGCTGCAGCGAGTGCTCCTTTCCGCGGCAGCGAGTCTCCTTGGCCGTCCTCGGCTAGCTCTCCTCGTCGACTCCGGGCATGAGTGTCTGGGCTTCGTCGACCTAGACTAGTGCTTGTCTAGGTCGAGTAGGGTTCCGGAGCTCGGGGAGCTTGGTTTCTCGAGCAGGCTTGCTCGACTATGTCTGCTCGGACATGGCTTGTCTAGCTCGACCAGGCTTACTCGAGATCGAGTAGCCTGGGCTTTTGGACTTGTTCCGCTGCTTTGATCTTGGACTTCTGTAGCGGTTTTCCGAGCTTTTCCGACCTTCTGTAGAATTGCTGTAAATGCCTCGATTTCTGCGATTTAAACAGAAACTGGTGTAGATTCCATAATTTTGGCAAATAAACATAAACTATACAGATTCTGTACTATCTTAACCCAAATTCATGAAATGTATACATAAATCGATATAAAAGTTACTGTAAAACATGGCAGATTCCGCTCACAACAAATACCCCATACTTAAGCTTGCTTGTCCTCAAGCAATACTTTTACTTGTCATTCAGGGGAAGTAATTAAAACTCTCAACATCTTAGATTCATTCTTATATGTCCCTGCAATCAATTACCATCCTCGAAAAGGTACTAGTGTCTCTAATCCATGCATGTGCAAATGTATCAAAGCAACATCTACTCACAAAAGGAGGGTTATGCACAAATAATTCATACGTGACAAAGCATTGATAATCAAGAAGACTTTAATTTAAGCTCATGAAGGAGTAGATTGGTAAAAGGCTAAAGGTGGGCAATTTCTGGCAATGTGGTGCTTTTGATCCGGGGAAATGGATCACTTTCAGACTGAATCTCATACCACATTCCTTTCTTCCTTTGATTCATCACCTTTCATATTGCTTTTTTCAATAATAATGCTTTTACCTCTCTGACCTCAACACTGCCTTCTCGCGAGTCGCAAACATGGGTGTCATGAATGGCCCCGGATACTTAGTGCTTTGGACTCCTCACAATGTGTCCCATCTCTCCAAACTATTATCTCAGAGAGCAGGGTCAATCTACCTTTATCTCCTGAGGTGATTGGATTTTCTTTCACTCATTAAATTTTCCATATATTTCAAACAAATTCCTTCCATACTCCAAATATGATAACAACACAAACACCATATAACATCTCCATAATGTAACATCATTCTCAACATAATCCCCGGATAAGGTAAAGAATGGCAATTATTTAGATCATATGGAGCAATAATTGAAATAAGGCATATTATGGCTTTTGTGATGCATAAGCATAGGTAAGGCTAGGATTATAACAATGAGCATTATATGGAAATATAAAGTCCTCAATCATTTTATCATGCAATATGTCAAAAGCAACTTCAAATTTTACCTCCTTTCATGGTTTTCATCAAAATATGCATTTCATTGTGACTTCCCTTTACTAGGCAATTTCATGCTATATCTCTAATGAATCCAATTTTGCATCGTCGAGTTCAATATAAGCTTCCATGACATTATTTCAAAATTTTCAATGGGGGTCATTTTTCTCAAATTTTTGGAAATTCACATAAATCAATAATGCATTCCAAAATAGCCATGTAGCAATTCAAAGCAATAAATTCCAAATATGCACAAATAATGTCAAATATTCAAAATAATGCATGAAGTAAGCCCTTCCCCCACCCCATACTTAAACATTACAGTGTCCTCACTGTATAAAAACAAGGTAAAGGGTAAAGAAAGAAACTCACAAGACATGTGTGCAGAGCTGCAAAATTTTGAATGGAGCACCTCCTATTCCGAGTATGACTATAGCTTTGATTCTATCCATGGACCTGAAAAGTAGAAGACATATACCAACAAAAGAAAAACAAAAACCAGAAACAATGTTCAAAACCAAAAACAAAGTCTCAAATGTCCTAAAAAGTCTATGTACATGCTCTAGATTTTATAGTCGCTAGGCCGACTTCCATTAATGCTCAAGGTGGCATCTGCAGAGCCCATGTAGCTTGGGCCTCAAATAAGACTCCATTCTTGTCCATCAGCTGTAATCCTCCAGAATGGATCTTGTTCACCACGAACGGTCCCATTCGCTTCTTGTTGAATTTGTTGGGAAACCAATGATCCTTTGATTTAGAGACATAGAGCTTGTCTCCAACTTCATACTCCTTAGGCTCGTCATTGGAAATCCTGCACAATCGCACATACCAAGGCAAACCTCTCCCATGTATAGATAATATGAGTTGCTTGCGCAGACGCACTACGAAGAAGAGATGATATGAGTGCCCATATTGTTACTTTTGGTGGAATGATTACTCTCATAGCATGCTATATGGGTATGAATTTGAGCTCCCTGCAACCCTTGACATCGCCTTTCTATTATGACATGTCTTCCCTACTTAACGCTCGTTTGATTGAAAGGGTAGTCCACCCTAATAGTAGCGAGTGTTTTCATTGGTTATCTGGCGCAAAGGGTGATCACCACCATTATCCTCTTCAAGCATATTTCTTTTGGGGGATGAGGCCGATGATGATTTTGATATCCCCACTAAGAGTAGTTATCTGTTTGAGCTTATGTCGATCCTTGACAGTCGCTTGACGGGTATGGAAGATCAGTTCATTTGCAGACTACATAAGCATGAGTTGATTCTAGAAAAGAAGATAGAAGAGATACATACATCTCTTTTCAAGCCCTGGGCGCGGATATTTCAGGACATCAATCAGTGGTCTGGACTCCAGACCCCGCCTTCACAATAATTGGTTAGTCATTTTCTTTCTTCAAACCCTTTATTTTTATTTTTCATTGTTTCTTTTTGTGTTTTTATGCATTGAGGACAATGCAACATGTATGTGTGTCGGTGTGTGTGTGTGGGGTGGGGGGGGGGGGGGGAAGTGAAGTGAATTAGTTAGGTTAGTTCATGTTTGAATTTATGTTTTTGAATTTTTGTTATTTCTTTTATGTTATAGATAATGTCAAAAATGAAAAAAAAGTGAAAAATGTCGAAAAATTAAAGGAAAAAAAGTGAGTCTTGTTTGTTGTTTTGCATATTGTGTATTCAAAGATTTCCATCTAATTTGAGTTTGTCCTATTTTGATTTTATACGGGCATGATCTTATAAATCCCATGGAATTCTAGAATGATTTGATCTTATCCTGGAAATTGGTTTTTATGTGAAATATGAATAGGCATATGTAATTGAGCATGTATGATCTAAGTTTGGGAGTATGCTTGAAATTCGACAAACATTTATCCTAGTGAGATATTTTTGGCCTTATAAGGGATACATCTATATTCCTTTTTCTTTTCTTGTGTGATTTACTCTTCCTATGCATTTATCATTGAGTATTGCCATGATTATCTATTTTCAAGGCCGATTATATACATATTCATTGCTTGATAAGTTCAAATGATAGAGGCAACCTTTTAGCCACATATTTATCCATGTCTATTTTATGTTATATCTTGCTTTGAAGCCAATTCGAGCCTTTAGCCTTTTTATTGATGGCTCCACAAAATTATTATTTCTAGCCTATGATGAACCTTATCCTTATTCTGGGGAAATTGAGATTTTGAGTGGGTTATGGAATCTATTTTGGAGATTGAGGAGAATGAAGCTAAAGTGTGATGTTATGGTTTATGGTTTTGAGAAGATGTAATGTTATGTGCTTATTTATTCCCTCATTTTTATGCATTTGGTTTTCATGTATTTTGGGCTCAAAAGCAAAAAAAAAAAAAAAAAGAAAAAAAAATCCGAAAAAAGAAAAAGAAAAAGAAAAAAGAAAAGAATAAAGAGCCACTTATTTTGTTTTTGCATAATGAGGAAGAATTGGATTTATTTTGGTTAGAAGTTATATTAGTTGGTGTTGAGATTTCATGATATGTGAGATGATGATGAGATGATTATGAGATGAGTTATGATTTGATGACATTGAGAGATGTTGTGCATTTGTGAGCTTGATGTTATTGAGTTGGTTTGTGTTATGTTGGAAGTTTTTAAATCTTGTTTTCCCGGAATTTATAGCACCACATGACAAAATACAATTCCTTTCCCTTATGTTTCTACCAAGCCCCATTACAACCCACCGAATGGAATCTTCTATGAAGGTTCCATTGAGCGAAAGTCTTTATTTTTACATTGACGTATCCGATGGAGATTTTGCGATATAAATGTCAATATTTGAGTTGATGCTTGTATATGGAATTGAGGTGAGTGTATTCTTAAAGCCTAAACACATAAGAGTGAGAGATACACATTTTATCCTTGGTAAGGTTGGATATTTTAGAATGCAAGCAACTTGATCCCATATATACATGTTATGACATTTATATTCTTTGATTATATTTTCACTATTGATGATGTTGCTTTTGATGAGTAAATTTGTGAAAGAATTTCATGTGGGATGCGTAGATGATGTTTTGCTTTATGGTTGCTTGAGGACAAACAAGTGTTAAGTGTGGGGGGATTTGATAATGCATATTTCATAGAGACATTATAGGTATTTCTTATTGCAATTAGGTAGTAGTTTTTCTATTGTTCGAGTCTAGTTTCGAATATTGCTTGTGAAGTATTCGAGTTCAGAATCTACACCTTTTTAGTGTTTATTCTGCAGAATTACATTCCGACACTTTAATGGACTTTGGAAGAGCTTAAGAGACATACTTTGGACCATATGGAAGCTAAGGAGAAAGATAAACAGGAGCAAGGAAACGCGATATTGGAGTTTATTGAAGACAATTGAGGAAAGTTGGACATTGCATAGGTGGAGCCCGCAGTGGGCCGATTTCCAGCAATTGCGATTTTGGATCCGAAACTATTATTTCCTATTATTATATTCTATTCCTACTAGGTTTTTGATCAATTCTTTGAGAGGCTTTATTAGACTATTTCAGTTCTATTCAGTGTGGTTGATTATTGTGAGACTATGAACAGAATTAAAGAGTGAGAGAGAGAGAGAGAGAGTGTGTGAGAGAGAGAGAGGATTGGCCTATTAGTGGCTGATGTGGGACGAATGTCGTTGGCACTTTCGGCCTTTACCAAATAGTAATAAAAATCCAAACTTAAACACACAACCAATAGGTTAGGCAATCAATCACTTGATAAACCAAATAACTATTAGTAAAGGTGTCGTAAAGAATATTTACCTCACAATGAGCAAAGGTGTCGTAAAGAATTTGTTCATCTTCCCACTTACGATCATATCTTAAGGGGTGAGGAAAGGGTGGTGCAGGTCTTGAAACCTCAAAAGACAACTCTATAGAAGCTTTCTTCAAGGAATGAACAACGTCAGAAGTCGGATCCGTCAAAGGAGGTGGCGGCGGGCACCGTGGTGAGGGGCGGCGGGCGCCGTCTCTGCAGTGCGTCTCCAATTCCATCTCTTCGTCCTTATTTTCCAAATCAACTTCCTCTTTAGGCCTCTCTTCAACATTCCTAGTGGGTGTATTCACTTGTTTACCTTCTCTAAGGGTCATGGCACTGACATTTTCCTTCAGATTCACCACCACTTGCGTTGGTAACTTTCCCGAATCCTTCACTTTGAATTCACCAATTTCCTTAGCCATTTGACTCAGCAAATTTTCGTGAACACTCATCTTGTCCAATAACAACCTCAATGTCTCATCTCTGTCATTTTGTTGATTGTTTTTAGGACGATTCTCATATTGTCATCTTTGAAAAGGAACTTGTTGCTGCTGGCCTCTCCTGTTGAATCCACTTTGGTAGTTTGAATTGTAGCCTTGATTGTAATTATTACCAAAGTTGTGGCAAGGTCCATAATCCATAACAATCACTTCAGCGGTGCTCCCTGAATCAAGAGACACTTATCATTCGGATGAGTTAGATCTCCAAAAACTCCACAAGGTCTAGACTGATGGGGTTGATTCATAACCATCTTGTTCACGGTCTCCATGAGCCTCCTCTTCAATCAGAAAGATCTTTAAACCTCGGGATCAAAAGATAAAGACGATGAATTAGAAGATCTAGTTTGAACCATGCAAAGAAAAAACAAACTTAAAATAAAGAGTAATTGATATAGTTAAAAAAAATCAAACTCCTTTCTTCTCCCCGGCAACGGCGCCAAGAATTTGATGCGGGACGAACGTCGTTGGCACTTTCACCCTTTACCAAATAGTAATAAAAAACCAAACTTAAACACACAATCAATATGTTAGGCAATCAATCACTTGATAAACCAAATAACTATTAGTATAGCAATGAAGTCTGGTGTTGAACCCATAGAGAGAAGCGATTTCCTATTCAATGACTTTAAACAAGACTCTTTAAAGCAAAGCAATAACCTTTTGAACAATTAGAAAATATAAAAGTTACCAGATTGCAAATCGCAAAGCAAATTGATATCAAAGTAGAAAGAACATTTCACCTGTAATTCTCTAGCAATGGTTGGAATTCATGGTCCTCGGATTGATTTATCAATTATTCATATTCCTAGGTCTTTTTAACTAAAGTTGAGAGATCCGCAGAGATTCACTCATCTTATTCAATATCACTAAAGAATAGCATTAAGAACTCAAGTAATCAAGACCAATTGGCACATTGACTCTATTCAATCAAGACAGATAGGCGCATACCAAACTCAATCCTAATCAAATATCCTCAACATAGATCAACTAAAATCATACACTACAAAGACAAAGAGACATCACTGTCATCAATACCTTTGTTTTCTATCAAGAAAACAAAAACGAATTCATAGCTAGAGATGCAATTCCAAACATGTTGATCATGCATAGAAAGAAACACAAATATAAATTAAGCACGAGATGATAACTAAGAACATGAATAATTAAATAAACTCAAATCCTCACAACCCAAACAACCATGACTTCAAATGATAGGTGAAACTATGAGTTTAGCAACACATAGGCCAATTCTCTCTCTCTCTCTCTCTCTCTCTCTCTCTCTCTCTCTCTCTCTCTCTCTCTCTCTCTCTCTCTCTCTCTCTCTATCTCTCTCTAATGGTGTTCATAGTTTCTCTCCAATAGTCACACCACAACGAAATAAACTGAAAACAACCTAAATAAGGTTCACAAGGGTCGGAAAAACCCTAGGGGGAATTGCAGGTGAAACGTTCTTTCTACTTTAATATGAATAATTAATAGATCAATCCGAGGACCATGAATTCCAACCATTGTCAGAGAATTGCAGGTGAAACGTTCTTTCTACTTTAATATCAATTTTCTTTGCAATCATAAATCTGGTTACTTTTACATCTTTGTTACTTGCTAAAAATCATTGCTTTATCATAAGAGTCTTTGCTTAGAGTTATTGAATAGGAAATCTCTTCTTCATGTGGATTGAACACTTGACTTCATCGCTATATTAGTAGTTATTTGGTTTATCAAGTGATTGATTGCCTAATCTATTGGTTTTGTGTTTGAGTTTGGATATTATTACTATTTGACTAGGGGCGAAAGTGCTAACGACGTTCGCCCACCATTAGCCATCTTAGAAAACCGATCTACCACAACAAATACAGAATCATGGCCTTTCTTAATCTTAGTCAAGCCTAGCACAAAATCCATAGAAATGTCCTCCAGTAGGGGACTAACGAGAGGTAGGGGGAGGTATAAGCCATTCGGGTTCGACCTAGACTTAGCTTTAGCACAAGTAACACAACTAGCACAACATTTCTCAACGCCAGATCACATCCTAGGCTAGTAAAAATGATCCTTCAAAATGCCTAAGCTCTTAGTAACCCCAAAATGCCCCATCAATCCACCTCCATGTGCCTCTAAAACCAGCAATGATCGAACCGAACAATGAGGCACATAAAGGCGGGAGGCCCTAAATAAGTAACAATCCTGCACAAAATAACTACCAACACTCGAGGAACCAGCAGATTGCACACATTGACAGAATATATCCCAAAAATCAGCATAATCGGAGTAGAGATCAACTAGCATTGAAAAGCCAAGAACATGAGCTTCAAGAGTAGAGAGAAGAGAATACCTACGAGAGAGGGCATTAGTGACAATGTTATCATTCCCTTTCTTGTACTTGACCACATAAGGAAAAGCCTCAATGAACTCAATCCACTTAGCATAGCAAGCACTAAGGGTGGCTTGGCTCCGTAGATACTTCAAGGCCTCATGGTCAGTATGTATCACGAACTCACAAGGCAACAAGTAATGAGCCAAAGTCTGTAAAACACGAACCAAGGCATACAACTCCTTGCCGTATGTAGTGTTAGAATAATTCTCTGTAGCTCCTCCTAGCTTCTCGCTAAAGTAAGTAATAGGCCGACCTTCCTGCATCAAAACACCACCAATACCAACACCAGATGCATCACACTCAATCTCAAAAGTCTTTGAGAAATCAGGAAGTGGAAGGAACGGAGCATTCGTCAACCGCTCTCGAAGTGTAGCAAAAGCCTCTTCTTGCACTGGACCCCATTTGAATGACATCCCTTTATTTGTTAGTTATGTAAGAGGGGTGGCAATGCTGCTGACGTTCTTGACGAACCTACGATAAAATCCTGGCAAGCCTAGAAAGCTCCGTATCTGAGTAATAGATGTTGGTTGGGGGCACTCCCGAATAGCTAGAATCTTCTTTGTATCCACTTTAAGGCCATCTTTACCTACAACAAAACCAAGAAAGACGACATTATCAGAGCAAACCTGACACTTCTTCAAGTTAGTAAACAAGTGCTCCTTCCTAAGAACTAGAAAAACAACGTGCAAGTGTTCAACATGGTCTTCTAAGGACTTGCTGTAAACAAGGACATCATCAAAGTATATGACAAAAAATTTATCTAAGAATGCACGCAAAACATGGTTCATCAGGTGCATAAAACTACTAAGAGCATTAGTTAGTCTGAAGGGCAGGACCAACCACTCGTAAAGACCATATTTGGTCTTAAAAGCGGTTTTCCACTCGTCACCTTCCTTCATCCTAATCTGATGGTACCCGCTCCTCAAATCAATCTTAGAAAACAAGCAATCGCCATGTCACTCATCTAACATGTCATCTAAGCAAGGAATGGGATGACATTACTTAATTGTAATCTGGTTGATGGCTCGACAATCAACACACATGCGCTAGGTCCCATCATTCTTTGGTAACAACAAAACTAGTAAGGCACAGGGACTCAGACTCTCCCTAATATAACCCTTACTAAGCAAATCCTCTACCTGTGACCGCAACTCTTTGGTCTCCGTGGGGTTAGTCCTGTAAGCTGGCCGATTAGGAATAACAACACCCAACACAAAGTAAATCTGATGCTCTATGCCCTTAAGAGGAGACAATCCAGCTAGCATCTCATATGGTAGCATATCATGAAACTCCTCGAGTACACCTGAAATGACATAAGGCAACTCAACAACAGTAGCAGAAGATGAACTAGAACTAACATGTAAGGTAGAACTAGTAGAAGTACAAACAACTAGAAGACAAACATCACCCCCCTAAATAGTATGTCGTACATCTTGAACCCGAGCGACCAACAAGCTCTGGGGTTCATTGGGTAGTCCTTGCTCCAACTTCTGTTTTTCACCATCCTTTCAAATCTTCTCGTGAGATTGACAATGTTGTTCCCTAGCAATATAATCAACTATAACCTCTTGAGGGGTTAGAGGTAGAAGTCTTACCCCCTTGCCTCCAAAAGCGAAGGAGTACTCGTTGCTGTAACCGTCATGCATCACGCGCCAATCATACTGCCATGGCCTAACAAGAAGTAAATGGAAAGCGGCGATAGGTAGTATATCACATAAGATAGTATCGACATAGGGTCTAATGGAAAAGGACACCTCAGCTTGGTCCTTCACCTTCAACGGTGATCCTGAGTAAAGCCATTGTAGAGTATAGTGTCTCGGGTGTACTTGAGTGGTTAGCGAGAAACGATACACGACTTCCTAGCTAATGATATTACAATAGCAACCACCATCAATAATAACAATGCAAATCTTACCTCCGATGGTGCAACAAGTTTCGAACAAGTTCTCTCGCTGAGAGGTGTCAATCTCCACCTTCTCACCAGCGCTCAAAGACCTCTTAACCACAAAATTCTCACCAACTGGTTCTCTGGCAATAAGCTCTTCATCCTCATCCACAACTGGCAGCTCATAAGGGTCATCGAGGCCTTCCACCTCACTCACCACTTATCCGAACGAGTTAAGGAGAACCGTTCGTGGGTTGGGGCAATCTCTAGCATAATGCCGAAACACATAGCACGTGTAACACTTGAACTCTCGAGGCCTGATGGACTCTGGTCCAGGAGGTGGAGGTGTGGGGTTAGGGATGACAGGACTAGGGCTTGGGTTAGTTGGAGGTCTAACGGTGGAGGGGGAAGTAGGACTATGGTTAGGCGGTTGGAGACAGTTACTCCGGGGTGGTTCTGAAAGAGATTCAACTCCCGTCCAACGCCTTGTTGAGGACCCTACATACCTTCTTTTAAGGAAGTTTTCATAGACATTTGTGGCATGATGGAGAGCATCAATCACATGGGTGTGTCGTAGTTGCAACACAATCTCAGCCACATCAGAGTTCAGACCTGCAAGAAACTTAGCAAGAATATAAGAGTCCTCACATCTTATGCCCGATCGCTGCAAAAGGACGCGTAGGTCCTTATAGTAATCGTCTGGGGATCGGGGACCCTGTTTCAGTTTCTCTATCCTCAGCAATAGTTGTTGCCCATGATCCGCCGGAATAAAGCGAGCTCGCATCAAACGTGTCAGCTCTCCCCATGTCGTCACTGGTGGAGCTCGAGTGTAGGCCCGATCTGCTAGTACTCCTTGCCACCATGAGAGGGCATAATCAATAAAGTGGATGACAACACGCTCCACTTGCTCCTCCTCTGGATAGCGATGGAAACGGAAGACCTGTTCAACTTCCTGATATGGCTCTAGCCCTGCAACACCAGTAAAAATAGGAATGCTTACCTTGACCCCATGGGTCCGATGTTGACGACCATCCTCTTGCAGACGCCTAGCCTGTAGGTCCTCTCTAGCTTGAGTCCGCTCCTAAAAGATGGATGCATCTGATCTCTCTTCATATGAGCGTGGATCATTGCGATGACGATGATGTCCATCCCGATGTCCTCTTTCACCATCTTGGTTCCCCTAGAGGCGGCGCTGTCCGTCATGGCTGCCATGATCACTCGGTACACCTTTTGGAGTCGGACGTAATTGTCAAATGTATCTCCACAAGGCTTAGCTCCATCCTGTCCACACGGTGGGTTAGCTCTTGGATAGCTGGGTCAACTCTGCCTCAGCTCCTTCCCTGTTCACCGAATGTTGTGACACCACCACATACAATCACACAAACTCGTTAATTTGATGGACGCTCACACTCTCTCACACACTCCTCTCATGTGTTTAAAGTGTTTGCCTCACTATAATATATTCTCAGAAAAAGAATGAGACTCCAGAACTTGCAAAATGAGGAAAGAACAGATATCATAGCAGTTAGTAGCAATAGATCTCCTCGGAGTTTGGCTCTCCGCTCCTTACTCTGGATGGTTCCCTCCTCTCACTCACCTTTACCAACACTTCTCAATCTTGCTCTCACCTCTCCTTTTTCTGTTGCAGCGGGAAATACTCTCAACTCTCCTTTTCCCAGTGCAAGGGTACGACACTCAAGAACCTGAATAATCGCTAGCGGCAACTAGCACCAAAAATAGTAATCAATCACCTAAAATCCACCCATAGAAATAGGCAAGCAAGTAGGATTACTCGTGACAAAATGTTCAATAGCACCCAACGGAACACCAACACACAATAGCAAGCACAAATAAGCTGAACGAGCAACCTACGAGAACCCAACAAGGGCCTTTCGACGAGTATTTACCAAAACTCGCTATGGTCTCTAGGTAATGCAAAACAAGTGATCTAGCCCGGATATAGATTGAGATTGCAATGTAAAATAACATAAAATAAATTCAAGGCAAGTGAATGAAAAACTAAGTGGCGGGAATGAAAAACTAACACACACTCAAAATCAGGAACTCCTTGTTATTTTTCTTTTTTTTCTTTTTTTTTTCTGATTTTTTTTTTTTGGCTTTTTTCCTTTCTTTTTTCTTCTTGTTTTTTTTTTCAAAAAACAAAATCCTCAAAACGTAGCCTGCCTTCTTGAATTAAGTGGGAGAAACTCAATGATCACTGGCAGTAATTGAATGTAACGCCCCATTAGGCTACTCAAGCAACAAGAATTCAATCAACTGTTTGTTGCGGTTGGAGTCGATCGGTGGACCCAAGAACAAAGCAACAAGGCAATAATGTAGTTAACAATCTCCGATGGTTTAACTAATAACTAGAGGAAGATGCATTTGGGACAAGAACAAGCACACGAGACACATGAATTAGGAGGACGAACAATTGTAATCTCTCGGGCCTAATCAAGCAAGTTTTGCAAAAACTAAAGATTAAGCAAAGAGATAGTAATTTGTACCTCGAAATCTTGAGGAACCCTTGTCGTTACTCTGATACCACTTGACGTGCTCGGGCCCGGGCTCAAGCAAAAGGACTGTAGATGTGAGTTCCTAGAATCGGGAAGTTGTTGGTAGTATCTGAAGCAGCAGATTAGTCTTCAAAGAATGCCGATTTTCTGTCGATTGGCTTGGCTCATGGGGGTGTGTGAGTTCTACTTTTATAGATCTCGAAGTTTTAGTCATGTATTGCGGCAGATCTCATCAATCGGAGGTCAGAAAAAGCGGGAAACAACATTTTAACAAGACGTCGCCCGAGCAGATATGAATTTTGAATGGGCACTTTGGAGGGGAATTGAAGAGCTGTTTTGGGAGTGATATTTTGGGGTGATTTGAGGGTGATAATGGGGTTATGAAAGGCCTTAAAATGATGGTAGGGTAGGGGATGAGGGTTGAGGGATATGTGATGCAAGAGCGCGCTCGGCTTCGCACTCCGAGCTCTCTCCAGCACTCGATCTTCCACACTCTCGGCCCCGCACTCCGAGTGTTTGCGTCCATTTGATTCCATCGTCTCTCATGAAGGAATCTCCTTCAACCTGTCACTAAAGGTTTTGTTCCCGGCCTTTCACCTAATAACGAGATTTTTGACTCGAATCACTAGAGGCTAAAATGCTCACTTTTCCCCAAATTCCACTTGTCTAAATTAGTGTAGCTTGCACCCTTATATGTGGAATGAGTTCCAAAACAATATACAATGGAAAATAATTAACGTAAAGTACATGAGATTTAAAATATAAAATTTACTTGGAAATAAATAAATAATAGATAATGAGTCATTATTGGTCGGGTTTTGGGAAGGGGCTTTTTGCAAAATAGCCACGAAAATGGGCTTATTTTGCGAAATACCCGCGTTTTGGGACATTTTTGCAAAATGTCTCCAATATAAGCTTTTTCTCTCTCCTGAAACTCGTTCTCTCCCCTCTCTTCCCGAACCTCTCTCGCTCTCTCCATCTCTTCTCCCCCGGACCTCTCTCGCTCTCCCGTCCTAATTCGACTGCCTCCAACGGAAACAAATTCCGACGACGATGTTGCTGGAAGAGACCTCGCCATTGGAGGCACAGTTGGATGACAACGACGATGTTTCTCCAACGCCGGAGGCGGTGGCGAGTGAGCTGCGGAGCGAACAAAGGAGCGAGCGCCAGAGCGAGCGAGCTCGAGGGAGCGGTTGGAGCTAGGTCTCCTCCAGGCGCTGTGTTCATCAATTTCCTATGTGCTGGACGCGGTGGTGGTCGAATCCGCTCCTCCCCGGACAAAAAATAGATCCGCGCCTCCTGGTGGATGGTGAGTGAGTAATGTCGATGTCGAGCGAGCGGCTCGATTGAGGACGAAGGCGTGGAATCATGATCGACGATTGTTGACGGCATTGAAGGTAACTCTATATCAGTGCAATGGAATCATAGAAAATTTGCGCCGAAGGCGCAAATTTTCTTCGATCTTTTAAGTGTTGGAGTCGATTTTGAAGTCTCAAGGTGTTTGTGTTTATGTTTCTTTGTCAAATTGCACTGTGAAGGCTTTGAAATTGAGCATACATGTGACATATTTTGCTTCTGACTAATCGATCTTTGCTTCCGACTGTTTTCCTTATCAATCGATCGAAGATCGATTGATAAGGAACTCGATTTTGTTTGTGATGGATTGCAATTGCTGAACGATTGTCTCTGAGTGAGGATACTTGTAATTTGATAAGGAACTCAATTTTGTTTGTGATGGTTGCAATAGCTGAACGAAATATGAAATCTTGTCCTTCAAATTAGGGTTGATTGATGACCTTTTGCGTTGCTGAAATCAGTTGAACATTTTGTCTTGCGTTGTTGAAATCTGTTGAACGAAATACAGTGTTTTTGCTGTGCAATGGCAGCTTAATCTTGTTAATAAAAATAAGATAGGGATAGCTCTCTGTAGTCAAAAGTAAAAAATGTGTTAAGATTTGGCTTGTTCTTAATGTCTTGAATCCAGTATGTTTAAGTGCATCAATGCAATGGAATCATAGAAAATTTGTGCCGAAGGCGCAAATTTTCTTCGATTTTGGAAGTGTCGGAGTCGATTTTGAAGTCTCAAAGTGTTTGTGTTTATGTTTCTTTGTCAAATTGCTCTGTGAAGGCTTTGAAATTTTGCCCTTTGATTTTCATTTCTTTTCTTCTTAATAGCATTTGCAGCTTATGGCTCTATGGTGATAGTCAATAGAAGTATATTGAAAATTATGGTGATGATTCTAATGATCATCAGATTATTGTAGAAAATCTGATATAAACTACTTGTTGTATTATTATACAGAGAAATTTGATTCGTGAGGCAACAACCTTCTTGCTGGATGTGCTGAAACCCAATCTGCCAGAACATGGGTTCCTTCAAACAAAGGTTAATGCTTACATAACTTTTTTGCATGCTATTATTGAGTCTGGCTTGTTTGTGTGCTCTATTTGTTTTTGTTCCTGTTACACTCAATTCCAATATCTTTTTCGACAGGTCCTGGAAATAAATCTAGTGACATTTCCAAATGTAGCGGATGCGATATTAGCTAATGGCATGTTCAGTCACTACAATCGTCCACGTGTTGCTCAGCTGTCTGAGAAGGCTGGCCTGTATTTGCAGGCTCTCAGGGTACATAAATCTATTTTGTATAAACAAATTGCTCCTATTGCAATTAAGATTGGTTGTGCAACTGAGTTTCATGTATGATGTGCAGCATTACACAGAGCCGCCTGATGTTAAACGTATCATAGTCAACACACATGCGATTGAACCTCAGGTTTGTTGTTTTGGCATTGGTTTTGCTCTGATTTTCATCTTATATAAGAATGTTTTCTTTAAAACTTGTAATTTTATTTTAGGCACTAGTGGAGTGACTTACTCTGGGAACTCGAATGAGGTTGAACTACTTCTGAGCGATTCTTCGCTTGAATTGCTTGATGCAGCAGATATCCGCGCTGGCTCCTCGTGATCTTCCAACTGATCCTCCTCTCTTGTCGCTGACCTGCCTATGTCGCTTGCTGCAGCTGATCATCTCCCTGATTGCTCGTCATCACCCGGGCTCCCTTCCTGTTGCGACTCTGCACTCAGGTACATGCTCTCCTCATCGTCAACCTGCAACCAGCCTCAAAAGGATTACTTAACCAGCCCAAAGAAACTACCAAAACAAGAGATAGAGAGAAGCTGTGCGCCATGTTCTTGGATAGTGGATGCAAACCATAGGGTCTCTCTCTAGCATAAATGGTTTGTCATAGACTCTAAATGGTCAGCCTATGCCTTCATCAATCGGGCACAAAAAACTGTAGCAAACTCGCTCCAATGAATGAAACAACATAGCTGAATCCTCAATTCAATTCCCACCATATTACCATTCCAACAGGAGTTCATGTGAGAGCACCGGTGATTCGGTGAATGAAGAGGTAAGGAAGTGTAAATATGTATGGTATCATTTGTGTTGCTTAACTTGAGTTCAATTGGGTGGACAATTTTTGTAGTGGTACAAGGTTTGCTAGGCAAATCAAATGTTGATTTTAAGAACATATTTTCTTTGTGCCTAACCCATTACCCATTTGTTTTAAATTTTTATACATACATATTTATGTAGCTAATTTTGAAGATGTAAAATGTACCATCTGTTGCAATTCTTTTGTGATTTTAATTAAAAAAAAAGGTGCCTTGTTTTAGTTTTAGGTTATTGTTGTGGGATTTGAGTAAACGCTGTGATTTGTATTGCTTTTGAATGAATTAATTTGTATGGAGTACATGAAGTGATGAAGGTATAATTGTGCACTGTTGGAAACAAAGAAACTGGAGCTGAAATCTACTTTTATCATTTTGATCAGAAAAGAACCCCACCCACTGCTTCTCTAGTTCCGCCCTTCCATATGATTTTGAGTTCAGTTTGTGTTATTGCAAGTTGATCTCTTTTTCATCTAGATATGGAAGTAGAAACCGACTTCCAGGATCCGATAAAAATATGCGAAAAATGGGAAAAAAATCCTTGTCATAATAGATTATATTTGCACAATAATCGAAGAGTTGTGAAATTGCGCTCAATAGACTATGATTGTAGAACATGGGGAATTAATGGAATTTTTGCTCAACATGATCTTTTTTTTGCTCAACAATAGATTATTCTTGCAAAAAGTATTGAGACTTGTGAAATTGTTCTCAACATGATTTTATTTTCTCTCAATATGTTTTCATACTTTCTCAATAGATTATTGCACAACATGCTCTTATTTTTGCTCAACAATTCTTTATTTTTGCACAACAATCGAGACTTGTGAAATTGTGTCTCCACATAATCTTATTTTTTGTAAATATAATTTTATACTTTTTTAATAGATTATTGCACAACACGATCATATTTTTTAATAGACAATAATTGCACAGCATGGGAGATTGGTGAAATTTTGCTCAACATCATCTTATGTTTGCTCAACTATATGTTATTTTTGCACAACAATCGAGACTTGTGAATTTATTCTCAATATGATCTTATTTTATCTCAATATAATTTCATACTTTCTCAATAAATTATTGCTCAGCATGCTCTTATTTTTGCACAACATGGTCTTATTTTTGCTCATCAATAGACAATAATTGCACAACATGGGAGATTGGTGAAATTTTGCTCAACATCATCTTATTTTTGCTCAACTATAGGTTATTTTTGCTCATCAATCGAGACTTATTTTTGCTCAACTATGGTCTTATTTTTGCTCATCAATAGACAATAATTGCACAACATGGGAGATTGGTGAAATTTTGCTCAACATCATCTTATTTTTGCTCAACTATAGGTTATTTTTGCACAACAATCGAGACTTGTGAATTTGTTTTCAACATGCTTTTATTTTCTCTCAAATAATTTCATACTTTCTCAATAAATTATTGCACAACATGCTCTTATTTTTGCTGATCAATACTTTATTTTTGCACAACAATCGAGACTTGTGAAATTGTGTCTCAACATGATCTTACTTTCTCTCAATATAATTTCATACTTTCTCAATAAATTATTGCACAACATGTTCTTATTTTTGCTCATCAATACTTTATTTTTGCACAAAATTTGATCCTTGTGAAATTGTGTCTCAAGATGATCTTACTTTTTGTAAATATAATTTTATAATTTTTTTTTATAGATTATTGCACAACATGATCTTATTTTTGCTCATCAATAGACAATAATTGCACAACATGGGGGATTGGTAAAATTTTGCTCAACATCATCTTATTTTTGCTCAACTATAGGTTATTTTTGCACAACAATCGAGACTTGTGAATTTGTTCTCAACATGATCTTATTTTCTCTCAATATAATTTCATACTTTCTCAATAAATTATTGCACAACATGCTCTTATTTTTTCTCATCAATACTTTATTTTTGCACAACTAGTGGCGAAAATTAGTGCCGACACTGATATTAGTTACAATTAGTGCTGAAACTGATATTAGTTACAATTAGTGTTGACACTGATATTACTTACAATTAGTGCTGACACTGATATTAGTTACAATCGAGTTATCTTCCTAAGTAATAACTTTGTAGTTCGGTATATATTTTTTCCGTGTCAACACTTGTTTTTCTTCATGTCAGCACATTTTTTAGAGTTGCAAAACCGTATTTTAGAGTTGCACAACTTTAGTTTAGAGTTGCACAACTTTAGTTTAGATTTGTACAACTGTATTTTAGATTTGCAAAACAATTTAGACTTGTGAAAAAAATGCTTACACGAAGAAAAAAAAACGCGGAAAAAAAAATATTACATTTGCACAACATAAAGTTATATTTGTACCACAAAATGTTATATGTGCACAATATTAATTATAGGATCAAATGAACAAACAACCTCTCTTTCTTAGTTGTTGTTGTCCTTGTAACAGGCTGCGAAGAAATGGGGTACTTCGGAGTTCATCAGCTCTTACTATTTCTTGGAGGGTCATCATCATATTTGAACTATTTTTGCACCTTGTTTAAAACAGTGTCGACACAAAATAATAAAAAAGCGCTGATACAAATTGAATTATTTTTTTTAAAAAAAAAGTGTTGACACAAATAGAATAGAAATTACACAAATTAGAATAAAAAGTGTAAGTATAATATTATAAAGTGCACAAACTAGTACACTTAACACCACAAATTTGATTTTAGTTTGAATGTACAATTATAGAACTTAAATGTGCAAAAAAATAATGCCCAAGTATCCCCGTTTCCTTAATTCTTCCTCTAGATCGATCATTAAACCTGTCAACCTCCTGCAAATGCAATGGAAACATTTGGTTAATGGCCACTAAAGCATATCTAGCTATATGTGATGAATGTTAAGAGTCACTAGTTTCTGCTAAAACACAAGAAATACTCTGCAATAAACATGAAGATTTCTTATCCAAAACTATCACACTACTAGATATATGTAGAAATAGAAACCAACCTAAGCACATGATGTCGGGAGACCACAATCCAAGCTCAAAACTATATATGCCCTTTTTTCTCCATTCCTAATCCATATAAAGCGACGGGGAATGTGGAAATAAAGCTTAGTCCTATATATGGTTATTTGCAAGATAATCATCGAATATGTTGTATGTGAGGGACTGAGAAACGTTCTGGAAAGAACACCAAACAGTGAATCAGGATTAGCAAGAAAACTATATATATGCTAAGCACAACCACTAGTTTCAATTCATTAATTGCTATATACATGAGATGAGAACTATCCTATTTAACTTGAGTTGAATAGATAAGGTGACATGCACAGACCCTACCCACATGGAGGAGTCCCTCCTTAGTCCCATTTACATTCATGCATCAAGTGTTTTAGGATCATCTTTGGTACCACACAGAAAATAAACAGTAGCCCTAAGAAACTGTTAGAGATGATAAATGGAGGATATGGGAGATAGTAGATGATAAGGATATGATTACCTGAATCATGGTGAAGGATCCGAGATTCGTAATTTGTAGTAAATGAAACACTCGCTTGATGCAGAGTTCCATACTCGCAACAGACCTGCCCGTACTGAAGTTTGGATAGTCCCATGAAAAATGATCAGGAGCATGATGTGCTCATACGGAAGTGAATGATGCAGACAATGTGGTGGTGTACATTTCAATGATATTAAAAGATGCAAATTTTACTTTTCAAAGAATGAAGATTTAATCTGATATGGGCTATAGGTAAAGTATCTACTTGCTACAATTTATATACAGGTTTTAACAGAAACTTTTTGAGTATTCACAATCATGGCGTCATCAGCTGTTGAGCATCTAATGAAGCACCTCGTCATATGAACTCATGAGTCACACATTCTTGATTTAACCTGATGGGCTAATCTGTGGCATATGCTGCAAATGTCACTGTTGACCAGCACTCCTTCCTACTTGTCAGGGTTTGGCAGTTGAAAACACAGAACACGACAAAAGTTCAGATTTTTCAAAGATCAAACGAAAGAGGTACACGAGTGTAGCAAGTAACAACAGAAAATATACGATAGTAAACGGGTTTTATACGTTAAAGATTGGCCTAAAATAAGATCCTCCTGCCCTCCTTCCTACTCTTTTGTCGTTCTGGTATACGTGATGTAAGGTTGGAGGGCTCTTCACGTTCTCCTGCTCCTACAAAGTATAAGAGAAACACTAAAAGTACCTGAAAAGACAGATGCTAACGGTTTACATAAAAGCCCTCACTGCAATCAAATCACATAAATTTGAAGACAAATAGTTTCCTGACGAAATGCACCATGTGCAACAACAAGGGTAGGAAAGGGGGTTATTCACATTATTAAACACCACCCAATAGGGGAGAATGAGAGGTACAAAACAAGGGGAAAACTCTTGAAACAACGGTTTAAACGGTCAATTCATATGGTCGTGGGGTAGTAAACTTCAGGGTGAAAAAACAATAATAACTTCTTTGAAGCATTTGAAAAGCTTCTATAAAACTTTGCTGAAAAGATAATAGTGGTGGCAAGTATCATAGGGGGCCAAGCCAATTAGTGATTCCAAGCAACAAGTCTAAGTAGACGATATCATCAGTCGACTTTGGATGCCGACACAACATTGTTGATCAGTTGTGAATCATGATCATGGTTTGTAGGGAAACCACCCCCACAATAAATAGGCAGACCCGCAGCCACTCACCACCAACAATATCATAAACATGTGCAGGAAGATTCCCAAGTACAGCCTTGGTAGCATATAGAAAATTGCAATTAATAAAGTAGATTATAAAATAAGCATAGTAACGACAAATGATGCATCTGAAAACACCCAAAGAAGAATCAAATGATGAAGCAAGTGCACATACCCATTAATTCTTAGGAACTTCCATTTTCATGTACTGTACCGAGTACTGGCAAGTCTGTACTGAACTTGGATTTCCCTTTTAGGACCCAGAATATCCTGAATGATTCATTATTTCTGGGCTGCTGCCAGTTTCAGTATCTACTCCTGCACACAATGTAAACACCAGTGAGAAAAACAAGGAAGCTCTACTTCAGGTTCTTTGACATTCATCCATGATCCACCTACCATATACAAAATCTGCAATCATAACTTCATACCTTGACGAAGAGCCAAGTGAACTCAGTTCATGAGCATAACCTGCTGCACCATTCCCATCCTTATCAGACCCTCTACTTCTGGGTCTGACAAAGGTTTGGTACAACAAGCTAGAGGGCACTTGTTTGGGCAGTTAAATATCCAAGCAGCAAGCTCATAAAGAGGGAATAAAATTATAACTGAATCTTTCATTCCCTCCGTTTCATTCGGCCCAGCCCATCAGCCAGTTGGATCCCCTAAGAAAACTTTGCTTATTCTAATGTGATGTAGATCACCAACTGTGAATTTGGCCCAAGCAATGGCGATGGGAGCCGAATTTGATGGCCGTTATGTTCAGTCGTCTTAGATTCACCAACCTCTTGGGGAAGATGTTTGAGCACTGCAAAGGAACACATTTCACTAAGCAATATCAAATCCAAGCAATGAGCAATCAAAGCACAAACAAGATCACCAAGGAACACATTTCACTAAGCAAAGCACAAACTAGATCACGAAAAACACAATAATGCTCGAGTTGTGCAACTCTAGGCTCGGGTTGTGCAACTCTAGGCTCGGGTTGTGCAACTCTAGGCTCGGGTTGTGCAACTCTAGGCTCGGGTTGTGCAACTCTAGGCTCGAGTTGTGCAACTCGTAGCTCGAGTTGTATTGAATGCACATGTATTCACAAAATTCACAAAATTAAATATCAAGAGGGATGCCTACATTTATAGAATCAAGAGGGAAAAAAATATCTGAGTTGTATTGAATGCACATGTATTCACAAAATTCAGAACAATCTTAGTAACTACTGAAAACAAAATTATATGTGCTTTTTTCATTTCTTAATTGTTTAATAACTAGATCAACCATGTGCTTTTTTCTCAACACCAAATTAAAAATAATCAAAATTTAATAGCAGAATTGAAATTCTAAGTTTCCATAGGGTGCAACAGTGCACTTTGCATTGCACTGATTGTTTAAGAGCTGGCAAAGAGACAATAAGCATAAAATGCATAATGTGTGCTGACATGAGGTAGCTACGCCAAACAAGAACCCGACATAACAAGTAGAAATTAACCACATTTCAAAATTGAATGATCCACATTTCACCAACACAAGAACTGGAACTAAATTACACCATTCCTCATATGCTACACCATACCGAGTCAACTGAATCAATTCCTTATCCCAGTAAAACTTAGTATTCGTTCTTTTATTTTACCAGAATAAAAGTCAATCGTCCATTATCGCTCAAGAGAACACAAACAATTTTAAAGCGGTAAATTACACAATCAAGCTATATCAATCAATCAAAATTTGAAATAGAGAAGCCTCACAGTTTCTCGATGAGAATCCAGAGACGCAATCGATCCAAGGAGAAGCAACCGGCCATCTCGTCTCTGGATGAGAATCCAGAGACGGAGGAAGATGGACGACAAGGAAGAGGCGGCGAGAGGGAGGGAAGAGATGAGCGATGACGTCGTCCTCGTCGAGCACAGGAGAGGAGGAGCGTGCGGCGCGGCGGCAGCGAACATGAGGAGACTCGTCGCCATCGGAGCCGGATCCGGCAGAGAGAGAGAACAGATCGAGAGGGCGAGATTTGGGAGACACAAAAAAAATATCCGTACAATCCGAGAATAAGTATATATAGCGGCTATTTTACTAAATTGTCCAAACCCGTGGCTATTTTGCAAAGACGTCCAAATAAAGTGCCTGTTTTGCAAATTTTTTCTTTTGGGAATGGGTAGATTAGCCCGTATAAGGCAACTAGGCTTCAAATGGAAGGTTACTTGTAGCAAGTTCACCATGTATGGTGAGGTAAACGCCGACTGACCAAGTAGACGAGCTCGAGCTCTTGTCAATGGTGGGGTAACTCGAGGCAAATGCGGATCCTCTTCAATCTCCTCCTCGGTAGCATCTTCAATATCATATGTCAGAGCTCCATCAGTAGTATCTAGACCTCCAACCCAATCGTTGGACAAGCTAGCTCCGTCGAGGGTCACATCAACCATCCCATGCCATCACCCCTTAGCTTCTTTCTTCCCTCTTGGTGCCTTGAGCAACCATTCTCCAAGAGGATTATCTGCTCTGCTCCCTTCCATCACAACCATGACCATATTAGATCACCACCACTCCATTTTCTCCTCTTCAATTCTCATCCTCTTTCCTTGTTCTGAAGGGCCGAAGCAGCAACGACAGTAGATATTCCGACCACCTCCGACGTCCCTCCTTTTACCTCGGAGCCACCAGCGGTACCAATAGAATCCCTTGGAGCCACCAGGAGCAACCACCCAAGCCACCACATGCCCGATGATCTCTTTTTCATCTGTTTCCACATCCAAGGTTGCCGCCCAATTCGATCGTGAAACAATCTTCCGGTAAACCGTTCTTCTTTGTTTCCGATCCAAATCACCCCCGAGCTCCTCCATCACGCTCACCCATCTCCGACGCAGGTCTGACGATCCATCGCGAGCCTCCGAAGTCGTGAACCCCCTTGGTGAGCTTCCATCTTTCCTTCCTTTGTTTCGATTCAATTCCATCCTTGGGTCGGGCTATGGACGAGTGGCGAGTGGGCAAGAGCTGAGTGCAGGGAGTCCGACGAGCTCAAGAGCGGGTCGAGCGTGAGTGCGAGGAGCGAGGCGAGGTAGAGCTGAGGGCCGAGGCGAGGCTGGACAGGCAAGAATGAGCTGGCCGGCTCTGAGGATCCGGGCTCGAGCTCCGTCGAGGACAGCGGCTGGGCGAGGAAGAAAATGGCGCCAGTTGGGAACTTTGAATTGGGAGGAAGAAGAAGCAACGTATAAGGTCCCTGCCCAGTCAGTTGTGTGTCTCCCACCTCATTAGTTTTATTTTAATTGTTGTGAGATTGAATCGGTTTGGGATTAATGGGTTTGGGTTCGGTTCGGGTTATCCGTTTATTATTTAACTAATTAGCGGTACTGCAATTATTATATTATATGAGGATTTAAAAGATAAAATATTATTTGAGAGATTTATAAGGGATTGTTTTTATTAAATAAAAATGGTTTGGGTTTTAAGGGATTCGGAAATATTTACAAAGGTATTTCATAAATGGTATTTAAAATATCATATGATATTATTTGGGATTTAAATTATATTATTGGGACTTAAAGATTTATAATGAATTTGGAAAACAATTTTAAAGTTGGAAAGTAATCTAAATAATAAATTTAATAACCAATTTAGCGAGTATCTTCATGGGTCGAAATTCTTAACTGTTTAATTCGGATTTGAAACGGTTTTGAAACTAACTTGGGAATAAGACTTGTTCGATGACTAACTAGCATGATAATATGATTGTTTCATTAATGGTATGATATGTGTGACTAATAACATGATATTATGATGAATTTTTAGAAGAGATTAAATGTTCGATACTTATTATGATGATGATGATGTTGAAGATGGTGATATATCCTTATGGAAAGTATGAGTATGAAATAGTAATATGCGAATCCGGCTAAGTATGATATGAAGATCATTTTAAGCTGCAGAGTTGGCATGTTATGATGAATGGTATGAGATAAGAGATGGTTAATCGTGATGAATTGAAAGTATGATTGATGCAAGCTTGCTTATTTATCTGCTTGTATGAGTGTATAATATATGTGTTCAGAAAAGATATAGAAGTATACTCAGTATATTCTCGTTATGTAATTAGGTGATACTCTTTGATCGTGACTACTGTGTGCTGAATTCTTCTTTTGCCGATCTGCTAGCTAGGTAAGTCCTCCGAGGCTTACTCAGTAACCAGGATCTCCTGCCTGATGTGTCATATATTATGTAGGTGTTGCATATGCATAAAAGAATGTCATGTAGTATCATGCTTAGGACTTTCACTTACGAATGAGCATTCTTATTTTGTATGCATTTGAATACAGAACAACCATTATTTGTGAGTCCTAGAGTCCTTGCTAGGGTCATAGGGCAGCCCAACTTCATAGGGTGTCATCCTCCTTGAGTCATTTATATATCATGAGATACGAGATGAGCATGAGATACGATATGATGATGAGATTTGATATGCTATAGCATCGAACTGGCCAGTCTCCACCCTATCGGGAAGGTGGGGGGGGGGGGGGGGGGGTAGGAAAGGGTTATACCTCTTGGTATTCTTTGCTAAGGCCTTACTTAATATTATGCACATATGAATTATGAGCATGATAGTGTGGTTAAGATTTTAGTACAACATTAATGCATCCTTTATTCTAGGTATATACATATTATATGTCCTCAGCACGGTCTTTAGGGTCCGCGGGCGTCTCTTTGCCTGACTTCGTGGTATAGTTTCAGGTACCCATTCAAGTGCTTGATTTCGTGATGTTATGGCAGGGTCCATTAGTATGGTGGAGAGTGAGTGCTTGAACCCTGACTTCACCAGATTTGTAGTTTTGCAATTTCATATTACTTATGCTATGTTTTGACACGGCTCTGCCGCGACACTCTTTGTATCATTTTCAGAACTTATGTCCTTTGCATGATAAAATGTTTTCTGCGTTGTAGACTTAGGACAAGTACAAGGGTTTACCTCGGGGTCTCCAACAGGCCTTCCGGATTTGGGTGCAAAATCCCACTTTAAACAACAAATCTTCGGTTTCAAACCTTCAACCTGTATTCGGGGTGCAAGATCCCAACGAAGGGTTTCATCCCTCGAAACATAACTCGGGAATCATAATCCTGGGCTGTTACACTACTCTCGTAGAAAAATCATGCAAATAGGGATAGAAGATGAAATTGCAATAAAAATCATACCTTTAGGCATAAACTTACATGGCTACAGTCGGGCTCCCCCCGACCCTAGAAGTAGGGTGACTCCTAACTCTTCATCATCATAACAAACATCCAAATCATAAAAAAAATAACTTGAATTGAAATTAAAATGAAAGAGTACAAACCGAACAATGCCAAACCGCTTTCGCTTCCTACTCCACTCGGCCTCTCTATCTCTCTCTACTCTCTATTGCCTAAACTACTTTTGTGTTGGAATGATTGAATGAATAAAAATACAACCCCTAGTGTTTTATTTATAGGGCTCAATCCTAGCTATTCTAGTAGAGCAATCTATCTATCTCTATCTATATCGATCTAAAGATAAAACTTGCTTAATTAAATAATGGAAAGAAATAAAAATATTTTAGGTAAATATGGAATTCACCATAAAAGATAGGAAGTCTCCAAAGTTGATAGCATATCTCTTCCTTCAAAGCTAAGAAATCACACTCGGATTAGGACTCGATCTGGACCGTCGAATGCTTCTATTGAATCACTCGATATCGATCAGGTAGGTCGATATCGATTCACTTCCTTGTCTCACTCGATCTTGCACTTGACGTCGGCCTGACATCACTCGATGTCCACTCTCGTGTGCATGTCGAGTGTACGTTCACTCGATATCGACCTCATGGGTCGATATCGATTGCTTCATTTCGAGTCGAGTTGTTTACTTTGCTTCTGGCTCGATTTCTGGTCTTCAGTGCATCCGATGTCGAGTCAAATAGGTAAATTTCGAGTGCCTCCTCATTTTCCTCAATAGACATCGAGTTATTTTCCAGATTTTCTCCTTCTTCTTCGAATTGCTCGTAAAATGTTCCGATTTCTGCGAAATTAAACAAGAACTTGTGTAGATCTCCATAATTTAAAAATAAACATAAACTACACAAATCTTATACTCCCTCCGTTCAACAAAACTTGACATTTTACTATTCATGCACGCTTTTTTAGGAGCTAAAAACTAAATAAAATATCGACTTTTTAAATAATTTTTTTTAACAATTTCGTAGTTATTATTAATAAGTACAAACTTGTTAATTTTTTTTTTAAAATGAATATTTTATATAGTTTTTATCATTCTAAAAAAGCGTGCGTGAATAGTAAACGACAAGTTTTGTTGAACGGAGGGAGTACTATTCTAATCTAGAAATATAAAATATGGGGCGAAATCAAAATAGATGTAAGCGAAAAACATGGTAAATTGAGCGCACATCAGTTTCCATTGCTATTTTGATACAATTTTCCATTACTAGCACGAAAGGCTAGATTATGTTTTGCAAGAAATTTGAAAACCGAAACAATTCTTACCAAAACTTGCCTTCAATGACTTCTTTCTTTATCTAAGAGGCTTTGAGCCAATTTATTAATAGTTTGATTCTTTTGAAGTCTTTGGCGCAAATCATACCAAGTTATCATATTCTTAACATGCTCCATACTCGTTTCATGCTTCTTAAGTCTAGCACTGAGATGTAACTTATCTGAGAAACCCTCACTTCTTAATTGACTTTATGTATGAGATTTCTTAAACATCTAAAAAAAAACAAATTTTTTAATCAAGCTCTTTCAAATAGACAAGCCAATGTCTATCACATGTCTCACCATTTGATAAGATAGTAGTATAGCATGTTGCGGAATCGTCTAGAAAACTTATCTTTAGGGCCTTTTTAAATAGACAAATCTCACTTAGGACCCTTTGCAACTACATAAATATATCATTTTAGAATCAAGAGCAACCCAAATTCTTGGATCAGATATATCAACACCATGAAAAGTTCTTCAACATCATTAGAACCATCTATGTCATTTTCTAGGCTATCAAGTGATCTAGGTGTGCTAGCATCGACATCAATAGCCACATTAACAATCAATAGGTTTAATAGGATTCAGATTAACATCAACATGAATATTATCCAAAATAGCAACATTGACTTCAATTTCACTTAAATGTTGTGATTCTTTTCTAAAAAATTTATTGAGAGCCCCTCTTTGTAACTGAATCATCTCCTCATCCTTTTCATTTCTGTTACGTTTTTTTTTTAAATCCCTAAGGGTAATTTTTAGAAGACATGATTGAAAAATAAATAACACAGGAATGTAAATAGAATGGAGCTAAACAACATGGACTAGCTTTTGTCGAAATTGAATAATCAATTCTCTAGACCCATAAAATCACTTGAAAAAACACCTAGTATAAGAAAATTGAGTTTAATAACAATTGAGAGCCAACGTTAATTATTTTTGAAAACATCTCATGTAAAGTATAATATATAAATATAGATAATTTAAATCGCTCAGTATTAATAATAACAATAATATGTAACTTTCTTTAAATGTGATGTGTCATAACTAATAGTTATATTCAATATTTTGCATTAAGCCTAATGGTTAGTAAATAAATTTGAGTTAAGCCCAATAGCTATATTAGATTAAATTTAATATTTTGAATTAATCTCAATAGTTAGTAAATGTGTTGAGAATAGAAGAAAAACTTGATTGGTTTAAAGAGATAAAAGGAAAGAATAAAAAAGTTAAAGGAAATAAATAATTGAGAAAGGGGAAAACAAACTCGATTGGCGGAAAAGAGAGGATTAAGGAGAAGATGACACATTGACATTAAATATTCTAAAGTAAGAGTATACTAGCCCTATACCGCGCCAATGATGCAGAATTTAATAGTAAATGTGTGAATATTAAATAATACCAAAAAATTACCGACAAAATACACATATTAGCGGTTAGAAAATAATAAAGTAAAGTATATAATACTTAGAATGTAAACGGTTGGGATGATTTTGTAAATGCCTACAAACTGCTCAGCCAAGGCAACTACTCTTGTCATTTCAACCTAGCAAATGAGGATAATAGAAAACGGTTGGGATGACTGACAATATTCAGTACCGAATCTATTATTTATAAGATAGTTGGGAAAAAAGTAAAAGTAAAAAAGATAATTAAGAAAAATCTTGTAGATAGAATCAAATAAAAATATTCCATAAATGGATATGCATTCAAAATTAAATTAACCAATTAGAATTTTGAAAAAAAAATAAACGGCAATAAGGTATTAAGAATAATCATAAAGATATAATCATATTGAAATACTCCATAAGTTGATATACATTATAAATTAAAGTAACAATTTGAATTTTCGTGCATTAAAAAATGGGTAGATGAGTGAAAAAGAAATGAAAAGTATATATTACGGCTCGTTTGGTTCAATATGGGATTTGAAATTCCCGGGAATTTATTTCATGGGGATTGAATTCCCAGTAAGTCTAATTTACGGGAATTGTGAAAATATGTTTGGTTAAGTTTTTAGTTTAGAGGATTAAACAAGGGAATTGAAAATTTTTAAATAGAAAATGGGGGAATTGCAACTTACCTAGGGAAGAGTAGGTAAGTTAAATTCCTTTGAAATGGAGGAATTGAAATTCTTGGGAATTTAACTTCCTGGGTTTTTCTGCGGAAAAAAATTCAACCAAACACATATATTTTAGCTACTTCCTGGGTTTTTCCATTGCCAACCAAACGAACTCTTACATTAGATATTGGATAGCAAAGTAGATATTTATATATTTAGGTAATATTGAATATGGATTATAATTAGTAATAGATAGATAGATAATAGATAGATAATGGGTAGATGAGTGAAAAAGGCATAGGATTAAGGGGAGGGCGTCACGTCATCGATAAGGATTTGGTTTTAATAGTTACTAATAGATAGATAGATAGATAATAGATAGATAGATAGATAGATGTTATTTTGAGAACTACTAAAATTGTAATTTAGGCTAAGGTGATTAGTTAAAAGGTGTAGGATTAAGAGGAGCACTACAACAGAAAGGATTATTAGCGACAAATGTTTCAGTGTCAAATTATTTTTCTTCGGTAAATGTGGCCTTTAGCGACGAACATATACGTTCCTCGTAAAAAGGGCCATGAACTTTAGAGAGAAACTTATATTCCTCGCTAAAAGTGATATTCAACGACAAATTTTTTGGTTCGTCGTTAATTGTTAACATGATATGGTCGCCTAAACCATAAGGAAAATAGCGACGAATTTGGAGCTTTTAGCGAGGAATGAATTCATCACTTAAAAGACATTCGTCGAGGAATTTACATTTTTGTCACTATATGTTAGGTGAGAATTATGTAAAATCCGTCAACTGTATTAGCAACAAAAATTGTGATTTCTCGCTAAAAGTATGTGTTTCCCGAGAAAATAATTTGTCGCTTAACGTATAAGTTGGCGAGGAAATTCCATTTTCATCGTTATTGCTTGGGTAAAAATAGAGAACATGGCTCAAAGACATTAACGAGAAAAGTTTAAATTCCTCACCATAGGTTCATCTTTTAGGAGAAATATTTTTGTAATTGAAACAACTATTTACGAAGGAAATATCACTTTTGTTGTTATATATAATAGATAGATAGATATAATATATATTAATAAATTAAACTTATAGTAATGTTTAATTTTTTTAGTATAGTGCATGATACATCTAGAATACTATGTAATATCACTTCATATCTATGAAAAAAATCTATAATAAAAAATACATGATATTAAATGACTTTGTAACACTAGGTCAAAAAAGGTGTTTTACATCACTAAATATACAGCGGTTCCATGTCCATTTGATGTATTAAAACACGTTTTGCTTTTATACATCAGTTACTTATTATAACCGGTGTAATAGGTGTTCTTAAAATATATATACCCGATGTGTAAAATATATACATTGGATGCTAAATAAACCGATGTAAAATGAGTGGTGTATAAAGTTTTTTTTTTTCGGAAAATAAATCTGAAAAATGGGCTGAAGACGAGGGTCCGAGACCAGTTACAAAGTAGGTGAGTAGGAGTCTCCAGTTCGATCCAAACCCTAGACTTGTGAGAGGCGCGATTGCTCCTTCTCCGACGGCCCCTGCTCAGCCCGCTTCTTGTCCGGCCGACGACCACCCTTTCTTCATCTCCGGCACTTGAACACTCAATCCACCGTCATTGCTACTTCTTCTTCGGCCACTCCTGCTACTTCTTCATCGGTCGCCCCTGCCGCATCTCAAACCCTAAACGTTCAATCCACCGTCGTTGCTGCTTCTTCGGTCGCCCCTACATCTTCTCCGATGTCGCTGCTCGTCCGCTCACCCCACTGGAACCCTCCATCTCCGCGTCGCCCCTTGTCAGTACCCTAACCCATGACATCCTCGCACCACCACTTCCTCGCTGTTAATCCACCACCACGGCTCCGTTCATCTCCATCGTCCTTTCTCTTCACATCTCTAAGAGGTACGCCCTTTCTCTCCCTCCTGCAATCAATCGAAGTTTTTACTTGAACTCGACTACCAATTAGGGCTAATCGTGTTCCTAAAAAATCAGTTTGTACTTGAAATCAATCGAAGCTTAATAATCAGCCATCTCGTTATTTCATTGAACTTGTCATTAGGGCAGTCATTTTTAGTTCTGAATTCTGCTGATGTTCTATATCTTGCAAACTTATTTCTCCTCTAAAGAGCTGCGTGTTTGTCTCTTACTTTGAACACTGTCAGAATTGCTTGTATGATTTCCTACTCTTGGTGTCAGAGAACATTGTTTGAGTTATCTTTGTTTCGGTGTCGGATGAGCATATGCTATATCTAAAACTGTTTTAGTATTGTATCAGAACGAGAAGGAAATTTTGAATCATACTAAGTTTTGGCTGACTGCCATCAACATCGACAATTTGGTCTGATATATGTTGAATCAAATTCATGACTGTGAGCTAGTTTTATCAACCTTACTGATTTTCTATTATTTGAGAAACATGTCCTCCTTTTTTATGCTTTGAAGGTAGACAAACTATTGGATCCTGCACATAGTCCGTCTGTAGTGTAAAGGAGCTAAATCTAATTTTGCATTGTTTAGGCATACCTTACAGAGGAGACTCTAGGTGTTGTGAGGGAGTTGCTTCCTGAATCTGTTGATGGTGAACTAGCTGCTGTTTGCTCTTGGGCTGATCAGATGCATTTCCACTATCCCTGGAGCAGTGCTTTGCACTATGTTGATACCCCGGATTTTAAATGCTAGTATGATTACTACAGTAAGTTACACCTTTCACCACTTCTGATAGATAGGTGTGTTTTTCAATGTGAGTGGTTAGTTTCCTTGATTTCTATTCCTATTTTACATGGCTATGTGAGCGTCTTCCATACCCATTTTACTTTTGCACATTTCTTTCTCTTCCATACACATTTCTTTCTCTCTTGACTTTTAGATATGCTATATATAAAATAGTCTTTTGCATATTTCTTGACCTTTCACCACTTCGGATAGATAGCTGTGTATATTTCTTAATTTCATTGTTTGATTTGAGGAATAAAAAAATATATAAACATAATTCTAAATTTCTAATCTTCTACTCCACTAATCTTCTCATGTTTAATGTTATTTAAAAAAAAAAATCAAAGCCCTGGATCCACACTTCCACAGTCCAAACACGTATCAAAACCTACTCTTCAACCCTCCATTTTCAGATCCGAGTCTCTCTCTCTCCTCGTCTCGCTCTAGCCTCCTTCTCCGGTACCTCTTATCGTCGCTACTATTCAGTTCATGGCTTCATGCAATAATCTCTTCCACCATCTTGGGTAAGTTCCTTATTCTTGATATATTATGATTATGAATAGATATTTTTGATATGTCTAATAACATATTTCTTAATCTCGGCCTTTGTTTGCAGCTTTACTGACATTATAAGCTGGGTAACGCTCCTAGAAATTCACGTTTAGTAGTTGATTATTTGGTTTGTGCACTTTTTGCAGCTTCATATCCGATCTTGATCTATCTACGCATTTCCTTCTTGTACAAGGCTTCAGATGCAGGTACATTGATATCTTCTCTTTTTAGCTTCAGCAGAGCTGTAATAAGAGCATTTCCTTCTTGTACAAGGCTTGAGATGCAGGTACATTGATGTCGGTAGGCAACCTCGATTTTATGGATAACTCAGCGGCATGTTTTAACTATTTATTCCTACTTGCTTTTTATGTCGAGTATGTTCTCTATAGAATTCAGTAATTGGTTAATTATGTGTTGATCCTTTACAATTAGTTGCATGCCTACACTCTGATTTTTTTTTAAGTCTTGTATATATTATTAATGATTGTTAAACTAAAGTTATGTTATGGTTGTTCAAGAGGGAGTGAATGGGATGTCTTTAGCTCTAATGTGTTTCTAAATAGAAAGAATGCAAATTATAGGGCGGGGAAAGATAATATTATTTTATTTAAGCCTATTAGCTCAAATGATAGAGCGATGTGCTAAAGCACAATGATGCAGGTTCAAATCCTGCATAGGCTACTATAATAATTACAAAAAAAAAATATTTATCATTAATGAGGAAATAAATCTTTTAGCGAAGAAATCATATTTATCGATAAATATCATCATTAACGAGGAAATATACAATTTTGCGAGGAATTAAATTTTATCGTTGTGTGCATTCAATGACTACTATGGAATCCTTCTGCGTATTTAGCGACAAATATAATTACCTTTTACGATAAATTTAATAGTCGCTAAAGACCTATAGCGACAAATGTTGATTTCCTCGCAAAATATTTTTTTGCGACGATTTCATTTTTCCACGTTAGATTCTTTTGTGAGGAGCTTTCAGTGACCATTTAAAAAGGAAGCATATTTCCTCGCTAAATAGCTTTAGCGATGAAATATCGATGTTCAACGAGGAAAAATTTCATCGCTAAAATTGATTTCTGTTGTAGTGAGGGTGTCGAGTCATCGGTAAGATTTTTGTTTTAATACTTAGTAATAGATACATGTATTCATTTCCATGAAATTAGGATTTTAGAAATTTATTAACTTTATCTGAATTAGTTTATTAAAATTTTCAGAAGTAGTTTAGGATTTATTGGAATTAAATAAATGCATCGTTAAATAGTACACTGCCACGATATATTATACTTTTATGAGTACAAAAAACAAATGCATCGTTAAATAGTACACTGCCACGATATAGAGTAGTGTTTGGTTACCGGATGTTTTAAAATAATCAAAACTGTTTTCCTTATAAAAAAAACACAAAGAATAGAGGATGTGTGTCCTTAATGAAAACAACATGCAAAAGTCGTAGCAAGATTCTTGGTCGGTATCTAGGAGGTTTGTTACCTCACACTGTCTCAAGTCTATGTGTGTGACCTTTGCACACACATCTTGGAAGTGATCAAAACATAAGCACAACCCTAAAGGCCTAAACCCTATCAACCCTAAAACCTAGCAACCCTGGAGCCAATACACGCATCCATGATGTGTGTGCACTCATTTTGGATGCATGTATTGCACAACCTTAAACCTTAACAACCTTAACCCATCCCTAACCATGAAGCCACTGCACGCATCTGGGATGCGTGGGCACTCATCTAGGATGCGTGTGCACTCATCTAAAATGCGTGTACATCTTGGTTGCGAAGCACCTGGATACCGACCAGGAATCTTGCTAAGACATTTGTGTCTTCATTTCACGGTGAACACACATCTAGGATGCATGTGCCCTTATCCTGGACGAGTTTAATAGAAAGTATGTAACTTACATCATAAACTTACATTGTAACAACATTTTTTGTTATTTAAACTTCAACAACATTTGAAACTTACATAAAATTTAACAACAGAAACAAGCATTATATAATATTTTCTTTGTTCATTAACAAATATGGATATGTACTAGTTTAAGTCAGAGATCTACCAGACTACCACTAAGTTTCCGGTTCATTCGATAGTCCTCAATAAGACTTGCATATTGTGCGTCATATTAGTCGACACTCTGGTCATGGGAGTCTCTCCAGTATTTGGCGATAAGAGGCATGGGAAATAGATTTTTCATAGTCACCTATAAAATAGAGGACGGTAAGATAACTTATGTTCAAAGTAAATAAAAAATAGAATCGAATATAAAAGATAAGCTTAATGTGACAAAATGAGCACACCATCCTATTAAGCAAATCACGATGATCGCTCCAAAAGATGGTGCACCAGGAGCAGAAGCCTATATGACAAGTGGGAGGAAAGTCATTGGTGTGTTTTAGTCCAAATATACAAGAGTGCATTGATACGTCATCCCAAATACACGGCCATCCTCCGGCAAAGCCAACCAACACCGCTCATGCACATTGATATTCCGAACCCCTAATTGAAATGCACCTTGAATACTATGAGTCTTCAATCCGACTTGTTGGCTCATCCGTATACACCAATAAGTAGCTGATATCATTTTGGATGGAGATTCACTTCTCTTATCATCTCCATTCGTAGGTCAAGCCATGCTTGTTCACCAAATCCCATGGTGAATGATAATGCTCAAAATTCACAAAGTTCCTCCGATCTCACATCTTGCACACGACGAATGAATGATTTCAAGAACTCGTCAAGGGTGTTAATCCCAAAGTTAAATGAATCAACTACAACTTCTGGGCATGTGGGCACATACCTTGTACTCCTTGAGGTCCCATAATGGGACGCCCATACATCCCACGTGTTGCAACACGCGATGACTCATCCAGCAGAGGAATGGGTTCGTTAGTGTATGCCCACCTGTCGGAGTTTGAGGGTCATTAGGATCCTCGGACCATGTTTCCTCCCCATTGGAAGATTCATCCATGTCCCGTTTCTCTTGTGCCATATCCTCAAAGAAGCTTAACCGATGGGTACTTGTGAGCTTTAGAATGTTGTGTGTTCTAACACCCTAAATAGTAATATCTCTCCCTTCAACCAATAACGAATATTAACAGCAAGTAAATGTCGACCCCATAGAGAGTGTGTGTGACTTTGGCTAATCGTAAGGTGTAAGCAAGCGAATCGTAACAATAGCAATAGTAAGAGAGAAAAAATAAATAATAGTAACAATGATTGAGATGATAGAATAATAATATGGCGAGAATATAGCTTCACTTATAATCGCAACATTGGTAACGTCATGATCATCGAGTTGTTTGGTTATGCTTGACTATCTTAGTGTTGATTTGTGCACAAAGTTGTATAGCTTCCTGATTCGATAACTATCAACTCCCTAAACTCGTGCATGGGGTTCAAGAAGCAATAAGTCCTTAATCATCTAAGCATATAATTTATGTAATTCCTCTTATTCGATGTGTCATTGACGAGGGGGTTTCTCGACCAAACAAATTTATAGTCAAGACCCCACTATAGGATAGGGTAGCCAGGTTCGTCCTCAGGAGAGAAGTATGTGGTTCTAGGTTTAGTGTGTTTCGGGGTTCAAGGATAGCGGGAAAAAGTGGCGGGGGTTGCTGTCGACGTCGAGAAGAATTGGTCGACGTCGGGGGAATGGCAGGAGAAGAGGTGATTCCAAGGTTAGGGATCACCACAACAATAAACATATGTGTAGATTATAAATCACATAAAGATGCATGCTTTATATCAAATAACTTTCGTCATTAATAAATAGGAATATAGAGGCTTTCACATAAACCCTAAGTGTTACTACCTTTTCTTAATTAGGATTAATCGGCCTCCGCAATTAAACCCTAATTACTATCCAAATTCATAATAAGATCACTTTCGCTTCAATATCATGAATAAGGAATTTCCCCAAATTTCGCAAAGGATTAAGCATATAGGTAGATGGTGATAAAGACATAAAAATTCATGGGTTTATAAATTAAACACACATATCTATTTTTAGGATCACCCCAACCCTAGAAGAGGAAAATTAGAAACAAAACATAATGAAAGAAACTAACTTTATCATAAAATCTAAAACTTACAAAACCTTCCACACGCTCCTCCTCCTCTCCCACTCGACTCTCCTTGCGCCCGAAGATGGCTTTACTTGAATTTAGGAAAATCAGCCCCTAAGGCTTTATTTATAGGTCACAATCATTGCTATCCAAGGAAAGAGCAATTTTATCTTTATCTATATCTATCTATCTATTTCCTAAGATAAAACATTGATAATTAAATAAATAAATGGAAAATATTAAACACCCCCTAGGTAAATTAAGGAATTACTAAAGTAGATAAATATCTTCCATCTTGATAGAATATCTTTTGCTTCATGTGGAAGAAAGCCCACTCGGAATCTGGACTCGAAATCGACTCTGGATGGTCACTCGATATCGACCACGTTAGGTCGATATCGACCTGTCGTCTCAGCTTCACTCGATCTCGTCTTCTGGAATGATTTCGACCTGTCTTTACTCGATATCAACCAAAGGTGCTCGATATCGACCTCTTCTGTATTTGTCCCAGTGTCTGGTCGATTTCTAGCATTCCTGGTCGACGGGATCCACTCGATATCGACCAAGTTAGGTCGATATCAACCTCTTTGACAGTTCTCAGCATTCTGCATCCATCTTCAAACGCACTTTCTCGAGTCCTCGTTCGTCCGCATGACGCATATGAATTTGCATTGGAAAACTCTTTTCGAGGGATACAACTTTTACGAACACATCAAAGCTTGATTCAGAATTATAAATGGTCAAAAGTGTAATTTTCTCTAGATTCACCATCATGTGCTCTTCCTTAGCTTCCCCAATGTTTTCATGATTTTCCTTTAAGCTCCAAAGTGCGTCCGATTTCTGCGAAATTAAATAGAAACTTGTGTAGACCTCCATATATTGCAAATAAAAATAAACTACAAAGATCTTATGCTTTCCCAATATAAAATTATAAAATATGGACATAAATCGACATAAAAGATAGTATAAAACATGGTGAAATAGGCGTACATCAGTCATCTGGTTGTCAACCCATCTATCGCTTCCACTAAAAATAATAGGGTCAAGTCGCTGGCAGCGAGTGCTCCTGGTCGTCCTCGGCTTCTCAGGCAGCTTCTTCTCGTCGACTCCGGACATGGCGTCGGGCTTCGTCGACCTAGACCAGTGCTTGTCGAGGTCGAATAGGGTCCGGAGCTTGGGTTGTCTGGTTCTCGATCAGGCCTGGTCGACCAAGCTGGTGCTCGGACATGGTGGTCTATGTCGAATAGGGCCTACTCGAGATCGAGTAGCCCCATCTCTCAGTCTTGTTTTGCTGCTTTGACTTTGGACTTCTGTAGTGTTTTTCCGAGCTTTTCCGACCTTCTGTAGAATTGCTGTAAACGCCTCGATTTCTGCGATTTAAACAGAAACTCGTGTAGATTCCATAATTTGACAAATAAGCATAAACTACATAGATTCTGCATTATCTAAACCCAAATGAATGCAATGTATACAAAAATCGGTATAAAAGTTGCTGTAAAACATGGCAGATTCCGCTCACAACACCTGGCGTCCCTTGGGGGTGACGCCAAGTCTTTTGGGAGTGACGGCTTTCTTGGTTTTGGGTGCCATGGAAGTAGTCGGTTAGGGTTTCTTTGAGAGGTTGAAGATGAAGGAGTGGAAAGGGTTTGGAAAAATCTGAGTGTGGGTTGTACTTGGGTACATAATTGGTTTAAGTAGAGAGAGAGGGTGACGGATTGATGGGATGGGTTTAGGGTTCCAAGGAAAGAAATCATTACCTTGCCAAGTTGAAGGATTTTCAAATTCAAATTCAAATTTCCCTAAAAATCGGACTAAACACAAACCAATTTAGTTCCAAAAATAAAAAATCTTAACGGTTAAGGAAACCATAGAAATAGGCAATTTTTGAAATCCGATTAAAATAAATATAATTGATTAAATATCTAAAAACATATTAACCAAAAATATATGATCCGATATATGTACTCCACTGTTCAGTTTGCAGACCTTGACATAACTCTCAAAGGTCTTGACACTGAGTGGAGTTTATCTTTCGTAAAGGGAAAGCTCCCCCTACGAAAGTGCATCCTTGTCAAGCATCCCAATCTCTCGTCTAATGAAGGTGAACCTGTCCTCTGCCAAAGGCTTAGTGAAAATGTCAGCCCATTGATAATCAGTAGAAATAAAAGATATGGACACATCACCTTTTTCAACATGATCTCTAATGAAATGATGTCTTACATCAATATGCTTGGTCCTTGAATGCTGAATAGGATTCTTAGTGATGGATATGGCACTTGTATTGTCACACTTAATTGGGATACCCTTGAGGTTGATGCCAAGATCTCGCATTTGTTGAGCTATCCAAAGGATTTGGGAGCAACAAGCTCCAGCTGCAATGTATTCGGCTTCTGCAGTGGATAGAGAACCAGAGTTTTGCTTCTTTGAGTGCCAACTTATCAAAGATGCTCCTAAGAATTGGCAACATCCTGATGTGCTCTTTCTATCCACCTTGTAGCCTGCAAAATCTGCATCAGAATATCCAATTAAAGTGAAATCCTTTTGCTTTGGGTACCATAGTCCAAGTTCCTTAGTGCCATTGAGACATCGAAAGATCCTCTTCACAGCCACGAGGTGAGATTCTTTGGGATCAACTTGAAACCTAGCACACATGCAAACACTAAACATAATGTCAGGTCTACTAGCCGTGAGATATAATAGAGATCCAATCATTCCTCGATACTCCTTTTGATTGACACTTGTTCCAGTCTTGTCTTGATCCAGAGACAATGTTGAGCTCATGGGAGTCTTGGCTGCTTTGGATTGATCCATCTTGAACTTCTTCAAGAGATCCTTAGTGTACTTGCTTTGGTTAACGAAGATCCCTTTCTTGGATTGATGAACTTGTAACCCCAAAAAGAAGTTGAGTTCACCCATTAAGCTCATCTCAAATTCACTGCACATAATGTCAGAAAATTCCTTGCACAAAGATGTGTTAGTAGCACCAAATAATATATCATCAACATAAATTTGAATAACCAAAATGTCCTTTCCTTTGGTTTCGATAAAAAGAGTCTTGTCGATCAACCCTCTTTTAAAATCATTTTCTAAAAGATATTTTGACAAGCGCTCGTACCAAACTCTTGGGGCTTGTTTCAAACCATAAAGCGCCTTGTCAAGTTTGTAAACATGATTGGGAAAATCTGAACTTTCAAAACCTGGGGGTTGAGCCACATAAACTTCTTCTTCTAAAAAACCATTAAGAAAAGCACACTTGACATCCATTTGATATAACTTTATGCCCATGAAAGATGCAAATGCTAATAAAATGCGAATGGCTTCAAGCCTGGCTACGGGAGCAAAGGTCTCCTCGTAGTCAATACCTTCCTCTTGATTGTAGCCTTGAGCAACAAGCCGTGCCTTGTTCCTCACAATCTTGCCATTCTCATCTAGCTTGTTTCGAAACACCCATCGAGTGCCAATGACTGATTGATGCTTTGGTCTAGGCTTCAAAGTCCAGACTTTGTTCCTCTCAAATTCATTAAGTTCACTTTGCATAGCTATAATCCAGTCTGGCTCTTGAAGGGGCTCGTTTACCTTCTTTGGCTCAATAAGAGAAACAAACGCGTTAAAAGCACAAAGATCTTTAAGTTTAGAACGAGTTTGAACACTTGAAGTAGGGTCAGAAATGATATCCTTTAATGAGTGTGATGAGGAGTATTTGAATTTCCTTTTGCTAGTCTCAGCTCCTTGATACGTCACACCATCAGGATTGATTTGTGGTACATCTGACTCCATGGTCCTGTTAGGTTTAGTTACAGCAGTTTCTGACGTCTCAACACTGTTGGATTGGACACCAAGGGCTTTGGACGCATCTTCAACACCTTGGGCCAATTCTTCAGTGTTAAGAATTGGTTCCTGCATGTTCCTTTTCTCTGTGTTCATGGTAGCAGCATCATCACCTTCCTCGTTCTCTTCATGGATATTGAGATCTATATCTGCAACACTTTCACTCAAAGCACCATCATTTCATTCATCAAAAATAACATGTATACTTTCTTCAACAACCTGGGTCCTTTTATTGAAGATTCTATAAGCTTTGCTACTCGTAGAATAGCCAAGAAATATACCTTCATCACTACGCGCATAAAATTTCCCAAGGTTATCTTTTCCATTGTTATGAACAAAACAAGTACAACCAAAGGGTTTAAAATAAGATATAAGTGGTTTGCGGCCTTTGAAAAGTTCATAAGGAGTTTTCTTTAAGATGGAACGAATAAGACAACGATTTAAAATGTAGTTAGCTGTGTTAACAGCTTCAGCCCAATAGGTTTTAGGTAATGCATTTTCTAAAAGCATAGTCCTGGCCATATCCTCTAAGGTGCGGTTCTTGCGTTCCACAACCCCGTTTTGTTGAGGTGTCCTAGGAGCAGAAAAGTTATGGGAGATCCCTTATTTAGCACAAAACAAATCAAACTGAAGTTGATCAAACTCCCTACCATGATCACTCCGAATAGACACTATGGGCTCATTTCTTAAAGTTTGCAACTCCTTACAAAGTTTTGAAAACTCAAATAAGGCCTCTGATTTTTCTTTCAAAAATGCAACCCAAGTATATCTAGAAAAATCATCAACAACAACTAGCATGTACTTTTTACCATTAGGAGATTTGACTCGCATAGGACCACATAAATCCATATGTAAAAGTTCAAGGGGTCTAGAAGAACTTACAACCTATTTGGGTTTGAAGGAGCTACGTGTTTGTTTACCTCGTGTGCAAGCATTACACATGTCAATACCTTTGAAGTCCATCTCAGGTAGCCCTCTTACAAGCCCTTTGGACACAAGCTTCTGTAGTGTATGTGGACTCACATGACTGAGTCTCCTATGCCAAAGCTTTGGATCATCCGTCAAGGCCTTTAAACAGGTTAAGCTTCCTTGTGCCACTTGATCAGCATTTACAGCGTATATGCTGTTGTAACGTTATGCAGTCAGAATAACTTCACCTGTATCATCTCTGCACACTATACATCTTTTCTTGTTAAATCTGACATTGTTACCACTATCACATAATTGAGAGACACTAAGCAAATTATACTTTAAACCATTAACAAGATAGACATTTTTAATACTATGGTTGGAATCACTTCCAACACTACCAATACCAACAATGTCGCATTTCCCTTTGTCACCAAGAGTGATTGTTCCCGTGGATTGCTCCTTTAGATCATGAAAGAGAGAACTCTTCCCACTCATATGCCTCGAGCAACCACTATCAATAATCCATTTGTGTTCTTTCACCTTGGTGATCTCCTGCAAAACAAACATCAACCTTTGTGGCTAGACCAATAAGCAAATTTGGATCCATTGTTGGGGTAAACCATATTTGGTAAAATAGTGCCTTTTGGGACCCAAACTTGTGTTATCCGTTCTTTTCTCAAATGAACAGGAAATGTATTGCGAATAATATAAGGATCCTTTCTTCTATAAGGGCAGGTCTCTTTTACATGTCCCTTCCTAGCACAATGGTGACATATAGGAGAGGTTCTGCTTCCTTTAGCCTTTACAAAAGTGGTAATGTGTTGCTTCTTTAAAAACTTTGGATTGTAACCAATACCACTTTTGTTTAGAGAGCTTTGTTGCTCACCCAACATCTTATCGAGAGTGCCTTTGGATTTGGTAAAACTTATGAGGGCTGTCTGTTGGTCTAGAATCTTATTATTCAGGGAGATCTTCTCGTTCTCTAAGTCATGATGCTCATTTCTTAGAGAGGAGAGATCTTGCTTGAGTTCAGATTTCTCCGAGTCAAGCGTCTTGACTTTAATGTCAAGACCTGAATAAGAAGCTTCAAGACCTTTGACCCTCATAGACAGATCCTCAATAGTTCTTTCCTGGTCCATAGTTCTCTTAATAAGAATGTTAGTTTGGGCAATAAGCTTCTCTTCATTGGAATCATATTTGAAAGGAATTCCGATAATACCTCTTTTGGACTTTCCATAAGTTCTCTTACAGTAGCTTCAAGCTTTTTATCGTGGGATTCATCTTCTGAGGCCATAAGACAAATGTTGGCCTTCTCATCATCGGAGTCAGAGTCGGAATCGCTCCAAGTAGCTACCATAGCTTTCTTCTTCCATTTGTCACCTTTCTTGGGCTGACTCTTTGTCTTTTGAGGACAGTCTTTCACAAGATGATCTGTTTCACCACATTCAAAACAAGACAACGGTTTAGTCTTCTTTTCATACTTGTTGTATTGAGGCTTACCTCGAAATTTTGAAGACTCTGATCCATCCTTGTTGTTGAATTGCTTCTTCATTTTGAGAATTCTAGCAAGTCCTCTTGTGATAAGAGCAAAAGGATCATCCTCATCGTCATCTTCTTCTTCGGAATCAGATCCATCCTTGGGCTCATCCTTCTTAGACTTGAGTGCCAAGTTCTTGGTGCTAGCTGGAAGTTCTCCATCGTCTTCATTAAGGATCATCTCATGCGTGATCAGCTTCCCAAGGAGGTCATCAAGGGGTAGAGTGGTGAGGTCCTGGGCTTCTTCTATAGCTGTTACTTTTGGACCCCATTTCTCCTTTGGAAGGCACCTTAGTATCTTTCTCACTTTCTCAACGTTGATAAAGCTCTTGCCGAGAGAGTCAAGGTTGTTGGTGATTTCTGTGAATCGTGTGAACATGGCTTTGATTGACTCATCAGACTTCATCTTGAAGAGCTCATACTTTCGAAGGAAGATGCTGATCTTGGTGTCTTTCACTTGGCTCGTTCCTTCATAGGTGACGACCAACTTGTCCCAAATTTCTTTAGCTGACCTACAAGAGGAAATACGGTTAAACTCATCAGTGCTAAGACCACAATAAAGTAAGTTAATAGCCCTGTAGTTTTTGGAGATGGTTTCAAGATCTGCTTGGTTGTATTCAGACTCCTTCTTTGCCACTTTGGTATCGTTTGGTCCTTCCTTCTCTGGAATCTTCGGACCATTCTCTATAATGTTCCAAAGCTCTAGATCTTGGTCTATGATGAACATCTTCATCAAAGATCTCCAGTGGACAAAGTTGTTTCCTACAAAGAGCGGCGGTCTGCTTGTGGACCTTCCCTGTGCAAATCCTTCGCTTGCTTCACCAGACATGATCGAAAACTCACAAGATTGTTAGATCAAAAACAGTGAGTAAAGCTCTGATACCAATTGAAGGTTCGATAATATAAAACAATGTAATATAGAAATACTCTAGAAGGGGGGTTGAATAGAGTATGCCCGTTTTTCGCAGAAAGTCTCAAGACTTTTGGAGCTGGAACCAAAACCTTTGAGATAAACCTGAATCACAAAGTTAAACAATTCGAACCAAGTGCGGAAATAAGGTAAAGCAAGTAAGTAAAGGACACGAGTAATTGTTTACGAGGTTCAGCACAACTGGCCTACGTCCCCGCCTAGGGTTCTTCCACAACCCTAGGATTCAAAGGCTTTATTGATTGCTTAGCTTAGGATCCTAATAGCTCACCGAGAAGCCTCTCTCCTATACAATTGCAATCTAGTCAACTCACGTTCCCTTGGAGTCCTAGACCAATCTAGAAGAGCCCCACCTCTCTCAGCTATCTGGTACAATCCTCTAACTCTCGCAAATCAATAGCCTAGTGCAACTTCCCGAGTTATAAACTCTCGAGTAACACTTGAAATAAATATATCCTATAAGCTCACAGTGACTCTCAAAGGCTTTGAAATAAACAACAAACGATTTGAGCGCTTTGCAGAGAGACACTTGGAAGACAGATCGCTTGAATGAATGAAGCTCGTGTAGCACTTGTACTTCTGTCTTCACCTTCCTTTCCTTTATATACTAGCATGGAGATAGCATGGAGCGTGTGGATCTTCATCACCAGATCTCCAACGGCTCTTTTGGAATCAGTTCGATCTTGTAATCTTCTATATAAGGATACTTTGAAACGCCATGATCTAATTTGAACTGATCTCTTCAAAATGTAAAAGGAAGGATGCAATCTTCGAATATACTTCCTGAAATGGTTAGTTATACATATATATATAATATAGTGGAAGTATATAGTAAGATAAAATAATATACGAATAATAAGATAGGTTTTGTATTTCATCAACTGTTAATGCTCCAAGGCCTTTGACACAAACATCCTGTCAAAGCCTTTGGAACATCTATTCCGATTTTCATCAAGGGAGGGAGTTATCAATCTCCCCCTTGATGAAAGACAAAACCTGTGCGTCCCTGCAACTTAGTCAAACAGATATATCAAAATCAAAATCAGACTAAGTACCTGCAAGGGTTAGACAAATGTTGGATCAAATTTTTAAAGCATGCAAAAACTATCCAACGGAAAACCATAAATCAAAAACCAAGGTCCTCCACGACCTTTAAACAGAGGTTTTCAAAGTCTAACGATCATCTCCCCCTTTTTGTCTTTCAACAAAGGGCGGAGGTAAAACAGTCACCAGAAGTTATCAAAAGTTTTGAAAACGTTTCCAAAAACCAGCAAAGTAACAAGTTTCAGGGGTGGGATAGGGTGGGATAGGTTTAGGGCTAAGTCAATCCAGAGCATCATCGGTGAGCCTCGTTCACAGTCCTTCCAGCATCGTTGAAATCCCGCTCATCGTCGTCATCAACTCCTTCTGCAGCTCCTTAATATCCAAGCGAACTTCCTCCAAGCCCAACTCAAGGTTGTCCATGCGTTCATCGAAAGCTGGAGCAGTGGGAAAGGCTTTTGAAGGAGTGGCAAGACTCAAGGTCCCTTGGGGAGACCGAGTGATGCCAATCTTTTCAAGGCCTTTGGAGTCGAACTTACCCGTATGACGCAGCTGTTCTTGATTTTTGACATCAATTCCAGAAGCTTTGAAGATAGGGGTCAAAAGGGTAGCAAAGGGGAGGGGAGAGCCTTTTCGAGCTTTTCTGGGATGGGCCATGGTTCCAAGGATAGTGTTGGCCAGATCAGGATCAAGGCCATTTATAATGCGATAGAGCAGGACCATGGCATTGTCGGTTAGGAGTGAGCCAGAGTTGAGACGGGGTAAGAGGCATCTAACAATGATGTTAAAGATAATTTTTGCCTCAAGGGTTAGGGATGAGTGGGTGCGTTGTTTTGAGGTGCTGTTGGACGCTTCGGGTAGGAGATATTTGGCTCGGGCTAGGATGATGCAGTTTTCTTTTGAGGGGTTTACTTGAGCAGGTGGAACAGGGGTAGGTAAGCCTAGAGAGTCTGCAAAGTCATTGGAGTTGAGAGAGATTCTAACCCCTTTGACGACAGACTCCAAAGACCAACCATCAGGATCGCTTTTGGCTTTTAGGTTTATGTAGAAAAGTCGGGTAAGCTCGGGGTAGTAAACAGTCTCAAGATTAATAAGGTTCCAGGCAGGGGATTTTTTGAGGAGCTCAATGCAAGGTAACTTCAAAGCTTCAAAGAACTCGACATCAACAAAATCAGAGCAACTAATCTTACGAGTTCTAAACTCGTCTACCCACTTACCAGCAGTCTCAGCATCTTGAAACCAAGAGGAGGGCAAGGATTGATTTACCTGGATATAGGCCGGGGGGTCTGCGTTCTTTCTGCGCGCAACAGTTGGAGCAGCTCTCTTGGCAGGCGCTACAAGACTCTTGACAGGGCCTTTCCTGGTACGCTTAGGGGATGGAGGTTTGACTGGAGCAGGGGCTTTCCGCTTCTTCGGAGACGGGGGAGGAGGAGGAGAAGGAGAAGGGGATTCTTCCTCCTCTTCCTCAGACCCCGAGTCTTCACCGGACCCCGCTTCATCACCTTCAGGTTCCTCGTCCTCTCCGGATCCCTCATGCTCTTCCTCTTCCTCTTCTTCTTCCTCAGGCTCCACCTCAGATGGAACCTCTTCGACTTCGGCTTCCTTCCGAATTCGCTCAGCTTCCTCCTCGGCCAGTCTCTTAGCAATCTCGGCCTCCTCATCGGCCTTTTTCTGTCTCAAGGCCTCCTCCTCGGCTTCCCTGGCAGCATCTCTTTCCAGGGTGGCATCAAGGTCGTCTTCCTCTTCTTCCTCATCCTCTTCCTCAGCCAGGATCTTTCTCTTCCCCTTTTGTTTAGCACTCAAGGGTTTCTTAGCAGCACGTTTCTGAGAGCCTTTGGGAGCCGTGGCCGAGCTCGTCTTAACGGTGCTCTGGATAACTGCTGGGATGATGGCTTGAGTAGCAGGTTCGGGTGTGGGAGAGGTAGCAGTGGCCTGGTGTTGTAAGAGGAAATCGAGAATGCAAAACAATAAGTAAACAAAGTAAAGCAAACCGATCGAATCCCAGCAAATAATGTTCAAGACTCCCTCCAAATGTAGTAAGAGCAAGTCAGGTTCGAATCCTCGAGGAAGCTGGTCAGCGGATCCTAGGTAGCAGCGGAATCTCACGGACTGAAGTCGACCACAGTGGTACTCGACTTCGACTAAGGGCTAGTCGACAGGGGTCAGGCACAGTCGAACACAGCAGCAACTCGGCGAAGTCTACTCGACCTCGACTAGGCGTACTCGATCTCGAGTAGGGCCTTCGTCGACTTCGGCTTGTCTTGTCGAGTTTCTGCACAATTGAGCTACGACGATCTGGGATCGGAGGTCAGTGGTCGAGGTCGACCAGGGGCTGGTCGAGATCGACAAGGGAGGGAAAAACGTAAAAACAAGTGCAGAATTCGGTTTTGTGACTTTATGAATGTGGGGAACTTCCAAGATTAGGGTTTGCGACAACGATCACCATGCAAGCGAAATATAAATCACAAAAGGCGGTAACTTTATCGATAAAGGAAAAGGCTTTCACCTAATCCGACAAGTAGGAATATAAATCTCGCGATAAATAATCCTAATTGCATCTATTCCTTTTCGTAATTAGCATTTATAATCTTTCGAATAGAAATCCTAATTACTAACCAAGTTTCACAACATGAGTTCTTCAATTTCTCAATCAAAGATGAAGCCCATAGAGAATAGATTAAGATAACGACAAAATACCTCCTTCCGCAATCGCTAATCCGCCGACATGGCTCTCGTTGGGCTCACACCAACCCCAGAAGTAGGTGGACTACTCGCTCTTCATTGCAATTGCAGACATCATTGATTTGAAAGAAATAACTTGCATTAACTAAATTCAAAGCTTTTACAATTCCGGCAATCAACCGTCGTAAACTGCCAAAACCTTAAAAACCTTAAACTCCTAAATCGTCTCTGTGGAACTACTTGTCTCTGACTGAAACTGAATGAATAAAACTGAGCCCTATGGGCTTTATTTATAGCCTTCTACTCCTTGCTAATCAAGGATAGAATATCTATATCTATATCTAAAACTATATCTAAGACTTAAAAGATAAATAAAAGACATAAAGGAATTAAATCTAACTAGGAAAAAGATAATTCTAAATAGGATAGTATGTCTTCATGTTGATAGATCGCCTTCCATAGATAGAACTTGATGTAATAGGATAGAATCTCGGCCAAATCTGGATATAATCTTCCGCCTTCGGCATCACGGAACTCCAATCCTACTCGGACTGCACAAGTCGAGAAGATTCTGGAAGCTGGGTCTAGTCGACCTCGAGTTGGCCTCGTCGACCTCGAGTAGGATTAGTCGTCTCGGCTTGCTGGTGCTCGATGTGGCTCGGAGTTGGCTCACTGGTGCTTGTCGATCTCGACCAGTCGTAGTCGATCTCGACTAAGATGGCTCATCGACATGGTCTTCCTCGGGTTGGGGTTCTCGACTGGCTCGGACAAGGAGTCAGGCTCTCGTCGACCTCGACAAGAGCTTCTCGAGGTCGAGTTGGGTGTTGCTTCCGCTTCCGCGAGCTGGCTCTTCCGCTGGCAGCGGGTGGCTTCTTCCGCGGCAGCGAGATCCCTTTTCCGCTGCAGCGGGTCAAGTCGCTGGCAGCGAGTGCTCCTGGTCGTCCTCGGCTTCTCAGGCAGCTTCTTCTCGTCGACTCCGGACATGGCGTCGGGCTTCGTCGACCTAGACCAGTGCTTGTTGAGGTCGAATAGGGTCCGGAGCTTGGGTTGTCTGGTTCTCGATCAGGCCTGGTCGACCAAGCTGGTGCTCGGACATGGTGGTCTATGTCGAATAGGGCCTACTCGAGATCGAGTAGCCCCATCTCTCAGTCTTGTTTTGCTGCTTTGACTTTGGACTTCTGTAGTGTTTTTCCGAGCTTTTCCGACCTTCTGTAGAATTGCTGTAAACGCCTCGATTTCTGCGATTTAAACAGAAACTGGTGTAGATTCCATAATTTGACAAATAAGCATAAACTACATAGATTCTGCATTATCTAAACCCAAATGAATGCAATGTATACAAAAATCGGTATAAAGGTTGCTGTAAAACATGGCAGATTCCGCTCACAACACCTGGCGTCCCTTGGGGGTGGCGCCAAGTCTTTTGGGAGTGACGGCTTTCTTGGTTTTGGGTGCCATGGAAGTAATCGGTTAGGGTTTCTTTGAGAGGTTGAAGATGAAGGAGTGGAAAGGGTTTGGAAAAATCTGAGTGTGGGTTGTACTTGGGTACATAATTGGTTTAAGTAGAGAGAGAGGGTGACGGATTGATGGGATGGGTTTAGGGTTCCAAGGAAAGAAATCATTACCTTGCCAAGTTGAAGGATTTTCAAATTCAAATTCAAATTTCCCTAAAAATCGGACTAAACACAAACCAATTTAGTTCCAAAAATAAAAAATCTTAACGGTTAAGGAAACCATAGAAATAGGCAATTTTTGAAATCCGATTAAAATAAATATAATTGATTAAATATCTAAAAACATATTAACCAAAAATATATGATCCGATATATGTACTCCACTGTTCAGTTTGCAGACCTTGACATAACTCTCAAAGGTCTTGACACTGAGTGGAGTTTATCTTTCGTAAAGGGAAAGCTCCCCCTACGAAAGTGCATCCTTGTCAAGCATCCCAATCTCTCGTCTAATGAAGGTGAACCTGTCCTCTGCCAAAGGCTTAGTGAAAATGTCAGCCCATTGATAATCAGTAGAAATAAAAGATATGGACACATCACCTTTTTCAACATGATCTCTAATGAAATGATGTCTTACATCAATATGCTTGGTCCTTGAATGCTGAATAGGATTCTTAGTGATGGATATGGCACTTGTATTGTCACACTTAATTGGGATACCCTTGAGGTTGATGCCAAGATCTCGCATTTGTTGAGCTATCCAAAGGATTTGGGAGCAACAAGCTCCAGCTGCAATGTATTCGGCTTCTGCAGTGGATAGAGCAACAGAGTTTTGCTTCTTTGAGTGCCAACTTATCAAAGATGCTCCTAAGAATTGGCAACATCCTGATGTGCTCTTTCTATCCACCTTGTAGCCTGCAAAATCTGCATCAGAATATCCAATTAAAGTGAAATCCTTTTGCTTTGGGTACCATAGTCCAAGTTCCTTAGTGCCATTGAGACATCGAAAGATCCTCTTCACAGCCACGAGGTGAGATTCTTTGGGATCAACTTGAAACCTAGCACACATGCAAACACTAAACATAATGTCAGGTCTACTAGCCGTGAGATATAATAGAGATCCAATCATTCCTCGATACTCCTTTTGATTGACACTTGTTCCAGTCTTGTCTTGATCCAGAGACAATGTTGAGCTCATGGGAGTCTTGGCTGCTTTGGATTGATCCATCTTGAACTTCTTCAAGAGATCCTTAGTGTACTTGCTTTGGTTAACGAAGATCCCTTTCTTGGATTGATGAACTTGTAACCCCAAAAAGAAGTTGAGTTCACCCATTAAGCTCATCTCAAATTCACTGCACATAATGTCAGAAAATTCCTTGCACAAAGATGTGTTAGTAGCACCAAATAATATATCATCAACATAAATTTGAATAACCAAAATGTCCTTTCCTTTGGTTTCGATAAAAAGAGTCTTGTCGATCAACCCTCTTTTAAAATCATTTTCTAAAAGATATTTTGACAAGCGCTCGTACCAAGCTCTTGGGGCTTGTTTCAAACCATAAAGCGCCTTGTCAAGTTTGTAAACATGATTGGGAAAATCTGAACTTTCAAAACCTGGGGGTTGAGCCACATAAACTTCTTCTTCTAAAAAACCATTAAGAAAAGCACACTTGACATCCATTTGATATAACTTTATGCCCATGAAAGATGCAAATGCTAATAAAATGCGAATGGCTTCAAGCCTGGCTACGGGAGCAAAGGTCTCCTCGTAGTCAATACCTTCCTCTTGATTGTAGCCTTGAGCAACAAGCCGTGCCTTGTTCCTCACAATCTTGCCATTCTCATCTAGCTTGTTTCGAAACACCCATCGAGTGCCAATGACTGATTGATGCTTTGGTCTAGGCTTCAAAGTCCAGACTTTGTTCCTCTCAAATTCATTAAGTTCACTTTGCATAGCTATAATCCAGTCTGGCTCTTGAAGGGGCTCGTTTACCTTCTTTGGCTCAATAAGAGAAACAAACGCGTTAAAAGCACAAAGATCTTTAAGTTTAGAACGAGTTTGAACACTTGAAGTAGGGTCAGAAATGATATCCTTTAATGAGTGTGATGAGGAGTATTTGAATTTCCTTTTGCTAGTCTCAGCTCCTTGATACGTCACACCATCAGGATTGATTTGTGGTACATCTGACTCCATGGTCCTGTTAGGTTTAGTTACAGCAGTTTCTGACGTCTCAACACTGTTGGATTGGACACCAAGGGCTTTGGACGCATCTTCAACACCTTGGGCCAATTCTTCAGTGTTAAGAATTGGTTCCTGCATGTTCCTTTTCTCTGTGTTCATGGTAGCAGCATCATCACCTTCCTCGTTCTCTTCATGGATATTGAGATCTATATCTGCAACACTTTCACTCAAAGCACCATCATTGCATTCATCAAAAATAACATGTATACTTTCTTCAACAACCTGGGTCCTTTTATTGAAGATTCTATAAGCTTTGCTACTCGTAGAATAGCCAAGAAATATACCTTCATCACTACGCGCATCAAATTTCCCAAGGTTATCTTTTCCATTGTTATGAACAAAACAAGTACAACCAAAGGGTTTAAAATAAGATATAAGTGGTTTGCGGCCTTTGAAAAGTTCATAAGGAGTTTTCTTTAAGATGGAACGAATAAGACAACGATTTAAAATGTAGTTAGCTGTGTTAACAGCTTCAGCCCAATAGGTTTTAGGTAATGCATTTTCTAAAAGCATAGTCCTGGCCATATCCTCTAAGGTGCGGTTCTTGTGTTCCACAACCCCGTTTTGTTGAGGTGTCCTAGGAGCAGAAAAGTTATGGGAGATCCCTTATTTAGCACAAAACAAATCAAACTGAAGTTGATCAAACTCCCTACCATGATCACTCCGAATAGACACTATGGGCTCATTTCTTAAAGTTTGCAACTCCTTACAATGTTTTAAAAACTCAAATAAGGCCTCTGATTTTTCTTTCAAAAATGCAACCCAAGTATATCTAGAAAAATCATCAACAACAACTAGCATGTACTTTTTACCATTAGGAGATTTGACTCGCATAGGACCACATAAATCCATATGTAAAAGTTCAAGGGGTCTAGAAGAACTTACAACCTATTTGGGTTTGAAGGAGCTACGTGTTTGTTTACCTCGTGTGCAAACATTACACATGTCAATAACTTTGAAGTCCATCTCAGGTAGCCCTCTTACAAGCCCTTTGGACACAAGCTTCTGTAGTGTATGTGGACTCACATGACTGAGTCTCCTATGCCAAAGCTTTGGATCATCCGTCAAGGCCTTTAAATAGGTTAAGCTTCCTTGTGCCACTTGATCAGCATTTACAGCGTATATGCTGTTGTAACGGTATGCAGTCAGAATAACTTCACCTGTATCATCTCTGCACACTATACATCTTTTCTTGTTAAATCTGACATTGTTACCACTATCACATAATTGAGAGACACTAAGCAAATTATACTTTAAACCATTAACAAGATAGACATTTTTAATACTATGGCTGGAATCACTTCCAACACTACCAATACCAACAATGTCGCATTTCCCTTTGTCACCAAGAGTGATTGTTCCCGTGGATTGCTCCTTTAGATCATGAAAGAGAGAACTCTTCCCACTCATATGCCTCGAGCAACCACTATCAATAATCCATTTGTGTTCTTTCACCTTGGTGATCTCCTGCAAAACAAACATCAACCTTTGTGGCTAGACCAATAAGCAAATTTGGATCCATTGTTGGGGTAAACCATATTTGGTAAAATAGTGCCTTTTGGGACCCAAACTTGTGTTATCCGTTCTTTTCTCAAATGAACAGGAAATGTATTGCGAATAATATAAGGATCATTTCTTCTATAAGGGCAGGTCTCTTTTACATGTCCCTTCCTAGCACAATGGTGACATATAGGAGAGGTTCTGCTTCCTTTAGCCTTTACAAAAGTGGTAATGTGTTGCTTCTTTAAAAACTTTGGATTGTAACCAATACCACTTTTGTTTAGAGAGCTTTGTTGCTCACCCAACATCTTATCGAGAGTGCCTTTGGATTTGGTAAAACTTATGAGGGCTGTCTGTTGGTCTAGAATCTTATTATTCAGGGAGATCTTCTCGTTCTCTAAGTCATGATGCTCATTTCTTAGAGAGGAGAGATCTTGCTTGAGTTCAGATTTCTCCGAGTCAAGCGTCTTGACTTTAATGTCAAGACCTGAATAAGAAGCTTCAAGACCTTTGACCCTCATAGACAGATCCTCAATAGTTCTTTCCTGGTCCATAGTTCTCTTAATAAGAATGTTAGTTTGGGCAATAAGCTTTTCTTCATTGGAATAATATTTGAAAGGAATTCCGATAATACCTCTTTTGGACTTTCCATAAGTTCTCTTACAGTAGCTTCAAGCTTTTTATCGTGGGATTCATCTTCTGAGGCCATAAGACAAATGTTGGCCTTCTCATCATCGGAGTCAGAGTCGGAATCGCTCCAAGTAGCTACCATAGCTTTCTTCTTCCATTTGTCACCTTTCTTGGGCTGACTCTTTGTCTTTTGAGGACAGTCTTTCACAAGATGATCTGTTTCACCACATTCAAAACAAGACAACGGTTTAGTCTTCTTTTCATACTTGTTGTATTGAGGCTTACCTCGAAATTTTGAAGACTCTGATCCATCCTTGTTGTTGAATTGCTTCTTCATTTTGAGAATTCTAGCAAGTCCTCTTGTGATAAGAGCAAAAGGATCATCCTCATCGTCATCTTCTTCTTCGGAATCAGATCCATCCTTGGGCTCATCCTTCTTAGACTTGAGTGCCAAGTTCTTGGTGCTAGCTGGAAGTTCTCCATCGTCTTCATTAAGGATCATCTCATGCGTGATCAGCTTCCCAAGGAGGTCATCAAGGGGTAGAGTGGTGAGGTCCTGGGCTTCTTCTATAGCTGTTACTTTTGGACCCCATTTCTCCTTTGGAAGGCACCTTAGTATCTTCCTCACTTTCTCAACGTTGGTCAAGCTCTTGCCGAGAGAGTCAAGGTTGTTGGTGATTTCTGTGAATCGTGTGAACATGGCTTTGATTGACTCATCAGAATTCATCTTGAAGAGCTCATACTTTCGAAGGAAGATGCTGATCTTGGTGTCTTTCACTTGGCTCGTTCCTTCATAGGTGACGACCAACTTGTCCCAAATTTCTTTAGCTGACCTACAAGAGGAAATACGGTTAAACTCATCAGTGCTAAGACCACAATAAAGTAAGTTAATAGCCCTGTAGTTTTTGGAGATGGTTTCAAGATCTGCTTGGTTGTATTCAGACTCCTTCTTTGCCACTTTGGTATCGTTTGGTCCTTCCTTCTCTGGAATCTTCGGACCATTCTCTATAATGTTCCAAAGCTCTAGATCTTGGTCTATGATGAACATCTTCATCAAAGATCTCCAGTGGACAAAGTTGTTTCCTACAAAGAGCGGCGGTCTGCTTGTGGACCTTCCCTGTGCAAATCCTCCGCTTGCTTCACCAGACATGATCGAAAACTCACAAGATTGTTAGATCAAAAACAGTGAGTAAAGCTCTGATACCAATTGAAGGTTCGATAATATAAAACAATGTAATATAGAAATACTCTAGAAGGGGGGTTGAATAGAGTATGCCCGTTTTTCGCAGAAAGTCTCAAGACTTTTGGAGCTGGAACCAAAACCTTTGAGATAAACCTGAATCACAAAGTTAAACAATTCGAACCAAGTGCGGAAATAAGGTAAAGCAAGTAAGTAAAGGACACGAGTAATTGTTTACGAGGTTCAGCACAACTGGCCTACGTCCCCGCCTAGGGTTCTTCCACAACCCTAGGATTCAAAGGCTTTATTGATTGCTTAGCTTAGGATCCTAATAGCTCACCGAGAAGCCTCTCTCCTATACAATTGCAATCTAGTCAACTCACGTTCCCTTGGAGTCCTAGACCAATCTAGAAGAGCCCCACCTCTCTCAGCTATCTAGTACAATCCTCTAACTCTCGCAAATCAATAGCCTAGTGCAACTTCCCGAGTTATAAACTCTCGAGTAACACTTGAAATAAATATATCCTATAAGCTCACAGTGACTCTCAAAGGCTTTGAAATAAACAACAAACGATTTGAGCGCTTTGCAGAGAGACACTTGGAAGACAGATCGCTTGAATGAATGAAGCTCGTGTAGCACTTGTACTTCTGTCTTCACCTTCCTTTCCTTTATATACTAGCATGGAGATAGCATGGAGCGTGTGGATTTTCATCACCAGATCTCCAACGGCTCTTTTGGAATCAGTTCGATCTTGTAATCTTCTATATAAGGATACTTTGAAACGTCATGATCTAATTTGAACTGATCTCTTCAAAATGTAAAAGGAAGGATGCAATCTTCGAATATACTTCCTGAAATGGTTAGTTATATATATATATATATATATATATATATATATATATATATATATATATATATATATATATATATATATATATATATATATATATATATATATATATATATAATATAGTGGAAGTATATAATAAGATAAAATAATATACGAATAATAAGATAGGTTTTGTATTTCATCAACTGCTAATGCTCCAAGGCCTTTGACACAAACATCCTGTCAAAGCCTTTGGAACATCTATTCCGATTTTCATCAAGGGAGGGAGTTATCAATAAACATGTAAAGAATAAGTGTAATGAATAACCAATTATGCATAAGCCATATATAAACTATAAAATAGTATTTAAATAACCCTCACATGTCCTTAACCAATGTATTGAAATATAAGCAAAACTATATAAAAGGTTTAGCCGAGCATGGCTTACCAAAACAACAAAAGGGAAAAGAGAAAAAGATGTGTTGTGAGAGTGTGTGAGTTAGTGTATGGAATGGATGAGAGAAGAGATGTATTTACAGTGCTAGGAAATCATAAGAGTCGACGAAAGTAGGGTAGAAGCAAAGCCCATTGGGCACGATTCGACCGTAGAGAATCTGCTGAGATACAAGGTTGGTGAGCGCCTACACAGCTGGTGTCGAGGCATTCCACGAGTTTTGATGGATTGGCGAGCGCCACAAGGGTGCGGCGGGCGCCGCCTCTGCATTAGTTGTTTTCCTTCTTTCTTCATACGTCGGCCTATCCACTTCTTCTCTTGTCTTCTTCCTTGGCTCTTCTTAGGCTTCAATGGCTCCATGGTATAGCTTTCCTCTTCTCCATGGGCTTGATTATGAGAATCTTCATAAAATAGACATAAAACGCGAAGATTTTGAACTTTGAAACTTAAGATACAGTGAATACCCTTTATGCTTAAAACATTTTTAAAGGTAACTAAATGACTTAAGAATGACTCAATATGCCTATACAAATATTGCAATATCAAATCTCCCACACTTACCTTTTGCTAGTCATCGAGCAAAATCGATTTGAAGACATAATCATTGTATCCCACAAACATGTTTTTTTCATGAAATAGCCTTTAACAAAACCAACATCTTGGGTAAGTGCAAACAATAGTAAATTAGACTAACGTCCTAGCATGTACATAGGTGATCAAGTAGCCCGCGTGCCTTATCCATCCAACCTCACAGAGGAAAATGTGTTTCACTCGCTCTCATGTGTTTAGCCTTTAAGATCAACTCTTAACTCAATTCGATCCTTACACAAGAATCATCTTAAGCATTCACATTTATATAACATTATCTCCACCAAATACTTCAAAACAAATAAGCAACATCAAGAGAATTTTCGCTTAATGAAAGACTTCAAAGAAGACTCCATTCGACGGGGTTGTAATGGGGCTTGGTATGAAAATAAGGGTAACGAGTCATATTTGGCTATGTGGTGATTTCAACTCCGGGAACTAAGATTCCCAAACTTCCAACATATACCAAAATAACTCAAAAGTAAACAAGCTTCCTTGATGATGCAATTTATCCAATTCTCACAAATATAAAATGTAAGCTAGGGCTCTTTATTCCAATAATATTTATTTTTCTTTTCTTATCTTTTTCCGATTTTTCACTCTTTTTTTTTCTTTTTATAGAGACACCTAATGAAGTACAAAATGTGAGGAAATAAAACATATAGCATAGTTACATCTTTGACTTGAAACTTTGACATTATGCATAAATCATAGCTTCTCCTTTCTCCAAATCAACCATAACCAACTCTAATCCTAATCCCGGAGGGGTCAGGGTTATTATCAGTTAAGGATATATTGTATTTTGTGGAGATTTCAAAGATAAAGGCTCAAATTGGCTTCAAGAAAAGGTATAACATAGGGTAGATATGGATAAAAATGGCTAAAAATATGCCTCAATCGTATGAAGTTTATAAGTCAATACTTAGATATTAATGCATAAAAAGAGTAAATCACACAATAAAAGCAGAAGAAATAAATGTACTATCTCTATAACGCCAAAAATTCTCACTAGGACACGTTTTTGTTGGATATCATGCATACGAACTTAGATCATACATGCATGCTCAATTATGTCTACCTAATATGTTTCACATAGAAAAATAAATATTTAAGGTGACAAGGCTAAATCAATTCAAACATGTTATGAAACTTATATGATTAATCTTTTAAAAGTATATTAAAGAACTAACTAAGATAGATTGGTGTTTGAGTAAAGACACAATTTTATGCAAAAATGCATGATATTTTTTGAAATTTTGAAATTTTGACATTTTTTATTTTTTTTTCTTTTAGTTTTCTTAAATTTTTATGTAATATGTGATCGGTCTAAAACCAACACCCCGCAAGCGTACGGTGTCAATTGTAGTAATCGAGTGTCGAATCTCATGGATTGTGTGAATACCAATTGCAGAACCTCAACCAGTTTACTAAGCCAAATAACGGAAGTGATTTTTGAAGGACAAAAGAAAATAAGAAGAAGAAAATGATGAATTGCAAATGTTTGTGAATATATGATGAGAAACATTCCAGAGTCAGGGTATACCACAACAATGCATCTTCGATAGCCATGTAAAGGCCGGGAAATTTTAGAATATTAAACTATTAAAATAGAGATTTATAATCATTCCGATTCTAAGATTCAGGAGATTTGAAATTTCTGTCCGTGAGCTATTGAGTTTATTTTAAATCTTTCGAAATAAATTCCGGCATTAATTAATTGAAAATTAAAATATGTTATACTCTGCTTTTATATATCGAAAATAAAATAAAAAAAATAAATAAATAAATATATATATATATATATATATATATATATATATATATATATATATATATATATATATATATATATATGTTCGGATTTTATTTATTAAATTCGGATTTGAAAAATTGAGTAATATTTTAAACGCGTCGGGATGAGGTCAAGTGAGCAGATTTCATATTTATATTCCGGGTAATTGAGATTTCTGGATTGAGACCACATTATTTCCTTTTTTTTTCTTCTCTCCTTTATCCCTCTCTCGGTCTGTTGAGTAGCCAGGCATCTCCCATTCTTGGCTAGACCCCATCTCCAATTTCAACTCTTCAGGCCTGTTTCCCCTCCAATTTTGGCAGATGTCAATCCATCACCACACCTCTTTTCTTACTCCAAGCCAGCTAACCCTTACCATTCAAAACAACCCAATTCTGGATCTGTGCTCTTCTGAAATCCAAGTCCCTTTCACCCCAAACACTTCTCCCACCCCCCATTTTCACTTTCAAACACAAAGGAAAAGTTTTCCCCTTCTACTGGTTTCCATCGCCAAGCCACCACTGCCACCCCCATCTTCCTTCTCCATTGAAGCCGAGAGGAAGCCCCCTTCTTCCCTGTTTTTCGAAGCCAAAGTCGAGCACTACAATCTGCCCCTCTTTCTCCTTCCTTCACGTCCGAGCAAGCCGCAGCAGCCCAGCTTCTGTCCGAGCAGCAGCAGCCACCAGGAGCCCCTCGCCGTCGTCTGAGCCGCGAGCCACCAAGAGGCTCCCCTGTTCCGCCATAGGTGACCGAGCTCCACCCTCCTCTCCTCCGACGCCAATGAGAGCCGAAGCCAAGCTCAGAGCGCACCAGAGCCCAGAACTGCCAAGGAGAAGCCGGCGCCACCGGAGCACCACCAGCGAGCCGCTCTTCCCCCTTCCTTTCCATGTTCTTATTCGATCGACGCGGTAAGCTTTCGATCTTCGTATTCCGACTCCAAACCTATTAAAGGCTCGCCTTTAAGCCCTTTTCGTTCGTTCCATGCCAAGAGCGACTCGATCCGACCCCCGGCGATCCCAATCGGACCTCTCGCCGTCGAAATCGAACTCTCCCTTCGGTGAGATTCCTTCCTCCTTCCTCTTTGATTGTTTCGATCGTTTCGTGTGGGTAAATGTTGGGAATGGGTCTTTGAGTATGCTTGGGTGAGTCGTAGTCTCCGGCGAGGACCTCACTCGTCCTCCTCTCCGTCTTCGCGCAGAGCCAGAGGTAGGAGGAGACGGTTTGGCCGGGTTCACCTCCTTCCTTCTATTCTTTTCTCCTGAACCGAGTCTCTTTATATTGGCCGGTTCACTTAAAACCCCCCCTACACTTGGATCCGGGTTTCTTTATGGGGGAATCGGGTCTCCACTTGGGTTGCAGAGCAGGCTTTCGGGTTGGGCTTATAATTTTGGGCCTATTTTGAGTGTTGCAAATTGTGATTTATTTCATACCTAGATTTATAAAATATGTTACGGAGTAGTATTCACTTAATTGAAGTATTATCATGTTAACCCTGATTTTATGGAAATATATATTCTGAAATTATTGTATATATTTTAAGTTGTTTTAGAAATATTATTATTTGGAAAAGATTGTTACATGATGTTTAAATATTTAATTTTAGGAATTTTAAATTGATTTATTGGCTTGGATTATAATTATAATTTGTGAAGAGGATTTAATTTTGATATCTTAATTAGTTAAGCATTGTTTGATAACTCATTTAAAAAGATATTTTAAGTTTAGAAAAATCTTTTAAGGATTTGTTGTTTGGAAACTAAAATGCCGGGATCATTTTAATAATATGGTTTTGGAAAAAAAAATTGGTTAAGGATTTAAATATTTAATGTCAAGATTATTTGTCTTGGTTTGTTGATGTTGGTTTTGAGAAGCATGTTTAGAAATATGATTGGTACGATTTTATCAATGGGTTGATTGGAAGTAAATAATTTTGGTTGATGTTGATCATATCGGAAAGGTTTTGGAAAACGGTTTCACTATCGGTTGGTTTTGAGTATATTGGGAACTAGGGTTCTGTGTATATGAATGTTAGCCCGATAGCTTATGGAAATGGCTTGATGATAGGTGTGTATTGCTTTTGGATTGCTTTGGACTTGCATTTAGGCCCTTGATTGTGTTATCTTGCTGTTCTGCATCTCCAGGTAAGTCTCTTCGGAGCTTACTCAGATTGAATAGAGCTATTCCCTGCTTTAGGTGCATGATATACTAGGTGTTGCATTCATGATCAGCATGCCATGTAGTACCATGCTAGGTTGCATTGATCGATGAGCATTCTATTTCTCTATGTGTATGTAAACAGAACGGCCGTTATCTGTGAAGTAACTAGAGTCATTGCTAGGGTTATAGGACGACCTAGTCTCATCGGGTCCCGTCCTGAGTCAATCGAGTCATGAACTTCCTTATATTATGAGATGCCTGCGGGCTTTATTGTGGAGCGGGTTAGGCATGCGTGCCGCCCGATTATGATGGAATGCATTCACGAGTTGGCCAGTCTCCGCCCTATCGGAAGGGGGTGGAGGTAGGAGAGGGACATACCACTTGGTATTCTGTGCTAAGGCCTTATTATTATTATGCACTTGATCTTAGGAGCATGTTAGTGTGTTAATATCCCGCAATGCATCTAGAAGCATCTTTATTAGGCATAGCGTATATGTGTGCTTAGGGTTGGGATGCAGAGCTAAAGTGGGCATCGATCTGATCCCGCCCCATATCAATTTTTTTTAGGTATCCGTTATGCTTACTACTATTGATGCTGATTTGAGTCCATGACCGCTGGGTCTAACATGGCGGAAAGAGAGAGTTGAGATTCCAACTTCACCAATTTAATTACGACTCGAATTTGAATGGTTGATCATATTTTGACCCGGCTCTGCCGTGGCACTTGTATCTTTACTTTGCTTCCGCTTTACTTTCGTTTGAAATGGATTCTGCGACATAGTCCTAGGACAGGTTAAGGGTACCCAACGGCCCTTCGAGGTTTTTAGGGTTTGAAATCCCTCTTTCTACAAATCTTAAAATGAGTTTGAAACCTCGACCCGTACCTGGATTGCAAGATCCGAACAAGGGGTTTTATCCCTTGAAACGTAACCCGGAAATCATAATTCTGGGTCGTTACAAGCCACTACTAGAAAACTTCAATTATACATCTGTTGTCAACAGATGTCTTTAAAAAAAAATTCCGATCTCTTTGTGCGTATAGTAAAAGATCAAACTTTCGACATCGGTTTTAACCAGATGTCTTTTCTTAATTAGAACCCCTCATTTTTTGTTATGACATATTCACTTATTGATTAATATCCATAATTTGTCATTTGAAAACATGTGAAGATGTCCTCCTAAAGCAAAAAAGTGACATTTACATCTTTATTTATAAAAATAAGTGATGTCTTAATAGAAAATAGACAACAGTTTTTGTTTTAGTGATCACATTTATAATCATGTTCGATATATAATTTATGATTTTATATTGTTTTAATATAACCGACCACATGAAATATAGGCATAACCGATGTATTTCCATATTATCGACATCACATTTTTTGTTATAACTGATATGTATAACTACAATGGCATCTGTTTTAATAAACGGATCTGATGTTAGATGTATGAATGCACTACTATTTTCATATTTAATCCGATGTTTTATAATGGGATAGGCAACACGCTTTTGTCGATAGATCATCGCATTTTGTATTGTCTTCAATATGATAGGTCGTTTAATAAAAACATGAACATATATACTACCATCATATTGTCACATTTACAAAATACGCCGCCGCTATTCATAGCCACAAAATTTGCTAGCTACAACATCTCAAAACAAATAAAGTATATCGACGAATATATCTTAGGACAAACTAAACACCAAACTGCCTAGAAAGATAGAAAGAAACGCCAGGACTAAAAACCGCCAGGAATAGCCATAGAGAATGCATAATAGAGTTTATCCTTTGATCCCCACATCACCTACAACTAAATTTACTAAAATGATGATTTGTACATAGCACAGTAGATGAAAGAGTGCTTGAGTTAGTAGCTCTGGCATACTGTTGAACAGAACTTTCAACCACCAACCGTAGGATTTGGTGAGACCTTGAACTTTCTTCATTAAGAGCCGTCTCCCCCGTCTGTCTTTGAGCTACAAGGATGTGAAATAGACAATAGTTTATTGTTCAAGCCCGAAAAATAGTTGCATCTTCCATGATTTAAGGTCAATCCTGTAAGAATAAAAACATTAAATACCAAACAGGAAGTACTCACCATAGTCATAGATGTCTTCTATAGTGTACTGAGTAACTCCACCCATGGTGAATGTCTTTCTGCTGCTTGTTTGCCCATATGCGAAAATACTCGTTGTGGAAAAACATTCGGGCTAAAACTTCAATAGTCTTTGAACTTAAAGAAACACCAATGACCGGATAGAAAGTACTCACCATTGATGCCATTGATGACTGATAGAGAAAACATGAAGACATATAGCTGAAAGCACCATGCAGCGAAGAAAACTCAATTGATAGGGGAATACATGTCATCAAAAAGCAAACAAAAGATAACTCATGCTAAAAATTTAGGCTTTTGCTACTAGTTGGAAATAGAACAGGTAATCACACCGAAAACTGATGGATACCCAGTCCAACTAGTCCATTAACTATAATCCTAAGATTTCCATTATCACTAGCAATTACAATCAATACCAAACAAACGAAAATTCCATCTGCAACATCACATGAAATTATAAGAAGACAAATTGTCATCAGTCTTTTTGTGATGCGTCAAAATGAGACCTCGATGCACTGAAAACCAATTCCATCTTTCACATTCCAAAATTGTTAGGTCTGTAAGGCTACAATATACTCTTTAAACCCTAAATCGTATCACCACTTTGTTCCCTAGAAACATATAGCTGTTCTGTTTGCCTTTTCTCAATGAATGTTGAATTCTCTCATAATTTTCACAATTTTCTACTAGAACAAGGAAGATAAGAACGATGATAAATATTATCACCTCTTTGATCCCTAAAGCATAAGTCTGATGTTGTGAGTGCCCTTATCTTGGAGATTGTATTCTCTCATAATTTTCTGTTAAACAAAGATGGAAATAAATCCTCACTCAGAAACAGTGTCAAAAAGCAACATCATGGAACCATAGTAACCCATAACAAACCTCAGACAACGGAAAAAATAGAACTGATTGTAAGTTAGAAAGGATCATATATGGTAAGGATTGACTCAGTTAAACCAGGATCTATTCTATCCTGTTCTAAATGCATTTTTAAAATGATATACTCTCAGGGTTCTAGATCCCTATTTTTTCTTTCCTACATAAAATCATACACTATAATATAGATATAGGGTGAGTCTAGGCTCAAACGGTAAGGATCTTAATGCAATTTTCTTTCCTACATAAAACCAGTATATATTCTATCCTGTTGTATTTGTCCTTCATTGAATACTGATACTTGTCATCCACCTAGCCAACGAATAACATGTCTTACGATGATCCAATTTTCACAACTTGATGTAACATAAACAAACAAAATGAATCTATCTCAATTGTTGTCATACCTCTCCTTTGAGATGCACATTGGTCGGATCTGTCAATAGGACAACTTCCTTATAAGCAAGGGGCTTTCCCTTATCGCGATCCCCAAGCATAGGCATGAGCCTTTGCCGGTCATCCGAAATAGCCATGTAATGAAACCTATATGGTTCACAGTATTCAAATCCAGCAACCAATATGTATATGGGAGTAAACACATGATTGATAGACAATCACTGGATGCAGCTCAAAAATACAAGGAATGGTTGCTAGAAAAGGGCTTACCAGTTTGTACAAAAGGAATTCCTTCCATTTCGTTTTCAAAAGCAGCCCTAATGTATGCAACAGAAAAAAGAGGAAAGAAATAAGATGAAACAGAGAACAAACCAGCCAAGGCAATAGAAAAACGAAGTAACAGGAGAGTGAAAAATTAGATGAAGAATTGGACCAAAGATTTAAAAGAAGATTTCAAATTAGGTTAAATAAGAACGCACTGCGAAGAGGGAAAGACAAGTGATGCATCTGTTTGTTTGAGCTGCTTTACAAAACTAGAAAATGGGGATGAAAACAAGCAATTCACAATGGGGATGAATGACACAAGGGAAAGGGAAAAGAACATGTAAAAGCTCAAGTAGAAATATAACACAAGGGAACTATGCAAGACCGATTTTCAAGCTACAAATTAGGCATTTTGCCTGAAATCTTAAACTCAGAATCAACACCACAAGCAGTAATAACTCAAGTTAAGAGCCAGAGCGCATGAATCAGTAACAAGCAATTTGACATTTTGCTTGAAATTAGGCATTAAGTCTGACAATCAGATCTAGCCTAAAACTTTGATCTAGCCCATTCTAGATCTAGAAAATAAAACACTGAACTCATAAAACCATAGAGGTAGAGCTACTAAGCTAGAATCCCTAATAAATCAAATCTAGAAATCTCTAAAAGGGGAACTATAAAAGAATCGACTCAAATTTCATTTGGAACAAGCATCTATTACCTGAAATAGAGGAGCATTTAAACGTACCCCCAGAAGGCTTCAAAATCTCCTCTCCCTTCTCTGTATTCTGTATGTTCTTCAAAATCATACTGAACTGAGAAAAAGCATAAGATCCGAGAGTCCAAACTTCATAATCTCAAGAAAATTGAAAGTAAAGCCAAAAATGAGAGAAGTTACTGGAATCCACAAAATCAAACCCTAAACAAACTTCAATGGCCCTCGAAATCAAACCCTAACTAAACAGTAATCAAGATTTTGAATTGAAATGAAAAGGACTTGACGAGATTACCGGACAATGGAAACGTCAGATATATGAGAATGGTGCTCGAGATCCGCTTATGTTGAAGGTGGTAGAGATCTACTTTTGAAGGTGCGGAAGATCTGACCGCAAACGAGCATCAATTTTAGCCTGACGAAGTCGCGACGCTCTGACTGGAATGGTCGCGAATGAGAGGTCGATGAGGGCTGAGGAGATTTCAGATCTCATATTTGTGGGAGGAGGAGGAGAAGTGGAAGATTGAAGTAGGGAGAGAGAAGAGAGGAGGCGGCTGTGTTGGTGACGGCGGCGACGGGGACAGAGGCATTGGCGGAGGCGACGAGGACAAAGGCGGTGGAGGCGGCGATGGGGATAGAGGCGGTGGCGGGGGGACAGAGGCGGTGGAGGAAGAGGAGGAGAAGTGGACCAGATCCGATGGATGTGAAGGGAGGCGGTGGAGGAGGAGAAGTGGAAGATAGAAGTAGGGAGAGAGAAGAGAGGAGGTGGCTGTGTTGGTGGCGGCGGCGAAGGGGACAGAGGCGTTGGCGGCGGCGACGGGGATAGAGGCGGTGGCGGGGGACAGAGGCGGCGGAAAAATGGTGAGAGAAGAGAGCTTTGAAAGATAGTCGGGAGAGAGAGTTTTCAGTTTTGGACCAAATCTGATGGATGTGGAGGGAGGGGCAAATTATGTTAAGTGTTGGTAATATTTTCCCCAAAATTTGAAACACCCTCCATGTATTTCAATTAGGCTCATTTCAACTTTGAAATTTTAAACCCGCGCTCATTTTCACTTAAAGTATTCTAGTAGTGATAGACTATTTAATTTTCATGCCTGAACAAATTGAAAAGAAATATTTGAAGGTAAACTATCTAAATTCATTATCACTCAGCCTATGCATCTCGCAATAACTATGTCCATTTCATTCAATTACCACTCAGTGTGCGCTTGTTGTAGATTAATCAATCAAATTGGACTCATTAAGCACTTAGACCCTAGCGAGCAAATCGATCAAATAATCGCATGCGCGATCCGTATAATCAATTTAAACCTAGGTTGTCTACGATAGTTTAATATCCTCAAGAGAAATAAATAGATTGCTCATAAACAATTCTCAAGTTCAATCCATGTTTTCCAACAGCTTTGTCTATGTATCCAATCTCAATTCGCAGCTGGCGCGTGTTGAATATCAAAAGGATTCCAATCAATCATAGAATTAATCGGATTAAGCACTCATGGATCAAATCAAACAAATAATAGAATTCATTCAGGCAATCATTACGCACATATATATCTATCTCAGCATCGTTGGGATCACCCCAACCCCAGAACAAGGAAATTAGCCAGACATTGATTCAGACACAATCAAAGAATTCATGATGAAAAAATGTAAGACTAGATTAACAAAACGTATTCTTGAATCCAGCAAAACAAACCTTCAAGGAGAAATCTCTAAAAGAGCCTAAAACTCTTAATGTCTCTAACTATTTTCTGACGTGAAAATTGGATGTCCTTCCTCCAACCCTAATTCTCTATCTATATTCTCCCCAAAAAAATATGAAAATAATCCTAAAATAATAATAAAATATAATAAAAAGTCGTTCAACAAAATATAATACCAAACAAATAATCCCGACGAACTGGCGCTGAGGATAAGTATCGACTCGATACTTCTAAGTATCGACTCGATACTTCACTACTGTAAGGCAATTTTTCCCTCAAAAGGTTAAGGTACCGAGTCGGTAGTTGCAAGTATCGACTCGGTATGTCGTAAATTTCTTCTCTTCTCGCTATACCAACTCGATATGTATGGGTTCCGAGTCCGATTCCGCCTTGTTTCTTTGATTTTGACCTTGAAAGCTCTCTTTCCTCGACTCATGCCTCTCGAATGCTCTCTATGGACATGTTCCGACTTCATGGATCATCCTCGAACATGACTATTCCTTGCTCATTTTCCTTGACTCGTTAGATATTCCAAAATATGCACCGAAACACCTGAAATTTCACACACGCCATGTGTAGACCTCTATACTCGAAATGACACATAAATCACATAAAAACACATATAAAGTGACACTTAATAAACATAAAACCTACTCACAAGACACCTAAAATCACATAAAATAAGATGATATCAAAATACCCCATACTTAGACCTTGCTTGTCCCCAAGCAAGACTAATTAGAACAAACCACAAGTGCAAGATAAAATATTTTCCTCAACTTATTCAAGCCCCATTGAAGATAATAATGCAATCTAAATCTCAAGACAAATGCCATCATAGCATGTTTCCTCATTACCGAAAACAAAGCAAAAAGCCCCAAACCTCACATGGATGTTTTATGTGAATAACTCTCACTCAAATGTGTATAAGGGATGAAATTTACGCTCGGTCTCAACGATTGTGCTTATCTATACCATAGGCTTGCCTAGCGTTCTACATCTCCATCGCTTGAGATCATGCACAAAAAAAAAATCATGAGGACTTTTATAAGGGTTGTAATGGAGCTAAGGTAAAGGAAAATATGACATGGAAATATTTAGGCTATATGGTGCAAAAATCCGGGAAAAAGGCATGCCAAGAAGCAACTAGTAAAACACCAATACCAACAACTTCACAAACCAAACCAACTCATACTCAACTCCATCACAGACAATGCATTCTGAATTGAGCACTTCAAATTTCAATCAACCATTTTCTTTCCTTTTCTTGTTTTTTTTTTATATTTTCACTCTTTTATTACCTCTCTTGCTTCAACAATGTTTCACGCGAATACAAACATTTGTGATGAATGCACCCGGTTACTAAGTATTTTGGCTACCTCACCTATATATTTTCCTCCTTGTGTGAATTTTATTCTCCACAAGCAGGATCGGTTACTAACCGTATTTTTTTCTTCTTGACTTTTACCCAGAAGCGAATTTTATCCTCCTCCTGTCCCAAGGAATTTCTGCAATCTTGCATATATCATTCAAAGTAGAATAAATTAAGCACATGACATCAATGATCTCCACCCCATACTTGGCTTTTTGCCACTTCATCATCACAACCATTCAATAAAATCATACCAATTTCCCGAATAATATGGCTTGGATAATTTTGTGGAGCTTCCAAAGAATAGGCTATAGGCTCAAAGGGGTTTAAAGCAGATGGATCATGTAAAAGGTAGGTAAAGAGAGGAAAAAATGGCTAATGAAATCAATGCCTCAATCATTTTAATGTCATGTACACAAATCATTTAATGCAACATCAAATAAGAGTCTAAAGCAAGTTCTGAAGATAGCAACAAAAGTGAATTTCACACATGAAAAAGAATGAGAGGACCCATATAAACGTTAGTCCTTTAGGCTCAAATCTCACAAGTTTTTTGTTTAGGGATTAAATCATGCTTATCTTAACAAATAACTACATGCTAGACAAATTGTCAAAAGATAATGACATATAAATATAAGGCGAATTGACGAGAGGGTTTCTCGACCAAATAAATTTGTAGTCAAGACCCCGCTATAGGATAGTGGAGTCAGGTTCGTCCTCAGGAGAGAAGTTAGCGGTTCTAGGTTTAGTGTGTTTTGGGGTTCAGGGATAGCGGGAAAAGGTGGAGAGGTTGTTGTCGACAAAGAATAGAGGGGTCGATGTCGATGGATGGAGAGGGAATGATGGTTGGTGTCGGGTAGAATAAGTGCCGAATAAAAATAATAAAATAAAACAAATGAAGATGCAAACTTCCAAGGTTAGGGATCACCACAACAATAAACATATGTGTAGATCATAAATCACATAAAGATGCATGCTTTATATCAAAGAATCGACTTTCGCAAATTCCAACAATTTAGGTGATAGAGGCTCTCGCATAAAAACCTAATTTGTTTCTACCTTTTCTTAATTAGAATTAGTCGGCTCTCGCAAATAAACCCTAATTACTATCCAATTCATAATAAGATCACTTTCACTTCAATATCATAAATAAGGAATTTCCTCAACTCTCGCAAAGGATTAAGCACATAGGTAGATGATGATAAAGACATATAAATTCATGGATTTATAAATCAAACACATATATCTATGTTGGGATCACCCCAACCCTAGAAGAAGGAAATTAGAAACAAACCATCATAAAAGAAATTAACTTTAACATAAAATAAACTAAAACCTACAAAAACGTCCAAACGTTCCTCCTCTCTCACCTCCTCTCTCCTCTCTCTCTCTCTCTCTCTCTCTCTCTCTCTCTCTCTCTCTCTCTCTCTCCCCTTGCGCCCTAAGACGACTTTGCTTGAATGAATGAAAATCAGCCCCCTAGGGCTTTATTTATAGTCTTCTATTCCTTGCTATTCAAGGATAGAATATATCTATCTATATCTAAAAAGCTTAAAAGATAAATAAAAGCATTAACATAATTAAATCTAAATAAGGGGAATATATCTAAAGTCTTCAAGTGGATAGATCTTCTCCTTCCTTGATGATGGATCTTGATAGCTCTTGATAGATCCGGATGGAATTTGATCTCGAAAATATCACCATCGGATTCGGGATAGAACCTTAACAAGATTCGGATTACTCGACGTCGGTCACTGGGATTTACTCGATATCGACTAGGACTCCTCGATATCGAGTAGCACTTTCTCGACGTAGACCAACCTCCTCGACATAGAGTAAATCTCCTCGACGTAGAGTAACATTTGTCTTCATCTCGTCCTCGATCTCGTCCTCTGGAGCAAATGTCGAGTAAACTCTTGTCGATGTCGACCCATGTGGTCGATCTCGAGTAACGCTGTTGCTTTCAGCATTCTGCTCAGTTCTTAAAACGTACTTTCCCGAGTCCTCGTTCGTCGGATTGACGCATATGACCATGCGTTGGAAAGCTCTTTCCGAGGGCTACAACTTTCATGAAGATATCTAAGCTTGATTCAGAATGATGAATTGTGAAAAATGGCCTTTTCTCCAGCTGCACCATTCTTAGCTTCTCCATGAGTTTCCTTTAAGCTCCAAAGTGCGTCCGATTTCTGTCAAATATAATCAAAACTTGTGTAGACCTCCATATATTGCAAATAAGTGTAAACTACACAGATTCTGTATTATTCTAACCCAAATGCATGCAATGTATGCAGAAATCGATATAAAAGTTAGTGTAAAACATGACAAATTAGGCTCACAACACGAATGTTAGGATCGTAGGCAAATATCCCATCATTTTGATATTTATGAAATTTTGGGATATAATCAATCAATAAAACACTTTCATAGACTCCAAATAAAAGACTCAAACTAAAACAGATAGGAGACAAACATGCTCTTTTTTTTATGACATTTTCTATTTTTTTTTTAATTTTTCTAATTTTTCATAAGCAGAACATAAAATTAAAGGAATGAATATGACTATACCCCATACTTAAATCCTACATTGTCCCCAATGTAGAACTCAACCAAGAGGTACTACCCTAACTATATGCAAATGAATTAAAACAAATAAAACAAAATAAAATAAAAAAGAAAAATATAGAAAACTAACCTTGGGTTGCCTCCCAAGCAGCGCTTTTTTATGGGTCATTAGTTGGTCCTTTCAACACTTTAGAAAACGTTTGAACCTCCCAGAGTGAATGGTCCATGGTTCTCTCCATCCATCTAGGGATAGAGTCCTTTTCGAGCAACAAAACATAGATCGTTTGATGCACTTGCTCTCAAAGCATGTGCTTCTTTTCCTTGTCTTTACTCTTGTTCCCTATTTGCTTCCATTAGTATCAATATCATCACACAATTGGATTTCTTCCTGGGGTATTGCGCGTGATGGTATGTCAGGTGGACGCAAAATCACATGTACTTCTTGCAACTTGGAACAATGTGGTGCATCAGTGAAGATTTCTTTTTGTGGGTCATCCATGTGCCACTTTGCAAGCATCTCTCCAAATGCCCCAAATTGTTGTCCCATGTGTTCTTGTATCACCACTGGAGAGATGGGTAAGGTTGATATGTAGTTTGTATTATCCGCTGATGGATAGGCGTGATGTTCGGCGGATGAGTAATCTTCATGAACAACCATTTCAGGCTCTTCTTTTGTGAACTCCTTTGTTGTAATCGTAAGGACCACTGACCTCTTCCTGGCTACTGGGAGCCTCTGATAATGCCTGTAAATCCAAAGATTGTTGAGCTATTTGAGTATCAGGCATATCAAACCTTGTTGCCTCCCTGGCTTGTGATGCGAGGATTTGCTTGCACATTTCCTCTACATTCCCCATTGACTGGCAATCATGTTGAAAATGCCCAAAAACCTTGTAGGAGTCGCAAAAAGGCTCAGATGCTAATCGATAAGTATTTTGGTTGGCTAGACGTTGTCTTAACGTCTGCTCCCCATTAGTTTTAGATTGGCAGGTTGGGTGACCAAATAAACCACAATCATAGCAATAGGGAACGCAAGTCTGATGACCCCATCTTTGACAATAATCACAAAAGGGGTACTGATTCATCTTTTAGAAAGTACCTGTAAAAAAAAAAGAAAAAACATCAAAATAACAAAAGACTTAGAAAAACTAATTGATGTTACACAACTGATATTATCGACAGTCCCCGGCAACGACGCTAAAAAACTGGATCGGTCTAAAACCAACACCCCGCAAGCGTAAGGTGTCAATTGTAGTAATCGAGTGTCGAATCTCAGGGACTGTGTGAATACCAATTGCAGAACCTCAACCAGTTTCTTAAGCCAAATAACAGAAGTGATTTTTGAAGGAATAAAGAAAATAAGAAGAAGAAAATGATAAATTGCAAATGTTTGTGAATATATGATGAGAAACATTCCAGAGTCAGGGTTTACCACAAAAATGCATCTTCGATAGACTATTTAATTTTGATGCCGGAACAAATTGAAAAGAAATATTTGAAGGTAAACTATCTAAATTCATTATCACTCAGCCTACGCATCTCACAATAACTATGTCCATTTCATTCAACTACCACTCAGCTTGCCCTTGTTGTAGACTAATCAATCAAATTGGACTCATTAAGCACTTAGACCCTAGCGAGCAAATCGATCAAACAATCGCATGCGCGATCTGCATAATCAATTCAAACCTAGGTTGTCTACGATAGTTTAATATTCTCAAGAGAATTAAATAGATTGCTCATAAACAATTTTCAAGTTCAATCCATGTTTTCCAACAACTTTGTCTATGTATCCAATCTCAATTCGCAGCTGGCGCGTGTTGAATATTAAAAGGATTCTAATCAATCATAGAATTAATCGGATTAAGCACTCATGGATCAAATCAAACAAATAATAGAATTCATTCAGGCAATCATTACGCACATGTCTATCTCAGCATCGTTGGGATCACCCCAACCCCAGAACAAGGAAATTAGCCAGACATTGATTCAGACACAATCAAAGAATTCATAATGAAAAAATATAAGACTAGATTAACAAAACGTATTCTTGAATCCAGCAAAACAAACCTTCAAGGAGAAATCTCTGAAAGAGCCTAAAACTCTTAATGTCTCTAACTAGTTTATGACGTGAAAATTGGATGTCCTTCCTCCAACCCTAATTCTCTATCTATATTCTTTCCAGAAAAATATGAAAATAATCCTAAAATAATAATAAAATATAATTAAAAGTCGTTCAACAAAATATAAAACCGAACAAATAATCCTGACGAACTGGCGCTGAGGAAAAGTATCGACTCGATACTTCTGAGTATCGACTCGATACTTCACTACTGTAAGGCAATCTTTCACTCGAAAGGTTAAGGTATCGAGTCGGTAGTTGCAAGTATCGACTCGGTATGTCGTAACTTTCTTCTCTACTCGGTATACCGACTCGATATGTATGGGTTCCGAGTCCGATTTCGCCTTGTTTCTTTGATTTTGACCTTGAAAGCTCTCTTGCCTTGACTCATGCCTCTCGAATGCTCTCTATGTACATGTTCCGACTTCAAGGATCATCCTCGAACATGACTCCTTCCTTGCTCATTTTCCTTGACTCGTTAGATATTCCAAAATATGCACCGAAACACCTGAAATTTCGCACACACCATGTGTAGACCTCTATACTCGAAATGACACATAAATCACATAAAAACACATATAAAGTGACACTTAATAAACATAAAACCTACTCACAAGACACCTAAAATCACATAAAATAAGATGATATCAATATGCAAAATAATTCAAATATGCTCTAAATGCATGCAAAAATTGAACTCTAGACTTAAGATAATCTCTCTCCCTCACACTTAAACTTTTCATTGTCCACAAGGAATAAACATAGAGAACCAAAAAGAAAAGACTCAAGGGGAGGATATGGGTTAGTAACTGCTTCATTGTTTTTTCCGATCTTAGGTCCTGAAGTAGTTGGCCTAGTTGTCCATTATTCAGGATAACTCATTAAAAGCTAAGATGTGCTACTTGTTGTGTTGAAGGTATTCTCGGCGAAAGTGCTTCAAGTCTTTCTTGACTTCCTTCATTGAGGCTTCTAGGTCTTCGAGCTTTTCATTAATGGTCACAATGTGCTTCCAACCTAGTTCTGGTTGATTGCAGGGCCCTCCATGTTGACTTCTTGAAAATTTTCTCCTTGATAGTATGGGAACTCATCCATGGGGACTTTCTCTTCAATCGGATCTTCTATAGGTTTGCTATCATCCTCTATGTCTGCAGGTATAAAGAAATCATGTATCTCGGGGCCATTTAGAATGTTCATAGGAAGGGATAAATGATGAGAGTAGGTAAACCATTTAAATGGGAGAAACTCTCCGCTTATGTAGCTTGTCCTCCATAAGGATTGTAAATCCAGTAGGTTAGAGGATCTGACAGCGGTTTAACACCTTCCAACGAGATACATGCTTCGGTTGCACTCACTGTGATCAAGCTGCCAAAACTGATACGAAGAGCATCCTTGCAGTCTAGAATCTTCTGATACGAGCATAGAAATACCTTCCCCCAATCAAGTATCTTTTTTTTATTCCTGGGAGTAGACAAAATTGCCAACTCCAAGAATCTAGAGACACCTTCATGACATCATTCTTCCTTAGGAAAGTTTTGTCGAAAACCAACTAACATAGTCTTAGCGGGGGATGAGTGTCGAAGCAACTGCTGGGTCCATCTTCGTCGCTTGTTTTCCTTTTTATTACCTCTGCTCGAGTGCTTGCTGGAGGTGGGTACTTTGCAGCACCTCTCCAATTGGTTATGGGTTTTGAGGACACCCCAATGTATGACTAGGGGTGATATTCGAGCCTAACGAGCTGAGCTTGTCATGTTCAAGCTTGGCTCGAACGGGATACGAGCCGAGCCGAGCTTGAGCCCAAAAATGATACGAGATTTTTTTGGTGATCAAGCTCGGCTCGCGAGCCCTAACTCAAACTCGAGCTTGGCTTTGCTAGGCTCGATCAAGCCAGACGAAGAAGCCTAAGCTCGTTTGAGCTCGTCACCTGGGCTCGTTCAAGCTCATTCGACTCGGTTAATGCCCCTGATTCAAAGTCGAAAACCCCTGTTTGTTTCACAACTCTAATTTTCTTCAAATCTTGTACAACCCCTGATTTCATAGCCCTACTTAAAAATTAACAAATTTGTCCCTGATTTCACAGCCTCTACTTACAAATTAACAAAATTACAATGCCTAGCCGGAAAAGGTTCCTCAAATATACAATGCACAACCATTGATTCCAATCCCTGGATTTGGGATGGCTGATCTCGTTAGTCTTAGGTTTCTCGTACAAAAATTCTCGCTCAACGAGTAGGCCTATATCTAGCGCTTGGATGCTCGCGGTCTCTCAATGAAGTTCGACTAGATTAATCAATGGGTAAATTGTCTTTGTACTTTGCTCCTCCTTTTTTTTTTTCAGGGCATAGGATTATTCCTTATTATGTTCATTGTTCGCTTCAGCTGAGGGCGATACCAGTGGCGGATCTAGGATTTTTTATAAGGGGGGGCTGAAAAGCACTTATGACAAGTTGCGAATCGAGATCAATGATAATATCAAAAATCGAATTCTGCAGAGCCATTTTTGTTCCTTGAACGTAAATAGAAATATATTGAATTAGTTTGTTGGTTATAAATTAAGTAACAAGATACTCACCTTAGCTTGGTGGACTTCTGAATTTCAATTTAATTACAACTAAGGTTATGTTTAGGTTAAGTCAAATTACTTTGTATTTAGAATATTTTTAGAATTGAGTTTCATCAATCACAACCAAAATTCTAAATTCTTGAATCTAAGGTGAAGAAGTTCAGGGTCAATTAACGGATATGTATTGCTTCTGAAGCCTCTTGAAATTAATTTGTTAGTGTTCGGAGGGATTAAGCTTTTTAGCATTCACTCACAATTTAATTTGGGATTTTGTAAAGAGGTTGTTTTGATTTTTTTTGAAGAATTTTCAATATGTATTTCAATTTTTTTTACTTGCTTGCAAAACTCGTAAATAATCACTCAAATCACAAATTCAATCCACAAATCCAATTTAATTCACAAAATTGATTCTCAAACCTAATTTTACAAATTTGATTTCAAAATCAAAACCCTAAATCTTCATATCCTTAAGTGGCTTATTATAGTACTAATTAATCCAAATCTTAAAGAAAGGCAACATCTATTGCCTATTGAGGTTTAAAAAATAGAGGGAAGCTCGTTGTTGATGTTTAAAAAAAACAAGGGGATTAATTGTTGAGTTTTTTTTGTTAAAAAAAAAGAAAGCTGTTGTTGTTGATGTTTTCAAAAAAAAAGAGGGGTTATTGGTAAAAGTAAAAAGGGTGGATAGTGGGGGTTTCGAACCTGGGTTATTTTGTTCACCCCATTTAAAATGTTCATGGCATCCCGTGTCTTACCACTGAGCCAAGTGAACTTAATGATTCTAGAATACTTCTTTTATATATATTACCGAACTAATAGAGGATAGCGGGGGGCTTCAGCCACCCCGAGCCCCCGCGTGGATCCGCCACTGGGTGATACAAATGGACACCAAGAGGCGTTTGGTTTGTGATGAAGCTGATATTTTGAAATAGGATGCAGAAATCAAAAAATTAGCTCACTAGGTGCGGATTATTGGGAATACGATCGGGGATCCTGCTTCGGTTGAGAAATTTAAGAAAAGTTTCGTTGAACTTCATGAGGAACTTCAGGTGATCAAAGAGAAGATGAAGATATTGACCAAAGTGCGAGACGACCTGAGATCTGCTTTGGATGTTGCTCACCTACAAGTCGATGAGCTCAAGGCTGCGGAGGAGCGTCTACAGAACCAACTTCAAACAAGCCAGGCCACCATCAACAAATTGGAAGAGGACTATTCGATCCTCCGCAAGGAGCAATCCATCATGAAACAGGACCTTAAAGTGGCTCGGTCTCGTTCGGATCAAGATGTGGCTCTTCAATGGCTTCAAACCTCTATGGGTTTGGAGTATTTATCTTCGGAGTGGATCAAAAAAGAGGTTGGCACATCTTTCCTGTCATCCGTGGCCAAGGTTTGTCTCCAGACACCAAAGGGTGACGATATTCTGAAGGAGAAATGCTTTCGATACTTTCGAAAGGGTATAACAGCGGGCATTAATCAAAGTGTGTCCCGTTCCGCATCTAATACAGGTGTCCCTTTAGAGAACTTTGAGCCACGCATGAAAAGTGAGGACTGGGAGCTTTCCAAAGAAGAGATGGCCGCATAAGATTCTGACACTGAAAAATGAAGACGATGAAGAAAATGCTGGTGAAGAAGATGCCTTGGTTACAACTAAATGATCTTTTCAATTTCACCTTTTCGCTTCGTTAGGGAACAAACTCTTACTCCGGGAGCTAGTGGCGGTCCTTTTGCGTCTCAAGAAACATTTGTTTTTGTAAAGTCTTATTTGGCTACTGTTTAACCGTTTAATCTTACTTCTCTATCTTTGAAAATTTTTTGTTTATTCGATCTCTAGTATTTGTTCCAAGAGTAGAGAATATTAATCCAGGTGTTTGGGGTTCTCCTTCCACTTGTGCCCCATCCGCGAGGCATAATTTTTCTTTTTAAGGGTTACCTTCTTTCTGGTGATCGCCTTCTTAGAAGTTCAACATCCTTGGATTACTCGGATTACTTTTGGAATCCATGGCTTCGGGGGGTTTTAACCCTTGGGCATTTTTTTTCCATAAATTAGAGGCCGCGGACCAGCTTTCCCGGTTCGTATGCTTTCTTTTTAACGGGAGAGTTTTTGATTACTTGAAAAAGACTAAACGGGTCCTAATTTAGTTTTTTCATGTTTTGTTATCTTTCTTGACCACGTACAGGTTTTACCCCCTTAGTTCGAGGCTGAATACGGGCTTCTACCACCACAGTGGACTTTTTTATCTTTGTATTTGGTTCGTAACTTCCCATTGGTGGGGTCTTGGAGTGAAAATGGTCTCTTCTAACTCGACCGCAAATGGGGTAATTTCCTTGCTCTTCATGGTCTTGGGATAGGTAGTGCCATTATGTTTTTTCATACAAGCAATGTTTCTTTCAAATTTTGCCTGCGGTGTGATGTTAGAAATGGCGCGGACGTCGACCATTCATCGTCTTCTTCGAGCGGGTCTTGCAGATCTTCAACTGAAGATGGACGGCGCTTGTGGCTTTACTTTCATGTGTTTTTAATGTGTAATTTGTATTGGAATCGTGACCTCTGTTATCTATCTATTTTATTTCGAGGGTTTCTTTTTTCCATGAAATTATACTCCCTAGCTGCATTCAAAGGGGTTCTTATTCAACATTACAAACGAAAAGGTTTTGGTGTGCGGAATATAGTATCCGCAAAAATCCAATACTTCAAACTAGGGCCAACTTCGCGGTTACATAATTTTTAGAAGATCAAGGACGTTCTACGTCTACATTGTCGTCGTTTCTGGACTTACGATGTCGACTTCGAAGATGGAGTCCCCCACATAGGTGAAAATCAAGGTCGACCCCACGTGGACTCGGTTTTCTTGGGTGAACTCGGACCATCCCTGGGTTAACCGAAAAAGGCCATCTTCGTCCCTTTCTACCTTGACTTCGTGTTCCTGGTTGGGGCGAGACCAGAGCCTGGTTAGAGTATGTGCGTCTTCCTCGAACAATACATACACTAGGGTGAGTCGGAGTGTCTGGAGTTGTTCTTCCCTCATGATAAATCGATAGAAAGCTCTAGGAGGTGCTCCGGGTTCCATTTTTCGGGGGATTTTTATTACTCTTTCCTTCTTGGTTTCTTATACCCACCAGGAGTGGCTTTTTGCTTAGTTTTTATCGCCCCTAGTTGTGAACTGGCCCTTCTTATTTTTTGCATGGCACCTCGAACTGTTGTTGTTGCCTTAGAGATTCCTTGTGAGGCCCCTGTAGAGTTTGGACATGACTTCCTATCGTTTTCGATAGGACGACTCTTTGCTCGAGGTGGACGTATTTCTCTCTTTTCTCAAAGTAGCAACACGCGTCGGGCATGCACTCCCTTTTTTGAAAGGTTTACTATTCTCTTGTGATTACTAGGACAAGAACGTGAATTGTTGGTCTTTCTTACCCTTTCGAGATGCGAGGCTCTACGATCGTCACCCCTCTAACAATCAGGGCCGATATGGCCCCTGCGGGCGAAGTTCGATGGGTTTTCTTTCAAGCAATCGATTATTCGGAGCAACTTGAGCGGATGGTGAGATTGTCTTTTCTTGCTTTCTTATTACTTTTGTTGATTCTATTTTAATCACGTGCCTTTCCTTCCTTATAGCTTCCGCCGCTTAGATCTGAAGAGGAGTATGAGGATGCCCTGATGAGAGGGTTTTCGACCAAATATATTTATAGTCAAGATCCCCGCTATAGTATAGGGGAGTCAAGTTCGTCCTCAGGAGAGAAGTCAGCGGTTCTAGGTTTAGTGTGTTTTGAAGTTCAGGGATAGCAGGAAGAGGTGATGAGGGTGGTTGTCGACAAAGAATAGAAGGGTCGATGTTGATGGATGGAGAGGGAATGGTGGTTGGTGTCGAGTAGAACCTATGTCGAATAAAAATAATAAAATATAGCAAATAAAGAAGCGAACTTCCAAGGTTAGGGATCACCACAACAATAAACATATATGTAGATCATAAATCACATAAAGATGCATGCTTTATATCAAAGAATCGACTTTCGCAAATTCCAACAATTTAGGTGATAGAGGCTCTCGCATAGAAACCTAATTTCTTTCTACCTTTTCTTAATTAGGATTAATCGGCTTTCGCAAATAAACCCTAATTCACTGTTCTAAAAATCGCGCATAGGTGTCGCCTGGGCACCACCTAAGCGCTAGGTGACCCCCCTCCGTCTAGAGCTAAATGGCCGCCTAAGCACGCCTAGGCATCCGTCTTGACCGCCTGGGCAGCTCCTAGGCGCTAGGCGGCCCCTCACCGCCTAGGATCTGCCTAGCAATTTTTAGAACACTACCCTAATTACTATCCAAATTCATAATAAGATCACTTTCGCTTCAATATCATGAATCAGCCCTAATTACTATCCAAATAAACTAAAACTTACAACCGTTCGTCTCCTTTCTCCTCCTTCTCTCTCGTCTCCTCCTTCTCTCTCTCTCCCTCTCTCCTCTCTCGCCTCCTCTCTCTCTCCTCTCTCCGTGCGCCCGAAGATGGCTTTGCTTGAATGTTTGAAAATCAGCCCCCTAGGGCTTTATTTATAGGCTCCAATCAAAGCTATTCTAGGAAGGAACTATCTATATATATCTAAATCTCTCTATCTAAAGACATAAGATAAAGTTTGGAAATAAAAGAAATAAATTCATAAAGGAAGCTATATCTAAAGAAGATAGATCTCTCTTGGACTTGATAAATCTTCCATTCAATTGATAGAATATCTCTTGCTTCATGTGGAAGAAAGTCAGCTCAGAATTCAGACTCGAACTGGCTCGAAATTGACTCTGGTGGTCACTCGATATCGACAAAAAATGGTTGATATTGACCTGTTCTTCTCAGCTCACTCGATCTCGGCCTCAGATGTGATATCGACCTGTCTTGACTCGATATCGACCAAAACAGGTCGATATCGACCAAAAGTGGTCGATATCGACCTGTCCCTTGTTTCTCCAAGTGTCTGGTCGATTTTTGGCATGATTGTTCGACGGGATCCACTCGATATCGACCACGCTAGGTCGATATCGACCTCTTTGACAGTTTCCAGCATTCTGCACCCGTCTTGTAAAGCACCTTCCTGAGTCCTCGTTCGTCCGATTGACGCATATGAGTATGCGTTGGAAACCTATTTTTTTAGGGCTACAACTATTATTAAGACATCAGAACTTGACTTAGGATGATGATTGGTGAAAAGTGGCATTTTCTCCAGCTGCACCATTCTTAGCTTCTTCATGTCTTTCTTTTAAGCTCCAACGTGCGTACGATTTCTGCGAAATATAACAAAAAACTTGTGTAGACCTCTATATATTGAAAATAAACATAAACTACACAAATTCATTATTATTCTAGCCCAAATGTATGAAATTCATGCATAAATCGATATAAAAGTTAAAGTAAAACATGGCAAATTAGGCTCACAACAAACACTCCTTACTTAAGCTTGCTTGTCCTCAAGCAATACTTTTAATTGTCATACAGGGGAAGAAATCAAAACTCTCAACATATTTGATCCATTCTCATATGTCCCTGCAATCAATTACCATCCTCATAAAGGTACTAATGTCATCAAATCCATGCATGTGAATAAAAGCTACTTTGCACATAAAAGGAGGGTTATGCAAAAACATTCATTCGTGACAAAGCATTAATAATCAGGGGGACTTCAATTAAGCTCATAGTGAATAAAAGGTAAAGGGTATAGTGGTGGGCTATTTTTGGGCAATGTGGTGCTAAATCCGGGGAGAACTCCTTCAAACTTGATTTCATGCTTTGATGCACCTTCTCCCATCATAATTTCCACACCACTCATCCTCTCATAAATCATTCTTTGCTTTTTTTTTACTTATATGCTTTTACCTCTCTAACCTCAGCACTGCCTTCTCACGAGTCGCAAACATGGGTGTCATGAATGGCCCCGAATACTTAGTGCATCAGACTCCTCACCTGTGTGTCCCATCTCGCCGAACTATTATCTCAGTGAGCAGGGTCGATCTACCATTATCTCCTGAGGTGACCGGATTTTCTTTCACTCATTAAACTTTCCATAATTTTTCAATTTCCTGCTAAACTCCAATAATGATAATAACAACACAATAACCATATAGGAATCTCCATAATGTAACATCATTCTCAACATAATCCCCAGATAGGAAATAAGGTAGAAAATGGGCAATATTTAGATCACGTGGAGAAATAATTGAAATAAGGCTCAATATGGCTTTTTTGATGCATAAGCATAGGTAAAGGCTAGGATATAACAATATGAGCATATATGGAAAATATAAAGTCCTCCATCTTCTTATCATGAAACATGTCAAAAGCAACTTCAAATTTTACCTCCTTTCATGGTTTTCAAGAAAAATATGCACTTCATTGTGACTTCCCTTTACTAGGCAATTTCATCCTATATCTGTAATGAATCCAATTTTGCATCGTCGAGTTCAATATTAAACTTCCATGACATTAATCAAAATTTTCAATGGGGGTGGTTTTAATAAACTTTGGAAAACATGCATATAAGCACATAAATAAAATATGAAATCCAAAGTAGCCAAGTCTACGCAATTCAAGAAATAAACTTAAAAGTATGCACACATAATGTCAAATAAACTTAAATATGCAAAAAGTAAGCCCTTCTCCAACCCCATACTTAAACATTACAGTGTCCTCACTGTATAAAAAATAACGGGTAAAGAAAGAAACTCACTAGAAAGGTGTGCCGAACTTCGGATACTTATGCCGCTTCTCTTTACTTGCAAGACTCGTTAGAAGACAATATCCACAATAGAAAAATCCAAAAATAATATTTAAAACAAAAACCAGCAGTATCTAAAACCCTAAGAAATAAGAAATAGCGGGTCGCCTCCCATAACCGCTAAATTTTAAGTCTTTAGCTTGACCTACTTCCCTTTAAGCATTAGCCGGGCTCATCTTTGTCCGGGGGTATAGGTGGATCTAGTGGCTCTTCTGGTGGTGGGAAGCGTGGTATGTCATATGGGGGCATCGTATGAAGAAGCTTGAATCTCCCAGAGTGAACGCTCCATGGCTCCATTCATCTTCACTGGCTCCAGCTAGCATGCATAAAGGAAGATATAAAGAAGATCTACAAACCTCATTATCATATCTCTGCTGCTTCATTGGTTGATTTGGTTGTGTGTCTCCACCATAGCAGAATGGTGGAGTTGGAAGAGATATTTCCTCCTAATAATGCGGAGCTTCATGCCACTTTGCTAGGACCCCTTACTTGAATATGAACATTGGTTGCTCAAAATTGTCGGGGATGGCCTTCACCTTGTAAGGTAAAAGCGACCTTGTAACACTCTGGGCAACAATGTCCACCTTCTTCTCTTCCAGTGCTATTTCGTCTTGGGAACCTTCATATGATTCATCAATAATATGCAGTAAAGTAGGAATGAAATTCGAGGAAGGACATACCTGGTTGTTGACATCGAGTGGGTCAATTGGCTCGTCGGGAGGAGGGCATGGTCCTTCAGACTGAATGGAAGCTTCATGCCTTCGAATTTTGTCTTCCAACCGAGCTATTTCCCTTAATCGTGCCTCCTCCATTGCAAGCCTATTTTGCCGTCTCAATTCTCGGAACCATTTTTCCCATGCAGGATTCCCTTCGACAAAGTCTTCCATCTTTGTACCTAAGCTTTGAAATCAAAATAAAGCACGAATTAGTAGCAAAAGCTTGACACCTAGTTGGTACTGGTGAGGCGGATGGTGTTAGGGTATGTGATAGTAAGAAAAGGGGATGGGCTATTCCTAAACATTAAAAACAACTAAGCTAAGCACGATTGATATCTCCCCGGCTACGACGCCAATTTGACGAGAGGGTTACTCGACCAAATAAATTTATAGTCAAGACACCCACTATAGTATAGGGGAGTCAGGTTCGTCCTCAGGAGAGAAGTCAGCGGTTCTAGGTTTAGTGTGTTTTGGGGTTCAGGGATAGCAGGAAGAGGTGATGAGGGTAGCTGTCGACAAGGAATAGAGGGGTCGATGTCGATGGATGGAGAGGGAATGGGGGTTGGTGTCGAGTAGAACCTGTGTCGAATAAAAATAATAAAATATAGCAAATAAAGATGCGAACTTCCAAGGTTAGGGATCACCACAACAATAAAAATATATGTAGATCATAAATCACATAAAGATGCATGCTTTATATCAAAGAATCAACTTTCGCAAATTCCAACAATTTAGGTGATAGAGGCTCTCGCTTAAAAACCTAATTTGTTTCTACCTTTTCTTAATTAGGATTAATCGGTTTTTGCAAATAAACCCTAATTACTATCCAAATTCATAATAAGATTACTTTTGCTTCAATATCATGAATAAGGAATTTCCTCAACTCTCGCAAAGGATTAAGCACATAGGTAGATGATGATAAAGACATACAAATTCATGGATTTATAAATCAAACACACATATTTATGTTGTGATCACCCCAACCTTAGATGAAGGAAATTAGAAACAAACCATAATGAAAGAAATTAACTTTAACATAAAATAAACTAAAACTTACAACTGTTCGTCTCCTTCTTCCTCCTTCTCTCTCGCCTCCTCCTCCTCTTTCTCTCCCTCTCTCCTCTCTCACCTCCTCTCTCTCTCCTCTCTCCTTGGGCCCGAAGACGGCTTTGCTTGAATGTCTGAAAATTAGCTCCCTATGGCTTTATTTATAGGCTCCAATCCAAGCTATTCTGGGAAGGAACTATCTATCTATATCTAAATCTCTCTATCTAAAGACATAAGATAAAGTTTGGAAATAAAAGAAATAAACTCATAAAGGAAGCTATATCTAAAGAGGATAGATCTCTCTTGGACTTGACAAATCTTCCATTGAATTGATAGAATATCTCTTGCTTCATGTGGAAGAAAGCCAGCTCAGAATTCGAACTCGAACTGGCTCGAAATTGACCCTCTAGTGGTCACTCGATATCGACCTGTTCTTCTCAGCTCACTCGATCTCAGCCTCAGATGTGATATCGACCTGTCTTGACTCGATATCGACCTAAACAGGTCGATGTCGACCAAAAGTAGTCGATATCGACCTGTCCTATGTTCCTCCAAGTGTCTGGTCGATTTCTAGCATGACTGGTCAATATCGACCTCTTTGAGAGTTTCCAGCATTTTGCATCTTTCTTGTAACACACTTTCCTGAGTCCTCGTTCGTCCGATTGACGCATATGAGTATGCGTTGGAAAGATCTTTTCGAGGGATGCAACTCTCATGAAGAGATCAGAACTTGACTTAGGATGATGATTGGTGAAAAGTGGCGTTTTCTCTAGCTGCACAATTCTTAGCTTCTTCATGACTTTCTTTTAAGCTCCAAAGTGCGCCCGATTTCTGCGAAATATAACAATAACTTGTGTAGACCTCCATATATTGCAAATAAACATAAACTACGCAAATTCTTTGTTATTCTAGCCCAAATGTATGAAGCATGTAGAAATCGATATAAAAGTTAAGGTAAAACATGGCTAATTTGGCTCACAACTTGCCATTCTCGAGCAAGTCCTGCTTTGTTCCCACCTATTGAGAGATTTTTCAGTCTTCGTAGAGCGGCGAGACTTTGGGCTTCTTTATTTGAGCCACGGATGGAATGATTTTGCTGAGTCACATGGCTTTGAAATAGGCGCATCTATGGTTTTCATTCATAATGGCCGCGCGCGATTTGAAGTTCAGGTTATGGATTTGGATAAGGATGATGCAGTTATGAATCGCGCAGAACCGTCCTCGCAAGATCATTACACAAATGGTTTTTATCCTTAGCGGGATTCTAGTTTTTCCATTAGTTCTATCTTTGTTGTAAAGTCGAATAAGGCCAAATATTTTATTGGCTATTTTCGACCTTGGTTATTTCATGCCTTTAAGCTTTCTCGTGACAACTTTTTCTAATTTTCCGCGGGTATCAATACGATCAGTTTGCATTCTGTATTTTTTATGGTTTTTGTTTTAAACTGATGACTTTCTACCTAGGCTTATCCATGAAAGTTATTGAGATCAACTCGGTTCCATTCTAAACCGGGTTGGGACTTAAATGAGGAAGCTTATCCTCCTACCAATTTCCTTCAGATTCCTTTGTTCACGGGTTTCTTGTTCTCCTAGTGAGAATTCCACCATTAATTAGGGTTTACGGGTGTCCCTAGACACTGTGTCCCCCTGCATGGTGAGTCACATCTTTTTTTTTTTTGTGTCAGTCTCTGCTCTCGTCTTTCTGGTCTTATCGAGGATTCGACCAAATATGTAGTGTGTTTTTTAGTCACTCGTGATCCTGGGCAGCTCACCTAGGTGATCTTTACAAGGGAGAATTGTTGGGGTGTATCTACTCCCCTAACTTATTTCTTTCCTTAGTATGTCTGCTTCAGACCAGGCACTTTGGACGTTTTTTGAGTCCATTCATTTCCCGGAACAACTCCATCGCTTGGTTAGTTTTTCATTGTCGAATCTATTCTCTACCTTTTTTTTAGAGTTTTCGACGTTCTGAGACTTTGCTTTTCCCGTGTCTACTCAGTCTCTACCTTTACGCTTCAAAGATGAATTCCACCCAGATCTCTGTAGGAACATTCTTCTGTCGTCTCGAATTCTGCGGGACTTTTCTGAAGAGGTTTTTCGAAGAGATTACGGAGTGCCCGACTTGGTTGGCGGGTGGAATGATTTCCCCTGCTCGCATAATATCGACATGGGCTTCTCCTCACTTTTGCTTAAAAATCAGATTTTCCCCTAGTTGGATGTAACCTTCATCTTTTGCTGTTTGTTTTCCTGGAGCGACTTCTTGTTCTGTTCTGATTGCTTGTGATGGTCGTATGAATTTTTTGTATGAAAGGTTGTCACTTTTATGATTAGAATCTGGATATGAGGTCATGTTTCATTATTATATAGAACTACAAGCTCCTCCCTGACGTGGATACAAACTTTAGCGTCTTATGAATTTTACGATCTGACTTTTGTGAGACCAATGCCATGATCGGAGGCCTGACGCGGAGCCAAGCTCCAGCGTCACAGGGATTTATGAAATCTTCTCTGTGAAACCGATTGCTTCGATCGAAGGCCCGACACGGAGCCAAGGTCCAGCATCACAAGGACTTATGAACATTTCTCCAAGAGACCGATTGCTTCGATCGAAGGCCCGATGCGGAGACAAGCTCCAGCGCCATAGGGACTTATGAACTTTTCTCCGAGAGATGGATTGCTTTGATCGGAGTCCCGATGCGGAGCCAAGCTCTACTGCCACAGGGACTTATGAAATCTTCTTCGAGAGACGGATTGCTTCGATCGGAGGCCCGATGCGGAGCCAAGCTCCAGCGTCACATGGACTTATGAAATCTTCTCTAAGAGACCGATTGCTTCGATTGGAGGCCCGACGCAGAGCCTAGCTCTAGTGTCATAGGGACTTATGAACTCTTCTCCGAGAGACCGATTTCTTCGATCGGAGGCCCAACGCGTAGCCAAGCTCCTACGCCACAGAGACTTATGAAACCTTCTCCGAGAGACCGATTGCTTCGATCGGAGCCCCGACGCGGAGCCAAGCTCCAGCGTCACAGGGACTTATGAAATCTTCTCCAGGAGATCGATTGCTTCGATCGGAGGCCCGACACGGAGCCAAGCTCCAGCGCCGCAGGGACTTATGAACTTTTCTCCGAGACATCGATTGCTTCGATCGGAGGCCCGACGCAGAGCCAAGCTCCAGCGCCACAGGGACTTGTGAAATGTTCTCCAAGATATTTCACAAGTCCATGTGGAGCCAAGATCCAGCGTCACAAGGACTTATGAAATCTTCTCCGAGATACTGATTGCTTCGATCGGAGGCCCGACGCGGAGTCAAGCTCAAGGATCAATGGCACTTATGAACTATTCTCCGAGAGACCGAATGCTTCGATCGCAGGCCCGACGCGGAGCCAAGCTCCAACGCCATAAGGAATTATGAAATCTTCTCCGATAGACCGATTGCTTCGATCGGAGGCCCGACGCGGAGCTAAGCTCCCGCGTCACAAGGACTTATGAATTGACTGGTCGATGATTAAAAAAGCGCCCACTAACCACTTATGTTAACTGCTGCGGGGGCGACTAAGGTTGCTTACATTCTGGTGACCTTAGACTATTACACATAATACTTCTTCAAGATTTCTACATTCCAAGTCTTGTTCAAAGTCATGCCTTCCGGGGTGCGAAGTTTGTAAGCACCTTCCTGTATCACCTCCACAACGATGCATGGTCCTTCCCAGTTGGCATCAAGTTTTCCTTGAGTTGACTTTTGTTGGAGTACTAGGTCACCTTTTTGGAATCGTCGCGGGTGGACTCTCTTGTCATGGTATCTGGATATCCGTCTCTTGTACTCTTGTTCTTTTAACTCTGCCACCATCCGACGTTCTTCCCTGAGATGCATTTCTATTTCTAGAGCTTTGTCATTTGTCTCCTGGTTTTATGGGAGGATTCACGTTGATGGGACCAATCTTTCAACTGGTATGACCAGAGAACCAATGGTAAATGCTCGGCCCAACATCCATTCGTCGTGCTTCCTAGATTTCTCTGTATTCTGTGCAACAGCTGCCAGTTGGTTGTCTCTGCTTGTCCATTCGTTTAGGGATGGGCCAAATATGGGAAATTGAGGTTAATGGCAAGGCCCTCACAAAAATCCCTGATGGATTCGCAATCGAGCTGTGGGCCATGATCAGTGATTATTGAGTCCGGTACTCCGAATCGGCACACTATATTCTTCCATAGAAACCTCCTTACTTTCTCCGCGGTGATGAGCCCCATGGCTTCAGCCTCTACCCACTTAGTGAAGTAGTCTACCAGGACAAGCACATATTTCAATTGTCCCAGGGCAGTAGGGAAAGACCCCAGAATGTCCATTCCCTATACTGAAAAGGGGTACGCTCTGAATATGCCTTTCATTGGTTCTGCAGGCTGATGTTTCAGATTTCCATAACTTTGGCACGCATCGCAGTTTTGGATGAAAGTTTGGACAACCTCTTTCATGGTTGGCCAGTAGTAACCAAGCCTCATGATTTTCGCAACTAGCGCTCTCCAATGGGCACAGAGGCCTACGTGCAGCTCTTTCACGACAACCCCGCCTTCTCTTATCGAGATACAAAATAGATCCGGGAGGCAATAGCCTCTCTTATAGAGTTTCCCTCTTTGGTGGTTAACCGGGCAACCTTCATGATGATTTCGTTGGCAGCGTCCTTTTCTAATAGAAGAGTGTATTTTCCCAAATAGTCCACAAGCGAGTTTCTCCAGTCTCCTTCGTCTGTTTGGACATGGTAAACTTCTTGAATAAGCTTGCGACTATTCTTTCTCTCGAAGAAAACCACTTCTCTTGCTTCCGTAGGCATGACTGCTCCCACTCGAGCTAGTGTGTCCGCCTCTCGGTTGCTATCCCTTGGGATCACCTTTAAACCGAAACTCATGAAAGATTTCGATAGGGATTGTACCTTTCTTAGGTAATATGACATTAATCCAGTTCTAGCCACATATTCTTCTGTAACCTGCCGCGTCATTATTTCTGAGTCTGTGTAGATGGACACTTGTCTTGAGCCACATATTCTTTGACCAGGTCTATTTCCAAGCCCGTGAGGAGAGCCTCATACTCAGCCTCGTTGTTTGTAGCCTGAAAGTTCAAATTGTAAGCATAGTTGAGTTGTTGTCCATCAGGTGCAGTGAGGGTGATCCCGGCTCCACATCCGTCCTTGTTGGCCGCCCCATCAACCTTGAGTTCCCACTCGCTTTTTTCTGCTTGGTCCCCTGGTTCAAAACTTGTTTCACATATGAAATCTGGCAAGGTTTGAGCCAACTCCATCGCCCATTTTGTCATTCTACCTGATAAGCATGGTGAGTGAAGGATTTGCCTTAGAGGTAAATCTGTCATTACCTTGATGATATAATCCTAAAAGTATAGTCGCAATCTTCGTGCCGCGAGCACTAAGCATAATATCATTTTTTCCACTTGTTCATATCGTGTCTCGGCGTCTTGCAAAAGTTTGCTGATGTAGTACACAAGTTACTTTTCGTCGCGGGTAAGGACCGCGCTGATAGTGACGCTTTTTACGGCTAAGTAAAGATGTAAAGCCTCTTGTCTTTCCGGTTGGTACAAAGTGGGCAACGTTGACAAGAAACCTTTGAAACCTTCAAAAGGGTCCCATAACTCCGGGGTCCACTGAATCGGTCCTTTCTTCTTAAGTAGGGAGAGGAAAGGTAGAGATTTATCCCTGAGACATGAGCAAAACCGGCTTAAATAATTTACTGCTCCATTTATAGATTGTACCTCCTTAATAGTCTGCGGCGGTTGAAGACTCTGAACTGTTGTGATCTTTTCGGGGTTTACATCAATCCCTCGATAGCTGACTATAAAAACCAAGAGCTTACCCGAGTCTACCCCAAAAACACACTTTTCTGCGTTAAGGCTCAAACTTCCTCGTCGAAGTGAGTCAAACGTTTCCTGCAGATCTGCAGCATGGTTGTCCATCTTTTTACTCTTAACAACGTTATCATCAACATATATAGACACATTTATCTCGATCTGTTAGCAAAAGATTCGATCCACTGTTCTTTGAAACGTTGCCCCAGCATTTCTGAGTCCGACAGGCATGACTCGATAGCAGAATATTCCCTAGTTGGTGATGAAGGTCATTGCTTTCTTATCAGGCGGATCTAGACGTATTTGATTGTATCCAGAGTATGCATCTAGAAAGCTGAGAAACTTGTTTCCCGCGGTCCCATCAACGATTTCGTCTATGGACGGTAGTAGGTAACTGTCCATGGGCAGGATTTGTTAAGGTCGGAGAAATCAACGCACATTCTCTACTTTCCATTAGACTTTTTTACCAAGACCACATTCGAGAGCCGGTTGGAATCTTCTACTTCTTCTATGAAACCCACGTCTAAAAGTTTATCAGTTTCTTCTTTCGCGGTTCCTGCTCTTTCATGGGCCATTTTTCTCTTCTTTTGTGCAATGGGCCTTGTGTCTAGGTGGATCCTCAACGTGTGCATTGCAATCGTGGGTGGGACCCCTAAGAGGTCTCGTGGGGTCCATGCGAAAACATTTCTTGATTTCGTTAAGATTTCCAAAACTCGTTCTTTCTCTTTTGGCCCCAGCGCCTGTCCAATGTAGAACTTTTCCTCATGATTAGGGAAAGGCGAGTAGACAGACTTTTCATCCACGGTTGGTACTCTTGCGTCTGTCGGTCTGACCTCGAGCTCTACTTCTAATGCTTCGGTTGGGTTGCTGTCTCCTACTACGAATTCACACTTCTCGCCGATGCACATCATTTCCTTCTTATTTTTAATTCAGGTTAAGTAACAACTCCAACTCTCGGGCTACTGGCCGCGGACTTCTCCCACTCCACCTCCATGTAATGGGAAGTTTCCAACGAAGTGATGAATGGACACTACCATCTGGAATTTATAGAGTGAGACACGTCCCAGTAGTGCGTTGTAGACAGTCGGGATCCTTACCACAGTGAAGACGACATTCTCCACTCGTCCCAGCTACTGGCACCTTTCCCCCAGAGAAAGTAACCAAGGTGCCCACGTAGGGTTTTAATGTCGTTTCAGAGATTCCTAGTTGAGTGAACGCATCCCAGGATATAATATCTACAGAGGATCCGGTGTCTATGAAAACTCTTTTCACAGTTTTGGTAGCTATCTGAGCGTGGATGACCAAAGGGTTTGAGTGTGACATTCTCAATTCTTCAACATCCTTTGCGGAGAACATGATCTCCGCGTGCGTTGACAAGGATATCCTCCTGCTTGAACCAGATAGTGTTTGCTTTCCTTCTCGCTCATAGTTTTTCTTTTCTTGTCTACTAATTCTTGATGTTGAAATTCCTCCGGCAAGGGTGTTTCTGAACCCTTCAGGTTCCAGCATCCTTTCTTCTCCCAGTCTTCTGGCTCTTTTCGGGTTTCTTGGTGCTTGGTTGACGGATCCCTGTATGGTGGGAAATCGATTGGGTCGACCTCCGCGCCACCTCCGTCCTCTACCCCTTTCTCGATTGAAATGAGGGGTCTCTCTTTGTTGATCCCATGGGTCTTTGTTCCGATCCTTTCGATGAGGAGGGTCAACCGCTCATGGGTCGTAATTCTCCCAAAAAGGTCCTCGATCCGTCAGATCTTCGATCTCTCCGCAGTGGATATCCTTGTTCAGGGTTTCGGTAGTTATCCCTCCGCGGATGATATGACCGCGGGTGGTTCATCTCTTGTATTCTTACACTCTCTTTCTGACGGGATCCTTGGCCTCTTTTGGAATTCATATGTACTTCGCCACAGTGAGAATGAACGGCTCCTTCTGCTGACTGGTGCTTGGGAGGTTTAGCTCCTTGCTTTTCTTTTTTGAACTTGCGGGCGAGCATTCCAAAGAATCCTTGGTTGCCTGTGTTTTCCCTTGAGCTAGACACGACCGCTTCCTCGGCTTCGATCTATCTTGACACGCGATCCCTCAGGTCATCACAGCTGGAGGGTTTCTTTCGGAACAAGTAGGTTTTGAAGTCCCCCTCCGCAAGGTTTCCCATGAGAATGATGGTTGCTGATTCATGATTGGAGTTGGGAATCTGTACTACTATGCTGGTGAAACGTGCAAAGAAATGTCCCAAGGTTTCTTCGGCTTCTTGCTTGATCGAGTTCAAGTCAAGCATTGTCTTCTTTCGCGAGCGAGCGCTTTCGAAGTGAGATTTGAAGATGTGAGTCAACTAGGAGAAACTAGCCACATAGTTTTTCGGCAATTTGGCAAACCAAGTGAGAGCTATCTTAGTCAGTGTTGAAGGGAAGGTTCGACACATCATGACATCATTGTATTCATTTATTCCCATCGCTGTTATGAAGTGACACAAATGATATTCTGGATCGGTTGTTCAGTCATACTTCATTAGGCCCCCGTCCCTCCGTCTCTTTGGGACCGTCATGGAATAAACTTCTCTAGTGAAGACAGAGGGCAAGGTCTCCAGACCGTTCGTTTTCATATTAGCCGAATCGGACCTGGTGGAAGTTGAAACGTCGGTGGATTGTTTCCCTCGTCGATGTTTGTTCACGTGTTGCCCTTCTTCGTTTGGCCATGGTCGGTGCGACATTGTGTGGCCTTGGCCTTGGAAGCCGTAATTCATGATGTCGAAGGCATTGGCCGTGTTGTTGAACGCGGTATATCATCGTCCATAGGCATCATACCGGCCACCTTGGTAAGCCATTCCTTGTTTGTGCAGATGCGGTCCTCCATAATCATAGTAGTAGTAATGTTCCTGCTCAGGCTACTGAGAATGAGGTTGTTCGTGAGAGACCTCGTAGTGACAGAAATTTTGGGGTATGTAGGCACCCCCCATACTGGTCGTTAACAAATAGGAATATAGAGGCTTTCACATAAACCTAAGTGTTACTACTTTTTCTTAATTAGGATTAATCGGCCTCCGCAATTAAACCCTAATTACTATCCAAATTCATAATAAGATCACTTTCGCTTCAATATCATGAATAAGGAATTTCCCCAAATTTCGCAAAGGATTAAGCATATAGGTAAATGGTGATAAAGACATACAAATTCATGGATTTATAAATTAAACACACATATCTATTTTTGGGATCACCCCAACCCTAGAAGAGAAAAATTAGAAACAAAACATAATGAATGAAACTAACTTTATCATAAAATCTAAAACTTACAAAACCTTCCAAACGCTCCTCCTCCTCTCCCACTCGATTCTCCTTGCGCCCGAAGATGGCTTTACTTGAATTTATGAAAATCAGCCCCTAGGGCTTTATTTATAGGTCACAATCATTGCTATCCAAGGAAAGAGCAATTATATCTTTATCTATATCTATCTATATATTTCCTAAGATAAAACATTGATAATTAAATAAATAAATGGAAATAATTAAACACCCCCTAGGTAAATTAAGGAATTACTAAAGTAGATAAATATCTTCCATCTTGATAGAATATCTTTTGCTTCATGTGGAAGAAAGCCCACTCGGAATCTGGACTCGAAATCAACTCTGGATGGTCACTCGATATCGACCACGTTAGGTCGATATCGACCTGTCGTCTCAGCTTCACTCGATCTCGTCTTCTGGAATGATTTCGACCTGTCTTTACTCGATATCAACCAAAGGTGCTCGATATCGACCTCTTCTGTATTTGTCCCAGTGTCTGGTCGATTTCTAGCATTCCTGGTCGACGGTATCCACTCGATATCGACCAAGTTAGGTCGATATCAACCTCTTTGATAGTTCTCAGCATTCTGCATCCATCTTCAAACGCACTTTCTCGAGTCCTCGTTCGTCCGCATGACGCATATGAATATGCATTGGAAAACTCTTTTCGAGGGATACAACTTTTACGAACACATCAAAGCTTGATTCAGAATTATAAATGGTCAAAAGTGTAATTTTCTCTAGATTCACCATCATGTGCTCTTCCTTAGCTTCCCCAATGTTTTCATGATTTTCCTTTAAGCTCCAAAGTGCGTCCGATTTCTGCGAAATTAAATAGAAACTTGTGTAGACCTCCATATATTGCAAATAAAAATAAACTACAAAGATCTTATGCTTTCCCAATATAAAATTATAAAATATGGACATAAATCGACATAAAAGATAGTATAAAACATGGTGAAATAGGCGTACATCAGTCATCTGGTTGTCAACCCATCTATCGCTTCCACTAAAAATAATAGTTAATTTCATGTCATTACTCTCACATATGCATGAAATCCAACTTGTTCATAAAGATATATTTGCTACTTTATAGGATTAAGGGCTGATATAGCAGAAATAACTATAATCACTTAGAACATTGTTTATCTATCCTAGTGGCCAATTAAGGAGAATACACATCATAAACATGTAAAGAATAAGTGTAATGAATAACCAAATATGCATAAGCCATATATAAACTATAAAATAATATTTAAATAACCCTCACATGTCCTTAACCAATGTATTGAAATATAAGCAAAACTATATAAAAGGTTTAGCTGAGCATGGCTTACCAAAACAAAAAAAAAAAAAAAAGAGAAAAAGATGTGTTGTGAGAGTGGGTGAGTTGATGTATGGAATGGATGAGAGAAGAGATGTATTTATAGTGCTAGGGAATCATAGGAGTCGGCGAAAGTAGGGTAGACGCAAAGCCCATTGGGCAAGATTCGACCGTAGAGAATCTGCTGAGATACAGGATCGGTGAGCACCAACACAGCTGGTGTCGAGGCCTTCCACGAGTGTTGATGGATTGGCGGGCGCCACAAGGGTGCGGCGGGCGCCGCCTCTACATTAGTTGTTTTCCTTCTTTCTTCATACGTTGGCTTATCCACTTCTTCTCTTGTCTTCTTCTTTGGCTCTTCTTAGGCTTTAATGGCTCCAGGGTATAGCTTTCCTGTTCTCCATGGGCTTGATTATGAGAATCTTAATAAAATAGACATAAAACGCGAAGATTTTGAACTTTGAAACTTAAGAGACAATTAATGCCCTTTATGCTTAAAACATTTTTAAAGGCAAGTAAATGACTTGAGAATGACTCAATATGCCTATACAAATAATGCAATATCAAATCTCCCACACTTACCTTTTGCTAGTCATCGAGCAAAATTGATTTGAAGACATAATCAATGTATCCCACAAACTTGTTTTTTTCATGAAATAGCCTTTAACAAAAGCAACGTCTTGGGTAAGTGCAAACAAGAGTAAAGTAGACTAACGTCCTAGCATGTACATAGGTGATCAAGTAGCCCGCGTGCCTTATCCATCCAACCTCACAGGGGAAAATGTGTTTCAATCGCTCTCATGTGTTTAGCCATTAAGATCAACTATCAACACAATTCGATCCTTACAAAAGAATCATCTTAAGCATTCACATTTATATAAAGTTATCTTCACCAAATACTTCAAAACAAATAAGCAACATCAACAGAATTTTCGCTTAATGAAAGACTTCAAAGAAGACTCCATTCGACGGGGTTGTAATGGGGCTTGGTATGAAAATAAGGGTAAGGAGTCATATTTGGCTATGTGGTGCTTTCAACTCTGGGAACTAAGATTCCCAAACTTCCAACATATACCAAAACAACTCAAAAGTAAACAAGCTTCCATGATGATGCAATTTATCCCATTCTAACAAATATAAAATGTAAGCTAGGGCTCTTTATTCTAATAATATTTATTTTTCTTTTCTTATCTTTTTCCAATTTTTCATTCTTTTTTTTATAGATACACCTAATGAAGTACAAAATGTGAGGAAATAAAGCATATAACATAGTTACATCTTTGACTTGAAACTTTCGACATTATGCATAAATCATAGCTTCTCCTTTCTCCAAATAAACCATAACCAACTCTAATCCTAATCCCGAAGGGGTCAGGCTTATTATCAGTTAAGGATATATTGTATTTTGTGGAGATTTCAAAGATAAAGGCTAAATGCTCAAATTGGCTTCAAGCAAAGGTATAACATAGGGTAGATATGGATAAAAATGGCTAAAAATATGCCTCAATCGTATGAAGTTTATAAGCCAATACTTAGATATTAATGCATAAAAAGAGTAAATCGCACAATAAAAGAAAAAGGAATAAATGTACAATCCCTATAAGGCCAAAAATTCTCACTAGGACACGTTTTTGTTGGATTTCAATCATGCTTACGAACTTAGATCATACATGCTCAATTATGTCTACCTAATATGTTTCACATAGAAAAATAAATATTTAAGGTGACAAGGCTAAATAAAATCAAACATGTTATGAAACTTATATGATCAATCTTTTAAAAGTATATTAAAGAACTAACTAAGATAGATGGGTATTTGAGTAAAGACACAATTTTATTAAAAAATGCATGATATTTTTTTAATTTTTGACATTTTCTATTTTTTTTCTTTTGGTTTTCTTAAATTTTATGCAATATGCAAAATAATTCAAATATGCTCTAAATGCATGCAAAAATTAAACTCTAGACTTAAGATAATCTCTCTCCAAGGAAACATAGAGAAACAAAAATAAAAGATTCAAGGGGAAGATATGGGTGAGTAACCGCTTCATTGTTCTTTCCGATCTCAGGTCCTGAAGTAGTTGGCCTAGTTGTCCATTATTTAGGATAACTCATTGAAAGCTACGATGTTCTACTTGTTGTGTTGAAGGTATTCCCGGCGAAAGTGCTTCAAGTCTTTCTTGACTTCCTTCATTGAGGCTTCTAGGTCTTCGAGCTTTTCATTAATGGTCACAATGTGCTTCCAGCCTAGTTCTGGTTGATTGCAGGGCCCTCCATGTTGACTTCTTGAAAATTTTCTCCTTGATAGTATGTGAACTCATCCATGGGGACTTTCTCTTCAATCGGATCTTCCATAGGTTTTCTATCATCCTCTATGTCTGCAGGTATAAAGAAATGATGTATCTCGGGGCCATTTAGAATGTTCATAGGAAGAGATAAATGATGAGAGTAGGTAAACCATTTAAATGGGAGAAACTCCCCGCTTATGTAGCATGTCCTCCATAAGGATTGTAAATCCAGCAGGTTAGAGGACTCTGACAGCGGTTTAAGACCTTCCAACGAGATACATGCTTTGGTTGCACTCACTGTGATCAAGCTGCCAAAACTGATATGAAGAGCATATTTGCAGTCTAGAATCTTCTGATACGAGCATAGAAATAGCTTCCCCCAATCGGGCATCTTTTTTTATTCCCGAGAGTAGACAAAATATCCAACTCCAAGAATCTAGAGACACATTCATGACATCATTCTTCCTTAGGAAAGTGTTGTCGAGAACCAACTGACATAGTCTTAGTGGGGGATGAGTGTCGAAGCAACTGCTGGGTTCATCTTCGTCGCTCGTTTTCCTTTTTATTACCTCTGCTCGAGTGCTTGCTGGAGGTGGGTACTTTGCAGCACCTCTCCAATTGGTTATGGGTTTTGAGGACACCCCAATGTATGACTAGGGGTGATATTCGAGTTGAACGAGCCGAGCTTGTCATGTTGAAGCTTGGCTCGAACGTGATATGAGCCGAGCTGAGCTCGAGCCCAAAAATGATACGAGATTTTTTTGGTGATCAAGCTCGGCTCGCAAGCCCTAACTCAAACTCGAGCTTGGCTTTGCTAGGCTCGATCAAGCCAGATGAACAAGCCTAAGCTCGTAACTTGGGCTCGTTCAAGCTCGTTCGACTCGGTTAATGCCCCTGATTCAAAGTCGAAAACCCCTTGTTTCTTTCACAACTCTAATTTTCTTCAAATCTTGTACAACCCCTGATTTCATAGCCCTGCTTAAAAATTAACAAATTTGTCCCTGATTTCACAGCCCCTACTTACAAATTAACAAATTTACAATTCCTAGCCGGAAGTGGTTCCTCAAATATACAATGCACAACCCTTGATTTCATAGAAAGATTACAAAAAACGAATTAGGGGAGCTCAGATAGGAAGTCGGCAAACCCTGTGGAAGATGCCGCCGCCGCGGGGGATTTCTCAATTCGTCGCCACCGTCACCGGGAAGGATTCCTCAAATCTCCGCCACCAGGAGTGATTCCTCAAATTGTTGATGTCGTTAAGTTTCTTGTTGCAGCAGTTCGTCAGGCCGCCGGAAGGAGAGACGAAGACGGATTAAGGGAGACGAACAAGAGGGAGTAGGAGGAAGGAGGGACTATGATGTTGCATCAACTTCCCACCCGCGTCAGACCCTCAAGGTTTCTTCTTCTTCTTCCGGCTCCAGTGGGTCTTCGTCAAATTCGTCTTCTTCTCGATCCGCGTCTACTCCTGCCCGGGTCGGTCCTACTAGCAGCCCCATTAAATTAAGAAGGAGGCAGAAGTGTTCTGACTCTGATTACTATTCCTCTCCATACACAGTTTCTTCTTCTTCGAAGGGGAGCGTGGGAAATGATGCTTCTATAGACGCGGGCGAATCAGGACTTCATTCTTTCGACGATGGAGGTCCTTCCTCCACTTCTCACACAGAGGTTGTTGTCCGATAGCCTGAATTGTCTTGGGTTCCATATGCAGCCTCTCCTATTGGTGTGGCGGAGGTTCCGTTAAGGATTCGTTCTAAAGAAAATATAAGCAATCTGGACACCCCCTTATACGAACTTGAAGACCTAAATACTTGTCCTTTTCGTGGGGATTTTGCCCTTCGGTCTCCTCCCACTACTTGTCCTCTAGTTGTCGCCGAGAGAGCCCGTCCGCGACGATCTCCTATTGAGGAGATTAGGGCCAGCACTACTTTGCTTGAGTTAGTTGACCTTGAGGCTGTCTGTCAAAATTTTTCTTGGCCTGCTAGGTTGGAACTCTGTCTTCCCGTTGGAGGTGGAGGTTGTTTGGACGCATATGAGGATATCTTGGTTGTTTATGCAGCAAGTTTGTACCAGGGATTTCGAAATCCGCTACACCCTATTTTTATGGAGTTTTTTAAGGAGTACAACTTAAGTCATGTGCAGATTGCAGATAGTTCCAAATGGTTGGATGTTCTTCACCAGCTTTATCATAAGGTGTTTGGAAATTGGAGTTCTCCCATCCGCGGAGCTGATGTTTAGTATTTTTCCCTTGAATTAGGGGTTCCAAGACTCAAGGTTTTACCAGTGTAACTCTAGTTGTGGCTATATTGAAAGGCTTTCTAATAAACCAAACTGGAAACACAAGTGGTTCCGTGGTCGCTACAAATCAGGGAAAAGCCTGACCTGCCAGACTGTTCAGGGATAGTTCAGTGTCGTGAAGAAGCCAGTGCTTCCCGGTCTTTCTAAGTTCAAGGAATCATTTGCTCATAAGCCTAGGTTTCCTTGGCGAGAGATGGTTTCGGCCCTTCGTCTTGAGATGGATGGGCTAATCCTTCCTCATCCGCGCCTAGGTGTCTTCTTTGTTTTCTCTAATCCTTCTAGGGGGATTTCTAAAGGATCACCTTTTTGTGTTTTATCTATATCGGTTGGTAACTTATGCTTTGGTTATTCTTTCCCCAGATAATATGGACTTGGACTCCCTTCTAAAGCATCACAAAGCGAAGGTTGGTAGACGAAAAAAGAGTTCAGGCGTTCGTGGGCCTCCCCTGACTTTGGAGGCATCCCCAATTATTGATCTTTCCGCGGGCATAGAAGTTGGTGCCATTGTTGAAGGTACCTCAGCAGTTCCTGAGTCTCGTGAGAAACGTGCTCGCTCGTCCAACCCCGCCACTTCTAAGAAAAAGAGGAAAGTTAGCGGACACGTTGAAGAGTTTGCCGTGGGTGAAAAGGACTTTTTGTCGAGGGTGTTGATACTCTCCCTGAGTTTCCTATCCCTGGATTTGGGATGGCTAATCTCGCCAGTCTTAGGTTTCTCGTACAAAAATTCTCGCTCAACGAGTATGCCTATATCTAGCGCTTGGATGCTCGCGGTCTCTCAATGCAGTTCGACTGGATTAATCAATGCGTAAATTGTCTTTGTACTTTGCTCCTCCTTCTTTATTTTTTCAGGGCATAGGATCGTTCCTTATTATGGTCATTGTTCACTTCAGCTGAGGGTGATACAAATGGACACCAAGAGGCATTTGGTTTGTGGTGAAGCGGATATTTTGAAATAGGATGCGAAAATAAAAAAATTAGCTCACTAGGTGCGGATTATTGGGAATACGGTTGGGGATCCTGCTTCGGTTGAGAAATTTAAGAAAAGTTCCATGGAACTTCATGAGGAACTTCAGATGATCAAAGAGAAGATGAAGATATTGACCAAAGTGCGAGACGACCTGAGATCTGCTTTGGATGTTGCTCGCCTACAAGTCGATGACCTCAAGGCTGTGGAGGAGCGTCTGCAGAACCAACTTCAAACAAGCCAGGCCACCATCTACAAACTGGAAGAGGACTATTCGATCCTCCGCAAGGAGCAATCCATCACGCAACAGGCCCTTGAAGCGGCTCCGTCTCGTTCGGATCAAGATGTGGCTCTTCAATGGCTTCAAACCTCTGTGGGTTTGGAGTATTTATATTCGGAGTGGATCAAAAAAGAGGTTGGCACATCTTTCCTGTCATCTGTGGCCAAGGTTTGTCTCCAGACGCCAAAGGGTGACGATATTCTGAAAGACAAATGCTTTCGATACTTTCGAAAGGGTATGACAGCGGGCAATAATCAAAGCGTGTCCCATTTTGCATCTAATACAGGAGTCCCTTTAGAGAAATTTGAGCCACGCATGAAAAGTGAGGACTGGGAGCTTTCCAAAGAAGAGATGGCCTCAGAAGATTCTGACACTGAAAATGAAGACGATGAAGAGAATGCTGGTGAAGAAGATGCCTTGGTTACAACTAACTGATCTTTTCAATTTCACCTTTTCGCTTCGTTAGGGAACAAACTCTTACCCCGGGCGCTAGTGGCGGTCCTTTTGCGTCTCAGGAAACATTTGTTTTTGTAAAGTCTTATTTAGCTACTGTTTAACCATTTAATCTTACTTCTCTATCTTTGAAAAAATTTCGTTTATTTGATCTCTAGTATTTGTTCCAAGTGTGGAGAATATTAATCCAGGTGTTTGGGGTTCTCCCTCCACTTGTGCCCCATCCGCAAGGCATAATTTTTCTTTTTAAGGGTTACCTTTGAAGGTTCGATAATATAAAAACAATGTAATAAGAAATACTCTAGAAGGGGGGTTGAATAGAGTATGCCCGTTTTTCGCAGAAAGTCTCAAGACTTTTGGAGCTTGTACCAAAACCTTTGAGATAAACCTGAATCACAAAGTTAAACAATTCGAACCAAGTGCGGAAATAAGGTAAAGCAATAAGTAAAGGACGCAACGAATTGTTAACGAGGTTCGACACGAACTTGGCCTACGTCCCCGCCTAGGGTTCTTCCACAACCCTAGGATTCAACAGGCTTTATTGATTCACAAAGCTTAGGATCCTAATAGCTCACCGAGAAGCCTCTCTCCTATACAATTGCAATCTAGTCAACTCACGTTCCCTTGGAGTCCTAGACCAATCTAGAAGAGCCCCACCTCTCTCACCTATCTAGTACAATCCTCTTACTCTCGAGAATCAATAGCCTAGTGCCCACTTCCTGAGTTATAAACTCTTGAGTATAACACTCTCTCGAAATATATCCTATAAGCTCACTGTGTATCTCTCAAATGCTTTGAAACAAAATATAAGACTCTTAAGAACAAGCAGAGAGAACACGCTGAAGAGAGAAGTATGCTTGAAGGCTGATTGTGCAATGATATTCGTGAAGTGCGTCAGTCCTCTCTCTCTTCTTCATCTCCTTTATATAGTGAAGATCATCGGCGCCACTTGAGGAAGGAATCTTCTCCAACGGCTAAGAGAGGATCATGGCTTGAACGCAATCTTCTATCTTTGGAAACTTCGGAAGCCATGATCTCGATTTGATCTTTTCTCAGCTTTGAACGCTTAAGGAAGGAGATATAACTCAAATAGCTTCCTGAAAGGTTAGTGAATATATAATAATAATATGGAAGCATATAATAACATAATATAATATTCGGACATAATAACATATAGAGCAGGTTTTGTATTTCATCAATACTGTTAAAACTCCAAGACCTTTGACACGAACAGACTGTCAAGGCCTTTGAAACTTATTCCGATTCTCATCAAGGAAGTGGAGTTATCAATCTCCCCCTTGATGAAAGACAAAACATGTGCATCCCTGCAACTTAGTCAAACAGATATATTATATCATAAGCACAATCGGACTAAGTACCTGCATGGGTTAGACGAATGTTGGATCATAAGATTAACATGAAAAACATCCAACAAAGTAAAACAAAAACAGGGTCTTCCAAGACCCAAACAGTTTTAAAGTCTAAACCATCATCAGATCATCTCCCCCTTTTTGTCTTTCAACAAAGGGAGGAGGGTAAAAATATTCTCAAAAATCAGACTTACTAAAACAATTCAAAATTCAAAAAGATCCTTTCAAATCTTAAGGCAAGAAAAGATTAATCCGATTTAAAAATAATTTCCACAAATAAACAATACTCGGATAAAATAAAATCGGTAACAAATAAAGAAGGTTAAAAATCCATTAAAAATATATTTGATCAAATACCTAATAAGATATCAACCAAACATATCTGATCCGTTATATGTGCTCTACCATTCAGCTCATAACCTTTGAAATGAGGTTCAAGGATCTTGACACTGAGTAGAGTTTATCTTTCGTAAAGGGAAAGCCCCCCCTACGAAAGTGCATCCCTGTTAAGCATTCCGATCTCATGTCTAATGAAGGTGAACCTGTCCTCTGCCAAAGGCTTAGTAAAAATGTCAGTCCATTGATAATCAGTAGAAATAAAAGATATGGACACATCACCTTTTTCAACATGATCTCTAATGAAATGATGCCTTACATCAATATGTTTGGTCCTTGAATGCTTCCTCTTGACTGTAGCCTTGAGCAACAAGCCTTGCCTTGTTCCTCACGATCTTACTATTCTCATCTAGCTTGTTTCGAAGTACCCATCGTGTGCCAATGACTGATTGATGCTTTGGCCTAGGCTTCAAGGTCCAGACTTTGTTCCTTTCAAATTCGTTAAGCTCACTTTGCATAGCAATGATCCAGTCTGGCTCCTGAAGTGCCTCATCTACCTTCTTTGGTTCAATAAGAGAAACAAACGCGTGAAAAGCACAAAGATCTTTAAGTTTAGAACGAGTTTGAACACTAGAAGTAGGGTCAGAGATGATATCCTTTAAAGAGTGTGAAGAAGAGTATTTGAATTTCCTTTTGCTAGTCTCAGCTCCTTGATTCGTCACACTAGTAGGATTAACTTGTAGTACATCTGACTCCGTGGATCTGTTCGGTTCAGTTACAGCAGTTTCTGACGTCTCAACACTGTTGGATTGGACACCAAGGGCTTTGGACGAATCTTCAACGCCTTGGGCCAATTCTTCAGTGTTGAGAATCTGATCCTGCGTGTTCCTCTTCTCTGTGTTCTTGATAGCAGCATCAACACCATCCTCGTTCTCTGTATGGATGCTAAGATCTAAATCTGCAACACTTTCACTCAAAGAACCGTCATTGCATTCATCAAATATGAAAACAAGCATGTACTTTATCATTGGGAGATTTGACTCGCATAAGACCACATAAATCCATATGTAAAAGTTCAAGGGGTCTAGAAGTACTTACAACCTTTTTGGGTTTGAAAGAGCTACGTGTTTGTTTACCTCGTGCGCATGCTTTGCACATATCAATACCTTTGAAGTCCATCTCAGGTAGTCCTCTTACAAGCCCTTTGGACACAAGCTTCTGTAGTGTATGTGGACTCACATGACCGATTCTCCTGTGCCAGAGCTTTGGATCGGCCGTCAAAGCCTTTAGACAGTTAAGCTTCCTTGTGCCACTTGCTCAGCATTCACGGCATAGATGTTATAACGATAGGCAATTAGAACTATTTCACATGTATCTTCTCTGCGCACTAAACATCTTTTCTTGTTAAATCCAACATCATTAATACTATCACATAGTTGAGAAACACTAAGCAAATTATACTTCAAACCATTAACAAGATAAACATTTAATGCTATGGTTAGGATCACTCCCAACGCTACCAATACCAACGATGTCACATTTTCCTTTGTCACCAAGAGTGATTGTTCCCGTGGATTGCTCCTTTAGATTATGAAAGAGAGAACTCTTCCCACTCATATGCCTCGAGCATCCACTTATAAATAATCCATTTTTGCTCCTTCACCTTGGTGATCTCCTGCAAAACAAACATCAACCTCTTTTGGACTTGCCATGAGCTCTCTTACGGTTACCTCAAGTTGCTTATCATGGGATTCATCTCCTGAGGCCATGAGACAAAGGTTGGCCTTTTCATCATCTGAGTCACCTGAGTCGGAATCACTCCAAGTTGCCACCATGGCTTTCTCATTCCATCTATCACCTTTCTTGGACTGACTCTTCGTCTTTTGAGGGCAATCTTTCACTACATGGTCTGTTTCACCACATTCAAAACAAGACAAAGGTTTAGTCTTCTTGTCATATTTGTTGTATTGAGACTTACCTCGAAATTTAGAAGACTCTGATCCATCTTTGTTGTTGAATTGCTTCTTCATCTTGAGGATTTGAGAAAGACCCCTTGCAATGAGATCAAAGGGATCATCCTCATCATCGTCCTCATCATCGTCCTCATCATCAGAATCAGACACATCTTTGGGCTCATCCTTCTTAGACTTGAGCGCCAAGTTCTTATTGCTTGCTGGAAGTTCTCCATCGTCTTCATTGAGAATCATCTCATGTGTGATCAGCTTCCCAAGCAAGTCATCAAGGGGTAGAGTGGTGAGATCTTGGGCTTCCTCTATGGCTGTCACTTTCGGACCCCATTTTTCCTTTGGAAGGCACCTCAGTATCTTCCTTACTTTCTCAACGTTGGTAAAGCTCTTGCCGAGTGAGTCAAGGTTGTTGGTGATTTCCGTGAATCGTGTGAACATGGCCTTAATGGACTCATCGGGCTTCATTTTGAAAAGCTCATACTGTCGAAGGAAGATACTGATCTTTGTGTCCTTCACTTGGTTGGTTCCTTCATAGGTGACGACCAGCTTGTCCCAAATCTCTTTAGCTGACCTACAAGATGAAATACGGTTAAACTCATAAGTGCTAAGACCACAATAAAGTAAGTTAATAGCCATGTAGTTTTTGGAGACGAGTTCAAGATCCGCTTGGATGTAATCAGCCTCGCTCTTCGCGACTTTGGTTCCATTTGGTCTGTCTTTCTCTGGAACCTTCGGACCATTCTCTATAATGTTCCAAAGTTCCAGATCTTGATCTATAATGAACATTTTCATCAAGGATCTCCAGTGGACGAAGTTGTTTCCTACAAAGAGTGGTGGTCTAATGGTAGACCTTCCCTGTGCAAATCCTCCGCTTGCTTCACCAGACATGATCGAAAACTCACAAGATTGTTAGATCAAAAATAGTGAGTAAAGCTCTGATACCAATTGAAGGTTCGATAATATAAAAACAATGTAATAAGAAATACTCTAGAAGGGGGGTTGAATAGAGTATGCCCGTTTTTCGCAGAAAGTCTCAAGACTTTTGGAGCTTGTACCAAAACCTTTGAGATAAACCTGAATCACAAAGTTAAACAATTCGAACCAAGTGCGGAAATAAGGTAAAGCAATAAGTAAAGGACGCAACGAATTGTTAACAAGGTTCGACACGAACTTGGCCTACGTCCCCGCCTAGGGTTCTTCCACAACCCTAGGATTCAACAGGCTTTATTTATTCACAAAGCTTAGGATCCTAATAGCTCACCGAGAAGCCTCTCTCCTATACAATTGCAATCTAGTCAACTCACTTTCCCTTGGAGTCCTAGACTAATCTAGAAGAGCCCCACCTCTCTCAGCTATCTAGTACAATCCTCTTACTCTCGAGAATCAATAGCCTAGTGCCCACTTCCTGAGTTATAAACTCTTGAGTATAACACTCTCTCGAAATATATCCTATAAGCTCACTGTGTATCTCTCAAATGCTTTGAAACAAAATATAAGACTCTTAAGAACAAGCAGAGAGAACACGCTGAAGAAAGAAGTATGCTTGAAGGCTGATTGTGCAATGATATTCGTGAAGTGCGTCAGTCCTCTCTCTCTTCTTCATCTCCTTTATATAGTGAAGATCATCGGCGCCACTTGAGGAAGGAATCTTCTCCAACGGCTAAGAGAGGATCATGGCTTGAACACAATCTTCTATCTTTGGAAACTTCGGAAGCCATGATCTCGATTTGATCTTTCTCAGCTTTGAACGCTTAAGGAAGGAGATATAATTCAAATAGCTTCCTGAAAGGTTAGTGAATATATAATAATAATATGGAAGCATATAATAACATAATATAATATTCGGACATAATAACATATAGAGCAGGTTTTGTATTTCATCAATACTGTTAAAACTCCAAGACCTTTGACACGAACAGACTGTCAAGGCCTTTGAAACTTATTCCGATTCTCATCAAGGAAGTGGAGTTATCAACCTTCTTTCTAGTGATTAACCTTCTTAGAAGTTCAAGATCCTTGGATTACTCGGATCACTTTTGGAATCCATGGCTTCGGGGGGTTTTAACCCTTGGGCTTTTTTTTCCATAAATTAGAGACCGCGGACCAGCTTTCCCGACTCGTATGCTTTCTTTTTAACGGGAGAGTTTTTGATTACTTGAAAAAGCCTAAACGAGTCCTAATTTAGTTTTTTCATGTTTTGTTATCTTTCTTGACCACGTACAGGTTTTACCCCCTCAGTTCGAGGCCGAATACGGGATGCTACCACCACAGTGGACTTTCTTATCTTCGTATTTGGTTCGTAACTTCCCAGTGATGGTGTCTTGGAGTGAAAATGGTCTCTTTCAACTCGACCGCGGATGGGGTGATTTCCTTGCTCTTCATGGTCTTGGGATAGGTAGTGCCATGATATTTTTTCATACAAGCAATGTTTCTTTCAAAGTTTGCCTGCGGCGTGATGTTAGAAATTGCGTGGACGTCAACCATTCATCGTCTTCTTCGAGCGGGTCTTGCTGATCTTCAACTGAAGATGGAGCGCGCTTGTGGCTTTTCTTTCATGTGTTTTTAATGTATAATTTGTATTGGAATCGTGACCTCTGTTATCTATCTATTTTATTTCGAGGGTTTCTTTTTTCCATGAAATTATACTCCCTAGCTGCATTCAAAGGGGTTCTTATTCAACATTACAAACGAAAAGGTTTTGGTGTGTGAAATATAGTATCCGCACAAATCCAATACTTCAAACTAGGGCCGACTTCGCGGCTACATAATTTTTAGAAGATCAATGATGTTCTACCTCTACATTGTCATCGTTGTCTGGACTTACGATGTCGACTTTGAAGATGGAGTCCCCCACATGGGTGAAAATCAAGGTCGACCCCACGTGGACTCGGTTTTCTTGGGTGAACTCGGACCATCCCTGGGTTAACCGAAAAAGGCCATCTTCGTCCTTTTTTACCTTGACTTCGTGTTCCTGGTTGGAGCGAGACCAGAGCCTGGCTAGAGTATGTGCTTGTTCCTCGAAAAGTACATACACCAGGGGGAGTCGGAGTGTCTGAAGTTGTTCTTCCCTCATGATGAATCGATAGAAAGCTCTAGGAGGTGCTCCGGGCTCCATTTTTCGGGGGATGTTTATTACTCTTGCCTTCTTGGTTTCTTATACCCGTCAAGAGTGGATTTTTGCTTAGTTTTTATCGCCCCTAGTTGTGAACTGGCCCTTCTTCCCATGTAGGATTCCCTTCCCCAAAGTCTTCCATCTTTGTACCTAAGCTTTGAAATCACAATCAGGAACATAAATTAGTGGCAAAAGCTTGGCAGCCAATTGGTACCAATGAGGTAGGTGGTGGTAGGGGATGTGATAGGGTAAGAAAAAGGGATGGGCTTTTCTGAACCTTAAATACAATTAAACTATGTGCGATTGATATCTCCCCGCCAACGACGCCAATTTGACGAGAGGGTTTCTCGACCAAAAAAATTTGTAGTCAAGACCCCGCTATAGGATAGTGGAGTCAGGTTCGTCCTCAAGAGAGAAGTCAGAGGTTCTAGGTATTATTTCGAGACGCTCCGTATATGAGCCTCTTCAAACGGGGCTTATTGCTATTGATTCGATGATCCCTATAGGCCGCGGTCAGCGAGAATTAATTATTGGAGACAGACAGACTAGTAAAACAGCAGTAGCCACAGTGTGTTTTTGGGGTTCAAGGGTAGCGGGAAAAGGTGGCGAGGTTGTTGTCGACGTCGGCTAAGAGTTGGTCGATGTCGAGGGATGGAGGGAGAAGGGTAGTTTGATATTGAGTAGAATATGTTCCGAATAAAAAATAATAAAATAAAACAAATAAAGATGCAAACTTCCAAGGTTAGGGATCACCACAACAATAAACATATGTGTAGATTATAATCATATAAAGATGCATGTTTATATCAAATAACTTTTGTTATTAACAAATAGGAATATAGAGGCTTTCGCATAAACCCTAAGTGTTATTACCTTTTCTTAATTAGGATCAACCAACTTTCGCAAGCAAAGCCTAATTACTATCCAAATTCATAATTAATTCACTTTCGCTTCATAATTGCAAATAAGGAATTGTCCTCGACTGTCGTAAAGGATTAAGCACATAGGTAGATGATAATAAAGACATAAAAAATCATGCATTCATAACTCAAACAAATATATCTATGTTGGGATCACCCCAACCCTAGAAGAAGGAAATTAGAAACAAACCATAATAAAAGAAATTAACTTTAACATAAAATAAACTAAAACTTACAACCATTCGTCTCCTTCCTTCTCCTTCCTTCTCTCCTCTCTCCTTGCGCCCGAAGACGGCTTTGCTTGAATGAATGAAAATCAGCCCCCCCTAGGGCTTTATTTATAGGCTTCCAACCCTTGCTAATAAGGGTAAGAAAGTCTATCTATATCTATATCTCTTTATCTACTTACTTAAAGATTAAATAATGGAATAAAAGAAATAAATCAACTAGGACTATATCCAATTTGTGGATAAATCCTCCATGGAGTTGATAGATCTTGATAGGTCTTGATGGAATTTGATAGAATTTGATCTCGAAAATATCTCCATCGGCTTCGGGATAGAACCTTAACAAGATTTTCGGACTGCTCGACGTCAGCCACTGGGTTTTCCTCGATATCGAGTAGAATGCCTCGATATCGAGTAGGACTTTCTTCGTCTTCTGCTCATCAAATCGATTCCGGCCTCCATGAGCAAAGTCGACTTGATTTTTACTCGATATTGAGTAGATTTCATCGATAGCGACCAACTTTTCTCCGTCTTCAGCTTCTTCGTCGATCTCGGCTCCTAGGATGCTTGTCGACTTGATTTGTACTCGATATCGAGTAGATTTCCTCGATATCGACTTGAATGTTCTTGGCTCAGCATCCTTGTCGATTTCTGGGACTCCAGCTCGATTTGGGCTTCCTCGATATCGACTACAATTCCTCGATATCGAGTAAATCTCTCAGCTTTCTGTTCTGTTCTTAAAACGCACATTCCCGAGTTCTCGTTCGTCGGATTGACGCATATGACCATGCGTTGAAAAGATCGTTTTGAGGGCTACAACTCTCATGAAGACATCAAACCTTGATTCAGAATGATGAGTACCGAAAAATGGCCTTTTCTCCAGCTGCACCATCCTTAATTAACTAATCCATGAGTTTTCCTTTAAGCTCCAAAGTGCGTCCGATTTCTACGAAATATAACAAAATCTTTTGTAGACCTCCATATATTGCAAATAAACATATACTACACATATTATATATTATTTTAACCCAAATGCATGAAATGCATGCAAAAATCGGTATAAAAGTAGATGTAAAACATGACGAATTAGGCTCACAACAAACACCTCATACTTAAGCTTGCTTGTCCTCAAGCAATACTTTTAGTTGTCATTCAGGGGAAGAAATCAAAACTCTCAACATATTAGATTCATTGTCATATGACCCTACAATCAATTACCATTCTTGAAAAGGTACTTGTGCCACAAATCCATGCATGTGCAATAAAAACAACATCTACTCACAAAAGGAGGATAATGCAAAAACAATCTATGTGACAAAGCATTAATAATCAAGAGGACTTTAATTAAGCTCAATAAGAAGTAGATTGGTAAAAGGCTAAAGGTGGGCCATTTTTGGCAATGTGGTGCTTATAATCCGGGGAAATGGAGTACTTTCCAAACTGAATTTCCACATTCCTTCTTCATAAGATTCATCACCTTCCATAATGCTTTTTTCAATATTATGCTTTTACCTCTCTAACCTCAGCATTGCCTTCTCGCGAGTCGCAAACATGGGTGTCATGAATGGCCCCGAATACTTAGTGCTTTGGACTCCTCACATGTGTGTCCCATCTCGCCAAACTATTATCTCAGCGAGCAGGGTCGATCTACCTTTATCTCTTGAGGTGATCGGATTTTCTTTCACTCATTCAATTTTCCATATTTTCAAACAATTCCCTTCCAAACTCCAATAATAATGGTAACAACACAACAACCATATAACATTTCCATAATGTAACATCATTCTCAACATAATCCCTGGATGGGAAATAAGGTAAAGAATGAAAAATATTTAGATCATGCGGAGCAATATATGAAATAAGACATAATATGGCTTTCGTGATGCATAAGCATAGATAAGGCTAGGATATAAACAATATGAGCATTATATGGAAATATAAAGTCCCCTATCCTCTTATCATGCAACATGTCAAAAGCAACTTCATATTTTACCTCCTTTCATGGTTTTCAAGAAAATATGCACTTCATTGTGACTTCCCTTTACTAGGCAAATTCATGCTATATCTCTAATGAATCCAATTTTGCATCGTCGAGTTCAATATAACTTCCATGACATTTATGAAAGATTTCAATGGGGATCATTTTTTCAAATTTTTGGAAAACATGCATATAAGCACATAAATTAATAATGAATTCCAAATTAGCCATGTATAAACAATTCAAAAAATAAACTTTAAATGTGCACACATAATGTCAAATATGTATAAAGTAAGCCCTTCCCCCACCCCATACTTAAACATTACAGTGTCCTCACTGTATAAAAAATAAGGGTAAAGAAAGAAACTCACTAGACAGGTGTGCTAATCGTCAGAATCGAGTGCTATGCTGCTGGGCCTAGTCCGATTTTAGCTTGCTTCTATCCCCATGGACCTGAAAAATGTAGAAGAGAAATACCCACAATAGAAAAACTAAAAGTTCAAAAACCAAAAACAAACGAAGGCAACAATGTCCAAAAGTCCCAAAAAGTAATTGTCTATTTACAAGCTCTAGATTTTATAGTCGCTAGCCCAACTTCTTCATTAAGCTTTAGCCTGGCTCATCTTTGTCCAGAGGTATAGGTGGATCTGGTGGTTCCTCCGGTGGTGGGAAGGGTGGGATGTCATCCGGGGGCATCATATGAAGAAGCTTAAACCTCCCCGAGTGGACGCTCCATGGCTCCACCATTCATCTTCCATGGCTCGAGCTAGCATGTATAAGGGAAGATATAAAAAAAATATACATACCTCATCATCATACCTCTTACGCTTCATATGTTGATTTGGTTGTGTATCTTCACCATAGTAGAACGGTGGAGAGGGAAGAGATATTTCCTCCTCATCCTGCGGAGTTCCATGCCACTTTTCTAGGACCCCATACTTGAATATGAACATCGGTTGCTCAAAATCATCGGGGATAGCCTTCACCTTGTAAAGTAAAAGCGATCTTGGAATGCCCTGGTCACCAATGTCCAACTTCTTCTCTTCTAGTGCTATTTCTCCTTGGGATCCATCATATGATTCATCAACAATACGTAGCAAAGTAGGAATGAAATTCGAGGAAGGACATACCTGGTTGTCGACATCGAGTGGGTCAATTTGCTCGTCGGGAGGAGGGCATGGTCCTTTAGACTGAATGGAAGCCTCAAGCCTTCGGATTTCGTCTTCCAGCCGAGCTATTTTCCTTAATCGTGACTCCTCCACTGCGATCCTATTTCTCTGTCTCAAATCTTGAAACCATTCTTCCCATTAAGGATTCCCTTCGACAAAGTCTTCCATCTTTGTACCTAAGCTTTGAAATCACAATCAGGAACACAAATTAGTGGCAAAAGCTTGGCACCCAGTTGGTACCCAGTTGGTACCCAAATGGTACCAATGAGGTAGGTGGTGGTAAGGGATGTGATAGGGTAAGAAAAAGGGATGGACTTTTCTGAACCTTAAACACAATTAAACTAGGCGCGATTGATATCTCCCCGGCAACGACGCCAATTTGACGAGAGGGTTTCTCGACCAAATAAATTTGTAGTCAAGACCCCGCTATAGGATAGTGGAGTCAGGTTCGTCCTCAGGAGAGAAGTCAGAGGTTATAGGTTTAGTCTGTTTTTGGGGTTCAGGGGTAGCGGGAAAAGGTGGCGAGGCTGCTGTCGACGTCGGCTAAGAGTTGGTCGATGTCGAGGAATGGAGCGAGAATGGTGGTTTGATATCAAGTAGAATATGTGCCGAATAAAAAATAATAAAATAAAACAAATAAAGATGCAAACTTCCAAGGTTAGGGATCACCACAAAAATAAACATAGGTGTAGATTATAATCACATAAAGATGCATGCTTTATATCAAATAACTTTCGTTATTAACAAATAGGAATATAGAGGCTTTCGCATAAACCCTAAGTGTTACTTCCTTTTCTTAATTAGGATCAACCAACATTCGCAAGCAAAGCCTAATTACTATCCAAATTCATAATTAATTCACTTTCGCTTCATAATTGCAAATAAGGAATTGTCCTCGACTGTCGTAAAGGATTAAGCACATAAGTAGATGATAATAAAGACATACAAAATCATGAATTCATAAATCAAACAAATATATCTATGTTGGGATAACCCCAACCCTAGAAGAAGGAAATTAGAAACAAACCATAATAAAAGAAATTAACTTTAACATAAAATAAACTAAAACTTACAACCGTTCGTCTCCTTCCTTCTCCTTCCGCCTGAAGACGGCTTTGCTTGAATGAATGAAAATCAGCCCCCTAGGGCTTTATTTATAGGCTTCCAACCCTTGCTAATCAAGGTAAGAAAGTGTATCTATATCTATATCGCTTTATCTACTTACTTAAAGATTAAATAATGGAATAAAAGAAATAAATCAACTAGGACTATATCTAATTTGTGGATAAATCCTCCATGGAGTTGATAGATCTTGATAGGTCTTCATGGAATTTGATAGAATTTGATCTCGAAAATATCTCCATCGGCTTAGGGATAGAACCTTAACAAGAATTTCGGACTGCTCGACGTCGGCCACTGGGTTTTCCTCGATATCGAGTAGAATGCCTCGATATCGATTAGGACTTTCTTCGTCTTCCGCTCAGCAAATCGATTCCGGCCTCCATGAGCAAAGTCGACTTGATTTTTACTCGATATCGAGTAGATTTCATCGATATCGACCACCTTTTCTCCGTCTTTAGCTTCTTCGTCGATCTAGGCTCCCAGGATGCTTGTCGACTTGATTTGTACTCGATATCGAGTAGATTTCCTCGATATCGACTTGAATGTTCTTGGCTCAGCATCCTTGTCGATTTCTGGGACTCCAGCTCGATTTGGGCTTCCTCGATATTGACTACAATTTCTCGATATCAAGTAAATCTCTCAGCTTTTTGTTCTATTCTTAAAACGCACATTCCCGAGTCCACGTTCGTAGGATTGACGCATATGACCATGCGTTAGAAAGATCTTTTCTAGGGCTACAACTCTCATGAAGACATCAAACCTTGATTCAGAATGATGAATACCGAAAAATGGCCTTTTCTCCAGCCGCACCATCCTTAGCTTCTCCATAAGTTTTCCTTTAAGCTCCAAAGTGCGTCCGATTTCTACGAAATATAACAAAAAAAATTTTCGACCTTCAGATATTGCAAATAAACATATACTACACATATTTTATATTATTTTAACCCAAATGCATGAAATGCATGCAGAAATCGAAATAAAAGTAGATGTAAAACATGGCGAATTAGGCTCACAACAGCATATCACCACTTTTATAGACTTGTGCGAAGCTATAGCTGATGGTGGTAATCTTGAATACTTAAAACTAAAGGCTTTTCGTTGGTCCCTTGCAGGAATAATGTTGTAAGAGGAAATCGAGAATGCAAAACAATAAGTAAACAAAGTAAAGCAAACCGATCGAATCCCAGCAAATAATGTTCAAGACTCCCTCCAATGTAGTAAGAGAAAGTCAGGTTCGAATCCTCGAGGAAGCTGGTCAGCGGATCCTAAGTAGCGGTGGAATCTCACGGACAGAAGTCAACAACAGTGGTACTCGACCTCGACTAAGGGTTAGTCGACAGGGGTCAGGCACAGTCGAACACAGCAGCAACTTAGCACAGTCTACTCGATCTCGACAAGGCTTACTCGATATCGAGTAGGGCCTTCGTCGACTTCGGTTCGTCTTGTCGAGTTCCTGCACAATTGAGCTACGACGATCTGGGATCGAAGATTAGTAGTCGAGATCGACCAGAGGCTGGTCGAGATCGACGAGGGCAGGAAAAAGTAAAAACAAAGCAGTTTCGGTTTCTGTAACTTTATGAATTTGGAGAACTTCCAAGATTAGGGTTTGCGACAACGATTACCATGCAAGCGGAATATAAATCACAAAAGGCGGTAACTTTATCGATAAAGGAAAAGGCTTTCACCTAATTCGACAAGTAGGAATATAAATCTCGCGATAAATAATCCTAATTGCATCTATTCCTTTTCGTAATTAGCATTTATAATCTTTCGAATAGAAATCCTAATTACTACCCAAGTTTCACAACATGAGTTCTTCAATTTCTCAATCAAAGATGAAGCACATAGACTAAGATAACGACAAAATACCTCCTTTCGCAATCGCTTAATCCACCGACATGGCTCTCGTTGGGCTCACCCCAACACTAGAAGTAGGTGGACTACTCGCGTCTCATTGCAATCGCAAACATTGATTTGAAAGAAATAACTTGTATTAAACTAAATTCAAAGCCTTTACAATCCCGGCAATCAACTTTCGTAAACTGCCAAAACCTTAAAACCTTTGAACTCCTAAACTGTCTCTGTGGAACTACTTGTCTCTGACTGAAATTGAATGAATAAAACTGAGCCCCATGGGCTTTATTTATAGCCTTCTAATCCTTGCTACTCAAGGATAGAATATCTATATCTAAATCTAAAACTATATCTAAGACTTTAAAGATAAATAAAAGCTATAATGGAATTAAATCTAAAAATAGGGAAATATATCTAAATTGTCTCAAGTGGATAAAACTCTCTTCTTCATGATAGATGTTGATAAATTGGATAGACTTTGGTAATCTTCGGCTCCAAGGACTCTACTCCGAGTAGGACTGCATCAACGCGTCACGCGGCTTCGGGAAATCTTCGTCGGTCTCGAGTACGGCGTACTCGATCTCGACTAGGAAAGTCATCGACTGGGCCGACTTCGTCGTCTCGGCTAGCTGATGCTCGACAAGCTCGGACATGACTCCTGGCGTTAGTCGATCTCGAGGAGACCTCCTCGATCTCGACGAGTGGTGTGTTCTCGACTTGGTCTTCCGAGGTTGTCGAGTCGGATGTGGGCTCTCAGCCTTGTCGACCTCGAAGACGCTCCTCGGTCTCGACGACAATGGGTCATCGACTGGGCCAGCTTGGTGTGTCGGGTAGCCCTTGTCGACATGCTCGGACACTGGCTCCTGGGCTTAGTCGATCTCGACAAGGGGCTTGTCGATCTCGAGTAGATTTTGGCCTGGTGTTGTCGAGCAGTATCTCCTCGACATGGTTCGGGGAATGTCGTCTGGCCCTTGTCGATCTCGATGAGACCTTAGTCGAGATCGAGTAGACTTGCTCTGCTCCGCGTTGTCTGGTCAGGTCTCTACTCGACTCCAGTGTATCCGGACTTGACTTGTCGACATAGATGAGGACTTTAGTCGACATAGAGTAAGGCTTGCTGCTTCCGTCTTTGTTTCTTGGTTTTCTCCCGAAATATTTCCATATTCTGCAATATTAAACAGAAACTTATGTAGATCTTCATTTCTAACAAATAAGCATATACTACATAAATTCAACATATTCCCAACCCGAAATATGCAAAATGTAAAGAATAAGGAACTAAAATATGCATAAAAACGTGGCTACTTTGGAGACATCAAATAACACAATAGTGCCGGGAAGGATTGCCTGCAAAGTCAATTCGCACCTGGAATGAACTATAGGACATGTTCCTCAACAAGTTCTTTTCTCTTGCAAAGACAACAACTCTCAGACAACAGATAACGGCTTTCAGACAGAAGTCAGGGAACCATTAGCACAAGTCTGGGAGCGCTCACTAGTACAAAAAAGGTCTTTGACAACGGTTATTTATCAACATAGACAACAGTTATTGCACTGTTGTCTATGTCAGTGCGGTTTTAGGTAAAAACAACGGTTGGACCTATGAAAACGGTTCTTTAAGACAACGGTTATAACCGTTGTCAAAGATGCTCCATAACCGTTGTCCATGCAACTCCAAAATTTGGAACAGTCAATATTGAACAGTTATGACCGTTGTTTATGTGTCATATGACCGCTGTTTATGTGTCATATAACCGTTGTTTATGTACAATCTAACTGTTGTCTATGTACACCATAATCGTTGTCTATGTGCCATATAACCGTTGTTTATGGCCTATATCCCTGTTGTCTAAATTCTGTTTTAATCGTTGTCTAAATATAATTGAACCGTTGTCTATATACAATCTCATTGTTGTCTAGGTACACCATAGCCGTTGTGTATGTACCATATAATCGGTGTCTAAATTCCATTTTAGTCGTTGTCTAAATACAATTGAACCGTTGTCTATATACAATCGCATTGTTGTCTAGGTACACTAAGACCGTTGTCTATGCACCTTTTACCCATTGTGTTAATATTACTAAAACGTTGTCTATGTACCCTTTAATCGCTGTCTATGTACCTTTTAACTTTTGTATAAGAAAATTTTAAACATTGTCGTCCTTTATTTGAAATCCAATACATGTATAGATGAATAAAATCACTCAAATATGTATATATATATTACAATATAATACAACTACTTCAGGGAAGTCTTTATGCTAGGTATCCAGGATTTGGATAATAATGGAACTGAAAGCATCGGATTCTGCAAGCTTGGCTCCGCAACTCCTTTCAACAGACAACCTGAAAGCACAAACACACAGCAGAAACAACAAAAAAAAGTTAATTTGAAGCTAATGATAGATGCAAAGGAGGAGTCAGGCACTACAAAGCTTAATAATCTAGCTCAAAAAGTTACAATCTAATACAAATAATTACAGAGAGGCAAAAGAAACTGCACAAGCAAGTATAACTTTAAAGCTAGTTGACGTCCATCTAGAACACCTTTTCAAGAGGATGTTTTGATTCCTAAATTGAGAAGAAATAATAAGAGGCCAACATTAATATGTGCATAGATAAATTATAACAATTAGCTAGGTGAAAATAAAAATAAAATGTTGACTGAACCTTGAGATCAGCTTTGGCTGCACAAAAGCAGCTTAACACACTATTGTATACCTTCTGAAGAAGACTGAGTAGTGAAGTTGTGGTTTGACAAGGGTTTTACCAGATGGAGTCCTATTAACACATTCTGAACGAAGATTCAGCTTGCGAGCTTCTTCAGGAATTACCTTCTTTAGGAATATTAAGACACTTTGGATGAACCGAATCAGAAAAATATTGCCATTTCAAAATATATATTTTCTTTTTAACGAGAACGTTTATTGAATTGAAACGTAACCTATAAAACTATTTCTTTTTAACGAGAACAAGACATCAAATATATATTTTCAATCATGAAAAATTAATTGTCTAGCATGGATCATGCTTCGAAATATTGTGCTAATGGTCTTGAGAAGGCACATTTACCAAAGTGCAGTAACACAAATAATAATTGATGGATACAAAGATGCAAAATCCAATTGATCCCAAACATTCCTCACCTGAGACAATGTAAAAACTTGATGGTTAACCTTCTCTAGAGGATCAATTGCAAACATTCTTCTACATTTCAGTTTTTTTTACTTGGCTTTTTAAATAGTCAACTACTAGAGCAACAAATGTAGTTCAAACATATGCACATATCTAATATTAAACGGTCATTCTTAATGATCTTTTTTTATTCACAGAAGTTGTAGGGAAGAAATATCATGATCAGCTTCTCTATGTAGAATAAGAGTTCGTTGCTTCAAGAGGGCGTGAACAGGCATTGCAAGAAATGCAAAGATATGAGCAACAATAGCAAATTGAATCTAAACGAATTAAAGTTTGGTTTCAAAATAGGAAGTCTCTACTTCCTCTAATTTATGTACTAATTTCCAATTCTTATTCATATAACTTGTTCGTGTTGCTTTAATATATTTCCAATCTGGAAAAAAGTCCAAATATTGGGAATTGATGTCTTAGTGTTCCTTAATGATATTCAAATTGAGTTTTTCGTGTGTATTATGTTTGATTTCCGTTGTTCTTTTTTCGTGCATTTGGTTCTATTGCAAGCTTTCAATGGTCCAAATTCATCCAAAAAATCAACATGGAGAATGACTTAAACTCAGTTAGCAGCAGATTAAAAAATCTCATCAGCAAATTACAATTTCTTTTGCAAGAGTTAATCAATCTATCTATCAAACCTTAGAACACTACCTTCCACAGTATAGCCAAATCAAGCCTTATATAAAACACTACCTTTCACAGTAAACCTAAATCAAGCATTATATAGAACACTACCTTTCAGAGTAAACCCAAATCAAGCATTTTCCTATTCTCTAAATTAACAGATAAACGAAGTGAATGTGCAGTTGCCTCAGAGTGGATATGTTAACTTACCTAGGGCTTATTACAATTGGGACCCGAGATGGCTGCGGCAACAGAGACAAGACGAGAGGCAACAAAGACCAGATGACAGCGGCCAGCGAACAAGGACCACAGAGGGAGGCGAACAGAGAGAGCCGAGATGGCCTCGGAGGCAAACAGAGACGAGAGAGATGAACAGTGAAAGGAGGCGATTTGAGGTCTGGCTGCGATTTGAGATTATCTCTCAAGTAGAAGGACGCTCGATCTGAGGATTCAAATAGAAGTGATTGAGAGAGCCGAGATGAGGATTCAAGTAGTTGCGACTGATCGAGCGGATTCAAGTAGCTGCAAATCAAGTAACTGCGATTTGAGGATTCAAGTAGAACCGATTGAGAGAGACGAGATGATGCAATAATCTGGCTACAAGGAGGCCGACGATTCGGGATTCAAGTAGAGGAGGCCGGTGAAAAAAAGATAGAGAGAGGGACGGGTCGTCTAGGTTAAAAAAAAATCTAATACCCCGCGCTTGTGCATAGACAACGGTTATTTATAATTTTATATCGTTGTCTTTGTAATTACAAAGACAACGGTTTTCATTAAGCATAGACAACAGTTATGTAAATCGTATTATTTGAGATTCTTCTATATATATGACAATGGTTCTTTATATATTCATTGTCTTTATAATTACAAAAACAACGGTTCCAATTGTGCATAGACAACGGTTATGTCAATCGTAGTTTTTTATATGTCATCTATATCTATGACAATGGTTCTTTATATATTCGTTGTCTTTGTAATTAAAAAGACAACATTTTCAATTGAGCAAAGACAACGGTTCTATAAATCGTATTATTTGAGATGTTCTCTATACCTATGACAATGGTTCTTATATATTCGTTGTCTTTGCAATTACAAAGACAACGGTTTTAATTGGGCATAGACAATGGTGCCATAAATCGTATTCTTTGAGATGTCCTCTATATCTATGACAATGGTTATTTATATATTCGTTGTCTTTCCAATTACAAAGACAACATTTTTAATTGGGCATAGACAACGGTTTTGTCAACCGTATTCTTTGAGATGTCTTCTATATATATGACAACGGTTCTTTATATATTCGTTGTCTTTGCAATTACAAAGACAACGGTTATAGCTAATACCCGTTGTGCGTCCCAAAAACTCTAATTTTTGCCTATATAGACAACATTATTTTAGAAACCGTTGTCTATAAGATGTTGTCTAAAACCATTTTTGTACTAGTGGCTACAACAGGCTTCTGAAATCCTGTCCTACGCATGGACAGCCACCCTACGTCATCCAGGAGATCATATTCAACTGCCTGGATGCACCTACTAAAGACCGGATCAACAACTACACAACCTATAGGTATCTTAGATACACTCCACGACGAGCATGAGAGGTATTTGAGACACTGGCCAACTACGACAACACATATGGGACTTATGCGACCGCTTCTGACAAAATGTACGAAAGGTCTGCCCCATCTATGCCATTGTATGTGCCACCCAAGGAAGTTGATCTAGACGTCAGGGACCAGTTCCACAACGATCATGTACGCCGTCTCACCAAGCAGGTTAAGTTTCACTCTAAGGATAAGCCTTGCTTGGAATGTGGGTCTATGAGACACAACACTACTGCGTGCCCACACATCGATCAAGTACATCAAGGAGAGACCCACGAGGAGGTAAGGTATGCGGGGGTATACTACTCAGGCCACATCAGAACCAGAAATGGAGTTACTATAGCTAGCCCTAGCATCAGAATCCCCCTCCCTACAAAGCCCCTGGTCACCCTGATAGAGAAGGAAAGAAAGATGAATTGCAAACCATTCTTGAGGAGATGCGGAGGAATCATTTAGACACCAAGCAGTCTATCAATTCCATCTACACTCAGATGCATGGTGTCAACTCTAGGCTTGGAGAAATCGATATCTGGCGGAAATCAATTGACACCCAGATTGGACAATTGCTTCATCCGTCCCCAAACAGTTAGGTACGCTCCTTGAAACCTTTGAACCTAACCCTAAGGGTAAATCTACTGGACAGGTGGATGCTATGAACCTAAGGATTGGGCGACAAATACAAACGCTCGAGCAAACGACAGAGGAGGAAGACACTGGAGACGTCTCAATTTCGACCAAACCGGTCGATATCGACCAGACCCAGATCAAAATCAACCAAGGTGCCCTGCCAACCCAGAATTCGACCAATCCAGTCGATATCGACCAGACACCACTCGATATCGACCAGACACAGGTCGATATCGATCCCCTCCACTCGACATCAGCACCTCCGCTGAAGAAAAAGCTACCTTTCCCGACAAAATCTCCAAAGAATCTGGCAGAGAAGAAGTTTCAGCGTTTCATCAAGATGCTTCAAAGGCTCAATGTCACGATACCCTTCACAGAAGCTCTTAATGAGATGCCATCCTACGTCAAGTTCCTCAAGGAGATTTAGAGCAATAAGCGGTCAATGGCTGAGATCGTAGATGAGTGCAGCCAAATGGGTGTACTAGAGAAAAGGCCAGATCCATGTAAGTTTGCTATAACCATTGGATTTGGTCAATATAAATTTAATGCTTTATGTGACTTGGGAGCCAGTGTGAGTATAATGCATTTATCAATCTGGTCCAAGATTAAGATAGGTGCTCTAGAGCCTGTCAATGCTAAACTTTAAATGGCGAACAACATGGTGGTCATCCCAACAGACATGGTGGACAATGTGCCAGTACATGTAGGTAAGTTCCTCGTCCCTGGTGATTTCTTAGTTATTGATATGGTGGATGACTCCGCTTGTCCAATTATTCTAGGAAGGCCCTTCTTGGCGATGGTGGATGCCAACATAAGCATAAGGAAGGGAGTGCTCACTTTCAACATCAGCGATGAGGTAATTGAGTATTCCTTTAACAAAACTGAAAGGCATACAGGTCCCATGGAAGAGGTCAAATCTATATCATCCGGGTACATTACTTGCGGGGAGCCTAAGGTATGAAATATGACTTCCCGAGGAGCTGGAAAAGAGGGATATGGAGGCCCAGGTTGAGGAGATCATGGCCATCCTGAACGAAGAAACAAAGGACCCACTCGACGTCACCCAAAGTAAGTCGATATGAACTAACTATTTTTCGGATGCTTTGCCAGGTCTTAAGTATCGGGTCGAAATCGACCAGGAGAAATCGACTGAGTCACAAAGTAGGTCGATGTCGACCACCATAACTCGAAATCGACCAGCCCATATCGAGCAGGACAACTCGATATCGACCAGTTTTGGTCGATATCGACCACCACATATCGAGTCGACTCCTCCCCCAGAGACGAAACCAGGCAATTTCGAGCAGAATCACTCGATATCGACCAACCCTGGTCGATATCGACTAGCCCATATCGACCCGTCTTCGTCAGAATCGACCGAATCTCCACCAGAACAGCAGTAGTCGATATCGACCACTACCACTCGATATCGACCAGATCCTCAGGAGGCCCCAGAGTCCGATTCTGCAAAGGTAAGCCAAGGTATGGATCTTTCTTCTCCTATTTCAATTAAAGATCTATCTATACATGGGAGAGGTTTGCCTTGGTATGTGCGCTTATGCATGGTTTCTAATGATGAGCCCAAGGAATACAAAGTTGGAGACAAGGTCTATGTCTCCAAATCTAATGATCATTGGTTCCTTGACAAGTTCAAAAAGAAGAAGATGGGACCCTTCACGGTGAACAAGATCCATTTTGGAGAAATACAGCTAATGGACAAGAATGGAGTCCTGTTTGAAGCCCAAGCTACATGGGCCCTACAAATGCCACCTTGAGCTTAATAGAGAAGCCGGCCTATCGACTATAAAGTTTAGAGCTTATAAATAGACATTTAGTTTTTTGAGATAATTGGACATTGTTGCTTTTGTTTTGGTTTTGGATATTGTTTTTAAGATTTTCTATTGTGGGTATTTCTCTTCTAATTTTTGCAGGAATAATGAAGGAAGCAGCAACCCAAAATCGAGTCAACTTGGCCGATATCGACCAGGGCACTCGAAATTGGCCACCCCTATAGTAGAAGCATAACACTCGATTTCTGACGATTCGCACGCCTGTATAGTGAGTTTTCTTTCTTTACCCTTATTTTTTATACAGTGAGGACACTATAATGTTTAAGTATGGGGTGGTGGAAGGGCTTACTTTGTTCATATTTGATTTATTTGACATTATGTGTGCATATTTAGAGTTTATTTCTTGAATTACTTATACACGGCTACTTTGGAATTCATATTTGATTCATATGCTTATATGCATGTTTTCCAAAGTTTATAAAACTGACCCCCCAAAAAGAATTTGATTAGTGTCATGGAAGCTTTAATTGAACTCGACGATGCAAAATTGGATTCATTAGAGATATAGCATGAAATTGCCTAGTAAAGGGAAGTCATAATGAAGTGCATTATTTTATGAAAACCATGAAAGGAGGTAAAATTTGAAATTGCTTTTGACATGTTGGATGATAAGAGGATGAAGGACTTTTTATTTTCCATACAATGCTCATATTGTTATATCCTAGCCTTTACCTATGCTTATGCATCACAAAAGCCATATTGAGCATTATTTCATATAATGCTCCACATGATCTAAATATTGCCCATTATTTACTGTATTTCCTATCCAGGGATTATGTTCAGAATGATGTTACATTATGGAGATTATTATATGGCATTTTTGTTGTTATTATTATCATTACTCGAGTTTGGCAGGAAAGTTTGAAATAAATGGAAAATTTAATGAGTGAAAGAAAATCTGATCACCTCAGGAGATAAAGGTAGATCGACCCTACTCGCTGAAATAATAGTTTGGTGAGATAAAGAAAATCTGATCACCTCAGGAGATAAAGGGAGACAAAGGTGAGGAGTCCAAAGCAATTAGTATCCGGGGCCATTCATGACACCCATATTTTCGACTCGCGATAAGGCAGTGCTGAGTTTAGAGAGGCAAAAGCATATTATTGAAAAAAACATTGAGCGAATGAGGTAAAGGTGAGAAATTAAAGAAGAAGGAATGTGGTATGAAAGTTTGAAAAGTACTCCTTTTACCAATCTACTTCTTATTGAGCTTAAATTAAAGTGCTCTTGATTATTAATGCTTTGTAACTTATGAATTGTTTTGCATAACCCTTCTTTTGTGACTAGATGTTGCTTTTTAATTGCATATGTATGGATTTGTGAAATTTTTACCTTTTCGAGGACGGTAATTGACTGTAGGGACATATGAGAATGAATCTAAGATGTTGAGAGTTCAATTTCTTCCCCTATATGACAATTAAAAGTATTACTTGAGGACAAGCAAGCTTAAGTATAGAGTATTTGATGTGAGCCTATTTTGACATGTTTTACATATACTTTTATATCGATTTATGCATGCATTGCATACATTTGAGCTAGAATAGTATAGATTCTATGTAGTTTATGCCTAATTGCCAAATTATGGAGTCTACACTAGTTTCTGTTTAATTTCGCCGAAATCGAGGCAGTTTACAGTAATTTAGAGAAAGGATCGAAAGATCAAAGTCAACTACAGAACGTCTGAGGACAAGGAGCAGCTGAACCAGGACTAAATTGAGCTAGAAACAAGGAAAATCGACTCGATACAGACTGGTCGATATCGACTAACCTTGGTCGAGATCGAGTCAAGCCAATCGATTTCCACCTGAAGGTCAAGAATTGAGTGATGAAGAAGAGAACTAGTCGATATCGACCACACTTGGTCGATTTCGAGTGGATGAAAACGAGTCGGGATGCTAGGATTCGACCAGAAAATGGGGCAAGGAAAAAGACAGGTCGATATCGACCACTCTGGTCGATATTGAATCAACTTTTAGTCGAAAATCCTCATGGAGCCGATATCGAGTGTCAGAAGACGGAGCTGAGAAGATAGGTCAATATCGACCACTTTTGGTCGATATCGACCGGTATGCTGAGCAGGATTTCTTCCACATGAAGCAAGAGATATTCTATCAACTCAAGAGGAGATTTATCAAGTTCTATCAAGAGATGAAAGATCTATCCACTTTAGATATAATTCCCTTTTAGATTTATTTCTTTTATTTCCATAATTTAATCTTTAAGTATTAGATAGTGTTGTGAGGAGGAAATCAAGTATGAAATTTAATGAAATAGATCAAACCAGATTTAGGCCCACGCAAATAATTACAAGACTCCCTCCAATGTAGTAAGAGAAAGTCAGGATCGAATCCACGAGGAAGCGTGTCAGCGGATCCTAAGCAGCTGTAAATCTCACAGAAAAGCAAACAGAAGACAGAAACAAAGAAAGAAAGACAAACGAAAGCAAGAAATAAAAGCAAACACATAACTACTCGATCTCGACAACAGGTACTCGAGATCGACAAAACTCAGTAAAAACAGAAACTTCAAAATCGAGGACAGAAGCAGAAACTCAACTCGATCTAGACCAAACCCTACTCGAGATCGACTAAAACACAGAAAGTATAAATCACAACTTCGAACACATATTTTCAGATTTTGATAGAAATAAATTCAATATATAAAGAACTTCCAAAGCCAGGGTATCAACACCACAATGATAACCATGCAAAGTAACACATAAAGACATAAAAGATCATGCTTTCCATCAAAATAACTTTCGTTACTAACAAATAGGCATATAGAGGCTTTCGCATAAACCCTAATTATTACAAACCCTTTTCACATAATTAACCCAAGTTGGATTAAGATCACTTTCACTTCAATAACACAAACAAGGATCACCTTCAACTCTCGCAAAAAAATCATGCTCATAGGGATAGAAGACGAATTGCATAACAAGATTGTACCTTTACCGCATCACCTCACATGGCCACCGTCGGGCTCACCCCAGCCCCAGAAGTGGGTGGACTACTCGCTCTTCATCGCAACAACGGACATCTTTGATGAAAAAGAACTAACTTGCATTAAATAAACTCAAACTTACAACCTCTTCTCTCTATGTGTAACTACTTGTCTCTGACTGAAATTGAATTGTGAAAAACCAGCCCCTATGGCTTTATTTATAGCCTTCTATTCCTTGCTATTCAAGGATAGAATATATCTATCTATATCTAAATCTATATCTAAAAGCTTAATGATAAATAAATGGTAATTAAAGAATTAAATCTAAAAAGGGGAAATAAATCTAAATAGGTAAGAATCTTTATGTTGATAGATCTTCTCTTCCACGGATAGTTGTTGATAGATGTAGGATAGATCTCGGCCATCTCGGACTCCTTCGGCTCCAAGGACTCCCAAAGCGCATAGGACAGCAAACCGCGTAACGCGGCTTCGGACACGGCATTCCTCGATCTCAACCAAGACTCCTCGAGATCGAGTAGAATTGGTCGTCGACTTTGCTGTCTTGGCGTCTCGGGTAACAGCTACTCGATCAAGCTCGGATCTTGGCTCATGGGTCCTCGAGATCGAGTAAACAACTCGAGATCGAGTTGTGTGTGCATCGAGGATGGCTGGCCTAGTGTTGTCGAGAAGTTGGTGCTTGTCATGGCTCGGACTTTGGCTCTCTGAGTCCTCGATCTCGACAAACTTCCTCGAGATCAAGTAAAGGTGTTGCTCGGCTTCTCTGTCTTCGGCTTCTCGACTTGGCACAGCTCGTCGACTCCAGACATGGCGTCGAAGTTTTGTCGATCTCGACAAGATATACTCGAGATCGAGTTGGCTTCCGGAGTCGGGTTGTCTCTGACTCAGTTTCTCGATCAGTGCTTAGTCGACAAGGCTTGTGCTCGGACACTTTCGTCGATATCGAGTAGGTTTACTCTAGATCGAGTAAAGCTGGGCTCCTAGCTTGATTCGACTGGTTCCGCTGTTCCTTGGCCTTGGACTTCTGTAGTTGATTTCCGAGCTTTTACGACCTTTCTCAAAACTGCTGTAATTTGCCTCGAATTCTGCAAAATTAAACAGAAACAAGAGTAGATTCCATAATTTGGCAAATAAACATAAACTACATAGATTCTGTATTATACTAGCCCAAATGCATGAATTGTATGTAGAAAACGATATAAAAGTTACTATAAAACATGGCAGATTCAGCTCATAACAAACACCCCATACTTAAGCTTGCTTGTCCTCAAGCAATACTTTTATTTGTCATTCAGGGGAAGGAATAAAAACTCTCAACATATTAGATTCATTGTTATATGTCCCTACAATCAATTACCATCATTGAAAAGGTACTAACGTCACAAATCCAGGCATGTGCAAATAAAAGCAACATCTACTCACAAAAGGAGGGTAATGCAAAAACATTCATTCGTGACAAAGCAACAATAATCAAGAGGACATTAATTAAGCTCAATAAGGAGTAGATTGGTAAAAGGCTAAAGGTGGGCAATTTCTGGCAATGTGGTGCTAATGATCCGGGGAAATGGAGTATTTCCAAACTGAATTTCATACCACATTCTTTCTCATAAGATTCATCACCTTTCATAATGCTTTTTCTCAATAATATTGCTTTTACCTCTCTAACCTCAGCACTACCTTCTCGCGAGTCGCAAACATGGGTGTCATGAATGGCCCCGGATACTTAGTGCTTTGGACTCCTCACAATGTGTCCCATCTCGCCAAACTATTATCTCAGCGAGCAGGGTCAATCTACCTTTATCTCCTGAGGTGATTGGATTTTCTCTCACTCATTAAATTTTCCATATATTTCAGACACTTTCCTTCCAAACTCCAATAATGATAACAACACCATATAACAATCTCCATAATGTAACATCATTCTCAACATAATCCCCGGATGGAAATAAGGTAAAAAATGGGCAAATATTTAGATCATGTGGAGCAATATATGAAATAAGGCATATTATGGCTTTCGTGATGCATAAGCGTAGATAATGCTAGGATATAACAATATGAGCATTATATGGAAATCTAAAGTCCTACATCCTCTTATCATGCAACATGTCCAAAGAAATTTCAAATTTTACCTCCTTTCATGGTTTTCAATAAATATGCACTTCATTGTGACTTCCCTTTACTAGGAAATTTCATGCTATATCTCTAAAGAATCCAATTTTGCATCGTCGAGTTCAATTAAAGCGTCCATGACATTAATCAAAATTTTCAATGGGGGTCATTTTTTCAAACTTTGGAAAACATGCATGTAAGCACATAAATCAATAATGAATTCCAAAATAGCCATGTATAAGCAATTCAAGAAATAAACCATAAAAATGCACACATAATGTCAAATAAAACCAAATATGCATAAAGTAAGCCCTTCCCCCACCCCATACTTAAACATTACATTGTCCTCACTTTATAAAAACAAGGGTAAAAAAACTCACTAGACAGGTGTGCAGGGCCTCTCAATTTTGAATAAAAGGAACCGACTGGGCTGAGTCTGAATATAGCTTGCTTCTATCCATGGACCTGAAAAGTGTAGAAGACATATACCCACAATAGAAAAACTAAAAGTCCCAAAAACAAAAACAAACAAAAGCAACAAATTCTCAAAAGTCCAAAAATAAATATCTATGTACAAGCTCTAGATTTTATAGTCGCTAGACCGACTTTCCATTTATGCTAAAGGTGGCATCTACAGGGCCCATGTAGCTTGGGCTTCAAATAAGACTCCATTCTTGTCCATCAATGTAATCCTCCAGAATGGATTTTGTTCACCACGAAAGGTTCCATCCTCTTCTTGTTGAATTTGTTAGAAAACCAATGATCCTTTGATTTGGAAACATAGAGCTTGTCTCCAACTTCATACTCTTTAGGCTCATCATTGGAAATCCTACATAAGCGCACATACCAAGGCAAACCTCTCCCATGTATAGATAGATCTTTAATGGAAATAGGAGAAGAAAGATCCATACCTTGGCTTACCTTCGTAGAGACGAAATCGGGGACCACGGTGTTTGGTCGATCTCGAGTAATAGTACTCAATCTCGATGAGTTTTCAGGTTCTGGTGGTGAGCTGTTCGAGGATGCAGGAGCTGAGGAAGCTTGGTCGATCTCGACAAGCCTAGTCGATCTCGACGAGTCCTGCCCGTCCGGTTGGGTGCTGGTCGAGGATGCAGGTGCTGGGGAAGGTGGATGTTGGTCGATCTCGACAAGCCTGGTCGATCTCGAGTAGTTCTGGCCGTCTGGTGGAGTCAGCGTCGAGGAAGGTGAAGTCGAGGCAGGGAAGTGGTGGTCGATCTCGAGTAAGTTACTCGATCTCGAAGAGTGCTCGACTTCTGTCTGGCTGATCGACGACGTTGGTGCTGGTGGGGGCTCTTGGTGTTGGTCGAGATCGACTAGAGTTCTCGATGTCGAGGAATCTTGGTCGACTTTGACCCCATACTTGGTTTCTGTCAAGGCATCCGAAAAATAGTTAGTCCATAACGACGTACCTTGGTCTGTCTCGAGTGGATTCTCTGTTTCTTCTTTTAGGATGGTCATGATCTCCTTCACCTGGGCTTCCATATCCCTCTTTTCCAGCTCCTCATGGGTCATATTTCTTACCTTGGGTTCCCCGCAGGTGATGTAGCCAGCTGAGATAGATTTCACCTCTTCCATTGGACCTGTATGCCTTTCACTTTTATTAAAGGAATACTCAATTACCTCATCGTTGATGTTGAAAGTGAGCACTCATTTCCTTACGCTTATGTTGGCATCCACCGTCGCCAAGAAGGGTCTTCCTAGAATAATTGGAAAAGTATGGTCTTCTTGCATATCAACAACTAAGAAATCAGCAGGGACAAAGAATTTACCTACTTGTACTGACACATTGTCCACCATGCATGTTGGAATGACCACCGTGTTGTTGGCCGTGTAAAGTCTAGTATCCACAGGCTCTAGGGAACCTATCTTAATCTTGGACCAAATTGTTAAAGACATTATACTCACACTAGCTCCAAGATCACATAAAGCATTGATTTTGTATGGACCAAATCCAATGGTTATAGGAAACTTACCTGGATCTGGCCTCTTCTCCAGTATGTCCAAATGGCTGCATTCCTCTGTCATCTCAGCCATTGATCGCTTTTTGCTTAGAATCTCCTTCAGGAACTTGACATAAGATGGCATTTCATTGAGAGCTTCTGTAAAGGGGATGGTGACATTGAGTTTCTGAAGCATCTTGATGAAGCGCTGAAATTTCTTTTCTGCTGGGTCCTTTGGAGATTTTTTTGGGAAAGGCAGCTTCTTTTTCTGATTCGGAACCAGAACAGATGTCGGAGGTGCTGCAGTTTCCTCGATCTCGGGCTGACCTTCCTCGATATTGACTATATCCTTCTCGATCTCGACCACTGTAGTCCACTTCGATTTGCTGTGTAATGCAGACGAGGGTTTCTTCCCTTTTTACTCGAGATCGAGATAGCCTTTCTCGATATCGACCAGGTGCTTCTCGATGTCGACTTGCTGCTGGTCGACTTGCAGTTCTTCTTCGTTCTGCTGCTTTCCGACTTCTGGCTCTTGCAGTTGATGGTCGCTTCTGAGTTTTACAGCAGCGATGTGTCTAGTCTTTCCCTTAGGATTTCGTTCTGAAGATCCAGGGAGCGAACCTGACTGTCTGGGGATTCCTACTGCTAGCTGGCCTATTTGTGTATCAACTGATTTCCGCCATATATCAATTTCCCCAAGCCTAGAGTTGACACCTTGCATTTGAGTGTAGACGGAGTTGAAGGACTGCTTAGTTTCTGAATGATTCCTCCGTATTTCCTCTAGGACTGTCTGTAGATCATCCCTTTTCTGGTCCCTTTCCGGATGTCCTGAAGCTCTATAGGGCGGGGGGTTCCTAGGGGTACCTTGGTTCCATTGTGGTTGCTGAAACCTTTGGTCCCCCATGTAGCGATTGGGACCCCCTGCGTAAGCTGCCTCTTCGTGATGATCTGCCAGCCTGACTTGCTCTGTGTGTGGGCACTCAGTAGTGGTGTGCCACTGCGATCCGCATTCAATGCAAGGTTGTTTGATAGAAAGATACTTTACTTGCTTAAGGAGCTTCTTGTTCTGATCTCTGTAGTACTGCTCCCTTACATCATGATCAATCTCTTTAGGGGGCTCATAGAGGGGCATGGATGGTGCTGGCCTGGCGTAGGGGTTCTCTTCATAGTTTGCAGTAGACCCATACTTGTTGTCATAGTTAGTGAGCTTGTCGAGCACTCCCCATGCGTCAATTGATGGCATCGTCAGATACTCATAGCGAGTATACTGGTTGGTCCTATCCTTGGTGACTTGGTCAAGAGAGTTGAAGAAGATCTCCTGAATGACGTAGGGTGGTTGTCCATGAGTAGGGAAAGATCGTAGCAGTTCCTTGTATCTCTCCCATGCTTTTGCTAGCGGCTCCCCAAGCTTTTGTTTAAAAGTTGTGATCTTCTTGCGGAGGAGTGTTGTCTTTGCAGGAGGGCAGACAGCACTCTTGCTCTACTTGGGCCCATGTTGTGAGGGACCTTGGTTTCAGCCCTTCAAGCCACTTCAGTGCAGGTCCAGCGAGAGACCAGCGAGAAGCCTTCATCTTGACATATTCAAAAGTTGTACCTTCAACAAGCGTACGGCACATGTCAGAAAAATTTGTAATATGTTCAAGAGGACACTCATTAAACCTACCAAAAAAAGCATTATTTTTAAGTTCTATAAGGAATTGAGTGCGAATTTCAAAAGAGTTTTCAGGGATTAGAATCGCCGATTCAGGCACGACGAGAGTTGGGTGCATATAATCCTCTGCCGTGGTTGGGTACTGGGCAAGCTCAGCCTCCGCTTGTTCCCTTGCTGCTTTCTCAGTGGCGATAGCAGCATCTTTAGCGGCTATTTCCCTTGTAAGCCTCGCAATTAGCTGTTCTTGTGTCTCAGCGGCCGCCATGGCTCTTTGTAGTTTAGCTCGGATGTGTAGGAGGCGTTCCGGTTCATCTAAGCCGTCAAACTCAGGCGGTTGACCAGAACGGCGCATACACCTGTAAAGTAACTCAAAGAAAACATGAGATTTTAACTACCTAAGGCGCGAATGATAGCTTCCCCGGCAACGGCGCCAATTTGTTGTGAGGAGGAAATCAAGTATGAAATATAATGAAATAGATCAAACCAGATTTAGGCCCACGCAAATAATTAAAAGACTCCCTCCAATGTAGTAAGAGAAAGTCAGGATTGAATCCACGAGGAAGCGTGTCAGCGGATCCTAGGCAGCTGTAAATCTCACAGAAAAGCAAACAGAAGACAGAAACAAAGAAACAAAGAAAGAAAGACAAATGAAAGCAAGAAATAAAAGCAAACACAGAACTACTCGATCTCGACAACAGGTACTCAAGATCGACAAAACTCAGTAAAAACATAAACTTCAAAATCGAGGACAGAAGCAGAAACTCAACTCGATCTAGACCAAACCCTACTCGAGATCGACTAAAACACAGAAAGTATAAATCACAACTTCGAACACAGATTTTCAGATTTTGATAGAAATAAATTCAATATATAAAGAACTTCCAAAGCCAGGGTATCAACACCACAACGATAACCATGCAAAGTAACACATAAAGGCATAAAAGATCATGCTTTCCATCAAAATAACTTTCGTTACTAACAAATAGGCATATAGAGGCTTTCGCATAAACCCTAATTGTTACTAACCCTTTTCACATAATTAACCCAAGTTGCATTAAAATCACTTTCGCTTCAATAACACAAACAAGGATCACCTTCAACTCTCGCAAAAGAATCATGCTCATATGGATAGAAGACGAATTGCATAACAAGATTGTACCTTTACCGCATCGATCACCTCATATGGCCATCGTCGGGCTCACCCCAGCCCCAGAAGTGGGTGGACTACTCGCTCTTCATCGCAACAGCGGACATCTTTGATGAAAAAGAACTAACTTGCATTAAATAAACTCAAACTTACAACCTCTTCTCTCTATGTGTAACTACTTGTCTCTGACGAAAATTGAATTGTGAAAAACCAGCCCCTAGGGCTTTATTTATATCCTTCTATTCCTTGCTATTCAAGGATAGAATATATCTATCTATATCTAAATCTATATCTAAAAGCTTAATGATAAATAAATGGTAATTAAAGAATTAAATCTAAAAAGGGGAAATAAATCTAAATAGGTAAGAATCTTTATGTTGATAGATCTTCTCTTACATGGATAGTTGTTGATAGATGTAGGATAGATCTCGGCCATCTCCGACTCCTTCGGCTCCAAGGACTCCCAAAGCGCGTAGGACAGCAAACCGCGTTCCTCGATCTCGACCAAGACTCCTCGAGATCGAGTAGAATTGGTCGTCGACTTTGCTGGCTCGACGTCTCGGGTAGCAGCTGCTCGATCAAGCTCGGATCTTGGCTCCTGGGTCCTCGAGATCGAGTTGGGTGTGCATCGAGGATGGCTGGCCTGGTGTTGTCGAGAAGTTGGTGCTTGTCATGGCTCGGACTTTGGATCTCTGAGTCCTCGATCTCGACAAACTTCCTCGAGAACGAGTAAAGGTGTTGCTCGGCTTCTCTGTCTTCGGCTTCTCGACTTGGCACAGCACGTCGACTCCGGATATGGCGTCGAAGTTTTGTCGATCTCGACAAGATGTACTCGAGATCGAGTTGGCTTCCGGAGTCGGGTTGTCTCTGACTCAGTTTCTCGATCAGTGCTTAGTCGACAAGGCTTGTGCACGGACACTTTCGTCGATATCGAGTAGGTTTACTCTAGATCGAGTAAAGTTGGGCTCCTAGCTTGATTCGACTGGTTCCGTTGTTCCTTGGCCTTGGACTTCTGTTGTTGATTTCTGAGCTTTTCCGACCTTTCTCAGAACTGCTGTAATTTGCCTCGAATTCTGCGAAATTAAACAGAAACTGGTGTAGATTCCATAATTTGGCAAATAAACATAAACTACATAGATTCTGTATTATACTAGCCCAAATGCATGAATTGTATGCAGAAAACGATATAAAAGTTACTGTAAAACATGGCAGATTCAGCTCACAACAGATAGATAGATTTAGAAAACATATAGTTGTTCTTTCCTAATTTCCTTGGGAATGAACACTATAAATAGAGCCTTAGGGGCTGAGTTTTATTCATTCAATCTTAGTTACAATTAGTTACATAGAGAGAGAAGGTGGAGGCCGAGAGAGGTTGGAGAAGGCGAGAGTTGGATTTAGCTTTGATTAGTTGTAAGCTTTGATTTGTTACGGAAGTAAACATTACATTAAAATAATTTGAAGAGCAAATGTACAACTTTACATTAAAATAATATAACTTAAAAATATTTTATTTATTGTAAGTGCACAAAAGTAAACAAGACTAAAATAAAATATATCCTGAATAGTTATAAAACTTTATATATAATTAATTCGAAAAGTCTTTTCTGAGTAAAAAATAATAAATAAAATAAAATAAAATGAAAAATAAAAGGACTTTTACTAGAAAAAAAATATTGAATTAAAAAGAAATTCCCAAAAATACTTTGGGGTATTTCGGGAAGAATGTAGTTATTATATCCGGAGTATTCATTACCTCCATAACTAATTACATTCCAACTAATAATAAATAGGAACTGGAACTAATTAAGTTGTATATATAGTACTCGTATAAATAAAGTCTAAAAATTATTTAATTACAAAGTATAAAATGTCTAATACTCGTATAAACAAATTATAAAAAAAATAGATGTTAGGACTTACGGAGCAGTATTTTCGGATTAGTCAACAAACTCCATTTATTAGGAGAGAGAAGTAATATAGGGGTAGCAATTATGACATAGGGGTGCATGGAACCTCACAAAAAAGCAAACCTATTTATCCTCTATTAAAACATTTATTTTTATTCCACTTTTTCCTTGGACATGGGAATATCCTTGGGTAAGCTTACAAGAGGGTAAGACAAGTATTTCACTGCGGAGACAGAGAGGAGAAGACAAGACAAGCTAGTTTTGTAGTTTGGTGCGGACCCACTCAAATAATACTCGTATACTCGATAGTACAGTATTATTATACTATAAAAAAATATATAAATACAATACTTCGTAGTAATAATCTATGTCTATATATTTATATGGCCCATTTGCTAAACTAGACCAAAAAAGGGGCCTATTTGCTAAACTATACCATTAGCCCAAAAATTGGCCCAAACTAACCTCTCTACCCCAATGCAAATTTAATTGCCGGTTTTTTTGTAACTGTAGACAACAGGCTGTAGAGGGTAGGTGATTTCTGAAATTAAAACGAGAGGGAGGGAGAGAGACGGTTACAATTTTTTTGTGGAAAGCGACAGACAGAGAGAACAAGGGCCATCAGTCACCGCCAGGGAGGAAGGAGAAGGTTGAAGACGAAGACAAAGGTAAGCAACTGTGGAGTTTTTGTTTGAGTTGCGAAATTGGGGTAATGGGGTGCGGTTACATGCGGTTTTGTGAAGGGTTTGATACGAATTTGGGGTAGATGCCTAGCAGTAGAGGGTGAATGAAGTAGGAGGGGTTAGGGGTGCCATTGTGAGTCGATTTTGGGGAGGTGGGTGCGATTAGGGTTTATGGGTGTCGGGAACAAGACGCCGGTTAAGGGTTAGGTGATGTTGGGTAAGAAATTGGGTACAAAAGGGCAAGGAGGGGGTCGGATGGGTAGGGAATCCACAACATTGTGGGTAATCGGTAGGGTATATGTGCACATGTGGTAGGACAGATTATCGAAGGTTGTGTCTGAAATTGTGGTAGCAGATTTTGTAGGACCGGGTAACGAAATTGGCAGGATAAAATTGAACATCTGGTATGCCGAGTGGGATGAATGAATTTTTGGTTGATTGGTTTTTAATGTTGAAACCGTAAGCGCCCACCAAGTGTTTGATGAAATGCCTAAAAATATGATGAATAAATGGTGATTTGGTTTTGGTTAATCTCATTGCCTATATGTTGTGTTGTTAAAGAGGTAAAATGAAGAAAACAAGTAAGACATGTTGGTATGACAGAGTAGGTGTTTGGCTATATGTTTGAAACTTAATGTGTGAATTACTTGTTGGTTAAATGCCTATATGTATGATGAATTGTTAGTCAATTGGTGTTGGTGTTGGTGAATTACTTTGGCTATCTCTTGGGTTGGGAAAGAGGTAAAATGAACCAAACTTGTATGAAATTTGAAAATGGTAGGACAGAAAAGGATAGCAGAGTTGGTAGGAAAATAATAATCTATTGGTAAGATACAAATACATTGTTGGTATGAATGATTAGGTGATCTGAATGTCTGAATGCATGTGCGTGGTGATTATGTTGCAGGTAACCTTTGTGCAACAACCATAAAAAATGACAAAGGCCGGCAAGAGGAAAGTAAAGGCAGGACCAAGCAGCCAGGGGGTAAGGACACTAAGATAGTTCCCTTGTTTTGGTAGTAATGCTTGGGAAAAAAATTCGAACCTAAGAGTGTTACATGTGTTGCAGGCTGTCTTAGCTGTGGCGGAGAAGGACCACTTCAGCGGCAGGGCGCTATCACATGGTAGTTTAGACCTCTTGGACGGTCTTGACTTAGCCATCGACCGTGATGATGTGAAGGCCCTCACGAAGAGCCAATTCGGAGGCGTAGTGAGGATGGGGTCGAGGAACAAGTTCGCCGAACAGCTAGATGTTGTTGGAAAACTTATGTTGTTTCAAAACTTTAGTTGTTGGTTGTAATGCCTTTTGTTAACGGTTTGTAGGATGTGTTGTGATTGTAATGGTTTAAACTGGTATTTATGGTTAGCGTAAATTAGTTGCTGCTTACACCCAAGGTTGATTCCTTTCTTTTTTTTTTGCTAAGTTTATGTTTGAATGACTATTATAAATGGTAAGATGATACTAAACTATTAGGCAAATACCAAGACACTATTTGCCAGATAGAACCGGAATATTGGCAGGATGTCACTTCCAGTTATATTAAGAAGGCATTGGTAAGATAACATAACACTAATGGTAGGCTAAGTAGAAACTATTTGGTAGACCCAAAGAAAATAATGGTAGGATAACATAACACTAATGTCACTGGCCAAAACAAATCAACCATGCGAAGTATCCATCACAATTAGCCCCCTAATAACCCGAAAATACGAGACACGTAGCCCTTCGATAATATCAGACACATTGCAAAATACACACTCAAGTCGACGGCGATCACTGCCCAAAATAAACCCGTCAGTTGACTTGAGCGTCCACCAAACAACACTATTGTCGACAGCGCTTTGGCCCGATGTATTCTCCCTTCGACGGATAGCGCTTCGTCTTTGGCCTTCCTGGCGCACGCTTCACCACCGCCGACAAGCAAATCCTGGCATCTATTTCAGCAGGCACCACCCATGTCTCACGAGGTGGTACTGGGTACACGACATTGACGTAGCAGGCGCACCAAGCCTCAGCCCTGTATAGAGGATGGACGAGGGAGTATGGGTCGATCCGACGTACCTTGGCTGCGGCGAGGGCATGTGGACATGGAATCTGGTCAATTTGAAAGTGCTTACATGTGCAACTCCGAGCGGAAAGGTTGACCAGCCAGGCGGACAGTCCCTTACGGACGTCATACTCGTGTTTGCTCAAAGTCTTCACCTGAAGACATATAGCCTGCATGGCGTGTTCGCTCATCACACAGGCAGGTCCCTCCAGTTTCGCTGCTAAGGTCATCCAACTTCCCTTTCTCCTCGATGGAGCCTCGAACCTTCTCATCCGCCCCTCCGCCTCCATCAAGACCATCCTCGAAGTCTTCCTGCATGGTAGGAGGCCCGGTTAGGAGTATTTCCCCTGGGGTGGGAGAAGATAGGTCCTCAACCCATGAGTCGGAGTTCTCCGACTCATGTTCTTTGGATGTTGTGGAAGGGATTGTCGTTTTCATCCTTAAGGTGACGTGCAGTGCGATTGGTCAGGCTCGTGCACCGGATTCAGTGTTGTAGAACTTGTAGGCTTCTAGGTCATCGTCGTCCTTGACCCGAATCAGAGTGGCCCACCCCATCGAAGGAGGGAGGTATGTGAGCTCAATGTCGTAAAATACCATGTCTACGTCGAATTTGGAAACAATTTTCTCCTTCAATTGGGCGTATCCAATATTCTGTGCCACCACCATAGATGCAGTACGTGCCTCTCCCTTGAACTCCAAGCTCCCACTCCCGGGAGCCCACCAACCGCCGCACACGACGTTTATACATACCCTATCACCTGGGGTACGCCACGGGAATAGAGGATCAGCCTAGGGGGTAGTTCTGATATAGGAAAGAGGAACAACTACAAAGGAAAGGTACAAGATGACTTACCCATCGCTGCCACTACCACTCACAGTCGCCCACCCCCAAATCAAAAATGAAAATATACATATTCCTCTCGTCGATAGCTTCGATTTGATATATTATAAGCTCAAATCCGATAACTGGGTAAAAAGTTATAAACATTTGAAGACTGAAGCGATATAAATTATTTTTCACATCATTTACCAAATTAATACACTTCTCTCATACTCATCATTTGTTAAACTTCATAACGTAATATTATAATTAAACCCGAAAACTTCAAATGTTGATGATTTTTTTTAAAAAAAAATAAGAAATCAATTTTTCGCCCCCTCAACTAAACGCTTCAGAATCCGCCACTGGTGTTAATCAAAATTTAAAGTTGAAAGTATAATAATTCGTGTATTGATGCAATTTCCCGTAATGTTTTTTAGATTACATACATTAATCTTATTTATGTCTATTGCTTGGTTTGTACGAATTATTGATTACTCAATGAGTAAGGAGTGTGAAGTGCATGTCAAACTCTTTATGAATAAAAAAGTAAGAAAATTTATGACCAAAAAGGGAAAAAAATTATATAAAAAATTTAGAGGGATTTTGTATAAATGGATCTTTAAGCATATTTGGTTAGCTAGATAGGGCCATTAATTGTTTTTTTAGTATGCTTAGCCCATTAATTGTTTTTTTAGCTTGCTTAGCCCTCTTAAACGGTCAACGGTCAACCGTTGACCGGTCAACGTTGACCGTTGACCGTTGACCGGTCAACCAATTTTGATGCCAACTTTTTTTTTTTTTTGATGCCAACTTTTTTTTTTTTTTTTGATGCCAACTTTTTTTTTTTTTTAGTTATGCCATATTTTACCGTTTTGATGCCAACATTTTTGTGGTGACAATTTTATATAATTGATGGCATAAGAGCTTAAAACGTGGAATCAAAATATTGTCACCTTATTGTCACTTTTCTAATGAAATGATTGGATGACTTTTTTTTTATGCCACTTTTTTAAAACATTGATGACATTTTTTGTGATGTCATATTTTACCGTTTTGATGCCAAAATTTTATTACATTTTATTTTCACTCTGATGCCACTTTTCTAATTAAATTATTGGATGACACTTTTTTTAAACTTTGATGACATTTTTTGTTTACTCTAATGTCACGTTGACCATTGATGCCATTTTGAAAAATTTGTATCACATTAAAGAAAAAAATATCATCAAAAAATACTACTTTGAAAAAATATCATCAAAAATATGGCATCAAAGTGAAAATAAAATATAGTAAAATTTTGGCATCAAAACGGTAAAATATGGCATCATTAAAAAAAAGTTGGCATCAAAAAAAAAAAAGTTGGCATCGAAAAAAAAAAAAGTTGGCATCAAAATTGGTTGGTCAACGTTGACCGGTCAACCGTTGACCAGTCAATGGTCAAACGGTTGACCATTGACCAACCCACCCAATTGGGAAGGGGTTAGGGCAAAACTAATTAAATTGATTAATGGGCTAGGTGACTAATTGAATATTCAAAAAAGGCTCTCTACCAAAATCACCCAAAAATTTATCCTTTTAGATCAATAATTGATCTTATATAACCTTATTGAAAAAAATCCCGATTTTAAATATAATTTATCCTATAGGTTGATTGTTCAATATAGTTGGATATACAATCCCTATTTTAAATATAATTTACAGAAAATCAATTGTAAAACCTTCATAGTTTATTGTAATAATATAATAATATTTTCGGTTTAAATATAAGAAATTTACAATACTTTAACAATCCTACCTTCATACTTTTTATTTGTAGAATTGTTATAAAATATGTACGGAGCATTTGTTTGTTTTTTAATAGTATTAAAATAAGAGAAAATTTGCGCCGAAGGCGTAAATTTTAGGTCAAATTAATTATTTGTCTCCCACCTCCGTCAAATTAGCGAAAAGGACACGACCTAAAATTGTGCCCCCCTACCCTAAACCTCGCTCATCCGCCAGATCTCTGGAAATCCTTCCCCAGATCTCCCTCCTCCTCCTCCATCCTCCCTCGCCGCTACCGCTGCTCTCGGATTCCGCTGCTCCCTCGCCGCTACCGCTCCTCCCTCGCTGCTACCGCTGATCTCCCTCCTCCTCCCTCCACCAATCGTCGAATTCCGTCGAATTTCTACGAATTCCGGGATTGCTGTCGGCGGATTGGCCGCGAAACGCCGACGCCCTCTTGCTGCACGCGAAACGCCGCGGGATCCACCGACGCCCCACCCTCTCTTCTCCCTTTGTTGGATTCGATCATGCTGAAATTGATTGATGATTGAAGATTTGATGTACTTGAATTCGACGATGTGGATATTCTGTTGCAGATCTAAGATCTCCTGGTGAAGAATTAGTTGCAGATCTAAGATCTCCTGTTGCAGACGGATCGGAGACGATGACAGCGTCGGAGATCTGGATCTGATCGAGTGATTGAATCCGTCATTGAAGAAGACAAATCTTCCTCGATCCGTCGTTGAAGAAGCACCGGAGACGAAGCTTCGGCTCCAAGTGTCGTTGTGTTACAGGAATTTCATCCTACTCTTTCAATTTACTATCATAACATAAACACCGGAGCTGTGCTCCCGGTTCACTTTCAATTTAGCAGTAAACCGGTTTGTTCCGGTCTTTGGGTGGATTCCCAATTAGCTAAACCGTTTAGGCATCTCTGTATAAAAGCCCTTAGGCTTTACTTTGCAATTCAACAAATGAATTAACCATGAATCCTTCACCTATTTCTCTCTAATCCTCTCTCGTTACTCTATTTCTTCCTCTTCCAAATCCCAAATCTAGTTTTCCTGTTACAGAGGTATCAGAGCAATCGGTCTTGGACTGATTTCGAGCATAGCTTCTGCGCAAATGAGCACAAATCGAGATGTTACACTATCAGATCTCAAGCGATTCATCGCCGAACATCACCGATCGTGGTTCTCAGATCTGACGGCCATGGATGACGAGGTAAGAGATCGATCCATTCTTGTCCAGGTTCATGATGAGGAATACCCAATCAACGATTCCTTTTTAGTGTATCAAGTCTTTTCTGAAGTTGGATGGATTGAGGAGTTTTGCTATATATCAATTGCGAGCGGATTTCAATATCGAATCTGTTTTCGAGATGTTTATGCTGCTCATTGTGCATTCAATTTCTATAATGGGAGATATGTTTCCGAGAGCTGTAGATTTGAGGTCTCCTTTGTGAATGAGGTGATTAGATCTCATGTTCAGACGGTGTTCGATGGATTTCACAACACCACACACAAGGAGTTGTATACAATTGCTGAAACCTCGCACCAAACTGATGAGTTAATCGAGGAAGGAGCAGCAGGATTCAAAATCTCCAATCAATCGATACAAATGGAGGTGAAGAATGAACTGATTGTCGCAATGGATCCCGCAGACTTTGTTGCTCACAAAGTGGTTGATGAAACGCTAGATCAAGAAACCCCTTTATTGAGCTGGAATGAGAAGAAGGGCCACTTGAAGGCTGACGACAATCAGATTTTTGCAACAAAGAATATCGATCTAGCTGCCTATCAGGTGTTCGACGAAATGCCAGAGTTCATGGAGAAGAGAATTGAGTTGTTTGATGCATTCCCTACAGAAACCGGGTGTTCTGAGATTGCAGCAAGCATTAATAAGAAACAAGCAACCTTGAGTTTTGATCCTGGAGGCGCAGTGAAGCTTGTGGGCAACATTCCCCTAATTTCTGAAATCGACAAAGGCATTGTTGATGGATCGAAAATGCAAGGTTCAGCAAAGGATTACAAAGATCAGCTAGCTAAGGAAGAACATGGCACACAGGGAAGTCTACTTCATTGCGCAAACCTCTCTGCAGGTTGCTTTTCATTGTCGGTCATTATAGCAGGCGCTTGTGTCGGAATGTGGGTTTTTGACCCTGGAGGAAAAGGAGATACAATGGGTGACTTGGTAGTATCTACACTCAATTTGTGTGTGGTGTTGGGAGTACAGACAAGTGCAAACAGATTTGAAATGAGGAAGATGGGTGTTGATTTGAAGGTCCGAACCGGGGTTGTCAAGGCTAGCTTTCTTATAATCCTTGAGGACAAGGATTGCTGAAGGAGGGAGTATTGTTACAGGAATTTCATCCTACTCTTTCAATTTACTGTCATAACATAAACACCGGAGCTGTGCTCCCGGTTCACTTTCAATTTAGCAGTAAACCGGTTTGTTCCGGTCTTTGGGTGGATTCCCAATTAGCTAAACCGTTTAGGCATCTCTGTATAAAAGCCCTTAGGCTTTACTTTGCAATTCAACAAATGAATTAACCATGAATCCTTCACCTATTTCTCTCTAATCCTCTCTCGTTACTCTATTTCTTCCTCTTCCAAATCCCAAATCTAGTTTTCCTGTTACACGTTGAAGACGAAGCGCCGGAGGCGAGTGATTGAATCCGCCATGGGTCGAGTGATTGAATTAAGCGCCGGAGACGGAGCCCCATTGAAGAATCGATAAATGAAATACTTGATTGAATCCGTCGTTGAATGAAATTTGATTCCACAAAGATGATGAGGTGATATTGGAAAGGTACTGTACGTGGTTTTATTTTTCTTTTTTTTAAAAAAAATAATAATTTTGGTTTTAGATTAGATCTAGAGAGAATTAATTCATCATGCTGAAACGCGGAAAGAAAAACAATTTCAGCAAAATTATTTTTTATTAGCAAAATTCATTATGCTGAAACGCGGAAATTAATTCTTATAAATTTGTATGGGCTACTCTGTTTTCAGCAACACGGTTTCAACAACTCCGGTTTCAGCAACTCCGGTTTCAGCAATTCCGTTTCGGCAACGCGAAAAAAAAAAAACAGGGGTTCCTGAAACCATATGTGCTGAAATAGGAGTTTAAGCAATTCCGGTTTCAGCAATTCCGTTTCGGCAACGCGAAAAAAAAAACTGAAAAAAATTGAAACAGGGGTTGCTGAAACCGTATGTGCTGAAACAGGAGTTTCAGCAATTCCATTTCAACAACACGGGAAAAAAAACTGGACAAAAAACCTGGGAAAAAAAATGAAACAAGAGTTTCAGCAATTTCGTTTAATCAATTTTGGAAACGCGGAAAAAAAATCCGATTTCAGCAACTTCAGAAGCTACTCTGGGTTCAGCAACACGGTTTCAACAACTCCGGTTTCAGCAATTCCGTTTCGGCAACGCGAAAAAAAAAACTGGGAAAAAAAATGGAACAAGGGTTGCTGAAACCGTATGTGCTGAAACAGGAGTTTCAGCAATTCCGTTTCAACAACACGGGGAAAAAAAACTGGACAAAAACACTGGGAAAAAAAACTAAAACAGGGATTGCTGAAACCGTATGTGCTGAAAAAGAAGTTTCAACAACTTTGGAAACGCGGAAAAAAAAAATAATAATAATAATGAGGCGGGAGGGGGGCACAGGGGCCAAGGGGGGTGGTGGACATTTTGCTAATTTAGAGGAGGTGGGAGCCTTTTTCCTAATAAGGCCCAAAATTTAGGACATTCTAGTAATCACCCCTTAAAATAAATGCAATGGGTATATTTTATTATAACTTTGATTTTTTTCACTAAATATGTATTCAGTTAAAAAAATCTGATCCGAATTATGTATGAAAAAAATTGCAAAATAGGCACTTTTGTGGACAAATTTGCAAAATGTCCACGATTTTTTGACAAATTAGCAAAATGTCCACTATATATACTAATTCTCAATTTTATTTTATTTTTTCCTAATAGTTGCCCCTAGTCTCATCGCCTCTCCGATCTCTCTCTCCACTTCTGATTGAAGGCGATGGACATTTCTCATCTGCCTCTCTCGATCTGTGTTGTAAGAAGGAAAATCGAGACTTGCAATTCAAAATATGAAATAAGTAAATCAAACCAGATTCCGTCCCTTGCAAATGATTACAAGACTCCCTCCCTATGCAGTAGTGGGAAGTCAGGATTGATCCACGAGGAAGCGCGTCAGCGGATCTCAGGTAGCTGTAAATCTCACAGACAGAAAAGCAGAAAGACAGAAAGAAAGACAGAAATAAAGAACAAAAGCAGAAAATAAAAGAAAAGACATTGAAGCTACTCGATATCGAGCAACAGTCCTCGATATCGACTACATCAAGTCGACAACAGACAATAGAAATCAGACACAGAAACTCGATCTCGGCAAACCCTTACTCGATATCGACTAAAACTTCCTGAGATCGAGTCAAAGACAGAAACTGTAAAATTGCAAACTTCGAACACAGAACTCAGAGTTCCAACAAAATAAATCAATAAACTAAAATACTTCCAAAGCAAGGGTATCAACACCACAACGATAACCATGCAAAATAACACATAAAGGCATAAAATATCATAATTTCCATCAAATAACTTTCGTTATTAACAAATAGGCATATAGAGGCTTTCGCATAAACCCTAATTTTTACTAACCCTTTTCACATAATTAATCCAAGTTGCATTAAGATCACTTTCGCTTCAATAACACAACCAAGGATCACCTTCAACTTTCGCAAAAGAATCATGCTCATAGGGATAGAAGACGAATTGCATAAAAAGATTGTACCTTTACCGCATCACCTTACATGGCTACCGTCGGGCTCACCCCGACCCTAGAAGTGGGTGGACTACTCGCTTTTCATCGCAATAGCAGACATCTTTGATGAAAAAGAACTAACTTGCATTAATGAACTCAAACTTACAACCTCTTCTCCTTCTCTCTCTATGTGACTAATTGTCTCTAGAATTGAATGTGTGATGGAATGAATAAAACTCAGCCCCTAAAGCTTTATTTATAGTCTTCCTACCCTTGTTATTCAAGGTAAGAAAGTCTATCTATATCTATATCTAAATATCTACTTACTTAAAGATAAATAAATGGAATAAAATAATTAAATCCAAAAAGGTAAATCCTCCATGTGTGGGTAAATCTTCTCTCCATGGATAGAACTTGATAGAACTTGAATAGAATCGGACTCCTTCGGCTCCAAGTAATCCCAGCTCGACACGGACAGCTCACCGCGTAACGCGGCTCCGGATAGATCCTCTCGATATCGAGTAAAGTACTCGATATCGAGTAAAGTACTTGATATCGAGTAACTTGGGCGTCGACTTCGGCTAGCTGGGCACCTCGAGTAACCAGTCCTCGATCTAGCTCGGACAAGTGATTTTGATCTTGTCGATATCGAGTTAACTCCTCGATATCGAGTATCTGGTTTCATTGACTTGCTGGCCCGGTGTTGTCGAGCAATATTTCCCCGATCTGGCTCGGACAGGCGCTGCTGAGGTTGTCGATATCGAGTAGTTTACTCGATATCGAGTAACTGGTGCTCGGCGTCTCCAGGTGTTCGGCTTCTCGACTTGGCATGGCTCCTCCACTCAGGGCATGGCTTTCAGGTTCGTCGATATCAAGTATTTTACTTCATATCGAGTAGAGCTCCGGAGTCGGGTTGGCTTCGTCTTCAGCTTCCTCGATCAGCTTCTACTCGACCAGCATTGCTCGAATATCTTTGGTCGATACCGAGTAAAAGAACTCGATATCGAGTAACTCTGGGCTCCAGCCTGATTCGTCCTCGTTCTGCTGCTTCCTGACCTTGGACGTCTGTAGTTGATTTCCGAGCTTTTCGTCCCTTCTCAGAATTGCTGTAAATTGCCTCGAATTCTGCGAATTTAAAAAGAAATTGGTGTAGATTCCATAATTTGGCAAATAAACATATACTACATAGATTATGTACTATTCTAGCCTAAATGCATGAAATGTATGCAGAAAATGATATAAAAGACACTGTAAAACATGGCAGATTCAGCTCACAACAAACACCCCATACTTAAGCTTGCTTGTCCTCAAGCAATACTTTTATTTGTCATTCAGGGGAAGAAATCAAAACTCTCAAAATCTTAGATTCATTCTCATATGTCCCTGCAATCAATTACCATCCTCGAAAAGGTACTAGTGTCAAAAATCCATGCATGTGCAATTAAAAAGCAACATCTACTCACAAAAGGAGGGTTATGCAAAAACATTCATTCATGAAAAAACATTAATAATCAAGAGGACTTTAATTTAAGCTCAAATAAGGAGTAGATTGGTAAAAGGCTAAAGGTGGACAATATTTGGCAATGTGGTGCTAATGATCCGGGGAAATGGAGCACTTTCCAAATTTTTCATACGACACTCCCTTTTCATAAGTATCATCACCTTTCATAATGCTTTTTCTCAATAATATGCTTTTACTTCTCTAACCTCAGCACTGCCTTCTCGCGAGTCGCAAACATGGGTGTCATGAATGGCCCCGGATACTTAGTGCTTTTGGACTCCTCACCTGTGTGTCCCATCTCACTGAACTATTATCTCAGCAAGCAGGGTTGATCTACCTTTATCTCCTGAGGTGATCGGATTTTCTTTCACTCATTAAATATTCCTACCAAACTCCAATATGATATAACACAACAACCATATAACATCTCCATAATGTAACATCATTCTCAACATAATCCCCGGATAAGGTAAAGAATGGCAATATTTAGATCATGTGGAGCAATATATGAAATAAGGCATAATATGGCTTTGTGTAATGCATAAGCATAGGTAAGGCTAGGAATATAAACATATGAGCATATTTGGAAATATAAAGTCCTCCATCCTCTTATCATGCAACATGTCAAAAGCAACTTCAAATTTTACCTCTTTTCATGGTTTTCAAGAAATAATGCGCTTTATTGTGACTTCCCTTTACTAGGCAATTTCATGCTATATCTCTAATGAATCTAATTTTGCATCGTCGAGTTCAATATAACTTCCATGACATTTATCAAAAATTTCAATGGGGGTCATTTTTTCAAACTTTGGAAAACATGCATAGAAGCCCATAAAATAATGAATTCCAAAATAGCCATGTACAAGCAATTCAAGAAATAATGCACAAATAATCTCAAATATGCACAAAGTAAGCCCTTCCCCCACCCCATACTTAAACGTTACAGTCTCTTCACTGTATAAAGCAAGGGTAAAGAAAGAAACTCACTAGACAGGTGTGCATGGCTTCTTTAATATGCCTGGGCCGAGTCCGATTTACCTTGCTTCTAACCCCATGGACCTGAAAAATATAGAAGATATATACCTACAATAGAAAAACTAAAAGTCCAAAAACCAAAACCAAAAACAAAAGCAACAATGTCCAAAAGTCCCAAAAATAAATGTCTATTTACAAGCTCTAGATTTTATAGTCGCTAGGCCGACTTTCTCCATTAAGCTCAAGGTGGCATATGCAGGGCCCATGTAGCTTGGGCTTCAAATAGGACTCCATTCTTATCCATCAACTGCAATCCCCCAGAATGCATCTTGTTCACCACGAAAGGTCCCATCATCTTCTTGTTGAATTTGTTGGGAAACCAATGATCTTTTGATTTGGAAACATAGAGCTTGTCTCCTACTTCATACTCCTTGGGCTCATCATTGGAAATCCTACATAAGCGCACATACCAAGGCAAACCTCTCCCATGTATAGATAAATCTTTAATTGAAATAGGAGAAGAAAGATCCATACCTTGGCTTACCTTCGCAGAAATGGATTCGGGGGCCACTCTATTTGGTCGATCTCGAGTAATAGTACTCGATCTCGACTAGTTTTCAGCTTCTGGTGGCCTGCTGCTCGAAGATGCTGGCGTCGAGGAAGATGAGGTTTGGTCGATATCGACCAGTTTTGCTGATATTGAGGAGGTTTTCTCTGCTTCTAGTGGCTTGCTCGCCGATAAAGGTGAAGTCCGGGACGGAGATGGTTGGTCGATATCGAGTAAACTATTCGATATCGAGTAGTGCCCGGCTTCTGTTTGGCTGCTCGACGATGCTGGTGCGGGTGGAGGTTTCTGATTTTTGGTCGATATCGACTAAATTACTCGATGTCGAGGATTTTTGTCTGACTTCGACCCCATACTTGCATCCTGTCAAGGCATCCGAAAAATAGTTAGTCCAAATCGACGTACCTTGGTCTGTGTCGAGTGGATTGTCTACTTCTTCGTTCAGGATGGCCATGATCTTTTCCACCTAGGCTTCCATATCCCTCTTTTCCAGCTCTTCAGGAGTCATATTTCTTACCTTTGGCTCCCCACAAGTAATGTAACCAGTTGAGATAGATTTTACCTCTTCCATTGGACCTGTATGCCTTTAAGTTTTATTAAAAGAATACTCAATTACCTCATCGCTGATGTTGAAAGTGAGTACTCCCTTCCTTACGCTTATGTTGGCATCCACCGTCCCCAAGAAAGGCCTTCCTAGAATAATTGGACAAGCAGGGTCCTCCGCCATATCAATAACTAAGAAATCAATAGGGACAAAGAATTTACCTACTTGTACTGGCACATTGTCCACCATGCCTGTTGGATAGACCACCGTGTTGTTGGCCATATAAAACCTAGCATCCACAAGCTCTAGGGCACCTATCTTAATCTTGGACCATATCGTTAAAGGCATTATACTCACACTAGCTACAAGATCACATAAAGCATTAATTTTATATGGTCCAAATCCAATGGTTATAGCAAACTTACCTGGATTTGGCCTCTTCTCAAGTATGTCCATATGGCTGCACTCCTCTGTAATCTCAGCCATTGATCTCTTCTTGCTTAGAATCTCTTTAAGGAACTTGACATAGGATGACATTTCATTAAGGGCTTCTTTGAAGGGTATGGTGGCATTGAGCTTCTGAAACATCTTGATGAAGCGCTGAAACTTCTTCTCTGCTGGGTCCTTTGGAGATTTTGTTGGGAAGGGCAGCCTCTTTTTCTAATTCGGAGCCAGAACAGATGTCGGAGTTGTTGCAGCTTTCTCGATCTCGACTTGGGTCTCCTCGGTATCGACCAGCTGTTCCTCGATATTGACTACATTCCTTGGTGTCGAGTTGCTGTGTTGTGCAGACGAAGGTTGGTCCACTCTATCGTCGATATCGAGTTGTCCTTCCTTGATATCGAGTTTTCTCTTCTCGATATCGACTATGGTCTGGTCGATATCGAGTTGTTGTTCTCCTTCGTCCTGTTGCTTTCCGACCTTTGGCTCTTGTGGTTGATGGCCGCTTTTGAGTTTTACAACAGCTATGTGTCCTGTCTTCCCCTTGGGATTTGGTTCTGAAGATCCTGGGAGTGAACCTGACTATCTGGGGACTCCTGCTGCTAGCTGGCTAATCTGTGTATCTATTGATTTTCTCCAGACATCGATCTCCCCAAGCCTAGAGTTGACACCTTGTATCTGAGTGTAGACTGAGTTGAAGGATTGCTTGGTGTCTGAATGATTTCTCTGTATTTCCTCTAGGACGGTTTGTAGATCATCCCTTTTCTGGTCCCTTTCCGGATGTCCTGGAGATCTGTAGGGCAGGGGGTTTCTAGGAGCACCTTGGTTCCATTGTGGTTGCTAAAACCTTTGGTCCCCCATGTAGCGATTGGGACCCCCTGCGTAAGCGGCCTCTTTATGGTATTCTGTCAGCCTGACTTGCTCTGTGTGTAGGCACTCAGTAGTGGTGTGCCTCTGTGATCTGCATTCGATGCAGGCCTGGTTGACAGAAAGATACTTGACTTGCTTGAGGAGCTTGCGCTTCTGATCTCTGTAGTATTGCTCCTTGACATTTGGGTCAATCTCCTTAGAGGGCTCATAGAGTGGCATGGATGGGGCTGGCCTAGCATAGGTATTCTCATCATTGTTGGTTGGAGTCCCATACTTGTTATCATAGTTGGTCAGCTTGTCGAGGGCAGCCCATACGTCAGCATGCGACATTGTCAGATACTCATAGTGAGTATATGTGTTGATTCTATCCTTAGCCGTCAAGTCAAGAGAATTGAAGAAGATCTCTTGAACTACGCAAGGTTGCTGTCCATGTGTAGGGCATGATCGCAGCAGATCCTTATATCTTTCCCAAGCCGTTGCTACCGGTTCCCCAGGCTTCTGTTTGAAAGTTGTAATCTTCTGGCGGAGGAGTGCTGTCTTGGCAGGAGGAAATAACGTGTTGAGGAATTTGTGCTTTACTTCAGCCCATGTCGTGAGGGATCGCAGATTCGGCCCTTCAAGCCACTTTAATGCTGGACCCGATAGGGACCAACGAAAAGCCTTCATCAAGATGTACTCCAAGGTGGTACCTTCAGCAAGAGTATGACACATGTTAGTAAAGTTGGTAATATGATGAAGAGGACATTCATTAAATCTACCAAAGAAAGCATTATTTTTAATTTCAATCAGGAGAGGAATGCGAATTTCATAGTTATTTTCAGTGATTAGAATGGCCGATTCAGGCACTATGAGAGTCGGGTGCATGTAATCCTCTGCAGTTGTTAGGTATTGGGCAAGCTCATCTTCCAATAGCCTCGCACGCTCAGCTTCGCGTGTAGTGCGTGCTCTCTCAGTGGTGATAGTAGTATCTTTAGCAGCTAGTTCCCTCTGAAGCCTCTCAATCAGCTGTTCCTGTGTCTCTACGGCCGACATGGCTCTTTTTAGTTTAGCTTGGATGTGTATAAGGCGCTCCAGTTCGTCTAAGGCGTCAAACTCAGATGTTTAACCAGAACGGCGCATATACATGCTAAGTAACTCAAAAGAAAAGTGAGATCTGACTACCTAAGGCGCAAATGATTGTTTCCCCGGCAACGACGCCAATTTGTTGTAAGAAGGAAAATCAAGACTTGCAATTCAAAATATGAAATAAGTAAAGAAAACCAGATTTCGTCCCTTGCAAATGATTACAAGACTCCCTCCCTATGCAGTAGTGGGAAGTCAGGATCGATCCACGAGGAAGCGTGTCAGCGAATCTCATGTAGCTGTAAATCTCACAGACAGAAAAGCAGAAAGACAGAAAGAAAGACAGAAATAACGAACAAAAGCATAAAATAAAAGCAAAGACACTAAAGCTACTCGATATCGAGCAACAGTCCTCGATATCGACTACAACAAGTCGACAACAGACAGCATAAATCAGACACAGAAACTCAATCTCGATAAACCCTTACTTGATATCGACAAAGCACTACTCGATATCGACTAAAACTTCCAGAGATCGAGTAAAAGACAGAAACTGTAAAATTGAAAACTTCGAACACATAACTCATATTTCCAACGAAATAAGTCAATAAACTAAAATATTTCCAAAGCCAGGGTATCAACACCACAACGATAACCATGCAAAATAACACATAAAGGCATAAAAGATCATGCTTTCCATCAAATAAATTTCGTTATTGGCACGTTTTTTAAGGCATAAAAGCAAGACTTTACGGTTGAATATCCAACATAAAACCATTGTTACCTTGTTGCTTTTAACAAGGTATGTGCTTTCTCTTATTTGGTATTCTTTTTACTTTTTATAGAATGCAGTTGAAGGGTTTGAGAGTTGTTGATTAGATTTATATAGATAATTTTTCAATAGGTAGCTTTGAGGTTTTGATGACAAATAGACTAATAGATATGGGTTTCTTGAGGGGTTTGAATTGACAACGCTTTTAAAGACAGTTTCCATGCTTCAATTCAAATAGTCATATCTCGGAAAAAAATTCAGCCCCCCCTTACAAAAAATTTTGGATAAACCACTGGCTCAGGTTACTCGGGTGAAGTGTTGTTCGAGTTACCCTTCGTAGAAGGTGGGCTTAAACTTCATCCTATGATTCATACAAGAAAACGAAACCAAATTCAAACCAAACCAAACACAAAATCCAAAACACTATGAAATACGTGAGGCTTGATTCTCTTCCAAGAGATACGTAGGCAACCCGCTAAATTCGGGTGTAGACCAAATAACCAAAACCACCCAAATCCTGGTATCGATATGACTTTGAATCAAGAGGATTACCAAAAGGGGTCGAACTCAAATAATAAAAATCAAAATAAAATGTGTTGTACAATTGTTTGCACAATTTTGTCCAACAATATCTTTGTATAGAAATTTGGTTGTTGAATGTTTATGAATTCCTAATATTTTCCACTTATCTCATTCAACGGAATTCAAGTTTCCAGGCTCAATCATATTAAGGATCTTAGTCTTCTTTTTGAAGAAAAACAAAGGAATTGGAGAAATCTCACCAAAACATCGAGTGAAGACTAAAAAAAATCACACTTCAGCAAGATCGGCGGCCGTCGATGAACCGGGCTCGTCTATTCTTCGGGTTTTTCGTTAAATTCCGACGAAAAAAACTTCAATTCTTCACCTTCTCTCCTAAAATTAGGCCTTTGCATTGAATTGGCTTGGTTTTATGCTCTGAAAACTCAAGAGAAACTGGGTTAAAGGGGGGATTAAAGTGCGATGAATTTTATATATAGGAGTTTAGAAGATAGAGTTTTGAAAGAAAATATAAAATTTTATATAGATATGATAAATCCGCAAAGAAATCGGATGAATTAGAAGATAAAAGATAGAATTTGACTCCCTCCTCTAAATCTCATAAGGAACCTTCGAATTTAGATCGGATTTTTAAAGTTGAACTCGATCAAATATGCGATTCTGGGTAGAGAGATAGGCACCGATGATCATCGGCGAGCTCCGATCCCCAGGGTTGCATCGGTGTGAAACACATGATGAAGTCAGTGTATGCCCAACTGTTGGAGTTTGAGGGTCATTGGGATCATCAGACCATGTTTACTCCTCATTAGAAGAATTATCCATTTCATATTGCTCTTGTGCGATATGCTCAAAGAAGCTTAACCGATGGGTCTTGATGTGCATTAGAATGTCGTGTGTTCTAACACCCCAAATAGTAATTTCTATCTTCAAATAATAACAATTATTAACGACAAGTAAAGGTTAACCCCATAAAGAGTGCCTCCGACTTTGGCTAATTGTAAGAGGTAAGCAAGCAAATTGTAACAATAGCAATAGTAAGAGAAAAAAGAGCAATAGTAGTAGCAACATTGGTTGCTTCATGATCATTGGGTTGTTTGGTTATGCTTGGCTATTTTAGTGTCGATTTATGCATAGAGTTGTATAGCTTCTTTTGATTTGATCACTGTAAACTCACTAAACTCTTTAATGTGGTTTAAGAAACAACAAGTCCCTAATCATCTAAGCATACAATGCATGTCATATAATCACTTAGCACGTTGTTTATTTATCCTAGTGGCTAGTTAAACGAATAAACAACATAAACATGTAAAGAACCAAAGTAATAAATTAATAACCATGTAAGCATTAACCATATATAATCTATAAAATAGTATTTAATCAACCGTCGCATAGCTTACCAAAATGACAAAAAAAGAAATGAGAGAAAGGTGTGTTGTGAGATTGTGTGAGTTGATATATGGAATAGGTGAGAGAAGAACTGTATTTATGGTGCTAGGGAGCTCTAGGAGTTGGCAAAAGTATGGTAGAAGAAAAGCCAATTGGGCCAGATTAGGCCGTAGAGAATCCTCTAAAATACGGGATCGGTGGGCATCGATGACCAGCGGCGGGCGCCGACACAGTGGGTACCGAGGCCTTCTGCGGATGTTGATGAATCGGCAGGAGTCGCTAGGGTGTCGCGGGCGTGCCTCTGCAGAAGTTTGTTTCCTTCTTTCTTCGTACCTTCGCTTATCCACTTCTTCTCTTATATTCTTCCTTGACTTTTCTTTAGATACATGGCTCCAGAGTATACCTTTCATCTTCTCCTTTGACTTGGTTCCGAGAATATGCATAAAATAGATATAAAACGCGTAGATTCCGAACATTGCAACTTAAGAGACAGTGAATGCACTTTATGATTAAAACATGATTAAATGCAACCTAATGACTTAAGAATGACTCAATATGCCTATACAAATCACACATTATTAGGTATACTATTCTACCATTTCTTAGTCGGCCGTCCTCTCTTCGATGATTTCGTAGCAAGGGGTGAGATGCCTACTGTATCTGGGCTTCTGAGAGCCATGTAAAGGGTGGACAAGGAACTTCCATGATGGGCTACTATCTCTCCCGATGTGTAAGCGTCTATTGTCTGCATCATATTAAATTCATGAATGTTGACATCCGATGCATTTAGAGCAGATGCCGATATTTTCCTAAAGGATGAATATCAATATTATTTTAAATAGGCGATTAGAAACACGAATTCGTTACACTAGATGGACACATGGATAGCCATGAGACATCCTCACCCACCACATTTGCACCTTAGGGGGACGTTATGGACAGTTCACTCCCATAGGACCCGTACAAGTGATCCAAGAATGACTTTATCACCTTTCGAACAATATCAAGAAACATAACATCAGCGCAATGACCGTCTGTTGCCTCAAATTTTGTTGGATTTAATGTCCACAACTGCTCTAACTCGTCCTGAACTTTGAGAATCTGATCCTGAAGCATTTTGTCGAGGTGCTCAAACAACATGACGGGGGATTTCTAGTGTCGTTGATCCCTATCAAAAATAATATTTATAACCCTAACTAGCAAACTAGTATAGTAAGCAACCAAGGGTTCGAACCCACAGAAAAATCCTGAATTGAATGTATTTTTATGCCGACTAAAGGAAACAAATAACAAGATTGAAAGCAATAAAGTAAAGCAATTGAAATAAAGAACGAAATGTTTGCGAATTGGTTACCAAATGGATAAAAGCACTTCACCTGCAATTCTCAACAATGGTTGTTTTTCAAGATCATTGACCTGATTTCTTTATTATTTTAATGCAATGCACCGCAATTGATAATTGAGTTATTCTGACTTTGGTTTGAACAGAATGACATCACTTCTAGGCTTTCCAATCCCTTATACAATATGAGACCCATATCCCTATTTGGATTCAAACATAAACTAGCAAAAGTTCCCGAAGTACTTGTCAGTTTGGCAGTACCAACCCTCCTAATCAATTAATATGTGTCAAAGGTTGTCAACCCTTCAACCATAATCTCCTAGGAACCGATATTTAACCAAGTTTCATTGCCCTACACAACCGATTGATGCTTTAACAGGACCAATGTCGTGTGCCTGCTACCATGTCTTAACTATTCTTGCAAAATCATTAAACACTAGCATGAATGCAAATTCTGTCGAGTTGATCAATCAAGAAAGAATACATGCAATCAATAATTATGAGCACAAGGATAATGAAATAACTAATGAATAACAATAGAAATAAAGACCTCAAAATTCAACCAACCATGTCTTTGAATCGCAGACGAAACAATGAGTTTTACTACTCGTACTCTAACGAATGACGAATTGAAAGTGTCTAATGCTCTCTAGATTGAACCGTGTTTCTAAACCTAATAATAGGTGGCCTAAAAGAGTAGTTGTCAGCCTTTACAAACCCTAGTAAGTGAAATAATAACAAATTAATAAGACTACTCTAGATAAAATCGGCGTTTACTGATATTGCAAGACCAATGGGCACCAGTGCAAAAACGGCGGGCGCCACTGTTATATATTCTGTATTTCTGATTCTTCGTTTGTTCTCGATTCTATTCTCCTTAGCTCCCCTTGTGATCCTTCTTTTCCTCTCTTAAGCACAAAACCAGCCTCTTTTAGCCATCTTTAGCCCCTCTTCAAGCTCGGATTGTAAAATTGTAGAATAAACACAAAATAGCGTAGATTTTGAACTCGAATGCCCAAATGAATACCAATGAAAATTAACTATAAAACATGCAAGAAACATATCCTAAATGCATCTAAACCTATCTAAAATATGCTTTATCACAACGTGTCCAACCCATTGGTGCTTGACTGCATCTGACTCTTAATCACTGTGGGAGATGATTCAACCCTAAATACAGTATCTTAACGTACATTAAAATTAACATATATAAAACACACCAACTTCAAACGTAAAGAAATCTGTAATGAAAATTTACCTAGTAGTGCAATGATTGCCTAAAAGAAAATTCTGGTTTGCCCAAAAATTCACCAGTTTCTCCCTGTGAACTATCCATGTATCCTCGAGGTATTCCATCAAGTCCCCATATTGAGTTCCCCGCTCGGCGTTCGTATTTGAGCCAACGACCGATGGTACAACTTGGAACGAGCATGAAGAAATTAACAATATTTTATTATCTTTAAATTGTTCTACGATCCCGACATGATCAGGCACTTTGCTTAATTAACTGCATAACCTACTCTGAATAATGATAGGCTAAAACCTACACCGCAAGTGTACGGGTTCAGTTGTAGTATATCGAGTGCCGTGTCCACAAGGACTATGTGGTATGGATTGTCAATTCAAACAGATTTAACTAAGCCAAGAAAATAAAGGAGAAATATTTATATGAAATATAGGAAGCAACCAACTAAAAAGAAACAATTATACAAAATTGGTAGTAAATAATGGATACGAGGCAAATCTAGGGTAAAGGATCACCACAACGACGCTTTAGTAGATTGAAATCAATATTCATTTCACCTTGTCTGAATTTGTTGAAGGTAGATTGTCTAAGGTAATCGCAAATCTCCTTTCGGAATCAGAGCGAATGTGTCTAAATTGGTTAACAATCACCTTTTTGGACTCAAGCAACCAATTTAGACCCTTTAAGTTCTTAGAATTCTAGATGATAATCACATTAATGTTGCCTTTCGGTCTCGGTCAATATCAAAATCATCTAAAATATCTATGACAATCTAAGAATCCTCAAGAAGCTTAATTTCACATTCGCACAATCAAGCTTCAAGTTTAATCCTATGGTTCCGATAGATCAAATAGCTTTTCGGCCTAAATTCACCATCTAAATTCTAATTTTGGGTTTTAGTCTTTCGATTTCAAACCCTAAATCAGTTCTAACCAATTTTCATCAATTAGGGCCGGCGCAATAAGATCAAATCTAACAAATTATCAGATAAACGAATATCAATCTCAACACTACCAAATCATCGTCGGGATTACCCACACCCTAGAACGGAGAAATTAGAAAAACATAATATAATAAACAATGAACTAGATTATAGACAGAAATAGATCAAAGTTTAGAATATAATGCAAACCGAAATTTCCGTCCTCAATCCAAGCGTATACCGTCAAACCAAGAACAAAACCTAAACCTAAAAAGTGGCCGAAGCCAGGTACTATGGCAAAATTCCGAACTCCCTGTGAATTTTTTTTTTATTAGGAAAGAATTCAGGCGAGCGAGCTCTACCCGATGGCATCCTTACGGATGAGGTCTAGAAGACCAGAATCGTTGTTAATATCGACACCCCATGCGGAGTGGCAAAGGTGTGCAACCTTATCAGCCACTCTATTGCCTAATCGGGGAACATGAAAGAAGGAAACTTCTTTCAAAGTCGATAGTAGAAATTTAACATCTGCTAAAATCAGTTCGATTTCCCAAGGACAGGTAGATGTTTTATTTAGGTGGTTTATGATTATCATAGAGTCACCTTCAATGTGAAGTTTATTGATACAAAGTTGTAGGGCCTTTTGGATTCCCAGTTTAAGAGCAAGCGCTTCCGCTTTCAAAGGACTTTGTTTGCCAAGTTTTTTATAACATATGTGTATCGGATGTCCTTCCCAGTCCCGGATTATGGCACCAGCCGAGCTATCATTGTTTGAAATTGTGGATCCATCAAAATTTAACTTGAAAGTTCCCTTATGAGGTTTTCGCCAAGTAATGTTACCATGCTTTCTTTTCGTCCTTAGATGTTTGAAGGTTTGTGTGCGTAAAGGGAAGTCCTCATCCAAGCTATACTCAAAGTGAGTTGTTTTAATCCAATTTTCCTTATGGGTTTTAATGATACGTAATGAAATTTCTCTATGGGGTATGGGGACCTGTCTAAAAACAAATTGGTTTCGAATGTACCAAGCAGTCCACCAAGAAAAGGCAAGCTCCACCTTGGCAGCGGATGTAAGCTTGTTTCCGATGAAAGAAAAGATAGGTTTTATCTCTCGTGAATGATTTATCATATTGGATATAGTCGAGTTTACGTGTGTAGGTAAGCGAATGAGAGGATGGACATATTGGCATTCTAGTAAGAAGTGAACGTCATCTTCAACTGCACAATTGCATAGTTGACAGGTGAAAGGTACAAGAGTCCCTCGTTGAGCCAGCCTATAGGCAGTAGGGAGGCCATTCTGACAAACTTTCCATAGAAAATTTTTGATCTTAGGCGGAATATCCAAATTCCATATCCAAGCGTTATTGTCTATGCTCGGTGAGGATTGAGCTGTAATTAGCTTATATGCACTTGACGTGGTGAACCAACCAGCCCTATCAGACCACCAATATAAGCGATCTTCAAAGGGGGGAACGGGAAGTGGAATGTCCATGATTTCTTTGACTACGACATTTGGTAATGTATTGCTAAGTTTTTCTGTCCACCATCTACCACCTAAAATATAGTCACTGACAGTTTCTTCTATGTTGTTAATTTGGGGGCAATCATCCCTAGATAGCAGAGAGCTTGTTGTAATCCAATTATCCATCCAAAATTTGATAGATGAACCATTTCATACTGACCAAATAAGTTCAGTCCTAAATTTATCTATAAGAGTTGTCAGTTTGGCCCATTGCCATGAATAATCTCCATTTTTCACGTATTTAAGGATGTTAGCTGAACGAAGATACTTGTGTTCAATGAGAGACACCCAGACATTTTCTGGTTCAGCCAATATTTTCCAAAGTAGTTTCATTTGAAGGGCTTCATTCATCTCTTTCGATTTTCTAATCCCAAGTCCCCCATAATTTTTCGGTCTGCAAATCCTATCCCAGCTAATAAGCAGGCGGGGTTGTAGATCTTTATTCCAAAAGAACGTTCTGTTAATCTGGTCAAGCTCTTTATGTATTGATGAGGGTAACAAAAAGTTCTGCATTGTATACAACGGTTTGGCCGATAAGTTTGTATTGATGAGGATTGCACGTCCCTGTTGTGATAGAGCATTAGCTCGCCATTTACTTAGTTGCTCTTTAGATTTACATATGATGTCTTCAAAAGTGTGTTTGTTTACTCTGCCGTTAATAATCGGACATCCAAGGTATTTTTCTAATGAGTTTTCATGTGTAATACTTAAGCAACTGCTAAGTTCTGAGATCCTAGAGCTCGAAATGCCTTTTGTGGCTTGGAAGCTAGATTTATGATAATTGACTTTTTGTCCAGAAACTTACAATATGAATCAATTATATCCCTAACTTTCTGTCCCGCAGCAGCACTGCCTCTTGTGAAAATAATGATATCGTCGGCGAAAGATAGGAAGGGGACCCTAGGTCCATTCCTACCGAAAGAAAAATCAATTGGACTGTTTTCCACATTTGTTTCTGCTGAGAGTTTTCGAGCTAAAATTTCTGCCCCTAAGATAAACAAGAAAGGAGATAGAGGATCCCCTTGACGCAGGCCACGAGAGGGGAAGATCATATCAGTAGGACCATTGTTGACTAGTACAGAGAAGGACACAGTCGTTACGCATTCCATAACCCACGTAATGAAAGTAGGGTGGAACCCAAATTTGTCTAAAACCTTTCTTATAAAGTCCCAATCAACTCTATCGTATGCTTTCTCCATGTCAAGTTTTATTGCCAACCATCCCTCACGACCCTTCCGCGATCTGAATGAGTGGAAGATTTCGTGCGCTATTAGGACATTGTCTTGGATGGCCCTGTCCGACACAAAGGCACCTTGTAGTGGGTGAATTAGTTTACCGATAATTGATTTGAGTCTTTCAGTCAAAATCTTTGAAATGATTTTGTATAAAATAGAACATAAGCTGATTGGGCGGTAGTGACTGGTATTGGTAGGGTTATCCCGCTTTGGCAATAGTGATATGAACGTATGGTTTATTTGTTTGAGAATTTTTCCAGAGTGGAAAAAACTCTTTACAGCTCTAATGATCGATAAGCCAACAATGTCCCAATATTTCTTATAGAATTCGGCTGTAAAACCATCTGGGCCTGGCGATTTGTTGTTGCCAAGGCTAAAAACAACAGCCTTAATTTCATTATTAGACGGGTGTCGAATAAGGTAATTATTTTCGTCAGGAGTAATTGAAGGATGGATTAGATTTAACATTTCTTGTAGGAGTCTATCATCAATCGGTTCCTTTTTGAATCTTTTTTCAAAATCACTCTTAATTTCATTTCTAATATTTTCTTCTCCTATTATCAAGGTTCCTTTATGAATTCTTAAACATACGGAGTATATAGTTAGTTTTTAGGAAAATTACATTTTCAACCCACAAAAATAAATAACTAAAAACTAGCCCAGCACCCAATTATAGATTTAACTCCGCAAAACAACTCACACATTTCGCAATTCCCGCATTTGACAACTTAGCTCCTCGGGTCCGATCCAAATTGCTCATCACTCTGTATTAAGCTTGATTTTCCTCGATAATAGCCCCCAAATGCCTGAAATAAATAAAAACCAGGTGTAGACTTCGAAAATGCAAAATAAAATAAATAAAGTATAAAATATGACAAATGTGCATGAAAATGATCTAAACTAATATGCAAATACAACCCTAAAATATGACTAAAATAGATCTTATCAAATAACCTTTGTATGGGATGTTTTTCTGAGAGCCATGCCCACTATGTTTCTCAATATATGCCATTCGCATAACATATGTTTCTCATTAGGGAAAACATTCTCTAATGTTTGTATAAGTCGTAGCTCCCTGTTAGTGACTATCGTTGTTGGAACATTTTGTCAAACTTCTTTCACTTGTCCCAACACCCAAATATATTCCTTTTCATCAATGCATAACCCAAATGAAATGAACTTAATGTGCTCATAACACCAACCATCTCCAACAATACTTGTTTCGGCATGCGACACAATTATTTTCATCAACTTAATATAATGTCATCTGAATAAATAAATGAATTTAAATATTCAAAGATAATATATAAAAACTAAGAAGATGCATACTTATTTGTTCCATATGTCGCGTCCGTTAGCATAACATATGAAAACATGTTTGACAACTTTATAGAATATGGATGGAATAAGGCAAGATCATACCACCATCAGAGTCTAATCTGTATTGGAATAAATATCCTTCTTAACCAACTCCAACAAGAGATTCTAAGTCGGTGCTCGATCGCCCAATAAATTCTTCCTCATGCGAGCCCGTGCCCCGTATATTTGTTTCCTCGATGTCACATTTGGTGTCCCCTCTTGGTACAATTTAGAGAAGTACATCTTTCTGCCTCGATCTTGCATTAGTATTGCTTTCAACGTCAACCAATTTTTTTGGCTTCAACCGCCCGTCGAATGAATGACCAATCAACTTAGTCGGAGGTTTGTGTTTGTGAACACCATCGATCACCTCGACCTTCCAACAACATTTTGTATACTCTTGACCACTCAACTTGAATGGACATCGATGTTTTTTCGCGTATCAAGCTTGACACTTTCTTCATCACTATCACCATCCACAACTTTGCGCCCCTTTTGGTACACTCCACAAAGTTCACATGTTCAAATAATTCTCTCAAATCTTGCATCAGAGCTACTCCACAACTTATAAGTCGTAATTACAAAATTTCTTCTAGTAGCTCTCTTATACGTCCAATTTCTCAATGAATTTATATCGGGCCACACTGACGAAGGGAAAAATCAGTGTTTTCTCTGTCAAAGTAAACTCAAACTCATGAACAAGTATAGTAGGTAAGTAAGAGGTCGATTCCACAGATATACAAGTATTTCTTGCAATGTGCATTTATCATATAGGATGAAAAGAAAGGTTTTTATGGAAAATAAGAAATAACTATAAACAATTTAATGAGAGATAATATTAGAGAGAAAAACGAGAAAAGCGGTTTCACTTATGAATTCGCAACGTAGGTTGGTTTACTCGATCATTGAATCTCTTTCTAGTTATTTAGTTCGTATCGATTATTCTGATATTGGTTTGAATAGATTATTAGTCTAAATTTAGTCTTAACAATCCCTTACACTCGTATGTAACCCGGTCAATGGAAAGATTTAACACAAAAGTAGCACAAGGTCCTAATATCCTTAGCATATAGGCAATACCAATTCCCTAAAGAATTAATATTTAGTCAATATATCAACTCCCTACATATTAAGCTTTTGTTAAATTAATCCCACAAGAATATGTTTTCTACAATGAAGATCATGCAATTCACGAAACAGAAACATAGCATGTTGCAATTCTACCAAGGTTATCGGTCAAGATAAAATGAAAGATGATAACTCCACTCATTTGATGAAAATCGGAAATGGTTTCAAAGGCTTTGACACAAAGCTTGTGTCAAAGGTCTTGAAGCTAAAGCTGTATTGATGAAATTCAAAACCTGTATTGTATGTATTTTATTAATATATATTATTTATGTATGGTTTCCAAGTATTATTATACATATATTATACTAACCATACATCGAAGATATTTGAAGAGATCTCCTTCCTTTAGCTGAAATTCATAGAGATCAAATCTGGAAGATTATGGCTTCGCAGTTTCCATATTTAGAAGATTGTGAAGATCCATCCTTGGCCATGATCTGGAGTAGTCGTTGGGCAAAGATTCTTCTTTCAAATGTCGCCGATTTTATCAAGTATAAAAGGAGATAAAGAAGAGAGAAGAAGTACAAGTGTCGAACACAAACATCATTGAACTACAACGCACACTCATCCCTCAAGTAAATCTTCCTTCTTCGTGTACTATCTGCTAGGCGTTAAGAGTCGTTTCTTTTGTTTCAAAGCATTTGAGAGTTACACAGTGAGCTTAGGGCATCAGCACCCATGAGGTTTACCCACCCCTTCCCTTGCCTTATTCCTTTCTTATTGATGTGGGGTAAAACCTATCATGGGAAGGGGAAGGGGCAACCTTAGTGGCATGGGTTAACCCTAACCCTTCCCTATCTCTTTTTTATTTTTAAAAAAATATAAAAGTGTGTTATATATATTTTTTATTAAGTGGAATAAGTTTTGATTGGTTAAAATATGTAGTGGGGTATAATTAAAGTTAAAAAAATAGTAATGGGGTAAACTTATGAATGTGGAATAAAAGTTAAAATTCTTAAGGGATGAGGTAGAGTTAATGGAAAATGAGGTGTCAAAATATTACGAAGAGAGAGGGATGGGGTTACCCCATGAGTGCGGATGCTCTTATAGGATATATTTTGAGAGTGTGTTATACTCGAGAGTTTATAACTCATGAAGTGAGCACTAGGCGATTAATTCACGAAGTGTAAGAGGATTGTACTAGATAGCTTAGAGAGGTGGGGCTCTTCTAGATTGGTCTAGAACTCCAAGGGAACGTGAGTTGACTAGATTGCAATTGTATAGGAGAAAGGCTTCTCGGTGAGCTATTAGGATCCTAAGTTTTGTGAATCAATAAAGCCGGTTGAATCCTAGGGTTGTGGAAGAACCCTAGGCGGGGACTAAGCCTTTAAGGAGCCAAACCTCGTTAACAATTCGTCGTGTTCTTTACTTATTGCTTTACCATTATTTCTGCACTTATTTCAAATTGTATAACTTTGTTGTGATTCAGGTATCCCAATCGAAAGAATTGAGTTTACTCTCAAAGGGTTTTGCAAGCGTTTCAAAAGTCTTGAGATTGACAGCGAAAAGTTGGCATACTCTATTCAACCCCTCCTTCTAGAGTATCTTTATTCTACTTTGTTATACATTATCGAACCTTGAATTGGTATCAGAGCCTTACTCACTACTTTTGATCTAATAATCTTGTGAGTTTTGTTCATGTCTGATGAACCAAGCGGAGGATTTGCACAAGGGAGGTCTACTAGTAAACCGGCACTCTTTGTGGGAAACAACTTCGTCCACTGGAGGTCCTTGATGAAAATGTTCATTATAGATCAAGATATGGAACTTTGGAACATTATAAAGAATGGTCCAAAGATCCCCGTGAAAGACGGACCAGATGGAAGGAAAGTCGCGAAGACTGAGGCCTAATACATCCAAGCAGATTTTGAACTCGTTTACAAGAACTATAAGGCCATTAACTTACTATATTGTGGTCTTAGTACTGATGAGTTTAACCGTATTTCATCTTGTAGGTCGGCTAAAGAGATTTGGGACAAACTGGTTTTCACCTACGAAGGAACCAATCAAGTGAAGGACATCAAGATCAGTATCTTTCTTCGAAAGTATGAACTTTTCAAAATGAAGCCTGATAAGTCTATTAAGGACATATTCACACGATTCACGGAAATCACGAACAACCTTGACTCTCTTGACAAGACCTTTGAGAATGTTGAGAAAGTAAGGAAGATATTGAGGTGCCTCCCAAAAGACAAATGGGGCCCTAAGGTGACAGCCATAGAAGAAGCCCAAAATCTCACCACTCTACCCCTTGATGACTTGCTTAGGAAGTTGATCACACATGAGATGATTCTCAATGAAGACGATGGAGAAATCCCAACAAGCACTAAGAACTTGGCACTCAAGTCTAAGAAGGATGAGCCCCAAGATGTGTCTGATTATGAAGATGAGGATGATGATGAGGATGATCCCTTTGATCTCATTACAAGGGGTCTTTCTCCCAAAAGACAAATGGGGCCATAAGGTGACAGCCATAGAAGAAGCCCAAAATCTCACCACTCTACCCCTTGATGACTTGCTTAGGAAGTTGATCACACATGAGATGATTCTCAATGAAGACGATGGAGAAATCCCAACAAGCACTAAGAACTTGGCACTCAAGTCTAAGAAGGATGAGCCCCAAGATGTGTCTGATTATGAAGATGAGGATGATGATGAGGATGATCCCTTTGATCTCATTACAAGGGGTCTTTCTCCCAAAAGACAAATGGGGCCCTAAGGTGACAGCCATAGAAGAAGCACAAAATCTCACCACTCTACCCCTTGATGACTTGCTTAGGAAGTTGATCACACATGAGATGATTCTCAATGAAGACGATGGAGAAATCCCAACAAGCACTAAGAACTTGGTACTCAAGTCTAAGAAGGATGAGCCCCAAGATGTGTCTGATTATGATGATGAGGATGATGATGAGGATGATCCCTTTGATCTCAACAACAAAGATGGATCGGAGTCTTCTAAATTTCGAGGTAAGTCTCAATACAACAAATATGACAAGAAGACTGAACCTTTGTCTTGTTTTGAATGTGGTGAAACAGACCATCTAGTGAAAGATTGCCCTCAAAAGAAGAAGAGCCAGTTCAAGAAAGGTGATAGATGGAAAAAGAAAGCCATGGTGGTAGTTTGGAGTGATTTTGACTCAGGTGACTCAGACTCCGATGATGAGAAGGTCAATATTTGTCTCATGGCCTCAGGAGATGAATCCCACGATGAGCAACATGAGTTAATTATGAGAGAACTCATGGCAAGTCCAAAAGAGGTACTATCGGAATTCCTTTCTAATATGATTGACAATGAAGAGAAACTTATTGCCCAAACCAACACTCTCATTAAGAAAACCGTGGACCAGGAAATAACTATTGAGGAACTGTTAATGAGGGTCAAAAGTCTTGAAACCTCTTATTCAGGTCTTGATCTTAAAGTTAAGACTCTTGACTCAGAGAAATCTGAACTCAAGTAAGATCTCTCGTCTCTAATAAGTGGACATCATGACTTAGAGAGCGAGAAGATCTCCCTGATTAAGAAGATTCAAGACCAACAGACAACCCTCATAAGTTTTACCAAGTCCAAGGGCTCTCTTGATAGGATGTTGGGTCAGCAACAAAGTTCTCTAAATAGAAGTGGTATTGGTTACAACCCGAGGTTTTTACAGAAGCAATACATTACCACTTTTGTAAAGGCAAAAGGAAGCAGAACCTCTCATATATGTCACCACTGTGCAAGAAAGGGACATGTAAGAAAGACATACCCCTATAGAAGAAAGGATCCTCATATTATTCGCAATCCATTTCCTGTTCGCTTGAGAAAAGAACAGATAACGCAAGTTTGGATCCCCAAAGGCAATATTTTACCAAATATGGTTTATCCTAATAAAGGATCTAAATTTGCTCACTGGTCTAGCCACAAAGGTTGATTTTTGTTTTGTAGAAATGGATTATTGATAGTGGAAGCTCTAGACATATGAGTGGGAAGAGGTCTCTCTTCCATGAACTAAAGAAGAAATCCACTAGAACAATCACTCTTGGTGACAAAGAAAAGTGTGACATCGTTGGTATCGGTAGTGTTGGGAGTGATCCTAACCACAACATTAAAAATGTTTATCTTGTTAATGGTTTGAAGTATAATTTTCTTAGTGTTTCTCAACTATGTGATAATGGTAATGATGTTGGATTTAACAAGAAAAGATGTTTAGTGCACAGAGAAGATACAGGTGAAATAGTTCTAACTGCATATCACTATAACAACATCTATGCTGTGAATGCTAAGCAAGTGGCACAAGGAAGCTTCACCTGCCTAAAGGCTTTGACAGACGATCCAAAGCTCTGGCAAAGGAGACTCGGTCATGTCAGCCCAGATACACTACAAAAGCTTGTGTCCAAAGGGCTTGTAAAAGGACTACCTGAGATGGACTTCAAATGCATTGATATGTGCAAAGCATGCACATGAGGTAAACAAACACGTAGCTCTTTCAAACCCAAAAAGGTTTTAAGTACTTCTAGACCCCTTGAACATTTACATATGGATTTATGTGGTCCTATGCGAGTCAAATCTCCCAATGGTAAAAAGTATATGCTTGTTGTTGTTGATGATTTTTCGAGATATACTTGGGTTGCATTTTTAAAAGAAAATCAGAGGCCTTATTTGAGTTTACAAAACTGTGTAAGGAGTTGCAAACTTTAAGAAATGAGCCCATAGTGTCAATTCGAAGTGATCATGGTAGAGAGTTTGATCAACTTCAGTTTGATTTATTTTGTGCTAAATATGGCATCTCCCATAATTTTTCTGCTCCTAGGACACCATAACAGAATGGGGTTGTGGAACGAAAGAACCGCACCCTAGTGGACATGGCCAGGACTATGCTTTTAGAAAATGCATTACCTAAAACCTATTGGGCTTAAGTTGTTAACACAACTAACTATATTTTGAATCGTTGTCTTATTCGTTCCATCTTAAAGAAAACACCTCATGAACTTTTCAAAGGCCGAAAACCCATTATATTGTATTTCAAACCCTTTGGTTGTACTTGTTTTGTTCATAACAATGGAAAAGATAACCTTGGGAAATTTGATGCTCGTAGTGATGAAGGTATATTTCTTGGCTACTCCACAAGTAGTAAAGTATATAGAATCTTCAACAAAAGGACAAAGATGGTTGAGGAAAGTATTCATGTTATATTTGATTAATGCAATGACGGTTCTTTAAGGGAAAGTGTTGCAGATTTAGATCTTAACACCCATACAGAGAATGAGGACGGCGATGATATTGCTACTAAGGAAACAAAGAAGAGGAACATGCAGGATCAGATTCTTAACACTGAGGAATTGACCCAAGGTCTTGAAGCTCAGTGCAAAGCCCTTGGCGACCAATCCAAAAGTGTTGATACTTCAGAAACTGCTGTAATTGAGCCTAACATATCCATGGAGTCGGATGTACCACAAATCAATCTTGTTGATGTGACGAACTAGGGAGCTGAGACTAGCAAGAGGAGGTTCAAATACTCCTCATCACTCTCATTAAAGGATATAATCTCTGACCCTACATCTAGTGTTCAAACTCGTTCTAAACTTAAAGATCTCTGTGCTTTTCACACTTTTGTTTCACTTGTAGAACCAAAGAAGGTGAATGAGGCCCTTCAAGAGCCAGACAAGATCATTGCTATGCAAAGTGAGCTTAACAAATTTGAAAAGAACAAAGTCTGGACCTTGAAGCCCAGGTCAAAGCATCAATCAGTCATTGGCACACGTTGGGTATTTCGGAACAAGCTAGATGAGAATGTTAAGATCGTGAGGAACAAAGCAAGGCTTGTTGCTCAAGGCTACAATCAAGAGGAAGGTATCGACTATGAGGAGACCTGTGCTCTCGTAGCCAGGCTTGAAGCCATTCACAGTTTATTAGCATTAGCATCTTTTATGGGCATAAAATTGTATCAAATGGATGTCAAGTGTGCATATCTTAATGGTTTCTTAGAAGAAAAAGTTTATGTGGCTCAACACCCAGGTTTTGAAAGTTTGGAATTTCCTAATCATGTTTACAAACTAGACAAAGCGCTATATGGTTGGAAACAAGCCCCAAGAGCTTGGTATGAGCGCTTGTCAAAATATCTTGTAGAAAATGATTTTAAAAGGGGGTTGATCGACAAGACTCTTTTTATTAAGATCAAAGGAAATGACATATTGGTTATCGAAATATATGTTGATGATATATTGTTTGGGGCTACTAACACATCATTGTGCAAGGAATTTTCTGATATTATGTGCAGTGAATTTGAGATGAGCTTAATGGGAAAACTCAACTTCTTTTTGGGGTTGCAAGTTCATCAATCTAAGAAAGGGTTCTTTGTCAACAAAAGCAAGTGTACTAAGGATCTATTGAAGAAGTTCAAGATGGATCAATCCAAAGCAGCCAAGACACCCATGAGCTCAACCTTGTCCTTAGATCAAGACAAGAACGGGAAGAGTGTCAATCAAAAGGAGTATTGAGGGATGATTGGATCTTTATTATATCTTACTCCTAGTAGACCGGACATTATGTTTAGTGTTTGCATGTGTGCTAGGTTTCAAGCTGACCCTAAAGAATCTCACCTCGTGGCTGTGAAGAGGATCTTTTGATATCTCAATGGCACTAAGGAGTTTGGCTTGTGGTACCCAAAGCAAAGAGATTTTACACTAATTGGGTATTCTAATGCAGACATTGCAGGCTATATGGACGATAGGAAGAGCACATCGGGATGTTGCCAATTCTTAGGGGCATCCTTTATTAGTTGGCACTCAAAGAAACAAAACTCATTTGCTCTTTCCACTGCAGAAGCCAAATACATAGCCGTTGGAGCATGTTGCACCCAAATCCTTTGGATAGCTCAACAAATGAGAGATAAAGAAGAATCACAGAGGCAGGGTAGCCGCTCTTTAACCGGCATCCGCCGCTCTTTAACCGGCATCCGTCGGTTTCACAGTCTTAAGCAAAACCGATTTCATCCGAATCTATTTTAATTAGTTTATTATTATTTTACTGTCTAGGGGTTTTAGCCGTCACTTTGAGGCTATAAGACTATTATTTTCAGCCGTTTGATAGAGACAGGACATTGAGAGAGATAATTTACAGCCACATTTCCATTGATTGTTTTGGTAGACTATGAGTTGCTGAACTCATAGTTTCGTCTGTGATTCAAAGACATGGTTGGTTAAATTGTGCACATGTTTTGATTTCATATTGTTATTCATGAGTTATTTCATTATCTTTGTTCTTTATTGTTAAGTATTTGCACACATGTTCTTTCTTGACTGATCACCTTGACAGAAACTGCATCTATGCTAGTGATTACGTTTTGAAAGAATAGTAATCCATGGTAGCAAGCAATGAGAAATTGATCCCGTGAAAGCATCAATTGTCTCTGCAGGATAATGACTATTAGTTAAATACTCCCTCCTTGAATTTATAAATAAAGAGCGGCCATATCCGAGTTTGAACCGAGGACCTTTGGGTACTACCCGCAAGTCCTTTCCAGTGAGCCATTCCGGAATGGTTGTTAAATACTTTATTGATTTCTATGAGATTAGGGTTAAAGGATTTGTACTCTTTTGACATTCTAATTGCATTGAGATTTGATATTGCTAATTTGCCAAGTACTTAGGGAATTTTTGCTATTTTATGTTGTATTGGATAGAGTGTAAGGGATTAGTAAGCATGTGAGGATAACGATATATCTAAACCAAAGTCAGAATAACCATTGATATAAATTGTTTTGCATTGATTTGAGAATAACAATGAAATCATTCCAATGGTCATGAACCCAAATCAATGTCAAGAATTGTAGGTGAAATGTTTTCTCATATTATTATTACTTTGCAACCATTACTACTTTTACTTATTTATTTTCTTTATTCATCTCAACTTTGTTATTATTTGCTTTGAATCATCATAAGTATAATGAATCAGTCTTCTCCGTGTGTTCGACCCCTACTTGTTTGCTATATTAATACTTTGTTTAGCTTGAATTAGGGATATATTGCATTTGAGACCAGGATCAACGACACATCACTCCTGTCGCGTCACCAATATCATCATGTTAATCATTAACATATCAGGACATCATGTATCAATATATCAAGATATGAGCATATCACATATTATAAACTCTGCATGTCACTATCAATCAGGTTTCAAGCATTGCACATCAACATGTAACATCATTTCATATCAGCAGTGTTCTAAAAATCGCGCCTAGGCGCTAGGCGTGAAGTGACCTCGGAAATTTTCATGTTGGGCGGGTAACTAGGCGGGTGTGAACGCTGGGCGGGCTGGGCGCCGCCTAGGCGGCCGGCTAGGCGGATTGTAGCGCCTAGGCGGTCTAGGGTTTTATTTTTTTTTCCCCAATTTCTGTCTAATTTGGCAATTTCATTTGCTCACTGTCCAGTCTCCCCGACTCGCTCCCATTACAGTCGGCGACTCTTTTTGTCTATCTTGTCAGGTGAACACCTCCGTCGGCGATAGCTCCCTGACCTCCTGACCGGCGAATCGCACCTCTGCTCAACCTGCTCGGCTTCTCCTCTTGTTCTCTTGCGCGATTTGTTCCCGACCAGCCACCAGGTACCCCTTTTCTCGTGAACCCTCCACTCTCTCTTTGTCGTTCTGAAATTTTGAATTCGCCAAATCGGTTGTGCATAGGCATAGTTGCTGTAAATATTGTGTTAATGTGTTGTATTATCGAGTAATCGGTTCTGAAATTTCTCGTGAACCCACCTCTGCCCACTGTCGACTGCTGCTACTGCTGTTGAGTTTTGAAATCGAACAGAACCCTCATCTCCTCTATCTTTCTTTGTCGCTCCAAAGTCTAAACTAGTAAGCATTGAAACTGTTGAGGGATTTTTTGCCCAAAATTCATTTGATTTGTGATATGTTGTTGCCGCTGCTATGTGCTAGTTGCTACTGCTATGTGCTACTGTAATTGATTGCTACTGATTTTTTTTTGTAAACTCGATTATTGCTATTGTAATGGTTGTAGACTTGTAGTTAATTGCTTTAGATGCAATAATTACTACTGTAATTCATTGTGCTGTTTTTTTTGCCTCTTGTAAATTGTAATTGGAAATTTGGAAATGAATGAATTGTATGAGTTTTAAATGGAATTTAACAAATTGTATTGTTAATTTGTTACTTGTTATCGTTCACTTAGGTCATGGCGAGTGGTGATAAACCTTCCTCAAAGAACTCTAATGTTTCAACATCTAGTACTTCGCAATTGAAGAGAAATAGTGGGGATGTTGGATGGGACTACGCGGTGCTATGTAATCCAATGAACCAAGACAAATGGAAATGTATCTTGTGTGGGAAATGTTTTAGTGGAGGAATTTACCGAGCCAAGCTTCACATTGTCGGCATTCCGGGGAGTGTTGCTAAGTGTTTACAAGCATCCGATGAAGACAAAAAGAAATGCAAAGAAGCACTTGAGAATGTTAAGAAGAAAAAGATGTCGAAGAGACAAGATGATGAAAGTGTTAGAAGTGAAGTTGATGTTCGAAATCAAAAGGGTGAAGAAATGGAAGAGGAAGTCATAGAAGTTGGAGGGTCCAACAAACCGCCTCGTAAGATTGGCTCTATGGATAGATATGTTTCGAATATTAATCCCGACAACAAAAGTAGAAGGCAACAAAACCTCAACGATGCTATTTCCAAAGAGAGAACACTTCAAGTGCACCAATACTTGGCTAAATGGGTGTATGAGTCCGGAATTCCTTTTCATGCGGTGGATAAAGATAGCTTCAAGAGATTTGTTAAGGCGGTTGGGCAATATGGTCCGGGTTACATTCCACCAAGCCAATATCAACTTCGAGAACCGCTCTTGAAGGGGGAGGTGGATACAACAAAGGAGACAATTAAGGTTGAAGAGGAAGAATGGGAGAGAAGTGGTTGTTCTCTCATGACCGATGCTTGGAGTGATAGAAAGAGAAGAAGCATTATGAACTTGTGTGTGAATTCCAATGGTTCCACGGTATTTCTTGGTTCCAAGGAGGCCTCCTTAGATGCACATACCGGTCAATATATATTTTAGTACGTGGATGATTACATTGAAGAGATTGGTGAAGAAAAGGTAGTGCAAGTGGTGACCGACAATGCTTCAAACAACATGGCGGCCGCAAACTTGTTACTTCAAAAGAGACCTCGCATCTTTTGGACTCCATGTGCCACTCACTCGTTGAACCTTATGCTTGAAGGAATCGGTAAGCTCCCTATGTTCATGAATCCAATTACAAAGGCGAAAAACTTTACCATCTTTATTTACTCTCATCATAAAACCTTGGCTTTGATGAGAAAGTGCACAAGAAGAGAAATAGTTCGTCCCGGGGTTACTAGATTTGCCACCGCTTTCTTAACTTTGCAAAGTATTCTTGAGAAGAAAGTGGAATTGAGGCAAATGTTTTGCTCTAAGGAGTGGGATGAATCGAAGTGGTCAAAGAGTAAGAAGGGAAAAGCCGCCGCGACAATCATGTCACAAGCACATTTTTGGGGTAGCATAAATACATGTGTGAAGGTATTTACTCCATTGGTGAAGGTGCTTAGGCTTGTTGATGGAGACAAGAAGCCGACTATGGGCTTTGTGTATGGTGAGTTACAAAGGGCAAAAGAAGAAATAAAAGAGACTTTGAATCATAGAGAGGAGAAGTACAATCCCATACTTGCGATAATTGATACAAAAGGAAATGGCCGCATTGATACTCCACTTCACTTGATGGCTTATATGTTGAACCCCCACTACTACTATTGGAGTAGTGGTTGTGGGTCTTCATGGTCTAGTGTTGAGCGTTCAAAAATTGGAGATGGAGTCCTTACATGTATGGAGCGTTTGTTTCCGAATGTGGATGTGCAAGATGAAGTGATGAATGTTGAGCTAGTGAAGTACAAGATGCGAGAAGGAGTATTTGGAAGCAACATGGCCCAAAGAGGGTGTCAAACAAACAACGAGAGATATGATCCGGGTATAATTATCTCATCCTTAACACTTTACCTTTGTTATATAGTTACTTTTATACTTAATTGTCAAGAATTTTTCCATAGTAATTTATTTCATAATAAGATGAAGTGATGTTATTGTTTCTTTTTTAAAATCCTAGTTGGATGGTGGTCTAACTACGGTCATGAAACGCCTAATCTTCAAAAGATTGCAAAGAGGATTCTTTCTTTGACGACAAGCTCATCCGATTGTGAAAGAAATTGGAGTGTCTTTGAAGGGGTAATAAAATTCTCTTATCTAATTATCTAATTTAACATGTTATGATTTGTGAATGATTGTTTAATAATTATACAATTTATGTTTCTACATAGATTCATACGAAGAAAAGAAATAGACTAGATACCGATCGGATGAACAAGTTAGTCTATGTTCAATTCAATGCAAGGTTGTCGGAAAGGAAAAAGAAGAGGAATGATAAAGTTGACGTGCTTCTAGCGAAAGAGTCTTCTCGTGCACAATCATGGATAATGGATGGAGTGGTTGACAATGAAGAGGATGAGGATGAGGTCCCACTCGTGGAGCCCGAAGAATTGCAACCAAGAAGGAGTACTCGTCGTTTGGAAGAAGTGAGAGAACCCGAAGAAGATGACTTTGTATCCGATGGCACGGAGCCGGAGGATGAGAAAGGTGATGGGGAAGAGTTTGATTTAGAGTCGGATAAGGAAGGTGAATGTGATGTTGTGGTGTATGAAAACTTAGATTAGATATTTAGATGATATATGTATTTAAGTATTTTCTTTTGACGTGAAACCTTGAACTTATGGATTTAGACTTTTTAGATGCCTATTAAGTATTTTAGATGATGTTTGTACATTTTTTAATTGAACTTATGGTTTTGGATATTAGGTGGTTTATCGTTGTCAATCGAATGTGCACTTTTGCATTCATTTACACGAGTAGTGTCATTTAGGGACCCCATATGTGGGTTTATGGGCAATATTATAGATTATTATTATATTATATGAATTAGTGATATATGCTCAATATTAAAATATAATGAAATAATCAGGTTTTTTAGACATCCGCCTAGGCGCCCGCCTAGCCGCCTAGGCGCTAGGCGGCTATCCACCGCATAGCGGCCGCCTAGCGCCTTTTAGAACACTGCATATCAGCTTTAAACATTGTCACTATCCATTATCATTTCATCGGGAGGTCATCACCATAGAACTCATCATATCAAATTATTGTCCTATCAAAATAGTAGTATAGAAGGAACAGACGTAACGTGGATTTCACCCTATCATAAAGGCAGCATCCCAAATCTTATCATCAATGGGTCACATCCTCTCTATTTATCACGTTATCGTCAAGTTCCCGAAGTCAGGGTCAAGCCTAAGCCAAGTTTACTAACTCAAATCATGTTACGTCTTCAAGTACAACAAATTCTTTTGCAATCAAAATCCATATACAATCCTTCCATTCTCTTTCTCAAAGTCTAAAGATCAAAGCCTATTCCAAATTCGCCCCATTTATACCTCAAGCTCAGGTCAACGAGTCCTCTAGGAACCGGTTTACTCAAGATCTCAAGCTCACAATCCTAACTTCCCATTTACTTAACCAAGTAACCTCATTCATCTGAATTCACAACTCTCCAAATAACAACAAACCAAGCTCAATATATCAATCTCTTTTATCAAGAATTCTATCAAGTGCATAACCAATTACGTGCCTACCAAATCCTTCCATGATATCCATGCCCTAAAAAATTCATTCGGTCATTATCCCCAAAAGAGAACTTCCCTAATTCCTTCAATTTCCTGGTCTTACTCCCCATACTAATAAGCTTACGCACCAATAATCCACCTCCAAAGAACAGACTTCTATTACAAATCTTGACAAAACATCCTCACGTTCTATATCCTCAACATTTAGCAACAAAGGTTCACCCTTTAACTCTGTTACATAACCTAAGACAACACAAGTACCTCACTCTGCGAACTATACTCAACCATCCGCACTCGCCCGGTTCTAAGCCAAGAGCCAACTAGCGAAAAATCCCGTAATCACAAATCATCAAGTCCCTCCTCGACTGCCTTCATCCCTCAAGTAATTAATCAATATTTCCACTCACTTATCGCAATACTCACCATTCTGATCCTTACTATTGCCCCAAGCAATCATGATCCCATAAGTCGTTTCACTCTAGTTCCTTGTCACCGCACCCGCCTATCTTGCTTTAGACTACCGAACTCAGTCCTGACTCCCAACCTTTGATGTCGCTGCCTCCCTCCACTCCCGTCCCACAACTCTAACCGGCCTAGAGCGCGCCCTAGCCGAACTCAGCCCCAGATCAGTCTCCCATAGCAGGCTCTCAAAACAGTCCATGATATCGATATCTTAACATATCAAACAAGATTTTAGATACGAGATATCATATTTGACACCCATACCCATGATATCGATATCTACTAACCATATCTGATATTTGATATATGTATATGGATACCAAACGGGCTCTAAAGGAACTAGTGACTTTTGCGTATGATGATCTGCCCTTATTTTAATGTTATTTAAAAAAAAAACCAAAAGATTTTCCCCAAAAAAGAATAAAAAGAAGAGAGAGATTTGATATGTTTAGACGGGTAGCCGTTTGTCGACTATGTTAACTTCTCGAGGTTTCGGGTCTGTCCTACCTCGAATTATTTATTGATAAAAAAAAAAAGAAGACAGAGATTTACATAACAGTATAACACCACCACTTATATACAAAATTTTCACACTTTACCTACTCGTTAAAAAAAGAGAGAAACAAAAAATATTTGCAATACCCCTTTTCAACCGTCTGGACGACTCACAAGCAGATCACTTTGTGCGTGAGACAAGCTTATATTAAAGCTAGGGTTTTTAGCTCTCTCTTTCCAATATCTAGGGTTCTTCCCCTCTCTCTCCCTTGTTTGTTTCGCTGATTCCCCCGGTGCAATCCCTCCCCCAATTTGGATTCCATGAATGGCGAAGAAGGTATTGCGGGAGTCATGCAAGAGCCACATCCTCCTTCGTTGATTGACGATGAACCAACGCCAGTGGAACCACGCGACTCCGAGCTAGCTGGTTGCGGAGAGGAATGCGAAGCCCTTACGGCAGCGGGGAACGATCCGGATTTCGTTCTCGAGGCGGCGCCGTTTGATGCTGACAATGTCGATGGAGGAGAATCACGTCGTCAAGTCGGCGATTCGTCGTTTCTTGGGGAGAGGAACGATGAGGTGTTTGGCGCGTCCGAGATTCCTGTGGTTGAGGATGAACTGGTTCTAGTGAACGACGGTAAAGGAGAAGGTGAGGTGTTGCCGATAATGAATGCGAAGGAGGGTGAGGCTGGTTACATCGTAGGAGTCGAGGATCTGGTTGCGACAGAGGAAGATGGTGGTGAACGGGACGAGAGTGTGAAGCTTCAAGAATCTTTTTTGGCTGGTGAAGAGGGCCGGGAATCACTGGTAAAAGGGGAACCTATGGAGGAGGAGCAGGTTCCTGGTGAAGAGTCTGTGAAAGAGGCATCCCTAGCAGTAGTAACGGTTGAAGAAAAGGGACAGGTTGATGAAGAAGAGGAGGCTCCAAATGTACAAGAGTCGTGTCCAAATGGTGTAGAGGAGGAGAAATTACCTGGAAATGGGGAGGCTCAGATGCATATGGAGCAAGACTGTGAACCAAAATTCGGGGAAGAGACTCCCCAAGTGAACGAGAAGATTGATGGGGGCAGGGAGATTGAAGAAGCAGATGGTTCTCAGATTTACGGTGATGGTTTGTTGCCTCATGAGTTGCAGGATGATGACACGATGAAAGAAGGTGGGACAGAGGTTTTAGACATAGAAATTAAGGCATTGGAGGAGAGTGAAATTGAGTTGGAATTGGAAACGGAGGTGGAGGTGGAGGTGGAGGTGGAGGTGGAGGTGGAGGTGGAGGTGGAGGAGGAGGAGGAGGAGGAGGAGGAGACACAATTGAAGGCAAATGAGGAAATGAAGGGTGAGGAGGAAACAGAAGTTGAAGGTGAAGCAGTGAAGGAAACAGAGGAAGTGGAGGCCGAAGAGAAGGAAGTGGAGGAGGAAGATGATGAGAGGGAAGAGGCACCACGGAGTGGTGGTGGTAAGCGGAAACGTGGACGGATTCCAAAGGCTGTGGCTAGGACTCCTCCAAGAAAGACAGGGGGGGAAGATGTTTGTTTTATATGCTTTGATGGTGGTGACCTTGTGCTATGTGACCGCAGGTTGCAATGCCCTCAAATTGTTCTTGAATTTTGTGTTTTGTGTTTATATTGGTTATATGTTTCCATCTAACTTGCTCTTTGGACGATTCCAGGGGATGTCCTAAGGCATATCATCCATCTTGTGTAGACCTTGATGAGGACTTCTTTCAGTCAAAGGGACGCTGGAACTGTGGTAAGTTGTAAATTACACGTATGAATTCAACGTTTTTCATGTATTTCTCAAGTTTTTTCATAACTCTGACAGTGCTTGAGGGGTCTGATTTTCAATGATGTCAAATATCTTGGTGCATGTTGGGTTCATGTGAATACTACGCTGATAAGTTTTAGGTTATGAGTACTTCTCATGCTTCAATCTGAATGTGTTCAAGTACGACTGCACTTTACTATATCAATGGTGTTGTATGATATCTTCCGTCATTCTAAACATGTTATCCAAAAGCCCAGTGATCAGATTTTCTACCACTTGCGTCGATTGCTAGTCGCACTCAATAAGTGTGGTTATCTGGTCAAGAATTCACGATTTCTAAATGCATGCTTTTGAGAAGATGCCCTTTTGCGTTCATGATGACATTTGCCTTAATCTCCAAATAATTACAACATGTAACCTATAAATGTATACGATTCGAGATAAACTCGCCAGTGGGAAGTATGTATTGTGTAGATATAATGTTGTTTCACTTTTAATCTAATTTTCTTTGATGCTGTTGCTATTTTATATCACTTGTGTTTGAATGATTTTCAGGTTGGCATTTCTGTAGACAGTGCAAGAAGAATGCATATTGTATGTGTTATACCTGTCAGTTTTCACTGTGTAGAGGATGTCTTAAGGGTGATGCTATCTTCATTAGTGTTAGAGGAAACAAAGGCTTCTGTGACACATGCATGAAAAGTATAATGCTCATCGAAAATAATGAAGGAAATGACAAAACGGTACAAACTTTCGTTTCAACTTTTATGTAGAGATTACTTGATTTATAAAACCTGATGATTGTGATTGGATTTCGTTGAGTTGTTCTTGTACAGGTAGATTCTATTTTTAATATAAAAAGTATCAGCAATCATCCACTATTATTCTGTGTTCTCTATTGTGTGTTTTTATGTCATATAGTAACCCGTTATCAACAGTGTGCTTCTTTAGGTACTGGGATATTCCGTTCCTTGTAGGCTGGAGATAGGCTATGCACACAATTTCATTTCTATAGCTTTTTCGAGTACCAAAACTGATGTTGTCATCTCCATTTCTGTGGGTTGAATGCTAAATTTTTGTCCAAACTAGTTTGCAATTTTGCATGACTTGAACTACGTTTAAATGTCATGTATGGTGTTATGGCAGTAATGGACATTGTTTAGTGTAACTGATTGGCAAATTTGTGCAGTTAGTTTTGATATAATCAACGTAGTACAATGAGTCCTATAAATTTACTTTATCCTGTAAAAGAGTTTCTGGTCCAATTCTCCCTGCCAATAATTTGCTTAAACAAAATCGTACGAGCCTCAAGTAACTAAGTAACTGTTCCTGGCAATGATATTTCTTAGGTAGAATATCCCACTTGAAGTGTTTGTTTACCATACGATCAATTCATGTCATCCATACCATTCTTGTCGCTTATCTATAGTATGCTATTCATTTTTATCACTCTTTTCCAGGATCATGCAGTGGTTAATGACAAAAGTAGCATGAACTCTCTTTTCAAGGCCTATTGGACGGATCAAAAAGAAAAGCTTTCTCTTACATCAGATGAAATTGAGCACGCAACAAACCAATGGAGAAGCTGTAATACTGAGGTACTTGCAGGTAATCCCAAGGAAGGCACTGCTTCAGACAGTCTTTTGGGTAATAGTGAAGAAGCAACTGATTCTAAAAGAAATAAACCCAAGAAACGGAGGTCTTCAGCCAAGGAAGTAGAGTATGATGTAGATAATTTTGTAGGGAAAGCCGAGGCAAGTGGTGCCACCGCCAGGAAAAAAGGCAAGCGACGTTTGAAAACTCAATTTAAGAGTGCAGAATCCGATTCAGATGATTCTTCCAAAGACAATGTTGGAAATGGTCCAAGAGGGAGAAAAGCCAAGAAGCTGTCTAAGGCTCGTGCTTTTGAGGTTGACCCAGCAAGTGTTGCATTGCAAAGTGGCACTGAATGGGCCTCAAAGGAACTATTAGAATTTGTTGTGCACATGAAAGATGGGGATAAATCTCCACTGTCCCAGTTTGATGTACAAGAACTTTTGCTAGAATACATACAGAGAAATAAACTTCGTGATCCACGTCGAAAAAGTCAAATAGTCTGTGATGCAATGCTTCAGAAATTATTTGCGAAGCCACGAGTGGGTCATTTTGAAATGCTAAAGCTTCTTGAACTACACTTCCTTTTAAAAGAAGATTCTCAAGCTGATGATCATCAAGGAAGTGTTGTTGATGCCGAAGGCAGCCAACTTGATGCTGATGAAAATGCTGATTCATTGGTGGATGTTGGGAAATATAGGGGCAAGAAAGCTCGCAAAAAGGGTGATGGGAAAGGATTGCAGTCTAACCTTGATGACTTTGCTGCTGTTGATATGCACAATATTACCTTAATTTACTTGCGGCGTAATTTGATTGAAGCTCTTTTGGAAGATAGTGAAGGGTTCCATGAGAAAGTTGTTGGTTCTTTTGTTAGAATAAGGATTCCTGGTAGCAATCAGAAGCAGGATATCTATAGATTAGTCCAAGTAATTGGTAGGTTTATGAAATCTAATCTTACAGCATTTATTGTGTGCTAAAAATCCATTCATTCGGAATTGAATCCTCTCATATCTTTGATTAAGGTACAAACAAAGCGGAGCCATATAAAGTTGGAAAGAGGATAGCGTATTGTATGCTGGAAATATTGAATTTAAACAAGACAGAGGTCGTATCAATAGATACAATTTCAAATCAAGATTTTACTGAGGTAATTAGATCAAGACTCTTTCTGGTTCAGTATCTATATTTAGTTTGATCTCTTAACATAATAAGATGATACTTCTCTTGAGCACACTAGATGGTCTCAAATACCATTTATTTCCTCACTTTTGTTCCTGCCTAATGGACAATTGAACCGTTTTCTTGCTTTCAAATGCTAGGACGAGTGCAAGCGGTTACGCCAGAGTATTAAATGTGGTCTAATCACCCGATTGACTGTGGTGAGTTCACATATTGATTTTGTAGTTATATGGAACAAGTACCAGTGAGTTCTTTATGATAAAGTTGATTTTGGTGTTAACAGGGTGATGTTTTGGATAAAGCAAAGGATCTCCAAGCAGTCAGAGTAAATGATGTAAGGTTCCTTTTCCGTAACCTGAAATGTGTCTCATACTAGTTGTACAATTGTATTGATTAACACTTCTCACGCCATCCTTGTCTAATTTTGGAGCAAATGTGCAATAGGCTCATAATTATGAGGAGTCTCACGTGGTCTATGATTCTTTGTTATTGAAGAAGAGTGGCTACGTGTCGTACTTCTTTTTAGTGATTTATGATGGATTACCCTTTGTCTATGTGTGTGTATTGGGTTTTGGGGGGTGGCTCCGTAATCCTATCGGTTTCTTAAAACTTTTGAAATTGAAAACTTCAAGCTTCTCCTTTTTAATATTTACGGAGTTAACATCTACTTTCCTTGATTAATGATAATTATGGCATAATCCTAAAGTTTTAAACCTAATTAGCATAGTGACATTTTTCAGTTGAGGTTTTAATTTTTTGGTGTTGCCTGTCTTTGCTTCTTATTTGCCAGTTTAGTGTATATTGTATTATTAAATCAGTATTGTTGATTATAATTGAAAATTTGGAATGATGGATATAAACTGATGGTATGGAATGGTGAATAGAAACTGAGGGCCTGTTTGCTAGAAGAGTAAGGAATAGAAAGGAAATGAATCAAATCTTATAATTAGCAGTTTATTAAATCTACGGGAGTGGGCACACGAGACTGGACAGAATCAGAAATGTGGACATTAGAAGCAAGGTCGGAGTTGGGAATATCGTTGATAAACTACGGGAGTGCAGATTGCGGTGGTTTGGGCACATTCGTAGGAGGCAGGAATCAGCGCCTGTTCGAAGGTGTGAGAGATTGGAACTTGGAGCGTTGTGCAGAGGGAGAGGTAGACCGAAGAAGAGTTGGATGGAGGTTATTCGTCAGGATCTCATTGCGCTGAACCTCTCGGAGGATATGATTTCGGATAGGGACCACTGGAGGAGATGCATTCGGGCTTCAGATGTTTAGATTCCCAAGGATGGGTGCTGGGTCTTTCCTTGGTGTTTCCTGTCTACCTTTCTTTCTGCTTCCCGTCGGTTATCTTCATATCTGTTTTCTATCTTTCTGCTGTCTATTACCTTATCTTCTTCTAGGTGCCATGGGACGGTGTGTTTCCTTTACTCTATTGTTTTGGGTCTTTCGGAAACACTCTCTCGACTAACTCGGGGAAAGAGTGCGTACATCCCGACCCCCCAGACCCCGCTTTATTGCGGGATATACTGGGTTGTTGTTGTTGTTATTAAATCTATGTTTTTTTTTGGTGCGTCTAGATGTGGGAAGGGACAAATGGTTGAACTTTGGAGGATGACGAGAGATATGATTACCTTATATGCTAAAATTAGGCAATGAAATGGGGGTAAAGTGAAACAAATATTGTATGAAAAATGAGAGGACGAGAATTGTGTGAAACAATGAATAAGGGAAGTAGATGAGAAAGGGGAAAGTTAGGTATTTTATTATTTTGTCCCATTAACCAGGTGCTGTGCAGTAAAAATTGGATCAGATTTTGATAGGTCTACAATATTATAAAGATCAGTTAAAGACCCATAAACCAAACATTGAAGCGAAAATGGGGTAAATTGTCCACTGTAGCCTTTTTTAATACCTTAAAGAGTTCTTAGATATTTTGAAAGCACCAATTTGTACATGGGTTTGTTTTTAAACACCAAAATACTCCGTACCTTTGTTCTTTTTATCTGATATGAAACCTTTGAGATGTTCTTAAATCACCACACATAACAGTATTGGAAGTTACATTTTTACCTGCTAATAAGACTGAGGGGCTTTCCTACAGAAAAAAATATAGATGTGGATGAAGTTGTGGCATTTACTGTCCAAAGGCTTTATAATTCAATGGTTTTCACATTTAGTCTGAGCAGGCATACCTATTGACCTTGTACACTTTCATAATCAAATGTTGTCTCCGTAAAGTGTGTTGTTTTGTACAGTTGCTTTTATTAACTTGTATTTTTTAATGATCTTATTCCTAATATCATTGTATAGTAAATGGATCTAATGCTTAAATAGTTGATTTAGACTTTGAAAGGCCCTGGTTATTGTCCCTTGAGAGTACAGATGTATGCTTCTTTCAAAATTGACGCCAGCTGCATTTTTATAACAAATGCATTTAGAATATAAGACAAGAGGCGAGTATAATTTTACTATTATGAAATATAGTTTTATTACGAAGCCTTAACGTTTCTGTTTTGGGTTTGGCCCACTTTATTGAGAAGTTAAAATAAATCGATATGCATAATATGTTGTCAGACGATAAGCTGTCCTTTAGAATGTATAAATGGAGCAAGCAAAGTCAAAATCAGAGACCCCATTATACCAGTCTGATTAGAAGTCTGTACTCAATTGGGTCAATGGAGCTCCATGGAAGCACCCATGGCATGTGTCCATGACAACAAAGAAACGAGACATTATCCTATTTGTGAAGGTTCCCCATGACTTTTGACTCTGGACATCATTTAATGAAGGGATGTCCTAAAAACGCTTTACTTCATATCCTATATTTTGTTTTGTATACTAGGAAATGACGGCTATATTATCTTTTACTTTTCTTGCCTATATTTAATATTATACTCGTATGCAGACACTACAGACACTTACTTTTTAACTATCTATTGTTGTAGTGGCTGGAAGCAGAGATTACACGCCTTAATCATCTTCGTGATCGAGCTAGCGATTTAGGCCGTAAAAAGGAATATCCTTTTTTGCTATATGATGAGAACTTGAATGCTGATGGGGATGATATTTGTTCAAATTTCTTTTGAGGATGTTTTTTGTTTGTTTTTCCTGCTATGCTGATGTTACAAATGTCTGCATTGTTCTTGTAAATACCTGCAAGCCTTGAGCTTTCATTAGTTTACCTTTAATTATCCTTTTTTTGGCTGGCATTTTGCTTAAATTGGTTTTGCTTTATTATTCTGTACAGCTTCAAAGCAAATATTATTCTACATAATGCCATACTCTGCTGTCTGCACCTCTTGGAACGTGGCTGTTTATTACTTCCATCAATTTCATAAATAACCTGCCTGAAAAGTTCAATACTATTTGCTATTGATGTGCATTCTGGGTTCTAGTACATGGTAGAAATATATTGCTCATCTTTATACTTCCCTTGGAATGCATCCCTTATATTATGAAATTTCGCTTAAGCATCCTGTGATCCTTAATTTCACTTGCACGCTTAGAGAATGTGTGGAGAAGTTGCAACTGCTGAGCACACCTCAGGAACGACAGCGTAGACTGGATGAAATTCCTGAGGTGCATGCTGACCCAAACATGGATCCAAGTCACGAATCTGAAGATGAAAGTGAACCAGAGGAGAAGGAACAAGGTTGTACTTATTTTACTATAAAGTTGTTCTATGCTTTCTTGATGATTGCATTTTGTGTGACAAGTTTGTGCTTGCTCTCTTCGCATGCAGAAAGTAATACAAGGCCAAGAGAAGCATCTTCTCACTGGAGGGAGAGAGAGCATTATCCTTCACGAAAAGGAGATTCTGCATCAACCGATCCATGGAGTCCCACCTCAAAACCACAAAACAGGAGGTGGGAACCAAGTAGAAGTTTATCTGGGAAGGGTTTATCAAGCCGGCTGGAAGATCCTTTTGTTTCAGAGGAATCATTGAGTGGCAACCCATGGAGTCCAGTGAGGGACAAAGTTTCATCCCAATCAATCAGTTTGGAGACATTCAGAACAGTTTCTGATTCATTAACAGGTAAACTGAGTCAATTTTCTGAGGCGAGAACTAATCCATTTACATCGCCTCCATCAGAAACGGCACGGCCTCTCTCTGCATCTCTGGTTCAAAATGCTGTTAAAATTAGTGATACTGAGAAGTTATGGAACTATAAAGATCCTACAGGAAAGGTCCAGGGGCCATTTTCAGTTGCACAGCTGCGTAAATGGAATAAAAGTGGATATTTTCCTGAAAGTATGGGAATTTGGAGAACTTTGGAAAGTGAAGATGATTCTATTCTTCTAACTGATGCATTGGTTGGAAGGTTTGAAAAGGACCCATCTCGGATGGTCAGAAAGCCTTTCGAGACACCATCGCATCAAACCTGTAGAGGACAAGCAACCAACATGCTAAAACATGATCAGAACCGTGGAGCTGGAAATACTATAGATACGATGGATCAAATGTCACCAACAATGCAAAGATCTCGATCAGACACTAGTTCGAAAGGCTGGACTACCTCATCAGTGGATGCCATGGAATTCCCTCATAATGATTCATCAAACCAATCCTCCACACCTTCACAAAACACCAGCTTGGGGTGGACTGGAAGGTCAAAAGTAAGCAGATGGTCAGGTTCACCTACTCCAGTTCAATTGCCAAGTTCTGCTTCTGGTCCTGGTTCAGCACCTGGAGCCAACGGAATGCTTCCATCTCCTACTCCAGATAGTGGTAAGGTTGCAAGGTCCTCAAATTCTCCCTTTTATGAACGGAACCGAGGATTCAGCAGATCACATTTTACTCAACAATCCACTAGAGATGTCAGTTTGACTCAACAAGATGAGAGGTTTGGTTCGGTGTATGCCCAGAGACTTTCATCCCAATCTCCAGCAGCTAGTGGCTCGCCAATGGTTCATGCCTCGACTCACCAGACACCGCAACTGATAGCTGATACCACAACTGCCTCTACTAGTAGCAACAGTTATGGCTTGTCAAACAGTGCTGTTCACCCTGGAAATGGTCCGAATCCTGCTGCGTCTGCTCATGGTTGGAGTTCTGGTGGCTTCATGCCAAGGCCTGAAACTACAAACACTAACGCTATGCATCTGCAAGGGCAACAACCATCTTATGGTCATTGGCCACCTACTGCTCCGGTTGCGAATGTGCCACCACCTCCAACATACGTTGCTGGGAATCCTGCTAATTCAGGAACCATCCCTGCTCAGAACCCTTCAGCACCTATGCCATCTCAGGCTCAATGGACGGCCCAAGTCCCTGCTGCTCAACCAAACATGCAATGGGTTGGCATGCCCACAACGCAGCATCCAAGCAATTCTAACGCAGGGTGGGCCCAGGTGCCGGGAAACCCGAACATGGGCTGGGGTGCACCACCCGGTCCATCCCCAGCTAGCATGTTTGGTTCACAACCAGCGCCAGCAGCTCCTGCCACTGTCGTTCAAGCATCTGGTCAAGCACCCAGCATGCAACCGGGAAACACAAACAGGACCTGGCCAGCAGCTGGAAATATAAACCCAGGATGGGCTGCACCGTCTGCAAATACCAGAGCCCATGGTCCTTGGAACTGGCAGCCACCGCCTCATGGTGGCACAGGTATGGCTCCTAATCATCAGCTGAATAGAAAATACAAGCTATGCCCCTTCCTGATGAAAGGGCATTGCAAAAAGGGGAATGGTTGTGACTATCGACACAACTAGATTGCAGGACTAGGGAATGCCATCTTTCTTGTACAGCCATTATCTGAGAATTTTCACATATTTCCAAACCTTTTTGGTATGTCGAGACATTCTTCATTGTTGCTGTTTAATAGGCAGTTTCACCTCTCAGTCTCTCGTGATTAACTCAGGTTCAGAAGGATAAACCCCTCTGGAAACTTAACCATTTCAATTAGAGCTGTGCATCGGTCTAAAACCGAACTGAATCGGGTCGAATCGAAACCGAAAATCTTAAAATTTCAAAACTGAAAGCCGAACCGAAAGCATTAGGTTCGGCACTGTATGTTGATAATTAGATGTGGGTTTGTTGAAATTCAAACTATATTCAGAATTGTTCATGAATTTATCGAATATTCGGCAAATTCAGAATCATTATTCGTTGATAATAATAAATTATTCATATATTATGGGGGCAATTAGATGTAGGTTTCTTAAAATTCAAGCTCATGAATTTATCGACTATTCGGCAAGTTCAGAGTAACTATTCGTTGATAATAAGGAATTATTCATACGTATGTGGGTAATTAGATGTGGGTTTTTTGAAATTCAAACTTCGTTTAAAATTGTTTATGAATTTTTCGACTATTCGACAAGTTCAAAGTCACTTCTTTGATAATAAGGAATTATTCATATGAATTTGTTGAATTAGACGTGAGTTTGTTAAAATTCAAACACTGTATAGAATTGTTTATGAATTTATCGACTATTCTACAAGTTTAGAGTCACTATTCGTTGATAATAAAGAATTATTCATATGTGTGTGCGTATTAGATGTGAGTTTCTGTTTAAAATTGTTCATGAATTTATCGAATATCCAGCAAATTCAAAGTCATTATTCGTTCATAATATGGAATTATTCGGTAATTTATTTGTCATTATTCATCGAACACACAATGCAAGCGAAATCTCCTCCTCCCCACCAAAAAAGCGTTACCTCAAAAAAAAAAAGCAACACAAGCCGAGTCATTATTCGTTGATAATATGAAATTATTCAGTAATTTGTTCGTCATTATTCATCGAACACACAATGCAAACAAAATCTCATCCTCCCCACCAAAAAAAAGTGTTACCTCACAAAAAAAAGCAACACACACGCTTTGTTTTAACAAGTTGCCTATAAAGTGGTGGGGCATACTGCTTTTTTTTCAAATAAAAAGGAAAAGTCTCAATTAATCTCACCCATCCATTTCTAATAAATCAATGGCCTATATTTGTTAACACAAAACACAATAAGAGATGATTACACATGACCCACCCTCTTTCTCTCTCTCTCTCTCTCTATATATATATACTATTTATGTAGGGGAATATTTTTTTTAAAAAAAATCAAACCGAATACAAACCAAACCGAAAAATGAAAATTCTCGAATCGAAAGCCGAACCAAAAAACTTCGGTTAGGTTCGGTTTGTGTTGGTTCGGTCCAAAAATTCGGTTTGGATCGAATCATGCACATCCCTAATTTCAAGTTTTAATAAAGCACAACACCTGTGTGTCACTCATGGGTTTATAACATATTATATTTGGTGAGTCACGCTTTTTGAAAATATAAATAAAATATACTACATCCGTGTTAAAATACATGGTCTTTTATCATTTTGCACAAGTTTTAATAAAGCACTTGACTTTTTAAAAAAGCTTTATCATTGCACTAACTTTTGTATAAATTTTATTATTTTTTAACTCTCACTACATATTTTAACCAATCAAATTCTTTTAAAAAGTCAACAACACACAAATCATTACAATTTACTACATTGGAAACATAAAAGTCCATCTATTGTTGGACAAAAACACACCTTCAAAAACCCATGTATTATTGGACGGATGGAGTATGAAATACTAACATTTTTCTTTTGTAGTTTTTTATACTGAAAAAATAAATGGAAGGAGTATTATTTTACAGGAGTTTTATTTAGCACAATGCGAAATTTTTTCTTTAGCGCAAGACTATCCGCAATGGACTACTGACTACTGAGAGTTGTCCGTTGCAAACATTTTTTTTTCACCCCAAAATAAGGTGTTCACCGCGACTGGAGAGTGCAATGTTTGCAAACTGCAACGAACATTGCACATGAAACCCATAATATGGGGATTGTTCGAAATTGTGATTTTGAAAAAAATAGACTGCTAATCAATCAAACGGTCAAAATTTCATCTCGATTTGGTGTTTTGATGTAATTTGAGGGGTGTGATTTCACAAAACCTAGATCCAAGCAAGGCTGGCAGCGAGGAAGGTCGGCTGGGGACGGTGTGGGAGGTGTACAGATCGTCATTGGCTTATATGATGGTGAGTGTCATTGGCAAAGGGTGGGGAGGGAGGTGACCGAGCTCTTGTATTCATTTTTCTTCTTCTTGTATATAAATATATTAACAAAGATAATTGCATGAAGAATTTATGTGAGGTTTATTTGGTGCCTATAGGGTGTCTATATAGTGCCGACTCACCGGATCCCAATGACCCGTGGCAACGGGTTATTGGGTCTCGATTCTCGACCCTAAAAGACCCGGGTCATTCGGGTTCAAGTCGATTTCGGGTCCCGGTGGGTCTAAAGCATTTAGTTCAAAGCCGCAAAATTACAGGGTGTACGAGTCGGGTCATGTTTTGACAAATCTATATACAGGTGAGGGATAACTAATTGGAGTTTTAAAGGATAAGAATTTTGCTCTAAATAGAAAAAGTGACTTATCCTAAAGGGCAAAGAAAAAAATTGTACTCCTTCCGATGATAAATGTAAAACTTTTTATTTTGTGTACGTAATTTAAGGAGTAATTTTTTTAGACACCAAGAGTGCTATCGCGTTAGGAGACCGTCGAACCTTCCTCGACCTAGATGAGAAAATTTATTGGATTTTAGTCAAGCCTAGGAATTTAAATCATACATGCTCTATTAAATTATCTAATCACGTTCTAATCGAAAACCACTTTAAATATGTGACAAAAGTAAGCAATTCAATCGAATTATGGAATATATGCATTTAAGGTCATAAAAATGATTTAGATGACAAACTAAGGTAAGATGAGTGTTTTAATAACACTTACGCCAATGCATGATATTTTTGTATTTTTGACATTTTCTAATTTTTTTTATTTGATTTTCTAATGCATAATAAAGTGCTGAAAATAAAATGAAATGCATGCAAAATTTTGAAATATGATCTAACTAAAAGCACTATCCCCCCCCCCCCTCCCGGCATTAAATTTTTCATTTTCCTCAATGAAACACCAAAGACAACAAATTGAAACAAGAAAATTTAGGTGTGAGAAAGAAATAACTGACTTGCTCATTGTGGTGGTGGATAAGGTGGATAGCCAAAGAAGTTCATGTTTTGGAACATGCCGCATAAGTTGTTGAGGATCTGTGTCTGGGCTTCCTGGTGGGCGACGAGAGTCGTATATTGTTGTCCGAGCCCCTTAATTTGCTGTCCCATTGCCGCCTTATTCCCTTTAAGTCTATCAAATTTGTCCATGATCTGGTGCTAGTACTCTCAAAATACTGTTGTGATGGGAAGGCGGGACCGTTGTACTTAGATGAGCCGACTCTTCCAGATTCTGAAAAAAGTACCATATGATATACCATGGGAGAAACCTGATCCAAAATATGTAAATGCTCCATGTGATCATTGCTGCATAAATGCAACATGATCAATCTCTAAGTCGAACCAATGATCCTGAGGGACCTCGCCTGCTGGCACCTCGAGGTGAGGTGCAACATTGTCAATGGGCAGATGGTCAAGATCCTCATGTGCGATGTTGAGATCTGCAGTTGTAGGTCCGGTGAGGAACCCATCAGGACGGGACAAAATCAGTGCATGGGCTCCGTTTTGCCCTGCCGTCCATATGAAATGCTCTCCATGAAGCCTTAGAATACCAGCCTTCCTCATAGATATCGGGCTCAAGCTGTATGGGTCGGTGAGCTTCTTATAGTCATCGAGATCGATATCCAGCTCTGTGGTGATCAAACTGATTAGCCCTCCGAACCCAATCTTCACGTTTTCATTTCTGGCATTTGTAGCCATTGCTATTGCATTGCATCCTCCCAAAAACAGTTGTACCCTGACGAGAGGGTTTCTCGACCAAATAAATTTTTAGTCAAGACCCCCGCTATAGTATAGGGGAGTCAGGTTCGTCCTCAGGAGAGAAGTCAGCGGTTCTAGGTTTAGTGTGTTTTGGGGTTCAGAAATAGCGGGAAGAAGTGATGAGGGTGGCTGTCGACAAAGAATAGAGGAGTCGATGTCGATGGATCGAGAGGGAATGGTGGTTTGATATCGAGTAGAATATGTGCCGAATAAAAATAATAAAATAAAACAAATAAAGATGCAAACTTCCAAGGTTAGGGATCACCGCAACAATAAACATATGCGCAAATCATAAATCACATAAAGATGCATGCTTTATATCAAAGAATCGACTTTCGCAAATTCCAACAATTTAGGTGATAGAGGCTTTCGCATAAAAACCTAATTTGTTTCTACTATTTCTTAATTAGGATTAGTCGGCTCTCGCAAATAAACCCCAATTACTATCCAAATTCATAATAAGATCACTTTCGCTTCAATATCATGAACAAGGAATTTCCTCAACTCTCGCAAAGGATTAATCACATAGGTAGATGATAATAAAGACATATAAATTCATGGATTTATAAATAAAACACACATATCTATGTTGGGATCACCCCAACATATTTCGGACCACCCCAACTTAATAAAAGAAATAAGTCCTCCAGCCGGGCTATTTCCCTTAATCGTGCCTCCTCCACTATGATCCTATTCCTCCGTCTCATATTTCGGACCCATCTATCCCATTCGGAGTCCCCTTCCCAAAAGTCTTCCATCTTTGTACCTAAGCTTTGAAATCACAATCAAGAACACAAATTAGCAGCAAAAGCTTGACACCCAGTTGGTACCGATGAGGTAGGTGGTGGTAGGGTATGTGATAGGGTAAGAAAAAGGGATGGGCTTTTTTGATCTTTAAACAAAATTAAACTAGGCGCGATTGATATCTCCCCGACAACGGCGCCAATTTGACGAGAGGGTTTCTCGACCAAATAAATTTGTAGTGAAGACCCCGCTATAGGATAGTGGAGTCAAGTTCGTCCTCATGAGAGAAGTCAGCGGTTCTAGGTTTAGTGTGTTTTGGGGTTCAGGGATAGCAGGAAAAGGTGATGAGGGTGGCTGTCGACAAAGAATAGAGGGGTCGATGTCGAGGGATGGAGAGAGAATGATGGTTTGATATCGAGTAGAATATGTGCCGAAATAAAAATAATAAAATAAAACAAATAAAGATGCAAACTTCCAAGGTTAGAGATCACCACAACAATAAACATATGTGCAGATCATAAATCACATAAAGATGCATGCTTTATATCAAAGAATCGACTTTCGCAAATTCCAACAATTTAGGTGATAGAGGCTCTCGCATAAAAACCTAATTTGTTTATACCTTTTCTTAATTAGGATTAGTCGACTCTCGCAAATAAACCCTAATTACTATCCAATTCATAATAAGATCACTTTCACTTCAATATCATGAATAAGGAATTTCCTCAACTCTCGCAAAGGATTAAGCACATAGGTAGATGATGATAAAGACAAAAATTCATGGATTTATAAATAAAACACAGATATCTATGTTGGGATCTCCCCAACCCTGAAAGAAGGAAATTAGAAACAAACCATAATAAAAGAAACTAACTTTAACATAAAATAAACTAAAACTTACAACCGTTCGTCTCCTTCCTTCTCCTTTTCTCTCGCCTCCTCCTCCTCTCTCTCTCTCTCTCTCCTCTCTCACCTCTCTCTCCTCTCTCGCCTCTCCTCTTCTCTCTCTCTCTCTCTCTCTCTCTCTCTCTCTCTCTCTCTCTCTCTCTCTCCTTGCGCCCTAAGACGACTTGACTTGAATGAATGAAAATCATCCCCCTAGGGATTTATTTATAGGCTTCCAACCCTTGCTAATCAAGGTAAGAAAGTCTATCTATATCTATATCTCTTTGTCTACTGACTTAAAGATTAAATAATGGAATAAAAGTAATAAATACACTAGGACTATATCTAATTTGTGGATATATCCTCCATGAAGTTGATAGATCTTGATAGGTCTTGATGGAATTTGATAGAATTTGATCTCGAAAATATCTCCATCGGTTTCGGGATAGAACCTTAACATGATTTTCGGACTGCTCGACGTCGGCCAATGGGGTTTCCTCGATATCGAGTAGAATTGCTCGATATCGAGTAGCACTTTCTTCGTCTTCTGCTCAACAACTCGATTCCGGCTTCTGGACGGCACATCGACTAAGTTTTTACTCGACATCGAGGAAATTTCCTCGACATCGACTAGAGTTTGGTCCGTCTTCAGCTTCTTCATCGATCTCGGCTCCAGGATGTGAAAATCGACTAAGTCTTCCTCGATATCGAGTAGATTTTCTCGATATCGAGTTGCAATGTTCAGCTCCCAACTTCCTTGTCGACTTCTGGAATTCAGCTCGATTTTAGGTTTACTCGATATTGAGTAAAACAACTTGATATCGACTAAGTCTCTCAGCTTTCTGCTCTGTTCGTGAAACGCACTTTTCCGAGTCCTCGTTCGTCGGATTAATGCATATGACCATGCGTTGGAAAGCTCTTTTTGAGGGCTACAACTCTCATGAAGACACCAGAACTTGACTCAGAATGATGAATGGCGAAAAATGGCCTTTTCTCCGGCTGCACCATCCTTAGCTTCTTCATGAGCTTCCTTTAAGTTCCAAAGTGCGTCCGATTTCTGAAAAATATAATAAAAACTTGTGTAGACCTCCATATATTGCAAATAAACATAAACTATACAAATTACGTATTATTCGAACCCCAAATGTATGAAATGTATGCAGAAATCGATATAAAAGTAACTATAAAACATGGCAAATTAGGCTCACAACATACCCAGCCCGAGATGTCATTGACGCCCGACAATAAACTAGTGAACCATGCCCAATTTCTCTTTCACACCTTGTTGATCTCAGCGTGGCCAAAAAATGTATTGTTCAGGACCTTGGAGCACAATCTCAGCGTGGGGTGGGTAATACTAGAGTTGTACTCGTCCCCTGAAGTCTTCGGGTGTCGATCCTCATGAAAATAAATACCTAATACTCAACACTAGTATAGTGAATGATTACATGTGTTGATCCCACAGAGAGCTTGTATTAAGTATGTTTCCTGTTAACTATTCAGAATAAAGAGAGAGAAAGAATACGGTAGAGCAATCAATTGATTTTTGTGAGCACAGTAGTAATGAATGAGTGAATACGATGAGAGTGGTTTCACCCGCTTTATCTAAACATGGTTGGTTACCTTGTTCCTCGGTTCCTCTTATTATCGAATGACTGGTTTGTGCATAGAGTTTTATAACTTCCTATTCGATCATTATTCGACTCCCTAAACTCTTGCATGGGGTCGAAGAAGCATTAGGTCCCTAGTCTCCTAGCAATTCAATAATATAACCGACGAGAGGATTACTTGTCGTTGATCCATCAAAATAAATCTCAAACCTATGACTAGTATAGCAATAAGTAAGAGGTCGATCCACAAGGAAATTTGTTATTCAGATGCGATTTAAGTGCCAATTAAGTAACCACGGGGGGGGGGGGGGGTTGTGAAGAATGTAAAAGATCCGCCTTTAATCAAAGCGGATTGATGAGAGCATAAGTAAATGGTTTTGATTCAAACAATTGTGAGAAATAGTTCTACTTACAATTTTGGGTAAATTCCTTTGGTGGTCCCTAACCTTTAAGGGTTAGCCACTATTTGTCCCCAACCTTTATAAGTGTTACTTTTAGTCCTTAACCTTTTAGATATTGCTACTATTTGGTCCTCCCGTCTATTTTCTAATTAAACTAAATAATAAAATTATTTAATTTTCTAAATAAATCCAAGAGAGATTAGAAAATGGTTCCGTGACTTACGTCTAATGAATTTTAGGGGCCCCGTTCAATATTACCTTAATCTTAAAATATTTGATTTTTTCCCACTTGCTAATTATTAAAAAAATATTTTATGTGTAGTTTTTAGCTTATTAAAAAGTGTGTCAACAAATTAAGCATCCACTATTTTGATACGAATAGAGTACTTATTACATTTACCAATCTTTCAAAAACATGTAGCATATAAATTATGTAAAATAAATGTATTCCTTTAAATAGGATAATTAAAAAAATGCCCAAATAAATTTAATATAGGACTTCTTCCTATTGGATTTTAAGTCATATATTTTAACTTTTTTAATTATGTATCAATACATATAGTATTTTCACATTAAAAACTCATTCATTGTGTGAAGTTATAATTTACAAATAAAAATTTGAATATATATGTGAAAAATCTTAAAATATAATAAATTATACTCTAATACAAGAGTTTGTATTAAAATAACAAATAAAAATAGTTAATAAGGAGGCTCAATAACTAAAATAGTTTTTCATTTAGAAAAAACAATTATAAAATGTACATTTAATAAAATGTTGGCATTTAATTGGATGTAAGGACCAATAGTAGCAATATGTAAAAGGTTAGGGACTAAAATTAACCCTTAAAAATGTTAGGGACTGATGGTGGCTAACCCTTAAAGGTTAGGGACTAGCAAAGGAATTTACCCTACAATTTTCCACTTTATTTTGTTGAAACGATCCTTGTAACTTCTTCTCGTTCTTTTTGGTTTCCTATAAATGCCCTTGTCCCAACCTAATATAGTCACTAGTCCAATTAGTCCTAGAAACCCTTATCAATTGAATAGTCCCCAGAAAAGGATTTAACCCAATTGACATCTTTAAGTTAAGAGATTTACCAAGGTATTTGCAGTCCCTAAAGAGAGATTTAACAACACATCCAACTTCCTACTTATCCGATTAGTTCAATCAGCCGTAAAGGAACTAGTTTGCTACTTGGGTTAAGGTTCGCAATCAGGAATCTACAAAATCCTAGCAATTGAATTGATCTAACTAGTTGACCAGACAAGATAGAACAAAACAATAATCAATAAGCACAAAGAAGTTGAAGCATTCAATGAAGGAATTCAGGAACGAGAATTAGAAACTCACAATCAATCCAAACAAATCTTCAAATCGTAGGCAGAACATATGAGTTTAGTTCCTCATGAAAAACATCGCTCAATCTCGAATTGTCTGATGAAAAGTAGAATAGAATCGAAGTAGTTGAATACTGACTAAAATCGACCTGAAAAGGGTTCAATTCGGCCAAAAACGAAATAACAGACTAGGGTTTAATTAATCTAAATGCGCCGTCTCGCTGGCGTCTGATGCGGCCGCCGTGAGATGGGTGTTGCGGCCGCTGCATGCGAGATCTCCGAATGTCCCAGCTTCCTCTCCTTGCGACAGGTTTGCTGCAGCCGCTGCATTTAGGTCGTTGTTAGAATCCTTATGTTTACTGCATCCAAACTTAGTTTACTTCTTCCTCAGTTCTTGCTTCTTGCATTCCACTCCAAGGTCATTGCATCTCTCAATAGTGTTCGAATCCATCTCTTCAAAATAACCACAAATTCGTGCAGAATCCAAAGTCTTCCAAAATAATCATAAGATGCAATTTAACTTCAACCATTAACTAGATGCAACTTAATTAGCCTAAAAATGCCTATAATGTCTATATAAGATATGCATTATCAAATTAGCCCACACTTAACCTTTACTTGCCCTCAAGCAACGATAGAGTGAACAAGAATCATTGCACCCCACATGAAATCCCTTCAAGTCTCAACCTCATCAAAAAGCAACATCATAGCCAGTGCAAACATAAACCAAGCAAACAAATATCAAAGCATGTATTCAAGTGATCAAAACTTAGAAGTAGAAATAATCCAACCTCACGAGAAGTATGTGTTTCTCTCATGCTCTCATGTGTTTAGACTTTACAGTACAACTCTCAACTCAATCCAAAATGCACTAAGCTCATAGACATTGACCACAATAGCAGCAAATCTCCACCGAAATGTCATTACTTGCAGGACACAATAAAGAAAATAAGAAAAACGTGACTCTTTTTTTTCTTTTCATTTTTGATTTTTTTTCTTTATTTATTTTCTTGCCTTGGTGTCTTCCTTACGCGAGGCACAAACATGAGTGTCATGAATGACCCCGGTCTATCAACACCTCAACCTACTAAAATAACTCCACTTGAACATCTTTTGACGCGAATTGCAAACATAGGTGTCATGAATGAAACCGGTTACTCAATGATCAAGCTTTCTTTCTTAGTGGATAGTTTTCAACACTGTTTTGCGCGAATCATACCCATGTGTGTGATGCGTAGACCTGATTACTAAGTGTATCAACCATTGCCACCTTATTTCACTAAGTATGCCTAAACTGAAACCAAAGACTCAAGATATAAACATAACTCCGCAAGCAACAAACATGTGAGTCGGTCTTGAAAAATAGATACTGAAGTCAATGCGAAGAGGTAGCAACACAAGGTGAGTAAATCACACAATTGAGCAAAAGGAAATATAAATGATTCTAATAAGGCCAAAAACATTCTCACAAGGGTCATCTTTATAGGATTTCAATCATACTTTAGGTCAATTATACATGCTCAATTTTATTTGCTAGCTCATGTTCTACAATAAATCAAGAATATAGACAAGGCAAAAAACATCCAGAACTCCATGAGATTTATATGATCATTGACGGGATGAAAATCGTTGATTCCCAATCAAATAGTTCCCACTCTCACAAATTAGTGTAGTTGGCAAAAAAGGGGTCGAATCCTCGGGAGATTTAAGATTTCACAATGCAATTTGATCACCAACAAGTAACAAAACTGGGAAAAGATGCAACTTTTAAATAAGAACAAGTAAAGTAAAGTAAAGGCGGAATTTTGTTGTAAAATCAAGAGTAGAGAACGGTTCCACCTACGAATTCTTTGACATTGGTTGGCTTATCGATCATCGAAATCTTTTCAAGCTATTAACTTTCCTATAAATTCCTCTCGTCTTGGTTTATATGGATTAAAAGTCCTACGCCCAATTAATCCCTTACACCTCAATGCAATCATAACACGGTTAAGATTTAACAACGAGATAGGACAACATCCCAAGAACTTGAGCACATAAATAACACCAATTAAACACGGTAAATCGATGTTTAAGATATATGTCAACTTCCTACATAATCATGCTTCAAACACGGAATCCACAATCTTATGCATGCTACTATAGAAATAACGCAAATACGAAAGCATTAAATCTTAGCATGAAATCAATATTATCAAGTCGGCCAAGCAAGATAACATCAATAACATAACAATAAGCACAATAAAGTTGGAGGAAAGATGACTTGAATTAAAAACTCACAATTCACCAACCAAGTCTCCAAAAATGTAGGCGAAACACTAGGAAAATTAGCCGCTCATGGCTTACCTAAGCTCTCTTCTCTTCTATGGTGATTGCTCCAATTGAAATCTAATTAAACTAACCATAAAACATCCTATTTATAAGCCTAATGTCTTCCATAAAAGATAGATAAAAGATAGAAACTTCCTAAACAAACTAGATAAAAGATAGAACTTTCCTAATTTAACTCAGCGTCGGATTCCGCTGGCAGCGAGAAATTCCGCTGGCAGCGAATGGCCTTGATTGAGCTCCTGTTGGATTTTCGCCACCACCTCGCTACCACACTCGCTGTCAACGAACTCCCATGCCTTAGAATTTTTTCCATCCTCCTCAGACCCTTCCTTCCGCTTCCGCGAGACACTGAATCCGCTGCCGCGAGAGATCCAACTCGCTGGAGTGAGTTCCTCCTTCTGCAGCAGCGAGTACATCCTTCTGCCGGGGCGAGTTTTCCGCGGCAGCGAACGTCTCGCTGCAGCTAGTCTAGTCGCTGGCAGCGGATATCGCTTGCTCGTTCTTCCTCTTCGCTGGCTCCTCCTCTCGCTGTCTCTCTCTCGCTGGCTTCCTTTGCTCGCTTTCTCCTCGCTTGCATGCTTGCTGGGCTTCCTGGTTCCTCTCGCTGGCAGCGAGCAAAACTCGCTAGCAGCGACTTGCGCCCAGAGACTTGTTTTCACTTTATTCTTTTCTCGTTCTCTCTTTCCTCCTTTCTTTCTCTTCTTAGCTTGATTTCTTGACTTTACTTGAACATGTTTAACATCTTTCCCTTGCTTTCCACCATGTCGGATCTACGATTCTGCACAATTCAAACGAAATAGCGTAGATTCCGAACTTTGCCACAAAAAGAGTTTAATCTAAATTAACACTAAAACATGCATATTATACAATGTAAATGCAACTAAATTATCCTATAATGCCCATTAGAAATGTGCATTATCAAACTCCCCCACAACCTTTTGCTTGTCCTCAAGCAATGCAAAATCAAGAAGAGCAAAACCATCATCCCACACATATAATCTTCAAGCACTAACCTTGTCAAAAGCAACATCAAAGTGGAGGAGCCATGAACATGAAAGCTAACATCCTAGCAAGTATATGAACGATTCAAAATAAGGCACATCTCATCCAACCTCACCGGGATTATGTGTTTACTCTCACTCTCATTGTGTTTAGGCTTAACAATATATCTCTCAACTCAATCCAAAATGCAAAAAGCTACATAGAAATTGACACATATATCACATATTCTCCACCGCGGATGCCATCACTCACAAGCAACATCAAGAGGTCTTTTATCAAGGTTGTAATGGGGCTTGGAAAGGAATTAAGGGCAAGGAGAATTTATGGTCATGTGGTGCTCAAAATCCGGGAATCAAGATCCTAGATAATCAAACATCAACCATCTACTCTCTCAAAAACATCATCTTAAACTCATGCTCTCACAACAACTTTACAAAAGACATTCATTTCTCAACCAAAGATTATTTCCAACTCTCACATTCATAATGAAAATAAAAGGCTCAAACTCATGCTTTTTTTTTTCTTTTCTTCTTCTTTTTTCTCTTTTTTTTTTCATTCATTCATCATTTTTTTTTCTTCCTTTAGAGCCAAAACAATAATGCACAATGTGAGGAATAAAACTAAAATTACATACTCATCCAAACTTGTAACTTTCTCAACAATAATCTCTTTTCCACTTAACCAAATCAATCATCCACCAATTCTAATCCTAATTCCCGGATAGGGTAAGACTCATCATCGGCTAGAGATAAATTTTTGTAGAGCTTCAAAGAAAAGGCTAAAGCTCAAATTTGCTACAAGCAAAGGACACATATGTAGGGTAGATATGGATAATAATATGGCTAAGAAAATCATGCCTCTATCATTTGAAACTCATAAGCAATAGACATATAAATTTGGCCTCAAATATAGATAACAATGTCAATCTCAAGAGGTAAGTACATAAGAAGAGTATAATGTCACACACGAAAGCAAAAGGGAATAAATATAAAAGGGAATAAATATGATGAAAATCCTTTATAAGGCCAAAATTTCTCACCAGGACAAGTTTTGTTGGATTTCAATAATGCCAATAAGAATCATACTTGCTCAATTAAACTAACAAGTGATGCTCCAATAAAAATTAACACAAGTAGGTGACAAGATTAGCCAATTCAAACATATCATGGGATTTATAGGTTAAGCTCAAAAACTCAAATAAAATAGAGGACAATTGAGGCAAGATGGGTATTTGAATAATACATGAATGCAATGCATCATATTTTTGGGTTTTTGAATTTTTTGAATTTTTTTTAATGCAATATAAATGCTAGAAATAAACATGATATGCATATGAAAATATTAAATATGACATAACTAATGCAATATGTACACTAAACCCCTCCCCCACACTTGAATATTTCATTGTCCCTAATGAAATAAAGACAACAAAAATTAAACAATTGAAATAGGTGAGGGAGAAGGAAACTCACGAGCTCAATGTAGTGGTGGAAATTAGGTTTGCCACCCAAAGGGTGCCCAAGCGTTGAACTGGGCCATGATCTCCTCATGATTCCTTCGTTGTTGCTCCATGAGAATGTGATGGTTCTCCGTAATTTGTTGGTCTGTGGCATCTTGACGCTCGGTGATTTGACAGAAGGCACTCTCAAAATAGCCATGAGAGGGAAAGCCATCATAAGACTCGCCATGGTACCCTCCATGTGAAGAGCTAGCTCCCCCGCCATAACACACTCGTGGATGGAATGTCTCCACTGGCATTTCCGGCTCATACTCCATCTCCGTAGGTTCTTCATAAGGCTCCTCATAAGCATCTCCTTCATTAGCGTGCGGAGGTGGGCCTAATAGTAGGGCGTCGGGTGGAATATATAAATCGGCGGGGGAGGGACCGGTGGGTAGTGGGCGAGGGAGTACCAAAGTGTGAGACTTATTGACCCCGGCATACCAAATGCAGCTCCCCCCATAATCATTCTCCCTTACTATGTTAGCCTTCTTTAGCGAAGCCAAATTAAGCCTATAGTTGTCCGCACAAGGGACATAGACATTCAAATCAATGTCAAGCTCCAATGCAAGCAAAGTAATTAAGCCTCCAAAGCCAATCTTCACCTCTTCCTTCCTTGAATGCTTCTTAGTAGCCTCGCCACAAGCGGCAAAGAAGAGCTCTACCCAATCCGGAGTCTCATGTGCTTTGGGCAACAAGAAAGTCATCCAAGCCCAACTTCCCTTGGAAACCTTGTTGATCTCGGCATGCCCGAAAAAAGTGTTGTTCAAGACCTTGTGGCAAAGTCTAAGGGAAGGGTGGACGATGCTAGAATTGTAGTCATTGCCGGAGGTCATGACCTATTGTGTGACTTCCAACCATCGTTTTTGAGGGATGGAGCTACGAGGCAATTCAGACCAACGGGCGGTGGGATTGCCCGTGATCCCAAACACATTCTTCAATTCTTCAAAAGTCATAGCTTGATTTGCCCCACCCAATCGAAAAGTAAAACCATCCTCACTAGCCATGGAAAAGGTTGCCAAAAACTCCCTAACCAAATCCGGATAAGTGCGGACACACTTGTCTACCAAACCATCAATATCTCCAATGCCCATAAACGTCCGCACACTCTCCTCAAGTCCCAATAATGTTAATGTGGGGATATCAAAAAATTTCGTCGAAATATACCGACGAGCATCAAGATCGTCCCACCTAGTCCTTTGAGCTCTAGTCAATCCTCTAGGCCTAACCATCGGAGGAGAAGCCATAATAATTAAAATCAAAGGATGAAGATCGAGAACTCACAAAGAAGGCGATTCACTGCAGGATTTTCGCTGGCAGCGAATGGAATCCCGCTGGCAGCGACCCGAGGGCTCTGCGTGCGGAGGTATGGAACCGGCAAGACTCGTTGGAAGCGAAAAGTTTCGCTGTCGGCGAACAGGACCAGGTGCTGGTTGCTCTGGACGGGTGGAACTCGCTGTCAGCGAAAGGTCTTCGCTGTCAGCGACTGGGACCACCTTGTCGGCTCGGTAGCTGCTGCCGCTGGTGGCAGCTGTGGTGGCGGCTACTATTCCAAGGGAGCGAGTCGGAGCTTCCGAGACTCCAATGTCGGAATTCAAAACTTCTTTCACGAAAGTTTCCCAACAAGACCCAATCTACGCAATGGTGGAAGAATAAAAGGGATTTATGTGATTTTGTGGTTATGTGGTGGTTGATGGGTGGTCGGAATGTGATGTGGTTGCATAGATCGGCTCATCGGGAGTCGAGACGAGCCGATCTACGCAGCCAGAATTTGGTTTCGGGGTGGCGGAGATGATGAGGTGGCTATGGAGGTGGGAAGCTTGGAGCCTGGAGGTCCTTCAATGGAGATTTTGGAAGGAGGAAGGGGATGGTGAAAATGGAAAGTGGGGGATGATGAATATTAAAAATGGGTAAAAAGTAAAGTGGTTAAAAGGTAAGTGGGTAAATGGGGTAAATGGAATTTCCACTATTTTGTTTTTGGGAAATCCGGGTGGTCTTCGGAGAATAGGAACCCGCTGCCAGCGGGTGGGGTTCGCTAGTAGCGAGCCGGGCTGCTTGGCTCGGCTCCTCCTGGTTTGCTGTTGGTTGCTCTCGCTGGTAGCGAATTGGGTTCGCTGCCAGCGAAAACAGCCTAGTGTTTCCTTTTTCCTCTCTTAACCCTGCAAGGTTAAATCCACACTTCTCCGAAAAAAAAATCTATCTAATAAAATAAGGAAATTTCTAGCCTAATTAGATAGATAAAAAAAAACTAAAACTAATTAACTAATTATGAAATTGAAATTGCAAGGCAAAAAAACTTACCTCGGGTTGCCTCCCGAGAAGCGCCCTTGTTTTGTTTCGTAGGCTCGACGTTATGACCCCTCAATGGGTCTCCTTGGTGGGCTCTTGGAGGTTCATCTCCTCCATGATCTTGTCGGAGAAGCCATCATAGTAGCGTTTTAGCCGGTGGCCATTTACCTTGAACAAATGTGCATTCTCCTCATCCTTGATTTCTACCGCTCCATGTGGATATATATGTATGATGGTGTAGGGACCTCTCCATCTTGAGCATAGCTTTCTCGAAAAAAGATTAAGGCGAGATTGATAAAGAAGTACCTTGTCACCTACCTTAAAGTCCTTTCTCAAGATGTGCTTGTCATGCCATGCTTTGGTCTTTTCTTTGTAAGTGATGGCATTGTCATATTCATCCCAACGAATCTCCTCTAATTCTTGAACTTGGAGCTTGCGGAATTCGCCAACCTCATCTACTCTCATGTTGCACTCTTTCACCGCCCAATAGGCCTTGTGTTGGAGTTCTACCGGAAGATGACATGATTTTCCATGAACTAAGCGATAAGGAGACATACCTATTGGGGTTTTGTAGGCTGTGCGATATGCCCAAAGAGCATCATCTAGCCGTTGGCTCCAATCTTTTCGGTTTGGTGCAACCGTCTTCTCTAAGATTATCTTGATCTCTCTATTTGACACTTCGACTTGCCCATTGTTTTGAGGGTGATAGGCGGTGGATACCCTATGTGTGACATGATATTTCTTCAAGAGAGCGGCCACCGTCTTGTTGCAAAAGTGGGTACCTCGATCACTAATTAATGCACGTGGAATACCAAATCTAGTAAACAAATCCTTAAGGAATCCTGAAACCACTTTAGAATCGTCAGTTTTGGTGGCCTTCGCCTCCACCCATTTGGAGACGTAGTCCACCGCAAGTAAGATATAAAGATTCCCAAAGGAACTAGGAAAAGGTCCCATGAAATCAATCCCCCAAACATAAAAAATTTCACAAAACATCATCCTAGTTTGAGGCATCTCATTTCTAGTTGCAATATTCCCCATGCGTTGGCACCGATCACAAGATTTACAAAAAGCATATGCATCACGAAAAATCGTGGGCCAATAGAATCCCGAATCAAGTACTTTTTTAGCCGTTTTGTTTGGTCCAAAGTGTCCTCCACATGCATAAGAATGACAAAAGCTAAGAACGGACATTATCTCATTGTCCAGAAGGCATCGCCGAATGATTTGATCTGCACAATGCTTCCAAAGAAACGGATCGTCCCAAACATAGAATCGAGCGTTGTGGCGAATCTTCTCTTTCTTTTACTTGGGAAAGTTTGGCGGAAATTCCTTCGTGACAAGAAAATTGACTATGTCCGCGAACCATGGCCGAGGAATGTTAGCTGCCATCAAAGACAAAGGTGTAAAGGAGTCCGGACATACCTTCTGGGCAGAATCCGCTGGCAGCGAGTCAGGTTCGCTGTCATCGAATGGAGTCAGAATGTGAGCTCGTGTCGGCGACTGGAAAGGTTCGCTGGTGACTTGACTCGCTGGTAGCGGGTTGGGTTCGCTGTCAGCGAGTTGGGTCCACTGGCTTACAGGAGTCTTCGCTGTTAGCGAGTCTTCCGCACAACTTGAAACGAAGTGTAGAGTTTCGTCCGGAAATTCTCCAAGTGCATGTAGCTTCTCCCCCACACTATTCGGGTGTACAATGCGGCTAAGGTGATCGGCCACATAGTTTTCCGCGCCCTTCTTGTCTTTGATTTGGATGTCGAACTTGCTTAAAAGCAAGATCCACCGAATAAGCCTTGGTTTGGCGTCCTTCTTCTTCATGAGGTACCTAAGGGCTGCATGATCGGAGTAAATTATTACGTTTGCGCCTAGCAAGTATGCGTGGAACTTGTCCAAGGTGAACACCACGGCCAATAGCTCCTTCTCCGTGGATGTATAGTTCCGTTGGGCTCCATTTAGCATCATTGAAGCATAGTAGATGACGTGTGAGGCTTTGTCAATCCTTTGTCCAAGAACCGCTCCGACGGCGTAGTCGCTAGCATCACACATTAGCTCGAATGTGAGGGTCCACACCGGGGCTTGAATGATTGGTGCGGTAACAAGACGACTTCTCAACTCATGGAAAGCCTCCTTACACTTCTCATCAAACTCAAATATGGTGTCCTTCTTGAAGAGTTCACAAAGAGGTGCGGTGATCTTGAAGAAATCCTTGATGAATCGGCGATAAAATCCTGCATGACCAAGGAAAGAGCGAACTTCGCACACATTAGTAGGGCAAGGCAAAGATTGAATGATGTCAATGTTTGCCTTGTCAACCTCAATTCCATTTCGGGAAACGATGTGACCTAAAACAATCCCTTGCTCAACCATAAAGTGACATTTTTTGGAATTCAAAACCAAATTTGTTTCAACACATCTTTTTAAAATCAATGCCAAATGGTCTAAGCAAGAGTTGAAGTCATCGCCATGAACGGTAAAATCATCCATAAAAACTTCAATGAACTTTTCAATATACTCGGAGAAAATACATACCATACACCTTTGGAATGTGCCCGGAGCATTGCATAGTCCAAAAGGCATTCGGCGATATGCAAAAGTGCCAAAAGGACATGTGAATGTTGTTTTCTCTTGGTCCTTCGGTGCGATGGCAATTTGAAAGTTGCCCGAGTAGCCATCCAAGAAACAATAGTAAGCTCTTCCGGCGAGGTGCTCCACCATTTGGTCAATAAATGGGAGAGGAAAGTGGTCCTTGCGAGTCTCCGCGTTCAATTTGCGATAGTCAATGCAAACTCTCCATCCGGTTTGGACTCGCGTGGGCACTAGCTCTTCTTCTTTGTTCTCTACGACCGTGATGCCTCCTTTCTTTGGAACCACATGCGTAGGACTAACCCATTTACTATCGGAGATAGGATAGATCATACCGGCTTGTAGTAGCTTTAGAACCTCCTTCTTGACCACCTCCATCATTGATGGGTTGAGCCTCCTTTGGGGTTGTCTGGATGGTTTGGCTCATTCCTCCAAGAGTATGCGATGGATGCACATGGTTGGCCTTATTCCTTTGATGTCCGCAATTGTCCATCCAAGGGCCCTCTTGTGTTCCTTAAACACCGCTATCAACCTCTCATCTTTCTCAAGAGTGAGCTTATTTGATATGATGATCGGCAAGGTATCTCCATCACCCAAGAAGGCATACTTGAGGTGATCTGGCAATGGTTTAAGCTCTATCACAGATGCCTGGACAATAGAAGGTAAAAGCCTCTCGCTTGGGAGGGTTAGTGTTAAGGCATCATTTCTTTGGTGAGTATGGTGTGCATCTAATGCTCCCAAAACTTCATGCAAGTAAAGTGAAATAGAATATTCCATTGAAAGCTCATCTAGAGGGGTTTCTAAAGCTAATTGCAATTCATCTTTCCCATTAAGCTCAAAAATATCTTCTACACAAGGTTCAATAGTATCAATAGCAAATAGAGAGTGTTCATCATGAGGATACTTCATTGCATCAAATATGCAATACTCTACCTTTTCTCCATCGAACTCCATAGTAAGTGAACCGGCATAGACATCAATCTTTGTTCGGGCGGTCCTTAGGAAGGGTCTACCCAAGAGGATAGGCGCCTCCGCTACTCCATGCTCCATGTCCAAAACAAAGAAATATGCGGGAAAGATTAGCTTGTCCACCAAGACCAAACAATTTATAGAGGGAGTATGAGATAACATTAATGGATGCTCCTAAATCTAGCAAAGCATGACTAAATTTAGCATCTCCAATTGTGCAAGGGATAGTAAACATACCCGGATCACTACACTTTTCGGGCATACGCCTTTCTAGCATAGCGGAGACATGTTCACTTACTCGAACTTTTTGCTTCCCCTTCAACTTTTGATTCCTCTTGACCGTGCATAATTCCTTCAAAACTTTTGCATAACGAGGAATAGATTTAACTAGGTTGAGTAGGGGGATGTTTACCTCACACTTGGCGAATATTTCGAAGAGTTCGGTGTCGCTCTCCGACCTCCATGGATTCCTCAAAGCTTTCGAAAAGGGTGCCACCGGCTTAAAATCCTCAAGAGGAGGTTTGGAATCGGCAACAACGTGTCCGGATGTGGGGACGTCAGTTTTTGGGCAAAATCCGCTGACAGCGAATTGTTTTTCGCTGGTGGCGAGTCAGGTTCGCTGGCAGCGAAACGAGTTCCGCTGTCAGAGACTGGGATCGTACCTGTTTCAGCAGATGCATTCACCCTATTCCCTGTCAGCGAGTCTAGTTTCGCTTTCAGCGGAATTTGCACATAACTTGTCTCCTCCTTGTTTTCTTCGTAGCCTTCTTCCATGATCTCTTCTAAGGCTTCTTTCTCACCCCTAGGTGCGACATACAGTTCCTTACCGCTCCTTAGGGTGATGGCGCTCACGTTCTCCCTTGGGTTGACCACCACTTGTGGTGGTAGCTTGCCCGAGTCCTTTGCTTGTAATTCTCCAATTGCTAGAGCCATTTGGCCCATCATCTTCTCTTGTGCATTCATCTTCTCCGTTTGAGCTTTGAGGGTTTCTAGAATGAGCTTGTATGGATCCTCACCTTGTTGATTAGCTTGAGGAGCCCCCCTTTGATGATTATCATAGGGTGCTCTATATTGGAGTCCTCCTTGTTGATAGGGAGGTTGTTGTTGTTGATTGAACCGACCACCATAACCTTGTTGTTGAAAATTAGAATTATAGAGATTATTACCATAGTTGCGGCGTGGACCGTAGTCTCCCATAGCATTGACCTCCATGGCTCCATCTTGCACGTCGGGACATTGATCCATATGATGGGATGGGTCTCCACACAACCCACATGCTTTGAGTTGTTGTTGACCTCTTTGCAAAGTTAGATTCTTTAAAGCCTCTCTAATCTCCTTAAGCTCGTTTTGCATGCTTGATGTTGGGGAGTCCAAGTGTAAGACTCCTCTAGCTCTATGAGACCGTCGATATTGTTGAGAAGCATTAGCAAGCTCCTCAAATATCTCCATAGCTTCCTCCGGTGTTTTGTTGAGGATGTTCCCTCCACTAGCTGAGTTAACCGTCCCACGATCATGATCGAGTAGCCCCTTATAAAGATATAGGACCAAATCGTCATCCGAAAATCCATGATAGGGGAAACTCGCTTTTAGCTTATTGAATCTCTCCACATATTCGTAGAGAGTCTCCGTGGCCGATTGCTCAATGCTTGATATCTCCTTCTTCAAAATATTGTGTCTAGTGGCGGGGAAGTATTTGCGCCAGAAGGCATTTTTTATCTCCATCCATGTAGTAATGCTCTCCGTGGGTAAATAATAGAGCCAATCGTTGGCCGCATCCTTCAAGGTGAATGGGAATGCCCTTAGCATCATTTGATCTTCCGTGATGCCGTGAGGTTTCAAACTATCGCATATTCCGTGAAACTCCGCAAGGTGCTTGTTTGGATCCTCTCCACTCATGCCATGAAACATTGGCAAAAGATGGACCCATGGTGACTTGAATTCAAACTTGGTGCCCTCCGGGAGTGGTGGGAGCCTAATAGCCAATGGTTGTTGTTGGAGGGTAAAATTTGGTGATTTTATAAATGATTTCATCACATCACTTATATATTAAAATGTTGTCAATTTTGTTCGTTAAAGCATAAAATTGGACAATATAAAATTGGATTTCCTAAATTAAAAGGTGAGTCCAATACATACTACAAAAGGTGTGGCCTTTGATGGGCTCACACAAAAGGCTCAGGCTCAACAAGCCCAGTCCGGATGACATAGGTAAATCAACAACTGCTTAACTGCTTGTAACTCCTACATCTACAGTTAAAAAAAAAATGTACAGAAGAGAGTGGGGGAAGTGGGAAGGCTAAATAACTGTTGTTATAATCCCCTATAAAAAGCAAAAAGCAAGGGCTGCAGGGGGCTGGCTGTTCTTCCCTTCAGCCTATTCAACTGCAAGAGAAAAGAAAACAGTTTCCTTTCCCTTTTGTCCTGCGGCTGGCTTCTTCTTTTTGGTCATATCCATCAAAGCAAAAGAAAAGCAGTGTTCATCTACCGGCTTTTCATGCTACTGGAAAGAAACCTGCAAACACAAACACCATCAGCAAGCCTTGCCAAAAAAAGTTCCTGATACAGAACAAAAAGAAAGCATAATTCTTTAAAGGCTAAAATAGAGGGTAGAACTCTATCTTCACTTCTTTTCTTTGTTTGCAGGTACAAAAAAGCATCACAATGGAGAAGACTAACCCGGGCTTGGGTTCACATGCTCTCACCTAGTGTTTGGGCTCGTCATAGGCTTGAAAGTATTTTCTTTCGCCTAGAGACCATCACGTCATAGGTTGAGAGCATATACTCTCGTAGTTGGCTCGAAAGGATATTCTTTCGCCACTACATTCGATCCCGGTGTGGATCGGTTTAGAGAGGCGAAGCCCTGCCCAATTTTCAGCTTGCATCAATGTTGAAAACAAATATATATATGACTAGATATTCTAACTAGATGACTCTACAGTTAGACTCCTAATTAATGTCAAATTCAGCATAAAGCACACTAAATGCAAAGCAAAGTATTCAGCCTATGCAAACTAGAGCTGCACAAAATGGCACTTAGGCTAGGCACAAGCAATTGCAAAGCTGAGATTAAATTTAAACTCATTATCCCCATCAGAATTTCAAGAAGACAGTAAACTGAAACCTACAGTCACCTCATCTTGATTCACCTTGGCATAGTTTAAAGCAAATGCAAAATCCATATAAAATGGAAGTTGAGCATCAAATCTCAGTTGAGGGTGAATCAGTTCAGTAAACAAAGCTGTGTGCAAACTGTTACTAGATTCATTTGCATACTGATTGAACCAAAGTCTAACAAAATCAATCAATTTTCCTTTCTCAAGACCGACAGGTCCCTAAATATGTTAATTTGAAAGGAGCAACATCAAACTGTAATTTCAAGAGAGAAAAAAGAGACATTTGGGTTCCAATTTCATACCAAATTCAGCCCTAAGTAAAGTGTATCTCAAAATGCAATCAGGGACTGTAAACAAGGAATCATCTAATACAATCTCAGGCAAGATAAAAAAAAAACAAGCCAGCAGCCCTCACGTCTCAAAATCAGGGGTTGGGAGGAATCAACAAAAATTGAAACCAACATGACTTGCTCGAGCCATAGCTACCCTCCGCTTCCTTGTGGTGCCTTTGCTCGTGTCCATTGATAGTTAGAGCACCGCACCCAAGCTCGCAAGCCCTTGAAAACATCTGACGGCTGTTGATGTCGGAACTCATCCGCATCCTCCCCTCTGATCTAGTTGGTCATGGGGTCCCATTTCAAAAGAATTCGCTCATCAAACCCTTGTTAATCGGGTGAAGTAGTAATCTCTAAATAAAAAATTGAGTTCATCCCCAATTTTCTCAAAATCAAATTACCTAAATTGGTTCAAATTGAGGACAAATTGAAAGGGGAAAGGTGGAAGACAAACCCGATGCACCTTGTTTTCGCACAAATTTTTGACGTCCTCGTCTAACAGTGGCTCGTTCTGGGTTGTCGAGACTTGAGCCGCGCTGCTCTCGTTTCACCCTGGTTCAACCAGCTCCGCCCTTGCTCCGCCACCTCTCTGTTGCAAACGCCCGACGCCGGCACCTTAAACCTTGGTGCCGCCGCAGTTTCAAACAACCATGGGCATCCTTCGTTTGTCGCCTGGAAGAAGATGAACGGAAGAGCAAAAAAAAATGCGTGCTTTTGTCTGTAAAGAAAAACAAAGGAAGAAAGGCTGAGTTTGGACCTGTTAGTGCATAATGTAGGCATGAATTGGGCTTTAATAGATTTTGGGCTCAACCCATTAATCAAGCTCATTCATATAAGTGGGAGATTTATCTAATATGGATTTGCAATTCATATAAATCCACATTCATCAAAAAAAAAAAATCAAATGACATATATGCCTCGGCATATTTAAAATAAAATATGTTTAATTACGAAACCGACCCACTAAAATATAAGAATTATTATTGGCATAAGTTAAGAATTCGAGTTTGATCAAAATATAAAATTAAACTCGTCAAATATTCTTTGCCAATTAATTCTAGTGGGTCAATCTCAAATCGGCTCCTAAATATAAACGGAGTCAAAACCTCAAATCGGGTTTCAACAAATATTAACTCGGTTCAGGTAGAACTACGTAAAGACTTGACACCGTAAAATCGGTTACGTAGGTAGCCCGATATTAAATCTCAAAAATATATCGGGCACAGTCGTCTGCCTCTAAATTTACTTCTAAATGAATATGAGGTCAAAACAAATCAAATCAAATTGGTTTTTCGAAAAGAACTACGTAAAGACTTGATACTCGTTTACGAGTTACGTAGGAAATTCGATATTAAAAATTAATATATATCGGATTCAGTCGCCCGACTCAAATTAAATAAAATTTTGTTTTGGGTAGAACTACGTAAATACTTGACGCCGTAAAACGGCTACGTAGGTAACCCGATATTAAATTCTAAAAATATATCGGTTACAGTCGTCGACCTCTAAATTCACTTGAAAAATGAAAACGGGGTTAAAATTAAATTTAAATTAAACAAACATGATTTTCCGTGTAAGTGATAGCCGTTGAGTTGGGAAACCCTTCCGAGAAGGTGTGCTCAATTTATTCGGGTGATACACGAGAAAATCTCATGCATATGATAGTGTGATTTATGTTAGGGCTACCCTTCCGAGAAGGTGGGTCCTAATACGATCCAATGATGCATGAAAATCTTTAAGATGTTAAAACACACAAACTTAAATACTCGGAACTACGTGAGGCTTGATTCTCTCCCAAGAGATACGTAGGCAACCCGCTAAAATTCGGGTGCAGCCCAAATCAACAAAACCACACAAATCTTGGTATCGATACGATTTCGAATCAAGAGGATAACCAAAAGGGGTTGAACTCAAATATTAAAAAATCAAATAAAATGTGTTGTACGATTATTTCGCGCATTTTTGTTCAACATATTTTTGGCACGCACGGTGGGACCCTTTTTGCCTTTTCATCTCTTAGTTGTATTCATACTAATACATGGTTATATCTTTATGAAAGGTACAAATGGCACCTCAAGTGATTGTCAACTTTAACGAGCTTCCAGCAACCTTCATCATCAAAAGGGGTCGTTGGATCAAGAAACGATCGTTTGAAGCTCACCTTGACATCACCCGGGATTCAATGTCTACAACGATCCCGGTCAACAACATCTTTGGTGCTCTTCAAGTTCCGGAGAACAAGAACATCGCCAAGTGGGTGTCGAAATTTCCTGCAATACTCTCAAGTGAAGGGGGCATGATGCCTAAAGCCCTTCCAAGCCATGGGGGTAGGAAGCTCAAAATCACTCGACTCGGTGACAACAAGCTCAACAACCATCCTAACTGCCAAACGATAAAAATGCAGGAAGATGGTTACAATGGCATGAAGCCCGCTATCGAAGTCATTCAAATGCCCATCATTCGTATCATCAAAACGAACGATGGGCCAATCTCAACTTCCGCACAACTTGTCTCTCTAACCAAGAAGGCAAATAAATCCATGAAGAGAAGGGGACGCAAGTGCGGATCTCAACGCGACAAGACAAGACCTCTTCTTGTGCTAGCTCGTTCATCAGCTTTAGATCGAGCCAATGCAACCCTTGCAAAATATATTCTTAGATCGCAGGGGGCAGGTCAAATTCCCTTAGTGGCTTCTCCAAGAGAGATCCTCATTGGGTCTATGCTTATCTATCCAAAAGAGGTTGTACAAGTCAACATGACCTCCTACTCGGAAGAGACAAAACCCATAGCCACAAAGGGTAAGCCTTCAAGATCCACGAAAGGCAAGAAGGGTCAAGAAACATGTCATGTCTCCAAAGAGAACGCGAGAGATGAAAACCGGTTGAAGTCAACAAGTTCAAATACTTCAATGGTTGAATCTCGAGCAAGAACCTCACAAGACGGACCAGATGTGATGCCGATATTGACTACCAACACATCAAGTGTCGAAGAGCAACTTCAAGAGTTGCAAAGAAAGCTTGATGAGAAAGATGCTCAAATCGCATCACTTCTCGCTCAAGTCAATCTTCGAGCTCAAGTAAATAGACAAGAGCAATCAGGGCCAAATGGTGAAGGTTCAAGCGGTAGCACATCGATTTCTCCACAAGAAATCAAAGAGATGATTGCTCAAGGGATAAAAGAAGCCTATGCATCACAAAATCCGATAGTGCTTGGATATAGAAAGCCATATCCATTACACTATGAATCGATGCCATTTCCCCGAGGCTACCAAAGACCGAGCTTTGAGAAGTTCGATGGCCTACACGGTTCACCCCACGAGCACCTAGCTCATTTTTATTCTGCTTGTGGTGAAACCGCATTGAATGATGCCTTATTAATTAGGCAATTCGTTCAATCTTTAAAGGGATCGACATTCACTTGGTACACTCAACTTCAACCAGGGTCGATTCAAACATGGGACGATCTACAAAGAGAGTTCCTAGCTCAGTTTGTGAGCTCAAAAGCAAGAGTTTCTATTATGGATCTTGCAAACACCTATCAAAGGTCTAATGAGCTCGCCAATGACTTCATCGCCAGGTGGAGGAGCATGAGACTCCAATGCCATGAAAAATTAAGCGAACAAGCTTGTGTTCAAATGTGCACCAACAACCTAATACCGAAATTAGCGGTACATGTTGGAAGTGCCGAGCCTCGTTCATTTGATGAGTTGGTGTCTAAAGCATGCAATGTTGAAAAACAACTAGCACGAGAATCCAAATGGCCTCAAGACAGTGAGGCTAACAAAAATGATGGCAATCAACTACAAGAAGAAGAAGAGTCTATGGCAACTTTCACTAAACATGAGCGAGAGTCCGGTGACGGAAATGGTTCTAAAGCTCAAAGAAAAGAGAAAGCCAAGGAGCTAGCCAATAGACTCACCCTTCATGAAAGAAGGCAAAAGAAATATCCTTTTGACGATGATGATGTGCAAGGGATATTCGATGAATTGGTGAGTGCTAAACTTTTAACACTCCCGGAGCCAAAAAGGTCGAAAGAAGTTGGCAAGACGAGTGATCCAAAATATTGCTCGTACCACCAACTCGTTAGTCATCCAATCAAAGATTGCTATGTCTTCAAAGACATTGTAGAGGAGATGATTAACAAAGGAGAAATTGAAATCGAGGGGGCAACATTCTCAACTCAAGCAGCTTCATCAAATACCATTTCAGTGGTAGACATTGCAGAGTCCACTCCCTCACTCCAAGTGTCTTCTCAAAAAGAAAAAACATCTGCTATGGCTATTGAAGCTGGGGGCAGCCCCACGGTTTCATTGCCTCTCAAAGTGTTGGTGAAAGATGACACTTCAAAAGAAGATTCCTTGAAAGCCAACGACATCGCTCAATGTTGTATGGTCTCATGGGCCGATGACATGTGCGAAAAGGAAGCAAGAGTGAAAAAGATTACTCGTCACTCCAAGCATCAAATTCCCTCCTCAAAGTCAAAAGAGAAATCAAAGGGAAAGAAATCAAGATTCGGTGAAGCTTCAAAAACGCACGAGAAACATAAAGTTCAAGTGCAGAAGTTAAAACCCTATTTCAAGGGTAAAACGCCACAAAGAATCGTTGAGGAGGCTTGTGTTAAAAATTTCCAAATCTCTTACGAAGAGGGTGTTCTAACCGCAAATGTGATAGAACCTAGAGTGTCCGCATTTGAAAGGCTCGAGATTGCTTCGAGTAGAACTCCTAAATCTTCGGTGTTTAAAAGGCTTGATCCGGCCCCTACATGTGAGACACCGAAATCTTCCATATTTGAAAGACTTGAGCTAGCCTCAACAAATGAAACATCCAAATCTTCGGTGTTTCAAAGGCTTAACATAGCCTCGACAAGTGGAGAATCCAAAGCTCCGATATTTGAAAGGCTCGGAAAAATTGACGAGTCTAAAAGCAAGAAGGTCCAAATGAAAAGGACTAAAGACAAGAGCTCCGGAAGAGACAGTCAAAAGTTCTCATCCATAAGCTCAACCAAATCATGGACATCCAAAGCTAAGTAAGGGTGTCAAAATGAGCAAGTAGTCTCCAAGGCGGAAAAACAAATAGTTCTGCCTAGAACTACGTAAAGACTTGATCCCGAGCAAGGGATACGTAGGAAATTTGGCATTAAAAAAATCTCTATGTCAAATTCAGTCGCACAAAAAAAAAAAAGATTCCGGGTTCGCATATGATAGTCAGGTTATTCGGGAAACCCTTCCTAGAAGGTGGGCCCGAGTGATGTGAATGATGCGGTAAAAGAAAAAGAAAAAAAAAAAGAAAGAAAAATCCCGATTTGCAAATGATAGTCGAAATATTTGGGAAACCCTTCCTAGAAGGTGTGCTCAAATAGTTCGAGTGATGCATATTTTTTTTTTTTTAAAAAAAAGGACTTGAAATTAGTCCGAAAATCAAACGACCCGGAAGCATATGAAAAATGGGTTCAAAAAGAACTACGATCGGCTTGATCCCTCACAAAGGGGGTACGTAGGCAGTCTAGCTAATCAAAATGCTAGGTGCAGCCACAAAAACAAACAAAACGTCTTCTTTTCTCAAACAAAGAAGAAAAAGAAGTCAACTCCTCTATTTTTGTAGTTAAATGAGCATCGTCTCAACTACAAGGAGAAAAATCAAGTGTGGTCTAAAGACTTGCACCCATTTTTGAAAATGAGGCAAAGGGAAAAGCGAGAGAGAAAATTTTTGTCTTTCAAAGACATTCTCACAAAAAGAGATAAACAAAAGGTCTATGCCTAAAATTTCCCGACTTTGAATATCACGTCCAAATGTGATAGTCAATTCAAGTCTCATAAATCAAATTTCCTTCCAAGGAACCATAAACTGAAAGTTACCTCAAAATTTGACTCATCAAATGGTCAATGTTTTCCTCTCTCTCAAAAGCGAAAAGACCTAAGCCTCCCAAAACCCTTCAAACCCTCTCAAACAAAAATTGGCCTACATCATCTATATATGTGTGGTCATTTAAAGTCCCCAAAACTCAAAACAAAAACTCAAAGAAAAAGCCACCAAATATCTTGGCTTCAAATGGTATGGGTATCATTTTTCGAAATCATCTCATATGAGATCTTGATCATAAAGCTTCAACCACAAAGGTTACAAAAGCTAAGCCCACGACACCAAGTCGTCAAAACCAAATTTAGTCTAAGATCGAAAATCAAATGAAAGCGGCCAAAAGACAAAAGCTCAAACCTACGACATCAAGTCATCAAAACCAAATTCTTGTCCCTCACAAGAAAACCTTCAAATCCAAATTCAAGCTTAAAGTCAAAAATTTTCGACCAAAAGCCCAAAAGACCAAATCGGCAAAAAGTCAAAGCAAAACAATTGACTCAAAGCTAAAAATCCAATCAGTTTAAAAGGTCAAGACCCAAACTGGTTGAAAGGCCACAAAGGGCGAAATCAAATTTTGAGAAGGAAACTCTTTCCGACTCTCATATACTCATACCAAATTACATCTTATTGGTCATAAGCAAATTCTAAATAGAATTGTTTTTTCATATATGATAAATTTTCATCGGAACAGTATATTCAAGTTCCAATTTTCTTCGGCCTACAAATCAACCACAAAAGATTTCTTAAGCAAGGTCCGCTTGAAACACAAACAGTGCCTAAATAGCACATCACTCGAACTTTGAGCATGTTCGATATCTCCCATGCGCAAAGTTCGGGGGGCAACTGTTGGAGGGTAAAATTTGGTGATTTTATAAATGATTTCATCACATCACTTATATATTAAAATGTTGTCAATTTTTTTCGTTAAAGCATAAAATTGGACAATATAAAATTGGATTTCCTAAATTAAAAGGTGAGTCCAATACATACTACAAAAGGTGTGGCCTTTGATGGGCTCACACAAAAGGCTCAGGCTCAACAAGCCCAGTCCGGATGACATAGGTAAATCAACAACTGCTCAACTGCTTGTAACTCCTACATCTACAGTTAAAAAAAAAAAACTGTACAGAAGAGAGTGGGGGAAGTGGGAAGGCTAAATAACTGTTTTTATAATCCTCTATAAAAAGCAAAAAGCAAGGGCTGCAGGGGGCTGGCTGTTCTTCCCTTCAGCCTATTCAACTGCAAGAGAAAAGAAAACAGTTTCCTTTCCCTTTTGTCCTGCGGCTGGCTTCTTCTTTTTGGTCCTATCCATCAAAGCAAAAGAAAAGCAGTGTTCATCTCCCGACTTTTCATGCTACTGGAAAGAAACCTGCAAACACAAACACCATCAGCAAGCCTTACAGAAAAAAGTTCATGCTATAGAACAAAAAGAAAGCATAATTGTTTAAAGGCTAAAATAGAGGGTAGAACTCTATCTTCACTTTTCTTTGTTTGCAGGTACAAAAAAGCATCACAATGGAGAAGACTAACCCGGGCTTGGGTTCACATGCTCTCACCTAGTGTTTGGGCTCGTCATAGGCTTGAAAGTATTTTCTTTCGCCTAGAGACCATCACGTCATAGGTTGAGAGCATATACTCTCGTAGTTGGCTCGAAAGGATATTCTTTCGCCACTACATTCGATCCCGGTGTGGATCGGTTTAGAGAGGCGAAGCCCTGCCCAATTTTCAACTTGCATCAATGTTGAAAACAAATATATATGACTAGATATTCTAACTAGATGACTCTACAGTTAGACTCCTAATTAATGTCAAATTCAGCATAAAGCACACTAAATGCAAAGCAAAGTATTCAGCCTATGCAAACTAGAGCTGCACAAAATGGCACTTAGGCTAGGCACAAGCAATTGCAAAGCTGAGATTAAATTTAAACTCATTATCCCCATCAGAATTTAAAGAAGACAGTAAACTGAAACCTACAGTCACCTCATCTTGATTCACCTTGGGATAGTTTAACGCAAATGCAAAATCCATATAAAATGGAAGTTGAGCATCAAATCTCAGTTGAGGGTGAATCAGTTCAGTAAACAAAGCCGTGTGCAAACTGTTACTAGATTCATTTGCATACTGATTGAACCAAAGTCTAACAAAATCAATCAATTTTCCTTTCTCAAGACCGACAAGTCCCTAAATATGTTAAGTTGAAAGGAGCAACATCAAACTGTAATTTCAAGAGAGAAAAAAGAGACATTTGGGTTTCAATTTCATACCAAATTCAGCCCTAAGTAAAGTGTATCTCAAAATGCAATCAGGGACTGTAAACAAGGAATCATCTAATACAATCTCAGGCAAGATAAAAAAAACAAGCCAGCAGCCCTCACGTCTCAAAATCAGGGGTTGGGAGGAATCAACAAAAATTGAAACCAACCTGACTTGCTCGAGCCATAGCTACCCTCCGCTTCCTTGTGGTGCCTTTGCTCGTGTCCATTGACAGTTAGAGCACCGCACCCAAGCTCGCAAGCCCTCGAGAACATCTGACGGCTGTTGATGTCGGAAATCATCCGCATCCTCCCCTCTGATCTAGTTGGTCCTGGGCTCCCATTTCAAAAGAATTCGCTCATCAAACCCTTGTTAATCGGGTGAAGTAGTAATCCCCAAATAAAAAATTGAGTTCATCCCCAATTATCTCAAAATCAAATTACCTAAATTGGTTCAAATTGAGGACAAATTGAAAGGGGAAAGGTGGAAGACAAACCCGATGCACCTTGTTTTCGCACAAATTTTTGACGTCCTCGTCTAACAGTGGCTCGTTCTGGGTTGTCGAGACTTGAGCCGCGCTGCTCTCGTTTCACCCTGGTTCAACCAGCTCCGCCCTTGCTCCGCCACCTCTCTGTTGCAAACGCCCGACGCCGGCACCTCAAACCTTGGTGCCGCCGCAGTTTCAAACAACCATGGGCATCCTTCGTTTGTCGCCTGGAAGAAGATGAACGGAAGAGCAAAAAAAAATGCGTGCTTTTGTCTGTAAAGAAAAACAAAGGAAGAAAGGTTGAGTTTGGACCTGTTAGTGCATAATGTAGGCATGAATTGGGCTTTAATAGATTTTGGGCTCAACCCATTAATCAAGCTCATTCATATAAGTGGGAGATTTATCAAATATTGATTTGCAATTCATATAAATCCACATTTGATGAAGGTCAAAAAAAAAAAAAATATCAAATGACATATATGCCTCGGCATATTTAAAATAAAATATGTTTAATTACGAAACCGACCCACTAAAATATAAAAATTATTATTGGCATAAGTTAAGAATTCGAGTTTAATCAAAATATAAAATTAAACTCGTCAAATATTCTTTGCCAATTAATTCTAGTGGGTCAATCTCAAATCGGCTCCTAAATGTAAACGGAGTCAAAACCTCAAATCGGGTTTCAACAAATATTAACTCGGTTCAGGTAGAACTACGTAAAGACTTGACACCGTAAAATCGGTTACGTAGGTAGCCCGATATTAAATGTCAAAAATATATCGGGCACAGTCGTCTGCCTCTAAATTTACTTCTAAATGAATATGAGGTCAAAACAAATCAAATCAAATTGGTTTTCCGAAAAGAACTACGTAAAGACTTGATACTCGTTTACGAGTTACGTAGGAAATTCGATATTAAAAATTAATATATATCGGATTCAGTCGCCCGACTCAAATTAAATAAAATTTTGTTTTGGGTAGAACTACGTAAAGACTTGACGCCGTAAAACGGCTACGTAGGTAACCCGATATTAAATTCTAAAAATATATCGGTTACAGTCGTCGACCTCTAAATTCACTTGAAAAATGAAAACGGGGTTAAAATTAAATTTAAATTAAACAAACATGATTTTCCGTGTAAGTGATAGCCGTTGAGTTGGGAAACCCTTCCGAGAAGGTGTGCTCAATTTATTCTGGTGATACACGAGAAAATCTCATGCATATGATAGTGTGATTTATGTTAGGGCTACCCTTCCGAGAAGGTGGGTCCTAATACGATCCCATGATGCATGAAAATCTTTAAGATGTTAAAACACACAAACTTAAATACTCGGAACTACGTGAGGCTTGATTCTCTTCCAAGAGATACGTAGGCAACCCGCTAAAATTCGGGTGCAGCCCAAATCACCAAAACCACACAAATCTTGGTATCGATACGATTTCGAATCAAGAGGATAACCAAAAGGGGTCGAACTCAAATATTAAAAAATCAAATAAAATGTGTTGTACGATTATTTCGCGCATTTTTGTTCAACAGTTGTGTTTGTAAATTTGGCTCCTTTAACTCCTTCAAAGTGCGTCGTTGTGGGACCACGAGCACATTGCCGCCGTTTGGCGGTGGTTGATTGTTGTTTTGGTTGTTGTCGCCCATCTCTTCTTCGTTTTCCGGGTTGGATGAATGCTCTCTTCGCAACCTAGAAGCCGTTCTTTCAATTTCTGGATCAAAAGGTAAGAGATTGGAATTAGTAGAATGTCTGTGGACCATGCGAGTGGTCCACACAAAAGTTGTTCATTAAACTACACAAAGAAATCGAATTAAATCTCCCCGGCAACGGCGCCAAAAACTTGACGGGATGAAAATCGTTGATTCCCAATCAAATAGTTCCCACTCTAACAAATTAGTATAGTTGGCAAGAAAGGGGTCGAATCCTCGGGAGATTTAAGATTTCACAATGCAATTTGATCACCAACAAGTAATAAAAGTGGGAAAAGATGCAACTTTTAAATAAGAACAAGTAAAGTAAAGTAAAGGCGGAATTTTGTTGTAAAATCAAGATTAGAGAATGGTTCCACCTACGAATTCTTTGACATTGGTTGGGTTATCGATCATCGAATTCTTTTCAAGCTATTAACTTTCCTACAAATTCCTCTCGTCTTGGTTTATATGGATTAAAAGTCCTACGCCCAATTAATCCCTTACACCTCAATGCAATCATATCACGGTTAAGATTTAACAACGAGATAGCACAACATCCCAAGAACTTGAGCACATAAATAACACCAATTAAACACGGTAAATCGATGTTTAAGATATATGTCAACTTCCTACATAATCATGCTTCAAACACGGAATCCACAATCTTATGCATGCTACTATAGAAATAACGCAAATACGAAAGCATTAAATCTTAGCACGAAATCAATATTATCAAGTCGGCCAAACAAGATAACATCAATAACATAACAATAAGCACAAGGAAGTTGAAGGAATTATAATAGAGGAAAGATGACTTGAATTAAAAACTCACAATTCACCAAACAAGTCTCCGAAAATGTAGGCGAAACACTAGGAAAATTAGCCGCTCATGGCTTACCTAAGCTCTCTTCTCTTCTATGGTGATTGCTCCAATTGAAATCTAATTAAACTAACCCTAGAAAATCCTATTTATAAGCCTAATGTCTTCCATAAAAGATAGATAAAAGATAGAAACTTCTTAAACAAACTAGATAAAAGATAGAACTTTCCTAATTTAATTCAGCGTCGGATTCCGCTGGCAGCGAGAAATTCCGTTGGAAGCGAATGGCCTTGATTGAGCTCCTTTTGGATTTTGCCACCACCTCGCTACCACACTCGCTGTCAGCGAACTCCCATGACTTAGAATTTTTTCCATCTTTCTCGGACCCTTCTTTCCGCTTCCGCGAGTCACTGAATCCGCTGCCGCAAAAGATCCAACTCGCTGGACCGAGTTCCTCCTTCCGCAGCAGCGAGTACATCCTTCCGCTGGGGCGAGTTGCCGAGTCCTAGTCGTCCTGGTGCTTCTCGCTGGCAACGAAAGTTTTCCGCGGTAGAGAACGTCTCGCTGCAGCGAGTCTAGTCGCTGGCAGCGGATATCGCTTGCTCGCTCTTCCTCTTCGCCGGCTCCTCCTGTCGCTGGCTCTCTCTCGTTGGCTTCCTTTGCTCGCTTGCCTACTCCCTCTTTATGTCCTGAATGCTAGAGGACATCTCTCTGACATTGTGATCCACATCGGTGAGCGTAAACTCGAGGGAGTCCTGGCGCAAAGATAACTGATTCATCTGTGTGAGCATATGGTCGTGCCAGGCCGACTTATCAGATAAAGAACTAGGCCCCGCGGAAGAACCAGCAGCATACTGAGCACCACACATATGATAATCAGGCATAGGGTGATTAGGTGCACCCGCCTGCTCCTTCCATTGACCTCATCCTCACTCTCATCGCCCTCAATGTAGAAGGCAACATCAGTAGGGCCATAAGGCAAGGCCCTAGGTAGCCTCAATACGTGGACTCCCCCAGGTCCTGCCTTCTAGATAAACCACGTCGCCTCTAATCCCTCAAGAAAGTAGGCCCTCCTCAGCTGATCCTCTGTGTAAGTATACCCACAAGACATAGGGGCACCACCCTACGTCGTATCAATGAAGTGTCGGGCGATCATAGTGATCATACCTCCTAACCCAACTCTACCTGCCGTCTTCCTTTGAATCCTCAAACAACTCTCCAGAAATATCTAAACCCAGTCTGGAATGATAGGTGAATGGGGAGAAAAGCTCCACAACCAAGATAAGTCTCCAGCTGTCACTTTTTTCACATCGCCCTGGCCACTGAAAGCCATAGCCAGAACCTTGTGAACTAAAGGTAGGCACGAATGGCCAAACTTATAGTTGTACTCCCCTCTATGTCCATCAAAAGCAGTGCCAGTCGTTGCATACTAAAGAGATCTTGCACATGGGCGGCCCAATCTTCGATGGGCTCCTGAGAAATACTAAAGGCATCCGGCAGCTGGGCAAAGGTGCAAAAGTATCCTTGATCCAACAGATGAAACCTAATGCAATCATCTGACACATCCAACGTAGCCAGAAACTCCTTAGCCAACTCAGAATAGGTGGGGCACTAAAATTCAAAAAAGGTACTAAGCCCCCATGCGTGAGCATCTGCTAAGTACAACATAGCATCCCTAATTTCTGTAACATCGAAGCATCGAAGAATTTCGTTTGCATGAACTTCTTCGAATCAAAGCTGTCCCAAATCTTCCGCTGTCCCCTAGATAGGTTGCACAACTGGCGAACCATTCTCAATCAAATTTCAGTATCAATAATCAACCCAATCAGAACCACATCCAAACATAAGCCTCATTAGCAACCAATACACCAACGAACCAGAGCACAAACCATAAAAACCAACCAACAACCACCAATAAGGCAAAAAACAACAATCTAACCGAAATTCCAACTTATAAGCAAACTTGGCGGCGGGGAAGGAGGCAGCAGCCGCTGCAGGGGTGCGGCGCCCGCAACAGGCGGATGTGGCAGTGGACAAGTGAGTGTCAAGCGCTAAACAAGAGGTTTTACCGGCTCCGTTGTCGTTCCTGAGCTTGGATCCTGTCGAAGGTGAGCGGTTATAGGTAGATCTGGCCAGTGCGGTGGTGTGGGTGGCCGGTGCGAGGTCGTATCCGGCGAGGGAAATGTGGTGAAGGTGTGGAGGCTATGGATAGGGAGGTAGAAGATGACAGTGGTGATGTGAGGTTTGGAAAGTGACGGTAAGGAGAGAGAGAGAGAGAGAGAGAGAGAGAGAGAGAGAGAGAGAGAGAGAGAGAGAGAGAGAGAGAGAGAGAGAGAGAGAGAGGTAGGGTTAGAAAGGGTTGTCCTTCGTCTATTTTTTTTTCAAATAAACGGGGAAGAAGGGGTCACGGGAGGAGTTATGCGGCGGCCGCTGCAAACTATGGTAGCTGCGGGCAGAGTTTCATGCACGATTGATATAGGAGAACCTTGTCTCCTATCTTTAACTCCTTCCGCATGATATGTCTGTCATGCCAAACCCTTGTCTTTTCCTTATAAATCAGTGGATTGTCATAGGCATCCAAGCGCAATTCCTCTAGCTGCTGCAATTGAAGCTTCCTGAACTCACCTACATCATTCATCCTCATATTGCAATTCTTTACAGCCCAGTATGCCTTATGCTGAAGTTCCACATGGAGATGACAGGCCTTTCCGAAGACAATTTGATAGGGGGACATGCCAATGGGAGTTTTATAGGTCGTCCGATAAGTCCACAGAGCATCATTCAGTCTTAGTGATAGCATACATTTAGGTAGGCATAATAGGTTTCATTTAGCTTAGTTATGATGCATATCATGCACGGTTTAAGTACAATTTGCATATTTGCTCTCTATGTTGGTGGAGTCGGAATCTACACGTTTTTATTGTTTATTTCAGGTAAGTGTGGATCTGAGAAGGAGAAATGGGTTAATGATGCATTAAGACAAGGAAGTCTATTTGATCGAAGAAGCTGAAATGAAGATCTAAAGAGGTCCTGAGAAGAAGAAGTGAAACTAAACGAAGAACAAGTCTGCAGAAGTTGTCTCCAGACATGCTGAATTTATTTTGCACTTTTTGGAGGCCTCGGTTGTCCGATTGACTATTATGACCATGCGTTGGAAAGCTCTTTCAGAGAACTAAAACTTTCCTGTTGACAACAAGAGCAAATTCGAGACTGATTTTCCGTGAAAGACCAATGCAGCGGCCGCAGCATGTATGCCGCGACAGCCGCCAGTGAAGATATCGCGACCGCTGCAGCAGCCGCAGCATATGCCGCGGCCGCAGCACGGGTTGCCAGCGCGACACCGTTTTGTCTTAAAAAACCCTAGTTTTATGTTATTTGCTTTTATGGCCGACTAGACTCTGTTATAAGGCCGAAGGTTGTTTTATTTACACGACTTCTATTATATTCTACGTTCTATCAGACAATTGGAGAGAGAGCGATGTTCGCAATGGGCGGCTAAACTCTCTTCATTCTACTTGCAATTTGAAGCTTTATTTGGATTGATTGTGAGTTTCTGAATCTTGTTCCTTATTTCCTATATTGAATGCTTCAACTTCTTTGTACTTGATTGTTTATTGTTTTGTTATTTCTTGTCTGGCCAACTAGTTAGATCAATTCAATTGCTAGGGTTTTGTAGATTCCTGATTGCGAACTTTAAACCAAGTAGCAAACTTATCCCTTTAGGGCTGATTAAACTAATTGGATGGTTAGGAAGTTGGATGTGTTGTTAAATCCCTCTTTAGGGACTCCAAATACATTGGTTAATCTCTGAACTTAAAGCTATCAACTGGGTTAAATCCTTCTTTAGAGACTGTTCGATTGATAAGGGTTTCTAGGACTAATTGGACTAGTAACTATATTAGGTCGGGACAAGGGCATTCATAGGAAGACTAAAAGGACAAGAGGAAGTTTCAATATCAATTCAACCAAATAAAGTGGATAGTTGTAGGTAGATCGATCTTCTCTAAATTGTTTTGCATCAATCTGTTTATAGTTTATTTTGCTTTCTTTCTTGTTTCAATCACCAAAACCCCCCTTTCTACTAATTGGTAAATACACATTGCAGAGAAATACTTGATTCTCCGTGGGATCGACCTCTTACTTACTTGTTATACTAGTTTGTAGGTTTGAGTTTTATTTTGATACAGTTTACGCGACTAAAAATCGCTCATCACTTAGATTCCAATCCTTTCTGTTAGGTGCCACTGTTTTCTCCAAAATGGTCTTAATTTCCCAATTTGATGTCTCCGCTTGACCATTGGTCTGAGGATGATAAGCTGTGGACACTCTCTGCGTGACATGATATTTCCTTAACAACTATGGAATCCTCAGTTTTGGTGGCCTTTGCGTCCACCCACTTGGAGACATAGTCCACCATAAAATCAATACCCCAAACATAAAAAATTTCACAGAATATGATCTTAGTTTGTGGCATTTCATTTCTAGAAGATATGTTCCCAACCATTTGACATCTATCACAAGATTTACAGAAAGCATTAGCATCCCTAAACAAGTGAGGCCAAAAGAAACCCGCTTCTAAAAATTTCCTAGCAGTCTTTTGAGGACCAAAGTTGCCTCCACATTCATGAGCATGACAAAAAGTAATGACAAATTGTACCTCATTGTCTGGCAGACACCTCCTAATTACCTGATCATCACAATGTTCCAAAGATAGGGGTCATCCCAAAGGTAGAAGCGAGAGTCATGACGAATCTTGTCCTTTTGAGCCTTCGTAAAATCAGGTGAAAATTCTCCAGTGACCAAGAAATTCCCCATATTGGCAAACCAAGGTCGAGAAGTATGGACACCCATCAACAATTCAGGGGCTTCGGGGCTTACCGTGTCAAGAGAAACCAAAAGGGACGAATAGGCAACATGTGGCGGCCGTGGCATATGTGTTGCGACTGCTGCATCAGTGCTCTGCCGTGGCCGCTGCAAGGTTGCGGCCACCGCTGCACCCTCCGTGGCTTCTTGTAGCTGTATGAAAAAAAGATTATTAACGAAAAATAGCGTGTCGTCAGGAAACTCACCGCCAATGGGTCTTTGATCGTCCGACTTGTGCTCTCCTTGGACAAGTCTGCTGAGGTGGTCCGCTACTAAGTTCTCTGCACATTTCTTATCTTTGGTTTCGATATCAAACTCGCTCAAGAGCAAGATCCATCTAATCAATCTAGGTTTCACTTTTTTTTTAGTTAACAAATAGAAAAGAGCAGCGTTATGATCACGCCGTGATCATCACGCTGCTCAATAATATAACTGAAGGGAGGAAAACTTGTCGTTGATTCGTCAAAATAAATATCAAACCTATGACTAGTATAGAAATAAGTAAGAGGTCGATCCACAAGGAAATTTGTTATTTAGATGCGATTTAAGTGCCAATTAAGTAACCAAAGGGGGGGGGGGGGGGTTGTGATGAATGTAAAAGATTCTCCTTTAATTAAAGCGGATTGATGAGAGCAAAAGTAAATGGTTTTGATTCAAACAATTGTGAGAAATAGTTCTACTTACAATTTTCCACTTTATTTGGTTGAAACGATCCTTGTAACTTCTTCTCGTCCTTTTTGGTTTCCTATGAATGCCCTTGTCCCAACCTAATATAGTTACTAGTCCAATCAATCCTAGAAACCCTTATCAACTGAATAGTCCCCAGAAAAGGATTTAACCCAATTGATAGCTGACGAGAGGGTTTCTCGACCAAATAAATTTGTAGTCAAGACCCCCGCTATAGTATAGGGGAGTCAGGTTCGCCCTTAGGAGAGAAGTCAGCGGTTTTAGGTTTAGTGTGTTATGGGGTTCAGGGATAGCGGGAAAAGGTGGGGAGGTGGTTGTCGATGTCGACTAAGACTTGATCGATATCGAGGGAATGATAGAAGAAGAGGTGGTCGGTGTCGGGTAACTTTGCAGGATAAAATAATGAAATAAAATAAATAAAGATGCAAACTTCCAAGGTTAGGGATCACCACAACAATAAACATATGCGCAGATCATAAATCACATAAAGATGCATGCTTTATATCAAATAACTTTCGTTATTAACAAATAGGAATATAGAGGCTTTCGCATAAACCCTAAGTGTTACTACCTTTTTCTTAATTAGGATCAACCAACTTTCGCAGACAAAGCCTAATTACTATCCAAATTCATAATTAATTCACTTTCGCTTCATAATTGCAAATAAGGAATTGTCCTCGACTGTCGCAAAGGATTAAGCACATAGGTAGATGATAATAAAGACACACAAAATCATGAATTCATAAATCAAACAAACATATCTATGTTGGGATCACCCCAACCCTAGAAGAAGGAAAATTAGAAAGCAAACATGATGAAAGAAATTAACTCTGACATAAAATAACCTAAAACTTACAAAACCTTCCAAACGTTCCTCCTCTCTCTCCTCTCTCGCCTCCTCTCTCTCCTCTCTCGCCTCCTCTCTCTCTCTCTCTCTCTCCTCTCCTTCTCTCTCTCTCTCGCCTCCTCCCTCTCCTTGCGCCCGAAGACGGCTTTGCTTGAATGAATGAAAATCAGCCCCCTAGGGCTTTATTTATAGCCTTCTAATCCTTGCTAATCAAGGATAGAATCTTCTATCTATATCTACTTAAAGCTTAAAGATAAATAAATTGCTAAAAGGAAATAAATCTTTAAAGGAAAACTATATCTAAACTAGGTAATATGTCTTCATGTTGATAGAACTCCCTTCCATGGATAGATGATGATAGATCTCGGCCCACTCGACATCCTTCGTGCCCAAGGAATCCCAGCTCTACTCGGACTGCTCAAACCGAGTAACGCGGCTCGACATGTCTACTCGATATCGACCACGGCTACACGATATCGAGTACCAGGGTTCGTCGACTTGGTCTGGCTGGGTGACTCTGCTCGACAAGGCTCGGAGGTCTGGTCGATATCGACCACGGCTACTCTGTATCGAGTAGAGGTGGTCTGCATCTTCGTCGTCGGTTTCTTGGCTTGGCACAGCTCGTCGACTCCGGACATGGCTCCGAAGTGTGGTCGATCTCGACTAGAGGTACTCGAGATCGAGTAAGGTTCCGGAGTCGGGTTGTCTCTGACTTAGTGTCCTCGATCAGCTCTGCTCGACCAGGTGTGCTCGACCAGCACTCGTCGAGATCGAGTAGATGCTAGTCGATCTCGAGTAGAGTTCTCTCAGCTTTCTGCTCTGTTCTTGAAACACACTTTCCCGAGTCCTCGTTCGTCGGATTGACGCATATGACCATGCGTTGGAAAGCTCTTTCCGAGGGCTACAACTCTCATGAAGACATCAAAGCTTGATTCAAAATGAAGAATGGTGAAAAATGGCGTTTTCCCCAGCTGCAATATCCTTAGCTTCTCCATGAGTTTCCTTTAAGCTTCAAAGTGCGTCCGATTTCTGCGAAATATAACAAAAACTTGTGTAGACCTCCATATATTGCAAATAAGTGTAAACTACACAGATTCTGTATTGTTCTAACCCAAATGCATGCAATGTATGCAGAAATCGATATAAAAGTAAGTGTAAAACATGACAAATTAGGCTCACAACAAACACCCCATACTTAAGCTTGCTTGTCCTCAAGCAATACTTTTAATTGTCATTCAGGGGAAGAAATCAAAAACTCTCAACATCTTAGATTCATTCTTATATAACCCTGCAATCAATTACCATCATCGAAAAGGTACTAGTGTCTCAAATCCATGCATGTGCAAATAAAAAGCAACATCTACTCACAAAAGGAGGGTTATGCAAAAACAATTCATGTGACAGAGCATTGATAATCAAGAGGACTTTAATTTAAGCTCAAATAAGGAGTAGAATTGGTAAAAGGCTAAAAGGTGGACAATTTCTGGCAATGTGGTGCTTATGATCCTGGGAAATGAAGTATTTCCAAACTGAATTTCCACGTTACTTCTCCATAAGATTCATCACCTTTCATAATGCTTTTTCTCAATAATAATGTCTTTACCTCTCTAACCTTAGCACTGCCTTCTCGCGAGTCGCAAACATGGGTGTCATGAATGGCCCCGGATACATAGTGCTTTGCACTCCTCACAATGTGTCCCATCTCTCCAAACTATTATCTCAGAGAGCAGGGTCAATCTACCTTTATCTCCTGAGGTGATTGGATTTTCTTTCACTCATTAAATTTTCCATACATTTCAAACAATTTCCTTCCAAACTCCAATAATAATAATCTCAACACAACAACCATATAACTTCTCCATAATGTAACATCATTCTCAACATAATCCCCGAATAAGGTAAAGAATGGAAAATATTTAGATCATGTGGAGCAATATATGAAATAAGGCATGTTATGGCTTTTGTGATGCATAAGCATGGGTATGGCTAGGATTATAACAATGAGCATTATATGGAAATACAAAGTCCTCCATCCTCTTATCATGCAATATGTCAAAAGCAACTTCAAATTTTACTCCTTTCATGGTTTTTAATAAAATATGCACTTCATTGTGACTTCCCTTTACTAGGCAATTTCATGCTATATCTCTAATGAATCTACTTTTGCATCGTCGAGTTCAATATAAGCTTCCATGACATTTATCAAAAATTTCAACGGGGGTCATTTTTCAAAACTTTGGAAAATATGCATATATAAGCACATAAATTAATAATGCATTCCAAAATAGCCATGTAACAATTTCAAGAATTAATGCACAAATAATGTCAAATAAATCAATATGCATGAAGTAAGTCCTTCCCCCACCCCATACTTAAACATTACAGTGTCCTCACTGTATAAAAACAAGGGTAAAGAAAGGAACTCACTAGAGATGGGTGCAGGGCCTCTCAATTTTGAATAAAAGGAACCGCCTGGGCCGAGTCTGAATATAGCTTATCCATGGACCTGAAAAGTGCAGAAGACATATACCCACAACTAATAATGTTCAAAACCAAAAACAAACAAAACAATGTCCAAAAAGTCCCAAAAATAAATGTCTATTTACAAGCTCTAGATTTTATAGTCGCTAGGCCGACTTCTTCATTAAGCATTAGCCTGGCTCATCTTTGTCCGGAGGTATAGGTGGATCTGGTGGTTCCTCCGGTGGTGGGAAGCGTGGGATGTCATCCGGGGGCATCATGTGAAGAAGTTTAAACCTCCCCGAGTGAATGCTCCATGGCTTCACCCATTCATCTTCCTGGGCTCCAGCTGGCATGCATAAAGGAAGATATAAAGAAAATATACATACCTCATCATTATACCTCTTCCGCTTCATAGGTTGACTTGGTTGCGCGTCTCCACCACAGCAAAACGGTGGAGTGGGAAGAGATATTTCCACCTCATCATGCGGAGCTTCATGCCACTTTGCTAGGACCCCATACTTGAATATGAACATCGGTTGCTCAAAATCATCGGGGATAGCCTTCACCTTGTAAGGTAAAAGTGATCTTGGAATGCCCTGGTCAACAATGTCCAACTTCTTCTCTTCTAGTGCTATTTCGCCGTGGGATCCTTCATATGATTCATCAACAATAGGTAGCAAAGTAGGAATGAAATTCGAGGAAGGACATACCTGGTTGTCGACATTGAGTGGGTCAATTGGCTCGTCGAGAGGAGGGCATGGTCCTTTAGACTTAATGGAAGCCTCAAGCCTTCGGATTTCATCTTCCAGCCGAGCTATTTCCCTTAATCGTGACTCCTCCACTGCGATCCTATTTCTCCGTCTCAAATCTTGATACCATTCTTCCCATGCAGGATTCCCTTCGACAAAGTCTTCCATCTTTGTACCTAAGCTTTGAAATCACAATCAAGAACACAAATTAGTGGCAAAAGATTGGCACCTAGTTGGTACTGGTGAGGTAGGTGGTGGTAGGGTATGTGATAGGGTAAGAAAAAGGGATGGGCTTTTCCGAACCTTAAACACAATTAAACTAGGCGCAATTTATATCTCCCCGGCAACGGCGCCAATTTGACGAGAGGGTTTCTCGACCAAATAAATTTGTAGTCAAGACCCCCGCTATAGTATAGGGGAGTCAGGTTCGTCCTCAGGAGAGAAGTCAGCGGTTCTAGGTTTAGTGTGTTATGGGGTTCAGGGATAGCGGGAAAAGGTGGGGAGGTTGTTGTCGATGTCGACTAAGACTTGGTCGATGTCGAGGGAATGATAGAAGAAAAGGTGGTCGGTGTCGGGTAACTTTGCAGGATAAAAATAATGAAATAAAATAAATAAAGATGCAAACTTCCAAGGTTAGGGATCACCACAACAATAAACATATGCGCAGATCATAAATCACATAAAGATGCATGCTTTATATCAAATAACTTTCGTTATTAACAAATAGGAATATAGAGGCTTTCGCATAAACCCTAAGTGTTACTACCTTTTCTTAATTAGGATCAACCAACTTTCGCAGGCAAAGCCTAATCACTATCCAAATTCATAATTAATTCACTTTCGCTTCATAATTGCAAATAAGGAATTGTCCTCGACTGTCGCAAAGGATTAATCACATAGGTAGATGATAATAAAGACACACAAAATCATGAATTCATAAATCAAACAAACATATCTATGTTGGGATCACCCCAATCCTAGAAGAAGGAAAATTAGAAAGCAAACATGATGAAAGAAATTAACTTTGACATAAAATAAACTAAAACTTACAAAACCTTCCAAACGTTCCTCCTCTCTCTCCTCTCTCGCCTCCTCTCTCTCCTCTCTTGCCTCCCCTCTCTCTCTCTCTCTCTCTCTCTCTCTCTCTCTTTCTCTCTCTCTCTCCTTCTCTCTCTCTCGCCTCCTCCCTCACCTTGCGCCCGAAGATGGCTTTGCTTGAATGAATGAAAATCAGCCCCCTAGGGCTTTATTTATAGCCTTCTAATCCTTGCTGATCAAGGATAGAATCTTCTATCTATATCTACTTAAAGCTTAAAGATAAATAAATTGCTAAAAGGAAATAAATCTTTAAAGGAAAACTATATATAAACTAGGTAATATGTCTTCATGTTGATAGATCTCCCTTCCATGGATAGATGATGATAGATCTCGGCCCACTCGACATCCTTCGTGCCAAAGGAATCCCAGCTCTACTCGGACTGCTCAAACCGAGTAACGCGGCTCGACATGTCTACTCGATATCTACCACGGCTACTCGATATCGAGTACCAGGGTTCGTCGACTTGGTCTGGCTGGGTGACTCTGCTCGACAAGGGTCGGAGGTCTGGTCGATATCGACCACGGCAACTCTGTATCGAGTAGAAGTGGTCTGCGTCTTTGTCCTCGGTTTCTTGGCTTGGCACAGCTCGTCGACTCCGGACATGGCTCCGAAGTGTGGTCGATCTCGACTAGAGGTACTCGAGATCGAGTAAGGTTCCGGAGTCGGGTTGTCTCTGACTTAGTGTCCTCGATCAGCTCTGCTCGACCAGGTGTGCTCGACCAGCACTCGTCGAGATCGAGTAGATGCTAGTCGATCTCGAGTAGAGTTCTCTCAGCTTTCTGCTCTGTTCTTGAAACACACTTTCCCGAGTCCTCGTTCGTCGGATTGACGCATATGACCATGCGTTGGAAAGCTCTTTCCGAGGGCTACAACTCTCATGAAGACATCAAAGCTTGATTCAGAATGAAGAATGGTGAAAAATGGCGTTTTCCCCAGCTGCAACATCCTTAGCTTCTCCATGAGTTTCCTTTAAGCTTCAAAGCGCGTCCGATTTCTGCGAAATATAACAAAAACTTGTGTAGACCTCCATATATTGCAAATAAGTGTAAACTACACAGATTCTGTATTGTTCTAACCCAAATGCATGCAATGTATGCAGAAATCGATATAAAAGTTACTGTAAAACATGGCAAATTAGGCTCACAACAAACGTCCTCGGTTTCTTGGCTTGGCACAGCTCGTCGACTCCGGACATGGCTCTGAAGTGTGGTCGATCTCGACTAGAGGTACTCGAGATCGAGTAAGGTTCCGGAGTCGGGTTGTCTCTGACTCAGTGTCCTCGATCAGCTCTGCTCGACCAGGTGTGCTCGACCAGCACTCGTCGAGATCGAGTAGATGCTAGTCGATCTCGAGTAGAGTTCTCTCAGCTTTCTGCTCTGTTCTTGAAATGCACTTTCCCGAGTCCTCGTTCGTCGGATGACGCATATGACCATGCGTTGGAAAGCTCTTTCCGAGGGCTACAACTCTCATGAAGACATTAAAGCTTGATTCAGAATGAAGAATGGTGAAAAATGGCGTTTTCCCCAGCTGCAACATCCTTAGCTTCTCTATGAGTTTCCTTTAAGCTTCAAAGTGCGTCCGATTTCTGCGAAATATAACAAAAACTTGTGTAGACCTCCATATATTGCAAATAAGTGTAAACTACATAGATTCTGTATTGTTCTAACCCAAATTCATGCAATGTATGCAGAAATCGATATAAAAGTAAGTGTAAAACATGGCAAATTAGGCTCACGACAATAGCTTTAAGTTCAGCGATTAACCAAGATATTTGTAGTCCCTAAAGAGGGATATAACAACACATCCAACTTCCTACTTATCCAATTAGTTTAATCAGCCCTAAAGGGACAAGTTTGCTACTTGGGTTAAGGTTCGCAATCAGGAATCTACAAAACCTTAGTAATTAAATTGATCTAACTAGTTGGCCAGACAAGATAGAACAAAACAATAATCAATAAGCGCAAAGAAGTTGAAGTATTGAACGAAGGAATTCAAGAACGAGAATTAGAAACTCACAATCAATCCAAACAAAGCTTCAAATCGTAGGCAGAACAGATGAGTTTAGTTCCTCATGGAAAACATCGCTCAACCTCTAACTTTCTGATGAAGAGTAAAATCGGCCTTAAAAGGGTTGAAGTCGGCCAAAAACAAAATAACAAACTAGGGTTTAATTAATCAAAGCCCGCCGTCTCACTGGCGTCTGATGCGGCGGCCGCGGCCGCTGCATGCGGGATCTCCAAATGTCGCAGCTTCCTCTCCTTATGGCAGCCGCGACATACTTGTTGCGGCCCCTACATCCAACTCGCTGCCAGAATCCTTCCGTTTGCTGCATCCGAACTCAGTTTACTTCTTCCTTAGTTGTTGCTTCTTGCATTCCACTCCAAGGTCATTGCATCTCTCAATAGTGTTAGAATCCACCTCTACAAAATAACCACAAATTCGCGTAGAATCCGAACTCTTCCAAAATAATCATAAGATGCAATTTAACTTCAAACCATTAACTAGATGCAACCTAATTAGCCTAAAAATGCATATAATGCATATCTTCCCCCACACTTAACCTTTTCTTGTCCTCAAGAAACGATACAATGAACAAGAATCAATGCACCCCACAGGAGACTAACTTGGCTTCATGGGATGCAACCTTTGGAGCATGATTTTGAGTTATTTGTGGAATCCCTTGTTCGACCCTAAAAGGGCTTCTACCTACCTAGGCTGACATCAAAGGGATTAGTCTGACATTGTGCATGCATCGCATACTCATGGAGGACGATGCGAAGCCGACGAGACAACCTCAGCGACGGTTGAAGCCATCCATGATGGAAGTCGTCAAAAAGGAAGTCCTGAAGCTTCTTTAGGCAGTTATGATCTACCCTGTTTCTGATAGTCAATGGGTAGGTCCTACGCAAGTGGTCCCTAAGAAGGGGGGTATCACGGTCTCCGAGAACCAAAAAGGTGAGATGGTACCTATGAGGATAGAGACTGGTTGGAGGGTTTGCATTGATTATCACAAACTCAATGCGGTGACACGTAAGGATCACTTTCCTTTACCTTTCATTGATCAGATGCTTGAGAGCCTTGTCGGCCGGTCTTATTATTGTTTCTTGGATGGTTATTCTAGATATTTTCAAATTCTTGTTGCACACGAGGAACAGAAGAAAACCACTTTTACATGTCATTTTTGTACTTTTGCTTATAGTAGAATGCCTTTTGGATTATGCAATGTACCTCTTGCTTGCATCATTTGTCACTAGTTCTTAAGAGATATGTTAAAACTAACTTGGTCTTAAACTCTGAAAAATGCAATTTTATGGTTGAACAAGGGATTGTTCTTGGTCACATTGTGTCCAAGAAAGGCATTGAGGTAGATAAAGCTAAGATAGATTTGATTCAGTCTTTACCTTATCTTCTAATGTGCGTGAGATTCGTTCTTTCTTAGGCCATGCCGGATTCTACAGGAGGTTTATCAAGGATTTTTCCAAGATAACCTCCCCCTTATGTGAATTGCTTAAGAAAGATGTTTCCTTTGTGCCTGATGATAATTGCAAGAAGACTTTTCATGAGTTCAGGAATTAGTTAACTTCAGCACCTATTATTCAGGCTCCTATTTGAACCTTGTCATTTGAGTTGATGTGTGATGCTAGTGATTATTCCGTTTGAGCTATTTTGGGGCAAAAAGTTGATAAAACATCTCATGTGATCTATTATGCCTCTATGATGTTGAATACGACTCAGCGGAACTACACTACTACTGAGAAGGAGTTATTGGTTGTGGTGTTTGCTTTAGAGAAGTTTGGTCCTTTTTTATTGGGTGCTAAGGTGGTGGTCTACCGTGATCATGCGACACTCTGCTATTTGATGATGAAGAAGGACGCGAAACCGCGCTTCATTTGATGGATTCTACTTATGGCATAATTCAATTTGGAAATTAGAGATAAGAAGGGAGAGAATATGGTAGTTGACCACCTAAGCATAATCTATAGAACCGATGTTGGGGGAAAGCAACCAAACAGATTGGGAGAATTCCCTGACGAAGGATTGCTGAGAATTTTGATATGGGACGACACTAGTGAAACGACGCCTGTGACCTCTGAGCACGGCGCCCGCTGCCGATTCAGTTTCCCGATCTCTTATTTGCTCGAAGATAATGAGGGTGAGCCGCCAACTTTGCTTATGAGTATTCAGACTAAGTAAACTTGGTTCGCGGATATTGTCAACTGCTTGGTGGCTGGAATTTTCCCTTCGAATTATCCGAAAGTGAAGAAGGACAAAATTCGTCATGATGCTCGCTACTACGTTTGGGATGATCCGTACTTGTGGAAGCACTACGCTGATCGAATTGTTCGTCGATGTCTTCCGGACAATGAGGTAACTTCTGTCTTGAGATACTGTCATTTGCACCCAAGTGGTGGACATTTTGGGGCATATAGAACAACTAGGAAAGTCCTTGAAGCGGGATTCTGGTGGCCGCATATCTTTCGCATGCATTCTGCAGAACTTGTGATCGATGTTAGCGAACCGGAAATATCTCAGGAAGGAATTAGATGCCACTATCTTCGATTATGGTATGCGAAATATTTGATGTCTGCGGTATCGTTTTCGTGGGACCATTTCCTAGTTCATTTGGAAATATCTACATCCTACTTGCAGTTGACTATGTGTCTTTGTGGGTTGAGCCGAAAGCGACAAGGGCTGACGATGTAGGCACTGTTGCTAGTTTCTTGAAGAGCTTATTTGCTAGATTTGGGATGCCTAGAGCTATTATCAGTGACAGGGGGACTCAGAATGTTTCTACCGCTTATCACCCTCAGACCAATGGACATGTAGAATTGTTTAATAGGGAAGTAAATCGGATTTTGGAAAAGACTGTAGCACCGAACAGAAAAGACTGGAGTCTCAGATTGGAGGATTCATTATGGGCTTATCGTACTGTTTACAAGACACTTATTGGGATGTCTCCATTTCGTCTGGCGTAAGGAAAGTCGTGTCATTTGCTAGTTGAGCTCGAGCACAAAGCATTGTGGGCAGTCAAACAAGCCAATATGGATGCATTTGAAGCAGGAGAGTTGAGAAAGCTTCAAGTTCAAGAGTTAGTAGAGATTCGTTGGGATGCTTATGAGAATGCTAGGATCTATAAGAACAAAACTAAAGCATGGCATGATAAGCACATTCTGAGGAGAGAATTCCACCAAAAAGATAAGGTTATGTTGTATGTTTCATGCATGAAACTTCACCCTTGAAAGCTCAAGTGTAGATGGACGGGTCCATACATTGTGGTCCGCGTCTATCCTTACGGTGCAGTCGATTTACAAAACCCGATGGATGGTCATAACATCAAGGTGAGTGGTCAGAGAATCAAGAAGTATCATGAGGACATCGCTGACCAAGTTAAGGACTCCTGGCAAGGGGAGGATCTCCCTGAGGAATAGGACTACGTCATTCCATCGAGCCATGGATGTGAAAAAAAGGCGCTGCTCGGGATGAAACCCGAGGTGAACCTTTTTAATTTATTTTATTTTCATTTTATTTTATTTTCCTTCTTTTTAATGCTAGTTAGTGTCAGGATAGTTATGTTTTGGTCTTTGGATGTGAAATAAGGTAAGTGTTGGATTTTGGGATAAAAAACGAGAAGGTGAGTGCACTGAGGAGACGACGCCCGACGTGTGTTCTGAACCGGATGAGTTTGGGTTGCCGGTTAGTTATCGGTGGGGCCCAATCCTATTTTAAAACCCTATTTCTCCTATTCCCTCTCCACTTCATCCCTAACCTCCATCTCTTCCTTCATAACCCTCAACCTTCCAAACTTTTTCCATCCTCACATATCCTCACACCCCATCCAAACCATTCCTCAAATCGGAATTCCCACTCCATATTCGGAATCTACACAACCCTATCTACGAATACACGCCATCGGTTCACGATTTTGTCCACTTTTAAATTTCACCAAAATCCTAAACCACCACTTCCAGCCACTTTGAGTTCAAAATACCCCCCCGAGGCCTTAGATCACTTTTTCGTGAAGCACGGAGGCGAAAAAGGCACTTTTCGACATCGGAGGGTTTTTTTTTGGGGAAGAACCGATTACAGGACGTCGCACAGCAGTACACGGCGCCCGCCGCCTGAAGCACGACACCCGCCGCTACCCCAGAACTCAGGTTTTTCGTTATATTTCGTAAGTTTGTTCAATCCTTTGCTTTTATTCATCACTATGACGTCGTTTTCGAACATGATTGCTCCGAGTACATTGCATAAGGATTAGTTACAGAAATGGAATGACCTTAGCCTTAGGAAATATTCGACGACTAAGTTTTTCGATCATCCGACCTTAGATGCTTTAGGTCTAGCAGGGCCATGTGCTACCCTTCTCGAGAATGGGGGCATTGGTAATTTTATTGTTATGTATGGGCTGACCTACCCGGATTTGATTCAAGAGTTTATGGCGACTTTAGTTTTTTTTAGGATAAAGAGCATATTGAGTTTACTATTTTGAGACGGACACACATGAGGACTTTTGCACAGCTGAGACGTTATTTTGGTATCTCGTGGCGAGACGAACGTCGTTAGCATTTTTGCCCTTTACCAAATAGTAATAATATCCAAACTTCAACACACAACCAATAGGTTAGTCAATCAGTCACTTCATAAACCAAATAACTACTAGTATAGCGATGAAGTCCGTTGTCGAACCCACAGGGAGAAGAGATTTCCTATTCAATAACTCTAAACAAGCACTCTTATAGCAAATTGATGATTCTTGACAAATAGCAAATATGTAAAAGTAACCAGATTGTAAATCACAAAGCAAATAGATATTCACCTATAATTCTCTGATAATTGTTGGAATTCATGGTCCTTGGATTGATCTATCAATTATTCATATTCCTAGGTTTACTTGACTAAAGTTGAGAGATCCGCAGAGATTCACTCATCTTATTCAATATCACTAAAGAATAGCATTAAGAACTCAAACAATCAAGACCAATTGTCACATTGACTCTACACAATTAAGACTAATAGGCGCATACTAAACTCAACCCTAATCGCATATCCTCAACATTGATCACTTGAAATCATCCACTACAAAGACAAAGAGACATCACTATCATCAATATCTTTGTTTGCTTTCGAGAAAACAACAACGAATTCATAGCTAAAGATGTAATCCCTAACATGTTGATCAGGCATAGAAAGGAACACAACTATAAATTAAGCACAAGATAATAACTAAGAACGTGGATAATCAAATAGAATCAAATCCTCACAATTCAAATAACCATGTCTTCGAATCACAGGAGAAACTATGAGTTTAGCAACTCATAGGCCAATTCTCTCTCTCCATCTCTCTCTCTCTCTCTCTCTCTCTCTCTCTCTCTCTCTCTCTCTATCTCTCTCTCTCTCTCTCTCTAATAGTGTTCACTGTCTCACACAATAGCCACACATACGACGAAATAAGCTGAAAATAACCTAAATAAGTCTCACAAGGGTCGCAAAACCCTAGTAGGAAATACTAGAAAATAATAGTCTTTGGATCCAAAACCGCGTTTCTGGAATCTGGGCCAATGGAAGGCGCCGTGTAAGGGGCGGCGGGAGCTGTCTCTGTAGTGCTTGACATTCCTCGAATTCCTTCAACGGATTTCAATGTCGTGCTTCCTTTCTCTTCCTTAGCTCCTCCTTACGCTCCATTAGCTCCAAAACATGCTTCTTAAGCTCTTCCCAAAGTCCATTCAAGGTTGGAATGTAAATCTGTAGAATAAACACTAAAAACGCATAGATTCCGAACTCGAATACTTCACAAGTAATATACAGAACTAAACTCAAAACATAACAAAACCAATACCTAATAGCAATAAAAAAACACCTGTAATGCCTATATGAAATATGCTATTATCAAATCCCCCCATAATTAACTCTTGCTTGTCCTCAAGCAACCATAAAAAACATCATCTACGCATCATATAGGAAATCTTTCATAACTTTACTCATCAAAAACAACATCATCAATAGTGAAAATATAACCAAACATATAAACATCATAACATGTATATATGGGATCAAGTTGCTTGCATGCTCAAAAATCAACCTTACCAAGGATTAAAAATGTGTATCTCTCACTCTCATGTGTTTAGGCTTTAAGCACACACTCACCTCAATTCCATATACAAGCATCAACTCAAATATTGACATTTATATCACAAAATCTCCACCGGATACGTCAATGCAAAAATAAGGACATCAAGAGGACTTTCGCTTAATGGAAACCTTCATAGAAGATTCCATTCGACGGGGTTATAATGGCACTTGGTAGAAATATAAGGGTAAACAATTTTATTTGGTCATATGGTGCTATAAATTACGAAAAAACAAGATTCCAAAACTCACAACATAACACAAACCGACTCAATAGATCAAGCTCACAAATGCACAACATCTCTCAAAATAACCTCAAAAATCATCTCTTCTCAAATATCATCTTATCATCTCACATATCATGCAATCTCAACACCCAACCAATGTATCTCATAACCAACATAAATCCCAATTCTACCTCATTATGCAAATATAAGATAAATGACTCTTTATTCTTTTTTTTTTTTTTTGCTTTTGCACTTCAAGCTTGTTCCTGCAACTTGGTTAGTACTCATAGAATATACATTATTATTTCATGGAGCCGTCAGCACAAGATCTCTAGAATTTTTATTTTTAACTTGACATATTTTGGAATCAAAGACAACAATATTACTTTTATCACATAATTGGGATATACTAAGTAGATTTTATTTTAATCCTTCTACAAGATAAAGATCATCAATATAGTTGGAGCCTTGGAGGTCCTTACCGATTTTACCTATACCAATTATGTTACATTTTCCCTTATCACCAAGAGTAATTGTGGCAGTGGATTGCTTCGTCAAATATGAAAATAGTGAGCTTTTACCACTCATGTGTCTTGAGCAACCACTATCGAGTATCCACTTGTACTCATTGGTCTTGGTGATGTCATGCAAAACAACCAAATTCAACCTTTCCGGCGAGACCAAATTACAAACTTAGATTCATAATCTGGATGGACCATGTTTGGAGGTCTAGTCCCTTTAGGAACCCAAATTTGTTTTATCTATTCTCTTAGTCACAATGGAAAAGTGTTACGAATTATATAAGGGTCATTTTTACGATAAGGACAAGTGATTTTGACGTGACCTTTCCTACAACAAAAATGACATGTGGGTGTGCGCCAATTCCCTTTGGCTTTCACAAAAGTGGTAGGGGCTTTCTTTGGAAAATTCTTATTGTATCCAATACCACTTTTTTTTTGGCATGATTGATGCTCACCTAACATCCTATCCAAATTGGCCTTGGACTGATTAAAACGCACGAGCGATGTCTGTTGGTTTCTATACTTCTCAGCCAACGAGATCTTTTCTTTCTCTACATGCTTGGTGTAAAGACTTAGATAGGAACGATCTTGCTTCAAGACAGAATTTTCTGTCTCCAAGGCCTTCACTTTAATGTCAATTGGTTGACTGAGAGGCTATGAGATTTCTCATTTCCAGCGACATTTTGCTCACACATTTTTCCTGTTTCAAGAGCCTTTCCTTCAAGGTGTTAGTTTCATTGACAAAATGTTCTTCATTCAAAATCAAATTATGTAGAAATTCAGATAGTACCGTTGTAGGACTCGAGATTAGATCTCTTACAATGGTTCCGAGATGCTTCTTAGGAGTTTCTTCATGGTTGGTCATTAAGCATAGATTTGTTTGCTTGTTCTCGGACTCCGAGTCACTTGAGGAGTCGGAATCACTCCATGCAACCATCATAGCTTTCTTCTTTTGGTTGTCCTTTCAAAATTTATTCTTATTCTTTTGTGGACAATCCTTGACTAAATGTTCTGTACCACCACATTCAAAGCAAGCCATTGATTTAGTCTTTTTATTGGAACTAGTCTTATTACCCGCGAACTTCGCGACTTTTATTATTTGCGCACAAATTGGGTAAGATTATAAAAATTGTATAAAATATTATTTTGTGCTTAAAAAAGATAGATTTTATAACTAATTAAGACTTGAGGTTGAATATTTATATTAAAATGATAAAGTTTGTAACCAATTAAGATATGAGATTAAATATTTATATTAAAAATAATAGATTTTATAATTAATTAAGGTGAATAAATAGAATAAATCTAGTTGCTTATAGTTTTAAGGAAATTTACTTAAATATTTAATGGTTGATACGTGGTATAGTCTAGAAAAGATTGTTAAACAATATATTTTAAATTTTATTTTGAGTTGTAATTTTATTGTGAGTTCTTGTTGGTGTGAGTTCCAGAACATCATCTTGCGAGATGATCATGGATTTCGTTAGTACATTCAATTTATTGCCTACTGTAAAAAAAATTTAAATTTCATTTCAATATTTATACCTTGTAAAAATCGATCTTAATAAATCATAATGACCCATGAAATCAATATATAATCCCTGGATAGCTTGCACATATATATCTAAACTATTTATGAGTTTGATAACCGCTTCTTCCTTTCATCATTCATATATGTCGATCAATTATCCGATCAGTGTTCGATTAATATATATATATATCTTACTTAAAGATTTGCGGGGTTTTATTTTTAGTTTCCAATTAATATATATTTATAAGTTTTTTTTTAATATGTCAAAATTCATTAGGGTTATTCAAAAAATTTATCAATTTTATATAGTATAAGGAGAAATTGAAAATTGAAAAGAAAGAGATAAAAGGTTGATTAATATGATTAATAAGATAGATTTTAATTGAAAAAATAAATATTGTTTAAACATCAATGTCAATCAAATGTATTCTGAGTATATATTGTTTAAGATATGTAACTTTTTCTTTGTTATAACTTATTTTATTGTAATATAATACTCCGTATACAATTAGTAAATATATATAAGATGTAGATAGAAATTATTAAAAAAAGTTATTATATTTAAAAGATTATTTCTTGCATGTGGTGTATAAAAGATAAGTTTTCTAACTAAGATTTGTAGGTAAAATATTTATAAAATAACTTAAGGTAAATGATAAGATTATTTGTGAGATATGATGTTGAATATTTATATTAAAAATTAATTTAATCATCAATTAAAATGGACACAAAGGATGACACATGTATAAATAGATGGAGTTATCGTCTGATGTGTCTTAAATTTATTGGATCGTCATTAATTTACGTGTCAGTAAAACATGGGCCAGATTGCACCAGAGAACGACACGTAAGCGAATCGCACCAGAACCCGCTACATAGGATTTCCACGCCTCTGTTTTAGTAGTATATATTGATTATATGGCTTACCTTTGTACTTTGATGAGCCAATGTATTGTCGATTGGCAAATTGCTTCTTCATCTTGAGTATTCATGCTAGCCCTCTTGTGATAGATGAGAATGCATCCTCTTCATCTCCACTCTCGTCATCATCCGAGGTAGCTTCTTCCTTTTTAGCTTTTAAGGCCAAGTACTTCACACTAGAGGCTACTTCTCAATCTTCTTCACCAAGAATTATCTCGTGGGTAATTAATTTACTAAGGATATCATCTAGAGGTAAAGTTGACAAGTTTTGAGCTTATTCTATTGCGAATACTTTTGGTCCTCATTTTTCTTTAGGCAAGCTCCTCAAGATCTTCCTCACCTTCTCTTCATTGGTGAATGTTTTGCCGAGAGAATCTAGGATGTTCACGATCTGTGTGAATCTTGTGAACATCCCTTTCACTGTTTCCGTTGGCAGCATCTTGAACAGCTCATATTGACGCAGATAAATCCTTATCTTCGTTTCCTTCACTTGGCTTGTTTCTTCATAAGTTACTACCAACTTATCCCATATTTCATTATCACTCCTGCAAGATGAAATACGGTTAACTTCGGCATGATTTAAACCACAATATATATAGTATGTTCATGGCTCTGAAGTTTTTTTTTACCACATTTTCCAAATCGGTTTGATTATATTTGTCCTCCTCCTTAGGTACATCGACTTCTGCAACATTGGGTTTCTTTGGCACATATGGTTCCTTCTTGATGCGCTCCCAAAGTTCCATATCTTGATCAATGATAAACATTTGCATCAAGGACCTCCAATGCACAAAGTTGTCTCCACAGAAGAGAGGTGGACGATTGGCCGATCTTCTATTGTGAGCCTATTTCACCATGTTTTATACATACTTTTATATCGATTTATGCAAGCATTTCATTCATTTGGGTTAGAATAGCACAGATTCTATGTAGTTTACACTTATTTGCCAAATTATGGAGTCTACACTAGTTTCTGTTTAATTTGGCAGAAATTGAGGCAATTTACAGCAATTCGTAGAAAGGATGAAAAGATCGAAGTCAACTACAAAAAGTCCAAGGCCAATGAGCAGCTGAACCAGGACAAATCGAGCAAGAAACAAGGAAGGATCAACTCGATACGACTGGTCGATATCGAGCAGACTTAGTCGATATCCAGTACATGAGCCCAGGTTACACGAAGTCGAGCAGACCACTCGAGGAACCAGACCTACTCGACGTCGAATGCTACAGTACTCAAAGTCCAATACACGCATCGAGTCCAGAACGTGCTCGAGCTCGAGTCCAACCTATGAGAAAATATCTAGTGGACGTCGACTAACTTTAGTCGAAGTCGAGTACTATCCAGGCAAGTCTGAGTCCAAGATCGAGTGGAGAAGAGCAAATAGAGTACTTGCAAGAGAAGATTTGTGGAATTATATCCATCCACATGAAGATCTATCAAGTCCAAGAGGAATCTATCCACAAAAGTCCTAGTTTCCTTATAGATTTATTTCCTTTATCAATTAAGTTTTACCTTGTGTTTTTAGATAGAAAATTTTAGATATAGATATAGTTGTTCCTTCCTAGATTAGCTACATGGAACACTATAAATAAAGCCTTAGGGGCTGAGTTTTATTCATTCAATTTCACACACAATTAGTTACATATAAAGGTAGGAGAGAGAGAGAGAGCTTGTGGCCGAGAAGAGTTGGAGTGTTGAGAGACGTTTTGGCTTCGATCGGTTGTAAGTTTTAGTTATTTTTAATGCAAGTTATTTTCCTAAAATTATTGATGTGTTTATTAATGATGAAGTGTGAGTAGTCACCCAAATTCTAGGGTCGGGGTGAGCCCGACAGTAGCCATGTAAGGTAATGCGCTAAAGGTACAATTTTTTGATGCGATTTCGTCTTCTATCCTCACGAGCATGATTCTTTTGTGAAAGTTGAAGATGATCCTTGTTTGTGTTATTGAAGCGAAAGTGATCTTAATACAACTTGGATTAATTAAGTGAAAAATGGTTAGTAACAATTAGGGTTTATGCGAAAGCCTCTATATTCCTATTTATTAATGACAACAGTTATTTGACGTTGTGGTGTTGAAACCCTGATCTTGGAAGTATTTTAGTTTATTGATTTATTTTCCATCTATTTCGTGTTTACATTCGTTTTCATTCGAAAAGTTATGTTTTTTCAGTTCTGTTCCACTCGACTTCGACTAAATCTAGTCGAGATCAAGTACGCCTTGTCGACGTCGAGTACTGTAGCACTCGAGATCGATCACTTTGCTTTCGTCTTTACGTTTCTTTGTTCATGTTTGCTTATGTTTGCAGTTTCTGTTCGACTTAGTAGTCGACGTCGAGGACACTTAGTCGACGTTGAGTGCCTCCTGAGTCAATTTCGAGGGTTTCATAACTGAATAGGCCGGCACTGGCACGCTTCCTCGTGGATCGATCCTGACTGCCTTCTACTACAACCGAAGGAAGTCTTGTATTTTTTTGCTAAGACAGGGAGTCAGTTTGATTTCATATTTTATATTTATATTCATACTTAATTTTCCTCTTAACAAATTGGCGCCGTTGCCGGGGAAGCAATCAATCGCGCCCTTGTTAGTTCATTTCGTTATATTTGTTTTTTCTTTTTAGTTCCTTTTTACTTGTTTCTTTTTGTTCTTCTTTTTCACGTGCATGCGAAGAACTGATCGCACACCTATTGACCCTCTTCTCAAACCATAATGCTTTTTCCACTTACAGCAAAGGCTTAGGAGGAGACTTATTGCGACTCCTTCCAACAATGAGAATGAGGTTCAGCTCACACTAGCACCGGAGCTTGAGCAAATCCGCCCACAGATTGAGGAACTCGCCACCAGGGAAGCAGACCACGCCCGACGAGAGGTGGAATATAGGCAGAACCAATGACGGTAGGAGGCAATGGTAGATCGCGAAGTAAATGCCACAAGGGAACTTGATGAGCAAATTCAGCATATCCCTGCAAATGCAAACGAGTATCTGCATCCTACTCTGGAAGTTCCAGAATTACCGATCATTCTTCCCCCCGTTAATTTTGAAATTCGCCCTTATTTTATTACTGAAATTAAGAGGAATCAATTTAGGGGAAGGACCAGTGAATGTCCTTTAGTACATGTCACCACTTTTATAGATTTATGTGAAGCTATTCCAGATGGTGCTAATCTTGAATATCTCAAACTAAAGGCTTTTCGTTGGTCCCTTGCAGGAATATCATCACAGTGGCTTGAAGGATTGCATGCACGATCAATTCGCACTTGGAACGAACTACATGATTTGTTCATCAACAAGTTCTTTCCTCCTGCAAAGACAGCGTCGCTCAGACAACAGATCACGGGTTTCAGACAAAAGCTAGAAGAAACACTTGCACATGTCTAGGAGCACTACAAAAGGATTTTGAAATCCTATCCTACGCATGGACATCCACCCTACGTCATCCAGGAGATCATATTCAACTGTCTCGATGCACCTACTAAGGAGCGGATAAAAAACTACACCTCTTATGGGTATCTTGAGTACACCCCAGGCGTGCTTGGGAGACCTTTGAGGCGCTGGTCAACTACGACAACACATATGGGACTTATGCGGCTTCAGATGAAAGGTATGAAAGGCCTACCCCATATATGCCTTTATATGAGCCACCAAAGGAGATTGATCCGGACGTCAGGGACCAATTCCACAATGACCAGGTACGTCGCTTTACCAAACAAGTTAAATTCTTGTCTAAAAATCAGCCTTGTTTGGAATGTGGGTCTGTGAGGCACAACACTACTATGTGCCCTCATGTAGATCAAGTACAACTGGCAGAATCTCACGAAGAGGTAAGGTATGCAGGGGGATAGTACTCAGGACAACATCAGAACCAGAACTTGAGCTATTATCGGCAGCCCCAACATCAAAATCCCCCGCCTTACAAAGCTCCTGGTCACCCTGATAGAGAACGTAAGAAAGATGCAGCTGATACTTGAGGAGATGCGGAGGAACCATGCAAAAAGCAAACACTCCATCAATTCCATCCACACACAACTGCATGACTTCAACTCTAGACTTGGGGAAATCGATGTCTGGCGGAAATCTATTGAGACCCAGATTGGTCAATTGGCAACATCCGTTCCCAAGCAATTAGGTACGCTTCCTTGATCCTCTTAACCTAATCCTAAAACTAAATCTGGAGGATAGGTTGCTGCCATGAATCTCAGGAGTGGGTGATGGACACAAACAGCCGAACAATGCACGGAGCAGAAGAATGCAGAGAAGTACTCGACGTCGACTAGTTCACTCAACGTCGACCAGAACCTGGTCGATGTCGAAGACCCTGCAGTCGAAATCGAGGAGAACAGCCGTGAGCCCAATCCGAAATTGAGTACTCTACTCGACGTCGAGGACCCTCCAGTCGACGTCGACCGGCCTTCTGCCACTGTCGACCACACTCCTACACCTCCGACGAAGAAAAAACTGCCATTCCCAACAAAATCTCCAAATGATCCAGCAGAGAAGAAGTTTCAGCGGTTCGTGAAGATGCTTCAGAGAATCAATGTCACGATTCCTTTCATAGAAGCCCTTCATGTGATGCCGTCCTATGTCAAGTTCCTTAAGGAGATTCTGAGAAAAAATATGATCGATGGCTGAGATCGCAGAGGAATGCAGCCAGATGGACGTTTTAGAAAAGAGGCCAGATCCAGGTAAGTTTGCTATAACCATTGGATTTGGTCAATACAAGTTTAATGCCTTGTGTGACTTAGGAGCCAGTGTAAGTATTATGCCTCTATCAATCTTGTCCAAAGTCAAGATAGGCGCTTTAGAGCCCGTGGATGCAAAACTATATATGGCGAACAACACTGTGGTCATCCCAACAGGCATGGTGGACAATGTACTTGTGCAAGTAGGTAAGTTCTTTGTCCCTGCTGATTTTCTAGTTATTGATATGACAGAAGACTCTGCTTGTCCAATCATATTAGGAAGGCCCTTCTTAGCGACGGTGGATGCCAACATAAGTGTAAGGAAGGGAGTGCTCACTTTCAACATCAGCGATGAGGTAATTGAGTACTCTTTTAATAAAGCTGAAAGGCATATAGGTCCTATGGAGGAAGTCAAGTCAATATTAGCCAGGTACATCACTTGCGGGGAGCCTAAGGTAAGAAATATAACTCATGAGGAATTGGAGAAGCGGGACATGGAAGCCTAGGTGAAGGAAATCATGGCCATCCTGAACAAAGAGACAGAAAATTTACTCGACATCGACCAAGGTAAGTCGACGTCGACTAAATTTTTTTCGGATGCTTTGACAGGTCTTAAGTGTGAGGTCGATGTCGACCAGAAGTACTCGACGTTGATTACTCTAGTCGACGTTGACCAGATCCCAAGCCCTCCACCCGAGGCTGAGCAGTACTCGACGTCGAGTAGCCTACTCGACGTCGACCAGTCCCCTTCCTCCTCGACTCCTTCCTCCTCAACGAGCAGGCCACCGGACGACGAAACGCAGTTGACGTCGAGTACTTGTACTCGAAGTCGACTAGAACCAGAGGTCCCAAACGCTGAATATGTGACGGTAAGCCAAGGTAAATATGTCTCTTCTCCTATTTCAATTACAGATTTATCTATACATGGGAGAGGTTTGCCTTCGTATGTGCGATTATGCAGGGTTTCCCACGATGAGCCTAAGGAATATGAAGTAGGAGACAAAGTCTATGTCTCTAAATCAAAGGATAATTGGTTTCCCAACAAATTAACCAAGAAAAAGATGGGAGCTTTCACGGTGAACAAGATCCATTTGTTTTTTGTTTTTGGACATTAGTTTTGGATTTTTCTATTGTGGGTTGTCTTTCTAACGAATCTTGTAGGTACGAAGAAGTAGCAGAAGTACTCGACGTCGAGTAACGTATTCGACTTTGTTGTTGGAGGAGGATGGTCAAGTATGAAATAAATATAAAGTATAGATCAGACTGACTTCCCTGTCTCAGCAAATAAATACAAGACTTCCTCCCGTTGTAGTAGAAGGTTGTCAGGATCGAATCCACGAGGAAGCACGTCAGCAGTTCTTAGGTAGCAACAGATCTCACAGACAAGCAACAGAAAGACAGAAATAAAAGTAGAAAAGACAAAGCAAAACAGAAAATAAAGCAAAAAGCAACAGACGTACTCGATCTCGACAAAAGTCTACTCGAGATCGACAACAGCAAATCGACAGAAACTCTACTCGACCTAGACAAGACCGTACTCGAGATCGACTAAGGCCTACTCGATCTCGATGAGCTCCTCCTCTGTATCGACTAGAAAGACAGAAACTTAAATTGCAAATTTCGAACCCAAAACTCAGATTTCCGACGAAATAAATTCAATATATAAAAGACTTCCAAAGCCAGGGTATCAACACCACAACGATAATCATGCAAAGTAACACATAAAGGCATAAAAGATCATGCTTTCCATCAAACAACTTTCGTTATTAACAAATAGGCATATAGAGGCTTTCGCATAAACCCTAATTGTTACTAACCCTTTTCACATAATTAATCCAAGTTGCATTAAGATCACTTTCGCTTCAATAACACAAACAAGGACCACGTTCAACTCTCGCAAAAGAATCATGCTCATAGGAATAGAAGACGAATTGCATAAAAAGATCTAACCTTTACCGCATCACCTCACATGCCCACCATCGGGCTCACCCCAGCCCCAGAAGTGGGTGGACTACTCACGCCTCATCGCAATAGCAGACATTGATGTATAAAAAGAAACTTGCATTAAACTATATTCAAAGCCTTTACAATCCCGGCAATCAACCTTCGCTGAACGCCAAAACCTTAAAAACCTTAGAACTCCTAAAACTTCTCCGTGGAACTACTTCTCTCTGACTGAAATTGAATTAATGAAAAACCAGCCCCTAGGGCTTTATTTATAACCTTCTATTCCTTGCTAATCAAGGATAGAATCTCCTATCTATATCTAAAATTATATCTAAAAGCTTTAATGATAAATAAAAGCGATAAAGGAATTTAATCTAAAGGGAAAAGATAAATCTAAACTAGGTAAGATGTCTTCATGTTGATAGATCTTCCTTCCATAGATAAAACTTGATAGATCTCGGCCTACTCGACTTCCTTCATGCCCAAGGAATCCCAACTCGACTTGGACTGCTCAAACCGCGTAACGCGGCTCCAGACATGGCTAGTCGATCTCGACCAGACTCTACTCGAGATCGAGTACGGTGGTCGTCGACTTGGTCTGGCTGGGCTTCTCGGGTGGCTCTGCTCGACAAGCTCGGACAAGGCTCCTGAGCGTCGTCGATCTCGACTAAGCAACTCGAGATCGAGTAGAGTGTGCGGCCTTGTGTGGTCGAGCAGCTTCTCCTCGGCATGGACTCGGACTGGCGTCAAGGTTTACTCGAGCTCGACAAGGATCTCCTCGAGATCGAGTAGAGTTGCTCGGCGTTTTCGTCCTCGGCTTCTCGGCTTGTCTCATCTCGTCGAGTCCGGGTGTGGCGTCCAGGCTTTGTCGGCCTCGACCAGTGGTACTCGAGATCGAGTGGGCTTCCGGAGTCAGGTTGCATCGAACTTGGTTTCCTCGACCAGGCTTTGTCGACCAACTCTGCTCGGACTCTCTACTCGAGATCGAGTAAGGTGTACTCGACATCGAGTAGCCCTGGCTTCAGCTTGGTTTGTCCTGGTTCTGTACTCTCGGACTTTGGACTTTCGTAGTTGATTTCCGAGCTTTTCTGACCTTCCTTAGAATTGCTGAAATTTGTCTCGAATTCTGCGAAATCAAACAGAAACTGGTGTAGAATCAATAATTTGGCAAATAAACATAAACTACATAGATTCTGTACTATCTTGACCCAAATGAATGAAATGTATGCAGAAATCGATATAAAAGTTACTGTAAAACATGGCAGATTCAGCTCACAACAAACACCCCATACTTAAGCTTGCTTGTCCTCAAGCAATACTTTTAATTGTCATTCAGGGGAAGAAATCAAAACTCTCAACCTATTAGATTCACTGCCATATGTCTCTGCAATCAATTACCATCCTCGAAAAGGTACTTGTGTCACAAATTCATGTATGTGCAATTAAAAAGCAACAACTACTCATAAAAGGAGGGTTATACCAAAAACAATTTATGAGACAAAGCATTAATAATCAAGAGGACTTTAATTTAAGCTCAAATAAGGAGTAGATTTGGTAAAAGGTTAAAGGTGGGCAATTTTTGGCAATGTGGTGTTTTTGATCCGGGGAAATGGAGTATTTCCAAACTTGAATTTCCACATTCCTTCTCTGTGAGATTCATCACCTTTCGTAATGCTTTTATCCATAATAATGCTTTTACCTCTCTGGCCTCAGCACTGCCTTCTCGCGAGTCGCAAACATGGGTGTCATGAATGGCGTCGGATACTTAGTGCTTTGGACTCCTCACAATGTGTCCCATCTCTCCAAACTATTATCTCAGAGAGCAGGGTCAATCTACCTTTATCTCCTGAGGTGATTGGATTTTCTTTCACTCAATAAATTTTCCATATATTTCAAATAATTTCCTTCCAAACTCCGAATATGACAATAATGACACAATCACCATATAACATCTCCATAATGTAATATCATTCTCAACATAATCCCCGGATAAGGTAAAGAATGGCAAATATTTAGAACATGTGGAGCAATAATTGAAATAAGGCATATTATGGCTTTTGTGATGCATAAGCATAGGTAAGGCTAGGATTTTAAACAATGAGCATTATATGGAAATATAAAGTCCTCCATCATCTTATCATGCAATATGTCAAAAGCAACTTCAAATTTTACCTCCTTTCATGGTTTTCATCAAAATATGCATTTCATTGTAACTTCCCTTTACTAGGCAATTTCATGCTATATCTCTAATGAATCCAATTTTGCATCGTTGAGTTCAATATAAAACGTCCATGACATTAACCAAAATTTTCAATGGGGGTCATTTTTTCAATTTTTTTTGGAAAACATGCATATAAGCACATAAATCAATAATGCATTCCAAAATAGCCATGTAGCAATTCAAGAAATAAATTCCAAATATGCACAAATAATGTCAAATATGGAAAATATGCATAAAGTAAGCCCTTCCCCCACCCCATACTTAAACATTACAGTGTCCTCACTGTATAAAATTAAATAGAAACAAGAGTAAAGGAAGGAACTCACAGGATAAAACATCGAGGAAGGCGGATCAGTGGATGTCGAGTAGAGGTGCTTGTCGATCTCGAGTACAAAGTACTCGATATCGAGTAGCTTTGTCTGCGTCCAGTGGTTTCTGAAGTCGATGAGCTCTAGTGGCTTGTCGATCTCGAGTTGGCCTATTCGATATCGAGTAGTGTATGGGCTGCTCCTTCTTGTCGTCGTCGACTTGGCCTTCGTCGATTTTGACTGTTGTTCAAGGACTCCTTCTTTCCACTTTTAGCGACCTTTATATGCCTCGCCGACCTGAAAGTGTTATACTAAAACAAGACTATCCATATGAATTATTCTTAAAGACATAAAACCAAAACCCAAAAATAAAAAGTTCAAAAGTCCCAAAAAAGTCTATGTACAAGCTCTAGATTTTATAGTCGCTAGGCCGACTTTCCATTTAGCTCAAGGTGGCATTTGTAGGGCCCATGTAGCTTGGGCCTCAAATAGGACTCCATTCTTGTCCATCAGCTGTAGTCCTCCAGAATGGATCTTGTTCACCACGAAAGGTCCCATCCGCTTCTTGGTGAATTTGTTGGGAAACCAATGATCCTTTGATTTAGAGACATAGAGCTTGTCTCCAACTTCATACTCCTTGGGCTCATCATTGGAAATCCTACATAAGCGCACATACCAAGGCAAACCTCTCCCATGTATAGAGAGGTCTTTAATGGAAATAGGAGAAGAAAGATCCATACCTTGGCTTACCTTCGCAGAGACGGAATCGGGAACCACGGTGTTTGGTCGATCTCGACTAGGGCTAGTCGATCTCGACGAGGTTTCAGGTCCTGGTGGTGGGCTGCTCGCGGGTGCAGAAGCTGGTGAAGTCTAGGGCTGGTCGACATAGAGTGGACTACTCGATCTCGAGTAGGACTCTGCTCCTGGTGGCTTCATCGTCGAGGAAGACGGAGCTGGAACAGCAAGGTGGTGGTCGACATCGAGTACCGTACTCGATCTCGACAAGGGTTCGGGTTTTTGAGTCGTCAGCGTCGAGGAAGGCGAAGCCGAGACAGCAGAGTGGTGGTCGACATCGAGTACCGTACTCGAGATCGAGGAGGACTCGGCTTCCGTCTGGCTGCTCGACGATGCTGGTGCTGGTAGAGGCTCCTTGGTTTGGTCGAGATCGATTAGGGTCCTCGATGTCGAGGAGTCTTGGTCGACCTTGACCCCATACTTGGTTCCTGTCAAGGCATCCGAAAAATAGTTAGTCCATAACGACAAACCTTGGTCTGTGTCAATTGGATTTTCCGTTTTCTCCTTTAGGATTGCCATGATCTCCTCCACTTGGGCCTCCATGTCCCTTTTTTCCAGCTCCTCAGGGGTCATATTTCTGACCTTGGGTTCCCCGCAGGTGATGTAGCCAGCTGATATAGATTTTACCTCTTCCATTGGACATGTATGCCTTTTAGTTTTATTAAAGGAATTTTCAATTACCTCATCGCTGATGTTGAATCTGAGCACTCCTTTCCTTACGCTTATGTTGGCATCCACCGTCGCCAAGAAGGGTCTTCCTAGAATAATTGGACAAGCAGGATCCTCTTGCATATCAACAACTAGGAAATCAGCAGGGACAAAGAATTTACCTACTAGTACTGGCACATTGTCAACCATGCCTGTTGGAATGACCACTGTGTTGTTGGCCATATAAAGTCTAGCATCCACAGGCTCTAGGGCACCTATCTTAATTTTGGACCAAATTGTTAAAGGCATTATACTCACACTAGCTCCAAGATCACATAAGGCATTAATTTTGTATGGACCAAATCCAATGGTTATAGCAAACTTACCTGGATCTGGCCTCTTCTCCAATATGTCCAGATGGATGCATTCCTCTATAATTTCAGATATTGATCGCTTTTTGCTCAGAATCTCCTTCAGGAACTTGACATAGGATGGCATTTCATTGAGAGCTTCTGTGAAAGGGATGGTGACGTTGAGCTTCTGAAGCATCTTGATGGACCGCTGAAATTTCTTTTCTACCGGGTCCTTTAGAGATTTTGTGGGGAAATGCAGCTTCTTTTTCTGATTCGGAGCCAGAACAGACGTTGGAGGTGCTGCAGCTTTCTCGACGTCGACTTGGGGCTCCTCGACATCGACCAGCTCCTTCTCGATCTCAACCAGACTAGGTGATGTCGAGTTGCTGTGTAGTGCAGACGAGGGCCTTTGAAGTTTCTCCTCGAGATCGACGAGGCCCTCCTCAAGATCGACTACAGTGTTGTCGATGTCGACTTGCTGTTCTTCGTTGTTCTGCTACTTTCCGACCTCTGGCTCTTGCAGTTGATGGCCGCTTCTGAGTTTTACAGCAGCGATGTGTCCAGTCTTTCCTTTAGGATTTGGTTCTGAAGATCCAAGGAGCGCACCTGACTGTCTGGGGATTCCTGCTTCTAGCTGACCAATCTGTGTAACAACTGATTTTCGCCATATATCAATTTCCCCAAGCCTAGAGTTGACACCTTGCATCTGAGTGTAGACGGAGTTGAAGGACTGCTTAGTTTCTGAGTGATTCCTCCGTATTTCCTCCAGGACTGTCTGTATATCATCCCTTTTCTGGTCTATTTCCGGATGTCCTGGAGCTCTGTAGGGCTGGGGGTTCCTAGGGACACCTTGGTTCCATTGCGGTTGCTGAAATCTTTGGTCCCCCATGTAGCGATTGGACCCCCCTACGTAAGCAACCTCCTCGTGGTGTTCTGCCATCCTGACTTGCTCTGTGTGTGGGCACTCAGGAGTGGTGTGCCGATGCGATCCACATTCAATGCAAGGTTGGTTGACAGAAAGATACTTTACTTGCTTGAGGAGCTTCTTATTCTGATCTCTGTAGTACTACTCCCTAACATCTGGATCGATCTCCTTGGGGGCCTCATATAGGGGCATGGAAGGCGCTGGCCTGGCGTAGGGGGTCTCTTCATAAGTTGCAGTAGAGCCATACTTGTTGTCGTAGTTGGTGAGCTTGTCTAGCACACCCCATGCGTCACTTGGCGGCATTATCAGATACTCATAGCGAGTATAATGGTTGATTCTGTCCTTAGTAATTTGATCAAGAGAATTAAAGAAGATCTCTTGAATGACGTAGGGTGGATGTCCATGAGTATGGCAAGATCATAGAAGTTCTTTGTAGCGCTCCCATGCCTTTGCCAGCGGTTCCCCTTGCTTCTGTTTGAAGGCGGTGATTTTCTGGCGGAGATGTGCTGTTTTGGTAGGTGGGAAGAATTTATTCAGAAATTCTTGCTCTACTTGGGCTCAGGTTGTGAGTGATCTTGCTTTCAGCCCTTCAAGCCATTTCAGCGCAGGCCCAGCGAGAGACCAACGAAAAGCTTTCATCTTGACATATTCCAGGGTTGTACTTTCAGCAAGAGTACGGCACATGTCAGAAAAATTGGTAATATGTTCAAGAGAACACTCATTAAATCTGCCATAGAAAGCATTATTTTTAAGCTCTATAAGAAATTGAGTGCGAATTTCAAAAGAGTTATCAGGGATTAGAATCGCCGATTCAGGCACAACGAGAGTGGGATGCATATAATCCTCTGCAGTGGTTGGGAACTGGGCAAGCTCAGCTTCTTCTTGCTCCCTTGCTGCTTTCCCAGTGGCGATAGCAGCATCTTTAGCGGCCAATTCCCTTGTAAGCCTTGCGATCAGCTGTTCCTATGTCCCTGTAGCTCTCATGGCTCTTTGCAGTTTAGCTCTGATGTGTAGAAGGCGTTCCGGATCGTCTAAGGCGTCAAACTCAGGCGTTTGACCAGAACAGCGCATATACCTGCGAAGTAACTCAAAGAAAAAGTGAGAACTGACTACCTAAGGTGCGAATGATAGCTTCCCCGGCAACGGCGCCAATTTGTTGTTGAAGGAGGATGGTCAAGTATGAAATAAATATAAAGTATAGATCATACTGACTTCCCTGTCAAAGCAAATAAATACAAGACTTCCTCCCGTTATAGTAGAAGGTTGTCAGGATCGAATCCACGAGGAAGCACGTCAGCAGTTCTTAGGTAGCAACAGATCTCACAAACAAGCAACAGAAAGACATAAATAAAAGTAGAAAAGACAAAGCAAAACAGAAAATAAAGCAAAGCAACAGACGTACTCGATCTCGACAAAAGTCTACTCGAGATCGACAACAGCAAATCGACAGAAACTGAAAAATCGACAACAAAAGCAGAAACTCTACTCGACCTAGACAAGACCGTACTCGAGATCGACTAAGGCCTACTCGATCTCGACGAGCTCCTCCTCTGTATCGACTAGAAAGACAGAAACTTAAATTGTAAATTTTGAACCCAAAACTCAGATTTCCGACGAAATAAATTCAATATATAAAAGACTTCCAAAGCCAGGGTATCAACACCACAACGATAACCATGCAAAGTAACACATAAAGGCATAAAAGATCATGCTTTCCATCAAACAACTTTCGTTATTAACAAATAGGCATATAGAGGCTTTCGCATAAACCCTAATTGTTACTAACCTTTTTCACATAATTAATCCAAGTTGCATTAAGATCACTTTCGCTTCAATAACACAAACAAGAATCATCTTCAACTCTCGCAAAAGAATCATGCTCATAGGAATAGAAGACGAATTGCATAAAAAGATCTGACCTTTACCGCATCACCTCACATGGCCACCGTCGGGCTCACCCCAGCCCCAGAAGTGGGTGGACTACTCACGCCTCATCGCAATAGCAGACATTGATGTATAAAAAGAAACTTGCATTAAACTATATTCAAAGCCTTTACAATCCCGGCAATCAACCTTCGCTGAACGCCAAAACCTTAAAAACCTTAGAACTCCTAAAACTTCTCTGTGGAACTACTTCTCTCTGACTGAAATTGAATTAATGAAAAACCAGCCCCTAGGGCTTTATTTATAACCTTCTATTCCTTGCTAATCAAGGATAGAATCTCCTATCTATATCTAAAATTATATCTAAAAGCTTTAATGATAAATAAAAGCAATAAAGGAATTTAATCTAAAGGGAAAAGATAAATCTAAACTAGGTAAGATGTCTTCATGTTGATAGATGTTCCTTCCATAGATAAAACTTGAAAGATCTCGGCCTACTCGACTTCCTTCGTGCCCAAGGAATCCCAATTCAACTTGGACTGCTCAAACCGCGTAACGCGGCTCCGGACATGGCTAGTCGATCTCGACCAGACTCTACTCGAGATCGAGTACGGTGGTCGTCGACTTGGTCTGGCTGGGCTTCTCGGGTGGCTCTGCTCGACAAGCTCGGACAAGGCTCCTGAGCGTCGTCGATCTCGACTAAGCAACTCGAGATCGAGTAGAGTGTGCGGCCTTGTGTGGTCGAGCAGCTTCTCCTCGACATGGACTCGGACTGGTGTCAAGGTTTACTCGAGCTCGACAAGGATCTCCTCGAGATCGAGTAGAGCTGCTCGGCGTTTTCGTCCTCGGCTTCTCGGCTTGTCTCATCTCGTCGACTCCGGGTGTGGCATACAGGCTTTGTCGACCTCGACTAGTGGTACTCGAGATCGAGTGGGCTTCCGGAGTCAGGTTGCCTTGGACTTGGTTTCCTCGACTAGGCTTTGTCGACCAAGTCTGCTCGGACTCTCTACTCGAGATCGAGTAAGGTGTACTCGACATCGAGTAGCTCTGGCTTCAGCTTGGTTTGTCCTGGTTCTGTACTCTCGGACTTTCGACTTCCGTAGTTGTTTTCCGAGCTTTTCTGACCTTCCTTAGAATTGCTGAAATTTGTCTCGAATTCTGCGAAATCAAACAGAAACTGGTGTAGATTCCATAATTTGGCAAATAAACATAAACTACATAGATTATGTACTATCTTGACCCAAATGAATGAAATGTATGCAGAAATCGATATAAAAGTTACTGTAAAACATGGCAGATTCAGCTCACAACAGACGTCGACCACCATCTCGATCAAAGAAGTCGTGGTCGAGGAGAATAGCCTCCTTGAAAGCTGCACAACACTCGATGTTGAGTAATGGTAGTCGAAGTTGACTAACTCTACTCAAAGTCGACTACATCATCTCGAGATCGACCACTTCTGTGCACACATCATCACTCGATTCCGACGATCTGCACACCTGTCTGGTGAGTTTCTTTCTTTACCCTTGTTTTTTATATAGTGAGGACATTTTAATGTTTGAGTATGGGGTAGGGGAATGGCTTACTTCATGCATATTTGACATTATGGGTGCATATTTTAAGTATGTTTTTTGAATTGCTTATACAAGACTACTTTGGATTTCCTATTTTATGTGATTACATGCTTGTTTTCCAAATTTATAAAAATCACCCCCATTAAATTTTTTTTATTAGTGTCATGGAAGCTCAAAATTCAACTCGATAATGCAAAATTAGATTCATTAGAGATATAGCATGAAATTGCCTAGTAAAGGGAAGTCACAATGAAGTGCATTATTTTCTTGAAACCCATGAAAGAAGGTAAAATTTGAAATTGTTTTTGACATGTTGCGTGATAAGAGGATGGAGGACTTTATATTTTTCATATAATGCACATTGTTATATCCCAGCAATACCTATACTTATGCATCACAAAAGCCATATTAAGCCTTATTTCATATTTTCTCCACATGATCTAAATATTGCCCATTCTTTACCTTATTTCCATCTAGGGATTATGTTGAGAATGAAAGCTACATTTTGGAGATTATTATATGGTTGTGTTGTTGTTATATATCGTTATTGGAGTTTGGCAAGAAAATTTCAAATATTATGGAAAATTTAATGAGTGAAAGAAAATCCGGTCACCTTAGGAGATAAAGGTAGATCGACCATGCCTGCATCGAGATAATAGTTCCGCAGGATGGGACACCAAGGTGAGGAATCCAAAGCACTGAGTATCCGGGGTCATTCATGACACTCATGTTTGCGACTCGCGATAAGGTAGTGCTGAGGTTAGATAGGTAAAAGTATAATATTGAAAAAAGCATTGAGTGAATGAGCGAAAGGTGAGAAATCAAAGGAAGAAGGAATGTGGTATGAAAGTTTGGAAAGTACTCCATTTCCCCGGATCATTACCACCACATGGCCAAAAATTGCCCACCTTTAGTCTTTTACCAAACTACTCCTTATTGAGCTTAAATTAAAGTCCTTTTGATTATTAATGCTTTTTTCACGAATGAATGTTTTTGCATAACACTCCTTTTATGTGCGAAGTTGCTTTTATGCACAGGCATGGATTTGTGACATTAGTACCTTTTCGAGGATGGTAACTGACTACAGGGACATATGGAAATGGATCTATGATCTTGAGAGTTGAATTCTTCCCCTGAATGACCATTTAAAGTATTGTTTGAGGACAAGCAAGCTTAAGTATGGGGTGTTTGTTGTGAGCCTATTTCGCTATGTTTTATACATACTTTTATATCGATTTCTGCACGCATTTCATGCATTTGGGTTAGAATAGCACATATTCTATGTAGTTTACACTTATTTGCCAAATTATGGAGTCTACACTAGTTTCTGTTTAATTTCAAATAAATCGAGGCAATTTACAGCAATTCGTAGAAAGGATGAAAAGCTCGAAGTCAACTACAGAAAGTTCAAGGTCAAGGAGAAAATTAACCAGGACAAATCGAGCAAGAAACAAGGAAGGATCAACTCGACACTACTGGTCGATATCGAGTACACGAGCCCAGATTACACGAAGTCGAGCAGACCACTCGAGGAACCAGAGCTACTCGACGTCGACTGTTGCAGTAATCAAAGTTGAGTACACCCGTCGGGTCCAGAACGTGCCCGAGCTCGAGTGCAACCCAGGAGAAAAATTCTAGTCGACGTCGACTAATTTTAGTCGAAGTCGAGTACTATCCAGACGAGTCCGAGTCCGAGATCGAGTGGAGAAGAGAAGATAGAGTACTTGCAAGAGAAGATTTGTGGAATTCTATCCATCCACATGAAGATCTATCAAGTCGAAGAGGGATCTATCCACAATAGTCCTAGTTTCCTTGTAGATTTATTTCCTTTATCAATTAAGTTTTATCTTCTGTTTTTAGATAGAAAGTTTTAGATATAGATATAGTTGTTCCTTTCTAGATTAGCTACATGAAACACTATAAATAAAGCCTTAGGAGCTGAGTTTTATTCATTCCATTTCACACACAATTAGTTACATATAAAGGTAGGAGAGAGAGAGAGAGAGAGAGGTTTTGGCCGAGAAGAGTTGGAGTGTTGAGAGACGTTTTGGCTTCGATCGGTTGAAAGTTTTGGTTATTTTTAATGCAACTTATTTTCCTGAAATTATTGATGCGTTTATTAATGATGAAGAGTGAGCAGTCACCCAACTTCTAGGGTCGGGGTGAGCCTGACAGTAGCCATGTAAGGTAATGCGCTAAAGGTACAATCTTTTGATGCGATTTCGTCTTCTATCCCTACGAGCATGATTCTTTTGCGAAAGTTGAAGGTGATCCTTGTTTGTGTTATTGAAGCGAAAGTGATCTCAATACAACTTGGATTAATTATGTGAAAAAGGGTTAGTAACAATTAGGGTTTATGCGAAAGCCTCTATATTCCTATTTGTTAATGACGACAATTATTTGATGAAAAGGCATGATTTTTTATACCTTATGCATTATTTTATATTGTTATCGTTGTGGTGTTAAAACCCTGATCTTGGAAGTATTTTAGTTTATTGATTTATTTCCTATCTATTTCGTGTTTACATTTGTTTTTGTTCGAAAAGTTACGTTTTTTCGGTTCTGTTCCACTCGACTTCGACTACATCTAGTCGAGATCGAGTACGCCTTGTCGACGTCGAGTACTGTAGCACTCAAGATCAACCACTTTGCTTTCGTCTTTGCATTTCTTTGTTTTTGTTTGCTTCTGTTTGCAGTTTATGTTCAACTGAGTAGTCAACGTCGAGGCCACTTAGTCGACGTCGAGTGCTTCCTGAGTCAATTTCGAGGGTTTCTGAACTGAAAAGACGGATGCCAACACGCATCCTCGTGGATCGATCCTGACTCCCATCTCTCTAAATCTCTCGCTCGATTGAATGGCCTTTCATAATTGAATTAAGTCGATTCTTTACCGTTAGAACCTTGTTGAGAGATTTACTTGTAACAACTCAGATTCTACTGCTGGATTTTCGGAGCTACTGAGCATTTAAACTTCAAATCATGCAAAAGTAAATTCTAGAAACATCCAATGAGATATGTATGCTGCCAAGATAAAATTTTCATGTGAAAATTTTTGAGGATTAAATCATAATTGAATTGTGGCCAAATAATACCTTATCTAAATGATTTAACTAGATATCTTAGATTTAAATATACTTTAACTCTAAGCAAAATATGTGTAATATGCACATTATATATCGAATTTGTCTAAGCTACAATACCTTATACTTTTGTCTTTCATCAACCTGCAAAATAGATATTATAGCATATGAATTTCATCAAGGGAGTTAATAGAGGTCATGGGATTGATTTATCTTTATCTTGTATCTTTTTATCCTTACCCTTTATAAATACCTTTCATCTTCTATCTTTCACCACTTTCTGAAACTTTGGCCTCAAGCAACACAAAAACCCTAAAACCTTCCTACTAAAATCCCAAATTTCATAACCCTAAATCCTTGAGTTTCAATCAAAAAGCCTGATTTTTTCAAACTCATCATCATCCAATCATCCCATCTTCATCCTTAAACCACAAATTTCATCCCTTACTACCCATCGCCCACCTAATTCAAATCCAATTCCTAAACCCCCACCAAAATCAATCTTTTTCACCATTATACCCATCCTTTTCACAAAAAGAAGGCTTTGAAACTAAGTTTGGTACTTCAAGAAAACAATTGGAAGAAATTTGGACGTCCGGACAGCGACGTTAAAATTCGAAGTCTGGGTTCTGGTGTCACAGGCGCCTTCCGCTATCGCAGAGAGGTCATTTTCTTGGTTTTTTGTGAGTTCTCTTGCTTTCTTCACTTATTTTGTGCTCTATGGAAGTGTGCTCAGATCTGATTATGCCTAAATATTTTGATGGGATGGAAAAGGCTTGTTAGGATAAGCTTGGTAATTGAATTTATGCACAAACTAAGTTTTTCAATTTGGATGCCTTTAGACGTCTTGGTTTGTTGGATTGTGTCGTGGAATTGCATGAGCATAGTGGATTGAGAGGATTTGTGAGCAAAAGTGCACCCACTTATCCATATTTAGTCAAGGAGTTTTCGATAACTTTAGAGGTGTGGTCTTCTAGCGACATTTGTTTCAAATTGATGGGGAGGCAGTGTTTTGCTACGAAGAGTTCTTTTGATTGTGCTTTTGGCATAGATAAGAAATGTTTTGCAGCTTGGGAGACCACCATGAATGCGCTCAGAATAGGTGAATTCTAGAAAGAGTTGACTAGTATGCATGAGGGATTCAAGGGTGGTGAGTTTGATGACATGATTACACACCCGGCTCTTCGACACTGTCTCAGGGTATTAGGTTCGAAGTTATTTGATGTTGAGGGTTCGAGAGTTGTTGCGATGGGGATGGTTGACTTGCATATTGTTTGACCCTAGAGGCGACAATCATTCCTGATTCGGTGCTGTTGTTTCTTGAAGCATGTGAGAGGCTGCTCGAGAACCGCTATCAGAACCGCCCATTGACTATTAAATTTGGATGCATGATCACCCTTGTAGCATACTACTATGGAGTTGATATTAGTTCCCTGAGTCCTGAGAGATCTTTCTTCATCACCTTATATGTGGATATGCTAGTGTTAGAGCGCATGATTGAGATAGTGCAGCTACCACATGCCACTGAGGGTTTCCATTGGTTATCTGGACCTTGCGAGACACACCACCAGTATCTCCATACCGTCCTACCTAGAGGCCCCACGCTAGCTAATTTTCGAATGCACCATATAGAACCCGATGAAGAATTAATGAGATCCGTTGGTTTGATGACTAACTCTGAGAGTGAAACTGATGAGAAGCAAATAGAGTTGTCGGTCAGTCCTGACACTACACGCATTATAGATCTGGAGAGCAGATTGAAAGACTTTGAGGCACAACAAGTAGCTCGATTTCAGGAGTTGGTCTAGGCTCAGAGTGCCCTTAGAGAAAAGATCGACAAGCTCCAGGGCATCCTTATTATCCTTTTGAGTCAGCTTCGCCATCAGTCTGGATTCCACCCTCCGTCTGCCCAGTGATTGGTTAGTTATCCCTTCCTTCACCTTTGGTTTATTTCATTGTTCTTTTTGTTTATGTATTGAGGACAATGCAATATTTAAGCGTGGGGGATGTGGTTTATGTTAGTTAGATCATGTTTATGATTTCAGTTTCATGTTTTGTTTAAAGTTGTTATCATGCATCATGTTTATGTTTATTGTTGTTATTAAAATCAAAAATGAAAAAAAGAATTGAAAAATGTCAAAATTTCAAAAATATCATGCATTGCATACATATGTCTTATTCAAATACTCATCTAGCTTATTTTTTCCTCTATTTCATTTTATCATGATCATATACATCCCATGGAATTTTTGATGATTTAACCTTGTCTTGAAAACTTGTTTTTATGTGAGATATGATTTGGTATATATAATTGAGCATGTATGATCTAAATTCCTGACATGATTGAGATCCCAAAAAAAATTTATCCTAGTGTGAAATTTTGGCCTTATAGAGATTACATATATATTCCCTTTTGCTTTTTTTTTTTGTGTGAATTACTCTTCTTATGCATTTATCTCTGAGTATTGACATGGTTATTTGCTATTGAGGCCGATTATACACATGATCATTGCTTATGAGTTGTATATGGTCAAGGCACCTTTTAGCCTTTATTTATACATACCTATCTTATGTTATATCTTTTCTTGAAGCCAATTTGAGCCTTTAGCCTTTTTCTTTAAAGCTCCACAAATTTCATGTTTCCTTGCCTATGATAAGCCTGAGCCTTCCGGGAATCATGATTTAGAGTTGGTTATGGATGATCATTTTGATTTGAGAAGATAAGCTATGGTTCGTACTTATGTTGAGAGATTTTGAAAAATATATAATGTTTTGTGCTTATTTATCCTCATATTTGTATTTCATGCATATGACTAAAAAAAGCGAAAAGACAAGAAAAAATTTCGACAAATAAAAAAAAGAAAAAAAGGTAGAAAAGAAGAAGAAAAATTGATAGAATAAGAGCCTTGTTTATTTATTATTGCATATGAGAGTTGGATAAATTTTTATTTTGAGAGTTATGTTTGTTGTGAGCCTAATTCGCCATGTTTTATAGTCACTTTTATATCGTTTTCTGCATACATTTCATACATTTGGGTTAGAATAGTACACATTCTATGTAGTTTATGCTTATTTGCCAAATTATGGAATCTACACCAGTTTCTGTTTAATTTCACAAAAAACGAAGCAATTTACAACAATTCTGAAAAGAAAGGAAAAGCTCGAAGTCAACTACGGAAGTCTGAGGTCAAGGAGCAGCGGAACCAGGACAAATTGAGATGGAAACAAGAAAAATCGACTCGCCAACATCTGGTTGATTTCGAGTATAGTCAAGTCGATTTCCACTCGGACAACCAAGAATCGAGCAGAGCTGAGGAAGTTAGTCGATATCGAGTTTTCTTACTCGATATCGAGTAACCTGAAATTGAGTGAAGACCCCGGAGTCGACGAGGAAGCTGGGAGATAGAAGACAGAAGTCGATGTCGAGGAAGTTAACTCGATATCGAGGAAAAATCAAAGTCGACATGCATCCTAGAGCCGAGATCGACGAAGAAGATGAAGACGGAGAAAAGTTGGTCGATATCGAGGAAACTACTCGATATCGAGGAAACCCCAGGTAGCCGACGTCGGGTAATCCGTTTCTTGTTAAGGTTCTACCCAAAGTCCAATGAAGATATTTTCGAGAACAAATTCCATCAAGATCTATCAAGTGCTATCAAGGAGAAGGAAGATCTATCCACAATTAGATATAATTCCTTTTAGATTTATTTATTTATTTTCATTATTTAATCTTTAGATGAAAGATAGACAGAACTAGATATAGATATAGTTTTCTTTCCTAGATTAGCTTGGAATGAAGGCTATAAATAAATCCTTAGGGGCTTATTTCTACGCATTCAATTTGAGAGGAAGTAGTTACAGAGAGAGAGAGAGAGAGAGAGAGAGAGAGAGAGAGAGAGAGAGAGAGAGGGAGGGAGGGAGAGAGGGAGGGAGGGAGGGAGGGAGAGAGAGAGAGAGAGAGAGAGAGAGAGAGAGAGAGAGCTTGTGGCGAGAGCAAGGTGGAAAGGTGAGAGCGGATTTGGCTTGTTCGGTTGTAAGCTTTCTTTTTAATTTTATTTTAACGCTTATGTTGAGAGATTTTGAAAAATATGTAATGTTACCTACTTATTTATCCTCATATTTGTATTTCATGCATATGACGAAAAAAAGCGAAAAGAAAAGAAAAAATTTCGACAAAAAAAAAAAGAAAAAGTAGAAAAGAAGAAGAAAAATTGATAGAATAAGAGCCTTGTTTATTTATTATTGCATATGAGAGTTGGATAAATTTTTATTTTGAGAGTTATGTTTGTTGTGAGCCTAATTCGCCATGTTTTATAGTCACTTTTATATCGTTTTTTGCATGCATTTCATACATTTGGGTTAGAATAGTACACAATCTATGTAGTTTATGCTTATTTGCCAAATTATGGAATCTACACCAGTTTCTGTTTAATTTCGCAAAAAAACGAAGCAATTTACAACAATTCTGAAAAGGAAGGAAAAGCTCGAAGTCAACTACAGAAGTCTGAGGTCAAGGAGCAGCGGAACCAGGACAAATTGAGATGGAAACAAGAAAAATCGACTCGCCAACATCTGGTCGATTTCGAGTATAGTCAAGTCGATTTCCACTCGGACAACCAAGAATCGAGCAGAGCTGAGGAAGTTAGTCGATATCGAGTTGTCTTACTCTATATCGAGTAACCCGAAATTGAGTGAAGACCCTGGAGTCGACGAGGAAGCTGGGAGATGGAAGACAGAAGTCGATATCGAGGAAGTTAACTCGATATTGAGGAAAAATCAAAGTCGACATGCATCCTAGAGCCGAGATCGACGAAGAAGATGAAGACGGAGAAACGTTGGTCGATATCGAGGAAACTACTCGATATCGAGGAAACCCCAAGTAGCCGACGTCGGGTAATCCGGTTCTTATTAAGGTTCTACCCAAAGTCCAATGGAGATATTTTTGAGAACAAATTCCATCAAGATCTATCAAGTGCTGTCAAGGAGAAAGAAGATCTATCCACAATTAGATATAATTCCTTTTAGATTTATTTATTTATTTTCATTATTTAATCTTTAGATGAAAGATAGACAGAACTAGATATAGATATATTTTTCTTTCCTAGATTAGCATGGAATGAAGGCTATAAATAAAGCCTTAGGGGCTGATTTCGACGCATTCAATTGGAGAGGAAGTAGTTACATAGAGAGAGAGAGAGAGAGAGAGAGAGAGAGAGAGAGAGAGAGAGAGAGAGAGAGAGAGAGAGAGAGAGAGAGAGAGAGAGAGAGAGAGAGAGAGAGAGCTTGTGGCGAGAGCAAGGTGGAAAGGTGAGAGCGGATTTGGCTTGTTCGGTTGTAAGCTTTCTTTTTAATTTTATTTTAACGCTTATGTTGAGAGATTTTGAAAAATATGTAATGTTACCTGCTTATTTATCCTCATATTTGTATTTCATGCATATGACTAAAAAAAGCGAAAAGAAAAGAAAAAATTTCGACAAAAAGAAAAAGAAAAAGGTAGAAAATAAGAAGAAAAATTGATAGAATAAGAGCCTTGTTTATTTATTATTGCATATGAGAGTTGGATAAATTTTTATTTTGAGAGTTATGTTTGTTGTGAGCCTAATTCGCCATGTTTTATAGTCACTTTTATATCGTTTTTCTGCATGCATTTCATACATTTGGGTTAGAATAGTACACAATCTATGTAGTTTATGCTTATTTGCCAAATTATGGAATCTACACCAGTTTCTGTTTAATTTCACAAAAAACGAAGCAATTTACAACAATTCTGAAAAGAAAGGAAAAGCTCGAAGTCAACTACGGAAGTCTGAGGTCAAGGAGCAGCGGAACCAGGACAAATTGAGATGGAAACAAGAAAAATCGACTCGCCAACATCTGGTCGATTTCGAGGATAGTCAAGTCGATTTCCACTCGGACAACGAAGAATCGAGCAGAGCTGTGGAAGTTAGTCGATATCGAGTTGTCTTACTCCATATCGAGTAACCTGAAATTGAGTGAAGACCCCGGAGTCGACGAGGAAGTTGGGAGATGGAAGACAGAAGTCGATGTCGAGGAAGTTAACTCGATATCGAGGAAAAATCAAAGTCGACATGCATCCTAGAGCCGAGATCGACGAAGAAGATGAAGACGGAGAAAAGTTGGTCGATATCGAGGAAACTACTCGATATCGAGGAAACCCCGAGTAGCCGACGTCGGGTAATCCGATTCTTGTTAAGGTTCTACCCAAAGTCCAATGGAGATATTTTCGAGAACAAATTCCATCAAGATCTATCAAGTGCTATCAAGGAGAAGGAAGATCTATCCACAATTAGATATAATTCCTTTTAGATTTATTTATTTATTTTCATTATTTAATCTTTAGATAAAAGATAGACAGAACTAGATATAGATATAGTTTTCTTTCCTAGATTAGCTTGGAATGAAGGCTATAAAGCCTTAGGGGCTTATTTCTACGCATTCAATTTGAGAGGAAGTAGTTACATAGAGAGAGAGAGAGAGAGAGAGAGAGAGAGAGAGAGAGAGAGAGAGAGAGAGAGAGAGAGAGAGAGCTTGTGGCGAGAGCAAGGTCGAAAGGTGAGAGCGGATTTGGCTTGTTCGGTCGTAAGCTTTCTTTTTAATTTTATTTTAACGCAAAGTTATTTCCTTTTGTTATTAATGTCTTTATTCATGATGAAGAGCGAGTAGTCCACCCACTTCTAGGGTCGGGGTGAGGCCGACGGTAGCCATGTCATGTGATGCGGTAAAGGTTTGATCTTTTTATGCAATTCGTCTTCTATCCTTATGAGCATGATCCTTTTGCGAAGGTTGAAGGAGATCCTTGTTTGTGTTACTGATGTGAAAGTGATCTTAATACAACTTGGGTTAATTATGTGAAAAGGGTTAGTAACAATTAGGGTTTATGCGAAAGCCTCTATATTCCTATTTGTTAATAACGAATGTTATTTGATGAAAAGCATGATCTTTTATGCCTTTATGTGTTATTTTGCATGGTTATCGTTGTGGTGTAGAAACCCTAATCTTAGAAGTCTTTAGTTTATTGATTTATTTCATAAAAAATCATGTTCTGTGTTACGAAAAGTTGCAAATTTAAGTTTCTATTGTTACTCGATTTCGAGAAGTTTAGTCGACATCGAGGTATCTTGTCGACGTCGAGTAAAGTTTATCGAGGTCGAGTTGAGTTTATTGAGTTTTGTTTCTGTTAGTCGATTTTGACTAATTGTTGGTCGATTTTCATACTCGATATCCAGTTACAGTAGTCAATATCGACGAAAAATTATTGCTTTGCTTTATTTTCTACTGTTATCTGTTATTTCTATCTATCTGTGAGATTTGCCGCTACCTGAGATCTGCCGACACGCTTCATCGAGGATCGATCCTGACTTCCCGCTGCTACATCAGGAGGAGGTCTCGTAATCATTTGCGTGGGCACGAATCTGGTTTGATCTAAAAGGAGGCCGAGATCGAGTCGAGAAGCTGAAGAGGAAAATCACAGGTCGATATCGAGTGACCCAAGTCGATATCGACTTGACCAACAGTGGCCGATTTTGAGCTAGTCCGAGTTCTAATCAATGTTCTATCCAAAGTCCAATGGAGATATCCACAAGATCAAATTCAATCAAGATCTATCAAGATGGAAGAGATATTTATCTACTTTAGATATAGTTCATTTTAGATTTATTTCCTTTATTTCCAATTTTAATCTTTAAATAATAGATAGATAGATATAGATATAGATAGATTATTCTTTCCTATATTATCTAGGGAATTAACACTATAAATAAGGCATTAGGGAGCTGATTTTCATTCATTCAAGCAAAGCCGTCTTCGGGCGCAAGGAGAGAGAGAGGAGGCGAGACAGGAGAGAGGAGAGAGAGAGAGAGAGAGAGAGAGAGAGAGAGAGAGAGAGAGAGAGAGAGAGAGGAGACGAACGGCTGTAAGTTTAAGTTTTATTTTGAATGTTAAAGTTAGTATCTTTTATTATGTCTTGTTTCTAATTTCCTTCTTCTAGGGTTGGGGTGATCCCAACATAGTTATGTGTGTTTGATTTATAAATCCATGAATTTATATGTCTTTATCATCATCTACCTATGTGCTTAATCCTTTGCGACAGTCGAGGACAATTCCATATTTGCAATTATGAAGAGAAAGTGAATTAATTATTAATTTGGATAGTAATTAGGCTTTGCTTGCGAAAGTTGGTTGATCCTAATTAAGAAAAGGGTAGTAACACTTAGAGTTTATGTGAAAGCCTCTATATTCCTGTTTGTTAATAACGAAAGTTATTTGATATTAAGCATGCTTCTTTATGTGATTATAATCTACACATATGTTTATTGTTGTGGTGATCCCTAACCTTGGAAGTTTGCATCTTTATTTATTTTATTTCATTATTTTTATCCTGCAAAGTTACCTGACACCGACCAACTCTTCTCCTATCATTCCCTCGACATCGATCAAGTCTTAGTCGACGCCGACAGCCACCCTCATCACCTCTTCCCGCTATCCCTAAACCCCAAAACACACTAAACCTAGAACCGCTGATTTCTCTCCTGAGGACGAACCTGACTCCCCTATACTATAGCGGGGTCTTGGCTATAAATTTACTTGGTCGAGAAACCCTCTCGTCAAATTGGCGCCGTTGTCGGGGAGATATCAATCGCGCCGAGTTTAATTGTGTTTAAAGGTTCAGAAAATCCCATCCCTTCTTCTAACCCTATCACATACCCTACCACCACCTACCTCGCCGGTACCAACTGGGTGCCAAGCTTTTGCTACTAATTTGTGTTCTTGATTTTGATTTGAAAGCTTAGGTACAAGGATGGAAGACTTTGTCGAAGGGAATCCTGCATGGGAAGAATGGTTTCAAGATTTGAGACGGAGAAATAGGATCGCAGTGGAGGAGGCACGATTAAAGGAAATAGCCCGGCTGAAAGACAAAATTGGAAGGCTTGATGCTTCCATTCAGTCTAAAGGACCATGCCCTCCTCTCGATGAGCCAATTGACCCACTCGATGTCGACAACCAGGTATGTCCTTCCTCGAATTTCATTCCTACTTTGCTACCTATTGTTGATGAATCATATGAAGGATCCCAAGGCGAAATAGCACTAGAAAGGAAGAAGTTGGACATTGTTGACCAGGGCATCCCAAGATTAATTTTACCTTACAAGGTGAAGGCTATCCCCGATAATTTTTAGCAACCGATGTTCATATTCAAGTATGGGGTCCTAGCAAAGTGGCATGAAGCTCCGCATGATGAGGTGGAAATATCTCCCCCCACTCCACTGTTTTGTTGTGGTGGAGACGCACAAACAAATCAACATATGAAGCGGAAGAGGTATGATGATAAGGTATGTATATTTTCTTTATATCTTCCCTTATACATGCTAGCTCGAGCGTCCACTCGGGGAGGCTTAAGCTTCCTCATACGATGCCCCCAGATGACATCCCATGCTTCCCACCACCGGAGGAACCACCAGATCCACCTATACCTCTGGAAAAAGATGAGTCAGACTAATGCTTAATGGAGAAGTCGGCCTAGCGACTATAAAATCTAGAGCTTGTAAATACATAATTACTTTTTGGGGATTTTTGGACATTTTTGCTTTTGTTTTTGGTTTTGGACATTATTTTCTATTGTGGGTATTTCTCTTCTAATTTTTTTCAGGGACAAGGAAGAAAACAAGGAGTAGAAATTGAGTACAGTAGGTCGATATCGACCAAGTAAACTAAAAATCGACCAGGACCAGCAACATTTGCACTCGATTTTTGACATCCTGCACATCTGTCTAGTGAGTTTCTTTCTTTACCCTTATTTTATATTCAGTGAGGACACTGTAAAATTTAAGTATGGGGTGGGGGAATGACTTACATTATGCATATTTAACTTTATTTGACAATATTTGTGCATATTTTTAAAGTTTATATCTTGAATTGCTTAAACATGGCTACTTTGGATTTCATATTTTATTTATGTGCTTATATGTATGTTTTCCAAAGATTATTAAAACCACCCCCATTGAAAATTTTGATTAGTGTCATGGAAGTTATATTGAACTCGACGATGCAAAATTGGATTCATTAGAGATATAGCATGAAATTGCCTAGTAAAGGGAAGTCACAATGAAGTGCATATTTTCTTGAAAACCATGGAAGGAGGTAAAATTTGATGTTACTTTTGACATGTTGCATGATAAAATGATGGAGGACTTTATATTTCCATATAATGCTCATATGTTTATATCCTAGCCTTACCCATGCTTATGCATCACAAAAGCCATATTATGCCTTATTTCAATTATTGCTCCACATGATCTAAATATTGCCTATTCTTTACCTTATTTCCTATCCGGGGATTATGTTGAGAATGGTGTTACATTTTGGAGATTACTATATGGTTGTTGTGTTGTTATTATTATTGGAGTTTGGTAGGAAATTGAAAAAAATATATGGAAAATTTAATGAGTGAAAGAAAATCCAATCACCTCAGGAGATAAAGGTAGATTGACCCTGCTCGCTGAGATAATAGTTCGGCGAGATGGGACACAAGGTGAGGAGTCCAAAGCACTAAGTATCCGGGGCCATTCATGACACTCATGTTTGCGACTCGCGAGAAGGCAGTGCTGAGGTTAGAGAGGTAAAAACATAATATTGAAAAAAGCAATGAGCGAATGAGAGAAAGGTGAGAAATCAAAAGAAGAAGGAATGTGGTATGAAAATTTGGAAAGTACTCCATCTCCCCGGAACATTAGCACCACATGGCCAAAAATATCCCACCTTTAGCCTTTTACCAATCTACTCCTTATTGAGTTTAAAATAAAGTCCTCTTGATTATTAATGCTTTGTCATGAATGAATTGTTTTGCATAACCCTCCTTTTATGAGTAGATGTTGTTTTTATTTGCACATGCATGGCTTTGTGACATTAGTACCTTTTCGAGGATGGTAATTGATTGCATGGTTATATGGAAATGAATCTAAGATGTTGAGAGTTTTGATTTCTTCCCCTGAATGACAATTAAAAGTATTGCTTGACGACAAACAAGCTTGAGTATGAGGTGTTTGTTGTGAGCCTAATTTTCCATGTTTTATATCTACTTTTATATCGATTTCTACATGCATTTCATACATTTGGCTTAGAATAATACATAATTTGTGTAGTTTATGTGTATTTGCAATATATGGAAGTTTACACACGTTTTTGTTATATTCCGCAGAAATCGGACGCACTTTTGAGCTTAAAGAAAAGTCATGAAGAAGCTAAGGATGGTGCAGCTGGAGGAAAGCCCACTTTTTTCCATCCATAATTCCAAATCCAGCTTTAAAGTCTTCATGAGAGTTGTAGCCCTCGGAAAGAGCTTTCCAACGCATGCTCATATGCGTCAATACGACGAAAGAGGACTCAGGAAAGTGCGTTTCAAGAACAGAGCAACATGCTGGAAACTGCTACAGAGGTCGATATCGACCTAACTAAGTCGATATCGAGTTGAAGCCACTCGATTTCCACCCATATATGCCAGAATTGACTAAGAAAGAAAGGAAGAGGTCAATATCGACTATCCCCAGTCGATATCGAGTTGCCCAAAATCGAGTAGAGACCCAAAAATCGACCCGAGAATCTAGAGAAGGAAAGACGAAGGTCGATATCGACCTACCTAAGTTGATATCGAGTTGAAGCTGGTCGATTTTCATCCTGGAGGCCGAGATCGAGTCGAGAAGCTGAAGAGGAAAATTACAGGTCGATATCGAGTGACCCAAGTCGATATGGACTTGACCAACAGTGGCCGATTTCGAGCTAGTTCGAGTTCTATTCAAAGTTCTATCCAAAGTTCAATGGAGATATCCACAAGATCAAATTCTATCAAGACCTATCCAGATGGAAGAGATATTTATCTACTTTAGATATAGTTCCTTTTAGATTTATTTCCTTTATTTCCAATTTTAATCTTTAAATAATAGATGGATAGATATAGATATAGATAGATTATTCTTTCCTAGATTATCTAGGGAATGAACACTATAAATAAGGCATTAGGGAGCTGATTTTCATTCATTCAAGCAAAGCCGTCTTCAGGCGCAAGGAGAGAGAGAGGATGCGAGAGAGAGAGGATGCGAGAGAGAGAGAGAGAGAGAGCCAATTTTAATCTTTAAATAATAGATGGATAGATATAGATATAGATAGATTATTCTTTCCTAGATTATCTAGGGAATGAACACTATAAATAAGGCATTAGGGAGCTGATTTTCATTCATTCAAGCAAAGCTGTCTTCAGGTGCAAGGAGAGAGAGAGGATGCGAGAGAGAGAGAGAGAGAGAGAGAGAGAGAGAGAGAGAGAGAGAGAGAGAGAGAGAGAGAGAGAGAGAGAGAGAGAGAGAGAGAGAGAGAGAGCGAGAGAGAGAGCGAGCGAGAGAGAGAGAGAGAGAGAGAGAGAGGAGAGAGAGAGAGAGGAGGAGGAGGAAGGAGACGAATGGTTGTAAGTTTAAGTTTTATTTTGAATGTTAAAGTTAGTTTCTTTTATTATGTCTTGTTTCTAATTTTCTTTCTTCTAGGGTTGGGGTGATCCCAACATAGATATGTGTGTTTGATTTATAAATCCATGAATTTATATGTCTTTATCATCATCTACCTATGTGCTTAATCCTTTGCAACAGTCGAGGACAATTCCTTATTCGCAATTAAGAAGCGAAAGTGAATTAATTACGAATTTGGATAGTAATTAGGCTTTGCTTGCGAAAGTTGGTTGATCCTAATTAAGAAAAGGGTAGTAACACTTAGGGTTTATGCGAAAGCCTCTATATTCCTGTTTGTTAATAACGAAAGTTATTTGATATAAAGCATGCATCTTTATGTGATTATAATCTACACATATGTTTATTGTTGTGGTGATCCATAACCTTGGAAGTTTTCATCTTTATTTATTTTATTTCATTATTTTTATCCTGCAAAGTTACCCGACACCGACCACCTCTTCTCCTATCATTCCCTCGACATCGACCAAGTCTTAGTCGACGCCGACAGCCACCCTCATCACCTCTTCCCGCTATCCCTGAACCCCAAAATACACTAAACCTAGAATCGCTGACTTCTCTCTTGACGACGAACCTGACTCCCCTATACTATAGTGGGGTTGTTGACTATAAATTTATTTGGTCGAGAAACCCTCTCGTCAAGTCGATATCGAGTAACAGTGGTCGATATCGACCAGTTTTCTGTGCTTTGCTTTCTTTTCTGCTTTTTTTTGTTATTTTTGTCTTTCTGTTTAATTTTCTGTCTGTGAGATCTTTCCACTTTCTGAGATCCGCTGACACGCTTATTCGAGGATCAATCCTGACTTCCCGCTGCTACATCAGGAGGAGGTCTTGTAATTATTTGCAAGGGACGAAATCGGGTTTGCTTTACTTTATTTATATTTTGAATTGCAAGTCTCGATTTCTTCCTTACAACAAATTGACGCCGTTGCCGGGGAAGCAATAATTCGCGCCTTAGGTAGTTAGATCTCACTTTTTCTTTAAGTTTTGATTTTGCAGTGTATGCGCCGTTCTGGTCAACAACTTAAGTTTGACGCCTTGGATGACCCGGAACGTCTTATACACGTCCACGCTAAATTGAAAAAAGCTATGGCGGCCGCAGAAACACAGGATCAGCTGATACAGAGGCTTAGGACAGAACTAACCGCCTAGGATACTGCTCTCACCGTTGAGAGAGCACGCACTACACAGGAAGCTGAGCGAATGAGGCAGGTGGAAGCTGAGCTTGCCCAATACCCTACCACTGCAGAGGATTACATGCACCCGACTCTCGTCGTGCCTGAATCGGCCATTCTAGTCCCTGAAAACAATTTTGAAATTCGCACTCCTTTCCCGATTGAGATTAAAAATAATGCATTCTATGGTAGATTTAATGAATGCCCTCTTGAACATATTACCAATTATACTGACATGTGCCATACTCTTGCTGAAGGTACTACTCTGGAATATGTCAAGATGAAAGCTTTTCGATGGTCTCTAGCCTGTCCAGCATTGAAGTGGCTTGAAGGTCTCCCTCCATGATCCCTCATGACATGGGCTGAAGTAAAGTAGGAATTTCTCAACAATTTTTTTCCTCTTGCCAAGACAGCGTTCCTCCGCCAGAAGATTACAACTTTCAAACAGAAGCCAGGGGAGCCGCTAGCAAAAGCATGGGAACGCTATAAGCATTTACTGCGATCCTACCCTACACATGGATAGCCACCCTATGTCGTTCAGGAGATCTTCTTCAATTCTCTTGACCTAGCCGCTAAGGATAGGATCAACTAGTATACTCATTATGAGTATCTGACAATGTCGCCAGCTGACGCATGGGCCACCCTCGACAAGCTTACCAACTACGAAAATAAGTATGGGACTCCGACAAACTATGATGAGAATGCCTATGCCAGAACAGCCCCATCCATGCCCCTCTATGAGCCTTCTAAGGAAATTGACCCAGATGTCAAGGAGCAATACTACAGAGATCAGAATCGCAAGCTCCTCAAGCAAGTCAAGTATCTTTCTGTCAACCAGCCCTGCATCGAATGCGGATCACAACGGCACACCACTACTGAGTGTCCACACACAGAGCAAGTTAGGATGGCAGAAAACCAAGAAGAGGTGGCTTACGCAGAGGGTCCCAATCGCTATATGGGAGACCAAAGGTTTCAGCAACCATAATGGAACCAAGGTGCCCCTAGGAAACCCCCACCATACCGAGCTCCAGGACATCCAGAAAGGGACCAGAAGAGGGATGACCTACAGATCATCCTTGAGGAAATGCGGAGGAACCATTCAGACACCAAGCAGTCATTCAATTCCTTCTACACTCAGATACATGGTGTCAACGCTAGACTTGGAGAAATCGATGTCTGGAGGAAATCGATTGATACACAGATTGGCCAACTAGCAGCAGGCATCCCCAGACAGTCAGGTACGCTCCCTGGATCATCAGAACCAAATCCCAAGGGGAAGACCGGACACATCGCGCCGTAAAGCTCAGGAGCAGGCATCAACTACACGAGCCAGAGGACAGAAAGCAGCAGGACAAAGAAGCTGAGAAACAACTCGATGTCTACCAATAGCAAGTCAATGTCGACCAGAATTTGGTCGATGTGGGGCAACATCAAGTCGACGTCGAGGAGAAGCTTGGCCAAGATTCGTCTGCACAACACTCCAACTCGACATCGAGGAAACTGGTCGATGTCGAGCAACATCAAGTCGATGTCGAGGAAACTGAAGTCGACATCGAGGAAGCTACAACACCTTCGACATCTGTTCTAGCTCCAAACCAGAAAAAGAAGCTGTGTTTCCCGACAAAATCTCCAAAGGATCCAGCATAGAAGAAGTTTCAGCGCTTTATCAAGATGCTTCAGAGGCTCAATGTCACCATACCCTTCACATAAGCTCTTAATGAAATGCCATCATATGTCAAGTTCCTAAAGGAGATCCTAAGAAAAAAGCGGTCAATGGCTGAGATAGCAGAGGAGTGCAGCCATATGGACATACTTGAGAAAAGGCCAGATCCAGGAATGTTTGCTATAACCATTGGATTTGGTCAATATAAATTTAATGCATTATGTGATCTTGGAGCTAGTGTAAGTATAATGCCTCTGTCAATATGGTCCAAGATTAAGATAGGTTCCCTAGAGCATGTGGATGCTAAACTTTATATGGCAAACAACACGGTGGTCATCCCAACAGGTATGGTGGACAATGTACCAGTACAAGTAGGTAAATTCTTCGTCCCTACTGATTTCTTAGTTATTGATATGGCGGAGGACCCTGCTTGTCCAATTATTCTAGGAAGACCCTTCTTGGCGATAGTGGATGCCAACATAAGCGTAAGGAAGGGAGTGCTCACTTTCAACATCGACGATAAGGTAATTGAGTATTCCTTTAATAAAACGGGAAGGCATATAGGTCCCATGGAAGAGGTAAAATCTATATCAGCTGGTTACATTACTTGCGGGAAGCCTAAGGTAAGAAATATGACTCACGAAGAGCTAGAAAAAAGGGATATGGAAGCCCAGGTGGAGGAAATCATGGTCATCCTGAACAAAGAAGCTGAGAATCCACTCGACATAGACCAAGGTACGTCGATTTGGACTAACTATTTTTCGGATGTCTTGACAGAATTCAAGTACGGGGTCGAAGTCAACCAGAGTTACTCGACATCGAGTAACTTGGTCGACGTCGACCAAAATTAGAGCCCTCCACCAGCAGTAGCTTCGTCGAGCAACCAACTCGAAGACGAGGACAACTCAACATCGACCAAAATTCGTCTTTCTCGACGAGCAATCCACTGGAGGCCGAGGACAACTGGATATCGACTGATTTGGTCAACATCGACCAACAACTTTCTTCCTCGACTCCACTTTCTTCAACCAGCAGTCCACCAGAAGAGCCCAAATTCTCGATATCGAGTAATCTTACTCGAAATCGACCAAACACTAAGGTCCCCGAATCCAATTCTGTGAAGGTAAGCCAAGGTATGGATCCATCTTCTCCTATTTCCATTAAATATTTATCTATACATACGAGAGGTTTGCCTTGGTATGTGCGATTATGTAGGATTTCCAATGATGAGCCCAAAGACTATGAAGTGGGTGACAAAGTCTATGTTGCCAAATCAAAGGATCATTGGTTTTCTCACAAGTTCAACAAAAAGAAGATGAAACCCTTCATGGTGAACAAGATCCATGCAGGTGGACTGCAGCTGATGGACAAGAATGGAGTCCTATTTGAAGCCCAAGCTACATGGGCCCTACAAATGCCACCTTGAGCTTAACCGAGAAAGTCGGCCTAACGACTATAAAATCTAGAGCTTGTAAATAGACATTTATTTTTGGGACTTTTGGACATTGTTGCTTTTATTTGTTTTTGGTTTTGAACTTTTAGTTTTTCTATTGTGGGTATTTCTTTTCTAACGAATCTTGCAGGGAGGAAAAAGCTGCAGACTTACTCAACATCGATTAAGTTACTCGAAATCGACCACACATCTCGAGCAAAAAGGAGCATGTGGTCAAGAAGGAGCACCCTGTAAGCAACAAGTTACCCGATCTCGAGTAGACTTGGTCGACATCGACCAATCTCCTCGAAGTCGACCAGCCTTGTCGATTTCGACCAACTCTACAACAATATTACACTCGATTTTCAACATTTTGCACACCTGTCTAGTGAGTTTCTTTCTTTACCCTTGTTTTTATACAGTGAGAACACTGTAATGTTTAAGTATGGGGTGGGGGAAGGGCTTACTTTGTGCATATTTGATTTATTTGACCATATTTGTGCATTATTTCTTGAATTGCTTATACATGGCTATTTTGGAATTCATTATTGATTCATGTGCCTATATGCATGTTTTCCAAAGTTTGAAAAATGACCCCCATTGAAATTTTTTGAATAAGTGTCATGGAAGCTTAAATTGAACTCGACGATGCAAAATTGGATTCGTTAGAGATATTACATGAAATTGTCTAGTAAAGGGAAGTCATAATGAAGTGCATTATTTTCTTGAAAACCATGAAAGGAGGTAAAATTTGATGTTGCTTTTGACATGTTGTATAATAAGAGGATGGAGGACTTTATATTTCCATATAATGCTCATATAATTATATTCCCTAGCCATACCTATGCTTATGCATCACATGAGCCATATTATGCCTTATTTCATATTTGCTCCACATGATCTAAATATTGCCATTCTTTACCTTATTTCCTATCCGGGGATTATGTTGAGAATGATGTTACATTATGGAGATTATTATATGGTTGTTGTGTTGTTATATATCATATATGGATTTTGGCGGGAAATTGGAAAGATTATGGAAAATTTAATGAGTGAAAAAATCTGATCACCTCAGGATATAAAGGTGGATCGACCCTGCTTGCTGAGATAATAGTTCAGTGAGATGGGACACACAGGTGAGGAGTCCAAAGCACTAAGTATCCGGGGCCATTCATGACACCCATGTTTGCGACTCGCAAGAAGGCAGTGCTGAGGTCAGAGAGGTAAAAGCATTATGAAAGGTGATGATTCAAAGGAAGAAGGAATGTGGTATGAAAGTTTGGAAATACTCCATTTCCCCGGATCATTAGCACCACATTGCCAAATATTGCCCACCTTTAGCCTTTTACCAATCTACTCCTTCATGAGCTTAAATTAAAGTCCTCTTGATTATTAATGTTTTGTCACTTATGAATTGTTTTTACATAACCCTCCTTTTGTGAGTAGATGTTGCTTTTTAAATTGCACATGCATGGATTTGTGACACTAGTACCTTTTCGAGGATGGTAATTAATTGCAGGGACATATAAGAATGAATCTAATATGTTGAGAGTTTTGATTTCTTCCCCTGAATGACAATTAAAAGTCTTGCTTGAGGACAAGCAAGCTTAAGTATGGGGTGTTTGTTGTGAGCCTAATTCGCCATGTTTTATAGTCACTTTTATATCGTTTTCGGCATGCATTTCATACATTTGGGTTAGAATAGTACATAATCTATGTAGTTTATGCTTATTTGCGAAGTTATGGAATCTACACCAGTTTTTGTTTAATTTCGCAGAAAACGAAGCAATTTACAGCAGTTCTGAAAAGGAAGGAAAAGCTCGAAGTCAACAATAGAAGTCCGAGGTCAAGGAGCAGCGGAACCAAGACAAATCGAGCTGCAAACAAGAAAAATCGACTCGACAACATCTGAGGAAGTTAGTCGATTTCGAGTACAGTCAAGTCGATTTCCACTCGGACAACCAAGAATCGAGCAGAGCTGAGGAAGTTAGTCGATATTGAGTTGTTTTACTCGATATCGAGTAACCTGAAATCAAGTAAAGAACCCGGAGTCGACGAGGAAGCTGGGAGCTGGAAGACAGAAGTCGATGTCGAGGAAGTTAACTCGATATCGAGGAAAAATCAAAGTCGACATGCATCCTGGAGCCGAGATCGACGAAGAACCTGAAGACAGAGAAAAGTTGGTCGATATCGAGGAAACTACTCGTTATCAAGACCAAATTCCATCAAGATCTATCAAGTGCTATCAAGGAGAATGAAGATCTATCCACAATTATAAAGCCCTAGGTGCTGATTTCTAAGCATTCAATTTGAGAGGAAGTAGTTTCATATATATATATATATATATATATATATATATATATATATATATATATATATATATATATAGAGAGAGAGAGAGAGAGAGAGAGAGAGAGAGAGAGAGAGAGAGCTTGTGGCGAGAGCAAGGTGGAAAGGCGAGAGCGGATTTGGCTTGTTCGGTTGTAAGCTTTCTTTTTAAATTTATTTTAACGCAGAGTTATTTCCTTGTATTATTAATGTCTTTATTCATGCTGAAGAGCGAAGAGTCCACCCACTTATAGGGTCGGGGTGAGCCCGACGGTAGCCATGTGATGTGATGCGGTAAAGGTTTGATCTTTTTATGCAATTCGTCTTCTATCCCTATGAGCATGATTCTTTTGCGAAGGTTGAAGGAGATCCTTGTTTGTGTTATTGAAGAGAAAGTGATCTTAATACAACTTGGGTTAATTATGTAAAAGGGTTAGTAACAATTAGGATTTATGCGAAAGCCTCTATATTCATATTGGTTAATAACGAAAGTTATTTGATGAAAAGCATGATCTTTTATGCCTTTATGTGTTATTTTGCATGGTTATCGTTGTGGTGTTGAAACCCTGATCTTGGAAGTTTAGTCGATCTTTTATGCCTTTAAGTTTCCATTGTTACTCGATTTTGAGAAGTTTAGTCGACATCGAGGTATCTTGTCGATGTCGAGTAAAGTTTGTCAAGGTCGAGTTGAGTTTGTTGAGTTTTGTTTCTGTTAGTCGATTTTGACTTACTGTTGGTCGATTTTCATACTCGATATCGAGTTACAATAGTCGATATCGACCAAAAATTATTGCTTTGCTTTATTTTCTGCTTTTATCTGTTATTTCTATCTGTCTGTGAGATTTGCCGCTACTTGAGATCCACTGACACGCTTCCTCGAGGATCGATCCTGACTTCCCGCTGCTACATCAGGAGGAGGTCTTGTAATCATTTGCGTGGGCACGAATCTGGTTTGATCTATTTCATTATATTTTAAACTCGATTTCCTCCTTACAACAATGTTGAGTTCGGAGTTTATTGATTATATTTTGAGAGTTTATTGAGAGTTGTTATTCTTATGAGAGCTTGATGTATCTTTTTAAGTTGTTTTGAGTTATGTTGGAAGTTTTAGGAATCTTAGTTATCGGAATTGAAAGCACCATGTGACTAAATACAATTCCTTGCCTTTATTTTTCTTCCAAACCCAATTACAACCCCATCGAATAGAGTCTTCTTTGAAGTCTTCCATGATGCGAAAGTTCTCTTGATGTTTCTTGTTTTGCATTGATATATCCGGTGGAGATTTTGTGATATAAGTGTCAATATTTACGAATGATGTTTGCATATGGAATTGAGTTGAGTGTATGCTTAAAGCCTAAACACATGACAGTGAGAGAAACACACATTCTTTCTTGTGAGGTTGGATTGATGACCATACAAGCTACTTGATCATTCGTATACATGATTTTATTGTTATTCTCAAATCAATGAAAAGCAATTTATATCAATGGTTATTCCTACTTTGGTTTAGATAGATCGTTATCCTCACATGCTTACCAATCTCTTACACTCTATGCAATACAACATAGAATAACACAAATTCCCATAGTACTTGGCCAATTAGCAATATCAAATCTCAATGCAATTAGAATGTCAAAAGAGTACAAATCCTTTAACCCTAATCTCATAGAAATCAATATTTAACTAATAGGCATTATGTTGCAGATCGAGATAATTGATGCTTTCATGGGATCAATTTCACATTTCTTGCTACCATGGATTACTATTCTTTCGAAAGGTAATCACTAACATAGGTGCGGTTTCTGTCAAGGTGATCAGTCAAGAGAGAACATGTGCAAATACTTCACAATAAAGAACAAAGATAATGAAATAACTCATGAATAATAATATGAAGTCAAATCCTCACAATTTAACCAACCATGTCTTTGAGTCACATGCGAAACTATGAGTTTATCAACTCATAGTCTACCGAAATTATCAATGGAAAATTGGTTGTAAATGGTCTCTCTCAATGTCTTCTCTCTAACAAACGGTTGAAAATAATAGTCTTATAGCCTCAAAGTGACGCCGAAAACCCCTAGAGAGTAAAATAATAATAAACTAATTAAAATAGATACGGACGAGCGGGAGCTGGTTAAATAGAGGCGGGTACCGCTACTCTGGCTCTACAATTCTTCTTTGTCTTCCATTTTGTTCTCCTGAGCTCCCTTGATGATCTTTCCTTAGCCTCTTTTATCCTCCAAAACCAGCTCTTATGGATCTCTTGATAATGCATATTTTAAATAGGCATTATAGATAGGTTTTATTACATTTAAGTATTCATATTGCATATGTTTTGTGTTATTTAAATTGTCTTGCATTTGAAGTATTCGATTTTGGAATCTATGTTATTTTGTTTTTATTTTGTAGATTGATAATCCGAGCTTGAAGGGAGGCTTGAGAGTTTTGGAAGAGTTGATTTTGGAGTATAAGAGAGGCTAAGAAGGAGCATCAAGGGAGCTAAGGAGCACAATGACGAAGCTGGAGAGGAATTGTGAAGCCAGAATAGCAGCACCCGCCGCTCCAATACCAACACCCGTCGGTCCTACAGTGTTCAGCATTCGTGATTTCGTCCGAAGATTCTATTTTTTTATTATTATTATTATTAGTATTATTTGCCCTAGTTTTGACACGACTCTATTTAGGTTGTTTTCATTCTATTAAGTTGTGTGTGATGTTCTTGTGTGACTTTGAGAGAGAGAGAGAGAGAGAGAGAGAGAGAGAGAGAGAGAGAGAGAGAGAGAGAGAGAGAAAGAGAGAGAGAGAGAGAGACTTTGGCTATGAGTTTCTAAACTCATAGTTTCGCTTGTGATTCGAAGACAGGGTTGGATGAATTGTGAGGATTTGATCTCATAGTTTTGCTTGTGATTCGAAGACATGGTTGGATGAATTTGAATCCAAGGAAACTTCCTCCTCACCTTCGATTCATCTTCCTTCCACCCACCATCACACCTCCTTTTCCTCACTTGTTCCCTTCTTTTTGGGCAAAATACCAAATACTCCCCCTCCATTGCTTGTGATCTTATCAACAACATAGCTGATATACACATTCCCCCTTATCCTGAACTCACACAAACCCTCAAACATGGACTTATGGGAACCCGTTCAGTCAACGGGTTGACTCGGCGGATCGGCAGGTCAACGGGTCGACCAGAACCCGTCAACCCGTGAATTTTTGGGTTTGGGTTCGGGTCGAGCAACCCTGACCCTTGACTCGGCGGGTCAAACCTGTCGACCTGGTGAGTCCGACCCGTGGCAGCGCCTAATTGTATATATGAAGTTATGTGATATGATATATTATGATATGAATATACAATGAGGCATGAAGAACCTTATGAGTTGATTACGAGCATGATTGTAGAGCATGCATGATGTGCCAAGTAGGAGACCTAAGCATTGATATGTTATATAAGTGCAAGCATGATGATGTGGAATAATAGAAGATGATGAATGTTGTGCTACATGTACGATAAACTATGAAATACTATATGATAATATGAGGTATGAGCATGCTATATGCGATGGCATATGAGATGTATATGAGATGATATGTGCGGAATGGTATATTATTGAAATGATATGCCGATGAGCGCATGCATGAAGGAATATTGAATTGACACATGATGAGTATGATAAAAATGATTAAGTGGCGATGTCCCAAGATTTATGTGAAATTGTATGTGTTCGTTAGTGGCGCCTCGTGTGATTTAAACATAGACTTATGCATATCTTATGTTATATGTTATGTGCTTTATGACCTGAATGGATTGCTTGATATTGCTTGGATTCTTCGCTTCTCCAGGTAAGTTCCCTAAGGGCCTTTTTCAATTTGGACTCTCATTCCTGTTGTTGCATTTTATGTTAGGTATTGCATATGCATAATCGCATGATTCATGTAGTATCCTACTTAGGGTTGCACAATTGAATGAGTTTCTGTTTACACTATGCGTTTCGTAGAGAACGACCGTTAATTGTGAGTCCTAGAGTCGTTGCTAGGGTCATTGGACAACCCAGCCTAATCGGGTTCGTCCTGATAGAGTCATATGAGATCTTGAGCTTGATTTTCTATCTAACTATACATATATGACTACGGCTATGACCGGGTCTCCCGCCCCGATTGAGGTGTAGACTTCCAACCCCGTCCGAGGCATGGATACATTCGGCCTCGATTGAGGCACGTACATGTGAGAGAGATATTCATCCCCGAATGAGCTTATGACTGAGAGTTTAGATATGTGACTTGGCATTCTTTGGACCCCTTTACACCTTTCTGCACGTGCACCAACACACACACGCGCGCACACACACACACACACGAATTGTCAGCATGCTTTGTGTGTTTAATTCTCGTACTGCATTAGAGCATCTTTATTACAATATTAGTTGTCATTTTTATTACAGCAAGGACTTCCGTTCCCGCATGCGTGGCTTGATTTGACTTTTTTCCCCATTTTTCTTTTAAAGGTTTGTTTACAGATCTATGAGTGCTTTGTGCTGTTTGGCTGGGATATTTCTTATGACGTAGTATGAGCTAAAGACTGACTTAGACTCCACTTTACCTTCGAGATTTAATGCTTATAATGCTTTTGGTTTTTGGTTTTGAGACATTATTTCTGGATTTTGCTATTATGGATATTATATGCATAACAAAGTCTTGCACGTAAAAGAGTTGCAGAAGTACTCGACGTCGAGTAGACTACTCGACGTCGACCACCCATCACGAGCAAATTAGCATGTGGCCAACGGAGGATCACCTTGGAGACTTTCACTGTACTCGATATCGAGTAGCAGTAGTCGACGTCGACTATTCTCGTCGAAATTGACCACTTACGTAGCTTATTCAACACTCGATTCCGACGTTCTGCACACCTGTCTAGTGAGTCTCTTTCTTTCCTCTTATTCTTATGCAGTGAGGACACTGTAATGTTTAAGTATGGGGTGGGGGGAAGAGCTTACTTTGTGCATATTTGATTTTATTTAACCAGATGTGTGCATATTTAAAGTTAATTTCTTGAATTGCTTATACATGGCTATTTTGGAATTCATATTATCAATCTATGTGCTTATATGCATATTTTCCAAAAGTTTGAAAAATCACCCCCATAGAAATTGTTTATTAGTGTCATGGAAGTTTTAATTGAACTCAACGATGCAAAATTTGATTTATTAGAGATATATCATGAAATTGCCTAGTAAAGGGAAGTCACAATGAAGTGCATATTTTTCTTGAAAACCATGAAAGGAGGTAAATTTTGATATTGCTTTTGACATGTTGCATGATAAGAGAATGGAGGACTTTTGCTCATATTTTTATATTCCAAGCCATACCTATGCTTATGCATCACAAAGCCATATTGAGCCTTATTTCATATTTGCCCCACATGATCTAAATATTGCCCATTTTCTACCTTATTTTCTATCCGGGGATTATGTTGAGAATGGAAGTTACATTATGGAGATTATTATATGGTGTTTCTGTTGTTATGTATCATTATATTAGAGTTTGGTAGGAAATTGAAAGTTATGGAAAATTTAATTAGTGAAAGAAAATTCGGTCACCGCATGAGATAAAGGTAGATTGATAGGCTAAAAACCTATACCCACAAGTGTATGGGGGTTCAGTTGTAGTAATCAAGTGTCGTATCCACAAGGACCGGAGGAGTATCGATTGTAATTTTGAGCTAGTTCAACCAAGTTCAGAATAAACGACAGATTTTTTATTGTTTGTGTATAAAGTAACAACGAAAACAGATAAGTGTAGAGAAATATCAATATGGAAAGCGTTCTAGGACAAGGGATTACCAACAATGCATCATCGATAGACCAAAAATATTTTCTTGCTTGAATGATATCTAATTCAAATGTGAAGGAAGATCGTCCAACGTAATCGTAAAGCTCCTCTCGGAATCAAAGCGAATGTGTCTAAATTTGTTAATAATCGCCCCTCGGTCTCAACCAACCAATTTAGACCCTTTGCGTGCTTAGAATTCTAGGTAATAATCGTGCAAACATAACCATCTCGGTCTCAATCGATACAATTATCATCTCAAATATCTATAACGATCTAGAGATCCACAAGAAGTTCAATTTCTCTTTCGATCAACTAAACTTCAGGCTTAATCCTATGGTTCCAATGGTTCCAATATCCTCTTGACCTAAATTCACCATCTAGGTTCCAATTCATGGTCTTAGTCTCTCGATTTCAAACCCTAAAATCAGTTTTAATTGACTCTCGTCAACTAGGGCTGGCGCGATAGGATTAAATCACCAAATATAATCAAATATCACTCAAACAATACTAAGCACAAGTCTATCTTTGCATCGTCGGGATCAGCCCGACCCTAAAACAATGAAATCTAGCAACCCATAACAGGAACCATGCTTGAATCAATCAAATTCAACAAAACAACCATTGATAAAGTGGAAGAGTTACCGAAATTTGATAGATCCGATCCCCTCTTCGATTACAGATCTCAAAACCTTCTTCAAATCCACTCCACACTATCAGGTCCTCCCCTCTTTCTATCCTCCCAAGACGTCCCTAAAAGACCCAACCACAAAAATTGAAAATAATGCAAAACGAAACGGAAGAAAATGGAATCACGATCGACACTCGGGCATAACACATCTCTAGTGGATAGGGCACTCGGTCGAGAATACACCAGGTCGAGTGTTGAGAGCACTCGACCGAGTGGAGTTTAGTAGGGTCGCCTTGAAATGCATTTTCTGTAGTCATCGCTCGTCTGATTAATGCATATGAATATGCGTTGGAAAGCTCTTTTTGAGGCCTACAACTCTCATGAAGACATTAGGACACTATTAGAATTGTTGTAGGGAGAAAATAGGAAGTTTCTATGTGTTGCTCCGCCTTGTCCACTTTGTTCGATTCTACTTCGAATCGATTGGCACGTTTCCTTGATCCCGTGCCTCCTATCTCGTCTTTGATGATTCCTTAGTGTAATAAAGATCATTGAACCACCTTTTTCTCCTTTAGATCTTGAATCAGCTCCAAAACCGCTCCAAAACACCTGAAATCACAATAAACTAGCGGTAGACACCGATTTCCTCGAAATGGGACACTAATGGCTAAGAAATAGGCAAATGCTTGAGTAAAACACCCTAAACTCTAACCTAGAGTGTCCTATAAACATGACTAAATAGACGTTATCATAGATCGACCATGCTCGTTGAGATAATAGTTCTGCGAGATGCGACACATAGGTGAGGCGTCCGAAGCACTAAGTATCCGGGGCCATTCATGACACCCATTTTTACGACTCGCGAGAATGAAGTGCTGAGGTTAGAGAGGTAAAAGCATTATAGTGAAAAAAAGCAATGAGCGAAGAGCGAAATGTGAGAAATCAAAGGAAGAAGGAATGTGGTATGAAAGTTTGGAAATCACTCCGTTTCCCTTTATTATTAGCACCACATTGCCAAAATTTGTCCACCTTAAGCCTTTTACCAATCTACTTCTTATTGAGCTTAATTAAAGTTCTCTTGATTATTGTTGCTTTGTCACTCATGAATTGTTTTTGCATAACACTCCTTTTGTGTGTAGAAGTTGCTTTTATTCATAGGCATGGATTTGATGGCACAAGTACCTTTTCGAGGATGGTAATTGATTGCAAGGTTATATGAGAATGAATCCAATATGTTGAGAGTTTCATTTCTTCCCCTGAATGACCATTAAAAGTATTTCTTGAGGAAAAGCGAGCTTAAGTATAGGGTGTTTGTTGTGAGCCTAATTTGCCATATTTTACATTAATTTTTATATTGATTTCTGTACACATTTCATGCATCTGGGTTAGAACAGTACATAATCTATGTAGTTTATGATTTTTTGCCAAATTATGGAGTCTACACTAGTTTCTGTTTAATTTTGCAGAAATTGAGGCATTTTACAGCAATTCAGAGGAAGGAAGGAAACCATCAAAATGCTCAAGGACAACTATAGAAAGTCTAAGGTCAAATAGTGATGTCCACTAAAATAGCCATGTTGAAATGCACATTTTAGCTCCTTATTCTATACACTTTGCATATTTCGGGATGGGAATATGTTAAATTGATGTAATATATGCTTATTCGCAAGAAATAGAGGTCTACATAAGTTTTGATTTAATATTACAGAATTTGGAGCCATTCAGGGACAAAACCAAGAGGAGAGAGCTTAAGTCAAGTGTTACTCGATATCGAGAAATTCTCCTCGATATCGACACAAATGTGCACCCAAGCCTAGTCGAGGAGGAGCTAATCGAGGAACTGAAGACGAAGCCTGTAACGCCCCGAAATTTAAGTACCCGAATTAACCTCCATAAACCTACTTAGAAGGTAAATAAGGTTCGGCGTACTAGATTATTGAGGAACGTTATAGGAGAAGTTTGATCTTCTCCCGTGAGCTTTGGATCTTACGACCGAGTACGAGTTATTATTAGGTTCATTTAAGCGGAGGATTTAGTTGTCAAAAATGGGGATTACGAACCCCGAAAACATCGTTGGAGGCTTTACCTGTCCTAGACTATCGCAAAAATGTTTCAAATAGAATAAAAGCGGAAATCATAAATACAACAAAACGCCACGGCCGCGCCGGGTCAAAACGATAAAACGTATGAGCAAAAGAGTATGAATGTCAAGCGCCTCCCTCACTCTAATCGTCCAGAAGGTCTGTCCCGACAACCATCCACATAAGTAAGTCATATCGGGTAAGGGGGACCTGAATCTAAAAACAAGAAATAAATCAGGGTCAATCATCGGAAATATACACACTCAATGCCATATAAATAGGCATACTTAAACTGCATGAATGTTAAAATGTAACACATAAGAAAGTGTATGGATATATATAAATGCGAAATAAACACACAAGGGCCTGTATCATCATCATAATCATCATCATCATCATATCATAATATCTTTTCAAACGTACTCATCCTTCTCAAACATACTCATCCTTCTCAAACATACTCATTCTTTCTCATCATAAGCCTTTCATCATTTCATTCGTGTTCCATCGAGTATAAGTCATTTATTCAGATTTTGACGGTCGTCCTACCATAGACACATAGCATACATATGAATTGTTGGATTTACTAAGTTCATCCTACGTCATATTACCGGTTTATATTCCTAAACATGTTAATAGGTCGCATGATGCATGAACACTCTCGATAAGACAAAGAGTATCACATAAATCCATCATGAGTAAGTCCAGGGGACTTACCTGGAGTTCGGAGAATAAGCAAGCAATAAAGTGCACAACCAAGGATCCAATCAACAAGAGCCTATTAATTTCATTAAGCTTTAATTAGGTGGTATTCTAATGCATGGTACCCAACCTAATAATCAACATACATCCACATGAGGTTCACGATTCTATAGATTACACACTTTGGTTAAGTGATCCGGACTTAACCAGTTATAATCTATATCGTATTATCACATAATCGATTTTCTTCTTATCGGATCATAAGCCAAGTTATGGGTATACTTCATTTCTGTAATTTATATCCTCTAAGTTTCGGTTATGCCATCACATATTTAACCATATTCTTAGCATTCCCTTAACCAAGTTTTCTAACCGAGTCATTATAAACACTGGTTACTAAAATTATAATAACTCTTGATCCAACCGTTGTATCCCGCAAATTTTTAAGGAACATTATATAACATTCCCATAAACATCATATTAAGATTTCAGCCGAATCAGACCGTTGGATTGGAAATAAAGTCCAAATTACAGAGGCACATATATCCATTTTGTTTGTTGTGACATTTGCTACAAAACGCAATAAAAAACACATAGAAGCTCCACTTCCTAAGCCTTAATTTACACATAAGGCTCTTAAACTGTAGAGGGAAAGGTGGATGAGAGATTACCCTCGAAGCCTCTCTCGAAAAAGACCAAATTACCCCTCCAAGCTTCCCGGGACCTTGCGCCAAACACCTAGCATTGTTGACAAATCCAAACCAAAACATAAAAGGAATGATTAGACAAAAACCTTTAAAATTAGTTGTACAACAAGTATAAAATCAGATTTGAAGGGGAGGAAACCAAGACTCACCCAAACACACTTGAAAACCTCAAGAACACAAATGGCTTGGCACAGCTGGCTCGAAAATGGGCCTCAACGGGCAGCTTGTTGGGATCGTATTTTTGTGAACTCGCTATGGTTGGAAAGGCCTCTCTTTTGTGGATATTTGGCTTCAAGAATCAGCCAAAAAGCTTGAGTGAGGAGGGAGTTATGGTTGTTTGAAGTTGAGGTGTTGCTAGGCCAACAATGGCTTCCCTCTTTTCTTTCTCTTTCTTTTTCTTTCTTTCTCTCTGATTTTTGGTGTGTGGATGGCTGAGAATGGCAGCCAATTGGGGTTCTTTATGGAGCCAAAAGGGTGGGCAAGGGTGGTCAAGGACTTGGTGTGTATTAGGTAGCATAGTGAATGGAATAGGACTTGGTCATTCAAAGGTGTCAATCCATGGGGGATTTTATTCTTTAATCAACAAAATGATGGCTCATGAAGATCATCAAAATGGGGCTGAAATGGGTCATAGGAGAGGCGGCATTTTGAGGTTAAAAGACGTCTCGAAAATTCACGACATGTTATGAAAGTTACCGAAATAAATGGATGACAAGGCCTTTGCCTCACCAATATTTCTCAGAAAATTATCATATGAATTCCATTAGATCGGAATTCTAATCCTATATCCATATAAAATATGTCATCCAAAAATTTTAAATTTTCCCGGGGTTTCAAAATCGTCAAAAGAAAGATAATTGATCGAATTATCCCTTGGAAATTAATTAAATCTTAATTAATCATAATTAAAAAATTTGGTCTTTTCAAAGCCAACTCAAGTTCAGAACCTTACTCGATATGGAGTAAATTACTCGATATCGACCAAGCCTTGAAGCCACACCTGGACTCGAGGAAGCAACACCTCATCGAGAAGCCGAAGAGCAAGACACATCGAGCAACATTTACTCGATATCGACAACATTCGTCGATGTCGAGTAAACCCAAAACCGCATGTCCGAGCCAAGTCGGGAAGAAGTTACTCGAGGAGTCCAGTGAAGCACAGTCGACAACACTTCTCCTCGATATCGAGGAAATTCCTCGATGTCGAGTAAAACTTTCCTGGGCCGTGACGCTGTTGGGCCTGTCCGAGTCGAGCTGGATTACTTGGATGTGAAGCAAGTCTGAATCTATCAAGTTTTATCAAGATCTATCTATGAAGAGAGGATTTATCCACACATGAAGATATTTAGATATTTTAGATATATTTCCTTTTAAGATAAATGTTCCCTTTATTAAAGTTTTATCTTTAGAAATTAGATATACTTTCTTTCCTTGATTAGCAAGGATTGGAAGCCTATAAATAAAGCCTATAGGGCTGGATTTTATTCATTCAATTCAGAAGCTAGAGAAGTAGTTCCACAGAGATTTAGGAGTTCAAAGGTTTTAGGGTTTTGGCGTTCAATGAAAGTTGGAGTGCCGGGATTGTAAAGACTTTGGATTTAGTTAATGCAAGTTATTTCTTTAACATCAATGTTTGCGATTGCGATGAGACGCGAGTAGTCCACCTATTTCTAGGGTTGGGGTGAGCCCGACGATAGCCCTGCGTGTTTGAGGTAAAGATCCGACTTTTATCATGTTTTGAGCATCTACTACCTTTTATGTGTTTATTACCCATTCAATGGAGATCCATGCGAACAACTTGGATTGTAAACCTAAAATCGGTAGATACAATTAGGGTTTCTTGAAAGAGTTGTGAAAAGGCGAAAGCTTGATCCTTCGATGCAATTTGCATGATTATTGTTATTTATCTTGCCTTATGCATGCTTGGTTATTATCGTTGCAAACCCCAATCTTGGAAGTTTTCTTTCACATAGTTTATTTCGAGTTTCACAAAGCCTTGTTCTTTATTTCGTTTTAAGTTTATGTTTCCTCGATTTCGACCAAAACTGGTCGATATCGAGTACTGATTTTCGATCATCTAGATCACTGTAGCTTCTGGTTTACAGGTACCCGACGTCGACAACACATTTACTCGATATCGAGTAATTCTCCTCGATATCGACCAACCACCGGGAGCTACTGCTGCTTGTTTCGACTTGTCCGATCTTCTGCCGACTAACCCTAGTCGAGATCGGGTAATCTGTTGTCGATCACTTGTGAGATTCTCTGCTGCCTAGGATCCGCTGACACGCTTCCTCGTGGATCGATCCTGAGTTCCCACTGCTACATCAGGAGGAGGTCTTGTAATCATTTGCAAGGGACGGAATCTGGTTTGCTTTGCTTTATTCATATTTTAATTGCAATTCTCGATTTCCTCCTACAACAAATAGCCAGGACAAATCGAGCAGAAATCAAGAGAGAAGTCACTTGACACAACTAGCCGATATCGACCAAACCTGGTCGATATCGAGTAACTTCAATCGAAATCACACAGAGTCGAGCAACAATCCACTCGAGAAGGCAGAATCTACTCGACGTCGAGGAGGTTAGTCGATGTCGAGTACCCATGACGAGTCCAGAAGGTAGCCTTGCTTGAGTGTAATCCGAGGAATCACAAAGTTACTCAATATCGAGTACTTTTACTCGATGTTAAGTACTCACTAGCGTCATACCGAGTTGAGAACGAGTGGAGTCCGAGCATTGTGGGTTACTTACCATGTAAGTCACGAGATATTCTATCAATTCAAGTGAAGATCTATCAAGAGAACGAATATTTATCCACTTTAGATATATTTCCTTTAAAGATTTATTTATTTTATTTCTAAGTTTTATCATAAAGCTATAGATAGATAGTTTTAGATATAGATAGGATATTCTTTCCTTGATTAGCGGGGATTGAATACTATAAATATGGCTTTAGGGGCGGATTTTAGGAATCATCTCATCCAAACCACAAGCAATTGTGTTTCATAGAGTTAGAGAGAGTTTAGAGGGAGCTTTGAGCCGATTTGGGTTAGAGAAAGCGAGAGCGAATTTGGCTTCGATCGGTTGTAAGCTTTATTTTCTTACATTAATGCAAGTTAGTTTCCTTTTATTATTGATGTGTATCTCTATGATGAAGAGCGAGTAGTCACCCAACTTCTAGGGTCGGGGTGAGTCCGACGGTAGCCATGTAAGGTAATGCGATAAAGGTACAATCTTTTAATGCGATTTCATCTTCTATCCCTATTAGCATAATTCTTTTGCGAAACTCGAAGGTGATCCTTGTTTGTGTAATTGAAGTGAAAGTGATCTTAATACAACTTGGATTATTTGTGTCAAAAGGGTTAGTAACAATTAGGGTTTATGCAAAAGTCTCTATTTTCCTACTTGTTAATAACGAAAGTTATTTGATAAAAAAGCATGATCTTTTATACCTTTAGCATGAATCATAAATGGTTATCGTTGTGGCGTTGAAACCTCAATTCCAGGAGCTTTTATATTATTGAATTCAGTCCCATCAATTCTGTCTTTATTCATTTACAGAAGTTCACGTTTTTGTTCACCGCACTACTCGATTTCGACTGAAATCTACTCGACATCGAGTAGTTTGGTCGACGTCGAGTATTCTGTTCTACTTGACTTGGTCTGTTTTCGCTTCTGTTGCATGGTTTTGTAGTTTTTCTCGGCAGGTTTAGTCGGTATCGAGTACTTTACTCGACATCGAGGAGCCTTCTGGTCGATTTCGAGGGCGATTTAGAACGAGAAAGGCGAGCGCTGACACGCTTCCTCGTGGATACGATCCTGAATACCCTACCACTAAAATTGGAGGGTTTTTTGTATTCTATTTGCTGGGACAGGGAGTTAGTTTGATTTATATTCCATATTTATTTTAATACTCGATTTCCCCTCGCAACAAATTTTGGCGTCGTTGTTGGGGAAGCAATCAATCGCGCCCTTTTGAGTTCCTTTTTACTCTTTTCCTTTTCTTTTTGTTTTTTAGGTGCATGCGAAGAACTGATCGCACACCTATCGACCCAATTCTTAAGCCTGAGCGATTTTTCCATCTTAAGCAAAGGCTAAGGAAAAGATTCATGTCGACTCCTCCCAACAACGAAAACGAGGTCCATCTCACACCAGCACGAGAGCTTGAGCAACTCCGCCGTCAAATAGAGGAGTTCACCACCAAAGAACCAGAACACGCCCGACGAGAGGCAGAATATAGAAAGAACCAACAACGGTGGGAAGCGAGGGTTGATCACGAGGTCAATGCTCGCAGGGAACACGAGGTCAAATAGAGGAGTTTACCAATCTACTCTTTATTGCGCTTAATTAAAGTCCTCTTGATCATTGTTGCTTTGTCACTCATGAATTGTTTTTTCATAACACTCCTTTTGTGTGTAGAAGTTGCTTTTATTCATAGGCATGGATTTGATGGCACAAGTACCTTTTCGAGGATGGTAATTGATTGTAGGGTTATATAAGAATGAATCCAATATGTTGAGAGTTTGGTTTCTTCCCCTGAATGACCATTAAAAGTATTGCTTGAGGACAAGCAAGCTTAAGTATGGGGTGTTTGTTTTGAGCCTAATTTTCCATGTTTTACATTAACTTTTATATCGATTTTTGTATATATTTCATGCATCTGGGTTAGAACAGTACATAATCTATGTAGTTTATGCTTATTTGCCAAATTATGGAGTCTACACTAATTTCTGTTTAATTTTGCAGGAATCGAGGCATTTTACAACAATTTAGAGGAAGGAAGGAAACCATCAAAATGCTCGAGGACAACTACATAAAGTCCAAGGTCAAGTAGCAGCTGAGCCTGGACAAATTGAGCAGAAATCAAGAGAGAAGTCACTCGACCCAACTAGCCGATATCGACCAAACCTGGTCGATATCGAGTAACTTCAGTCGAAATCACACGGAGTCGAGCAACAATCCACTCGAGAAGACAGGATCTACTTGACGTCGAGGAGGTTAGTCGATGTCGAGTACTCATGACGAGTTCAGAAGGTAGCCGAGCTCGAGTGCATTTCGAGGAGTCACAAAGTTACTTGATGTCGAGTACTTTTACTCAATGTCGAGTACTCACTGGCGTCATACCGAGTCGAGAATGAGTGAAGTCACGAGATATTCTATCAATTCAAGAGAAGATCTATCAAGAGAAGGAAGATTTATCCACTTTAAATATATTTCCTTTAGTATTGTAAAACAGAAGAATCAAGAGGATGAGAATATGAGATTGTATTTAAATGATCTCTCTTAGTGTTACACCGGTACAATATATAGAGATAAGCTCATTAGGCTCCAAGCAATAGTAAATCTATCTATAGACAAAACTCTATTTAAGTAAAGTGTATATTTTGTACATCCACATAATAATAATAATAATAATAATAATAATAATAATAATAATAATAATAATAATAATAATAATAATAATAATAATAATAATAATAATAATAATAATAATAATAATAATAATAATAATAATAATAATAATAATAGGGAAAAATAATTAAAATAACCCCACCTTTAGGGGTATGGTAAAAATATATCCTCAACTTTCAAATGTAATTAAAATATCCTAACCTTTGAGGGTAGTGGTAACATATTGCCACGAGTTTTCTCATGGGTCAAAAATGCTGACAAAGCAGCCTACGTTGATTTTGTTTTTAACAAGGCATCATGCGTGGAAGCCTTTTTACAAATTAGTACTAAAATCGGGTTTTCTGGAACGGTCTCCTTAGGGAAAAAAATGCACCGACAACAAAATTAAACCCGAAAAAAAAGAAATTGATTCAACCAAGCAACTAATCCGGTCAAAATTGCCTCAAACTAACACAACGCGACTATTCCTAACACCAAACCGAAAACTACAAAACTAAACCGAAAACAACAACAACAACAACAAAGAGGGGGAAAAAACTTATTCAGCTAAGTCCGTGAACGAATCAAAGAGTAAGAAGATGTGAGAGAGACAGCTCAAGATAGCCGATCACGAGGGAGGGAGACTATCATTGAAGAGGAACTATGAGCTGCCTGGAAGACCGGAAGACAGCTCAAGAGGCGATCACGAAAGAATATAGGAGAGAGAAAAAGGCGTGGTGTATGAACCCGGTCCAACTCTTTATTTTTTTGCCTAAGGAAATCATTCAAAAAACCCTTGTAAAAAATCAATGTAGGATGTCTTATTAGCATTTTTTACCAGTGAGAAAAATCGTGGTAATATATTACCACTACTATCAAAGGTTGGGATATTTTTATTACTTTTGAAAGTTGAGGATATATTTTTACCATACCCTCAAAGGTGGGGGTATTTTAATTAGTTTTACCATAATATTATTATTATAACACTCCCCCTTAGATGTACATTCTTTGCTCCTCAAGCTGCCTCATTAAAAACCTAGCTAGGAAAACCCAATGGGATAAAACCATAGCTTAGGGAAAAAGAGTGCAGCCTTCCACGTACGCTCTTGTTGTACTGCCTCGTTAAAAACCTTATCAGGAAAACCCAGTGGGACAAAACCTGATCGAAGGGAAAAAGAGTGTAGTGCGTATATGCTCCCCCTGAATTCAACATCCTTCTCGAATCTCAACATTGTCGCCGTCTTCATGAGATTATGGTCGAATCTCAACATTGTCTTTGATGTGCATAAGATGGAATGTCTTATTGATTAACTTTGACGTGCCTAACTTGCATGTATCGGTGTTAAGCTACTTTGGATGCACAAATATAAAGTACTTGAAGACCTAGTGTGCTTTTCATTGTTGATCTGGGGATCTGATGTATTAAATGGTGCTTAAGTTGCCTCATTAAAAACCTTACCTTGGAAAAACCCAATGGGATTAAAAAACCAAGAATAAGGAAAAGAGTACAACTTTGTATGGTACTTCGGGACCTAATTATATGTCACCACTTTCACAAATATAGGTAATTTATGTACTCTAATAAGGGTCTTTAACCAACTACATGTAACATGAATTTGATAATAATGCTTCATGCATTTTTAATCGATCCTTTCCATTTATATGGGTATGCACTTACAACGTTCGTCATTTACATTTGGAGCCAAAAATTATATTCACTCCTGGTGAATACATTCTAATGTAACCTTTAATAAGATTTTTTTCCAATCAATTTGGCTTTATATTTTTCTTTGTAAGAACACCCACTTAAAACCAATTGATGCTACACTTTTCAATGTTGGAGCTACAGGTCCAAAAACTTCATGCTTAAATAATCCATCTTTGCATGAATTATTTCTTTCTAGAATTTGGGATATACAATGTATTCTTGTGAGGGGAGTTGCCTCGTTAAAAACCTTGCTTTGGAAAAACTCAAATGGGACAAAAACCATCCATCTTTGCATGTATTCTTGTGAGGGGTGTTGCCTCGTTAAAGACCTGCATGGGCCACCACTCGTTCAGTCCACCGACCCCTCTTCTTGATCGGCTCAAACGGCGTCTTCAGATTCTTCTTGGATTCCGGCGATGCGGGAGCCGTGCGAGAGATCTTCCTGATTGGGGCAGCCATCCTATCGAGAAGGTCGATGAAAGCGCATTCCAACTCGTCGATTGGTTCCTCGAGGCGAAAATCGCACCATTGTTGCGCCGTAGTCGGAATCGAGGGCTCGGAATTGCGGACTGGTTGTAATCCTCCTGATTCGTGGTCGGAGAGCCGTCGAAGAGGCAAGGCGGAAACCACCAATCTTGATCGGAGGAGCCACCAATCGCCTGCGGGAACAAAGGGTCGAACTTGGGCGTGTTGAAGACTTGATTGTACTCCATGATCGGTGGACCGTGGTGCTCTAGGTCGGCCTTCAAGACTGGATTCATGGATTCGTGATGCCCAGATTTGGTGTCGTGCAGCAGCAACCCTCGGCGAATTAGGGTGGCGGAACACGCCGCGCAGCAGCCTTCGGTGAGTCGACGTCACCCGGAGTTGCCCTGAGCTAAAGTCGGCAATATCCAGCACGGAGGCTCTGTGGCTGTCTTTTGTCCGAGTGCAGTTCTCCCTTCCGTGTGTACCCACACAAAAATTGATGAATAGGCGGAGGGATTACGGTTTTAGCATTTTGAGAAACTATCGTGCTGATAACGTATTTTAAAACAGAAGAATCAAGAGGAGGAGAATATGAGATTGTATTTAACTAATCTCTCTTAGTGTTACACCGGTACAATAGATAGAGATAAACTCATTAGGCTCCAAGAAATAGTAAATCTATCTATAGACAAAACCCTATCTAAGTAAAGTGTATATTTTGTACTTCCGTCTGGGCCTGGATTTGGAGATTGGCAATGGCGGCTTGCCACCTTCCCCTTTCATTTTGGTGGGCTCGGAGTATATGCTGCTGGGGATGTCCTACATTATGCTTTTCTGGCGTCTCGTTTGCAGTCAGCGGAGTTGCAGGCTAAACTCATATGCCCTTCTGGTATTATTGCTACTGGTCCTAGTTTTGATGATGCTTGTCGTGCTTTTAATGAGATTACAGGTTCTGATCTTATGCGCGATCCTAGTGAAATCGCTGCCCCCAAACTTATGAAGAAATTGGCAGATATATATTTCGCAAAGGTTGCTGCTACATCGGACTCTGTTTTCTCTTTGACTCCGCGACAGGTGGCATTGTGGAAGTCTCAGCAAGGTGTACACTCCTCCGATTGGTTGCGTGCAATTCCTATTTCTGGGCTAGGGCAGACTATGAATGGAAGAACCTATCGTAGTGTGCTTAGTTATCGACTGGGTGTTCCATTGTTCATGGTGTCTAGGCCCTGTCCGGCTTGTTCTCGGGTCTTTGATGGTGATGTCTATGGAGATCATGCTGTGTCCTGTGCTGGTACCGTGGGTATTAAACATCGACATAACCTTGTGCGCGACACCTTATTAGATATCTGTTATAGGGCTGGAATTTCTGCCGGTAAGGAGGTTGATATCGGTTTGGTGGATGGGCATGATAGGCCTCTTCGTCCGGCAGATTTGCTTCTTTATTCATGGGACAGAGGGCGTGATGTTTGTGTTGATCTGACGGGATCCTCCCCCTTGACTCAGGCAGGGGTTTATGACTTTGTCCCTGGTCGTGTTGTTGTTGCTGCTGCTCAACGTAAGCGTGTCAAGTATCATGATTTGTGCACGACAACGGGTTATGGTTTTCTACCCTTCTCTTTCTCTTCGTTGGGAGAGCTGGATACGGATGTTGTTGCCTTGCTGAAGCGGATTCAGAAATTCTCAGTATCTCAGGATGTCGGGGCTCGTGCTGCAGCTTATATTTTTACTAGACTTAGCTTCGTTATCGCTAAAGGAGTGGGTGCCCAGATAGTATCTCGGCTACCCACTAATTTCTTGTAAATAGTAGTTGGTTAATAATAATAATAATAATAATAATAATAATAACCCAGCGACGGGTCTGCTAGGGCACGCGATAGGCGATCGGCGATCGGCGATGTGTCCCTCTCCCACTCATCCCAGCACCTAGGGCCACTAGCTTCCTCAGGCCGGTTCGGATCCCCTCGGTGTCCGGCGTCACTTCAGGTTTGATTTCTTCAACTACGTTCGGTGTCTACGGTGTTTGTTTTACAATTGTCGGGTCTGGTTTTTCGATCGTTGGGTTCGATCGGTGTCGGGTAACGGTTCGATCGCTGGTGTATGCTGTTGTTGTGGTGCCGCTGCTACTGTCCTGCTGTTTCATCTCGATCGGGCTTTGTTTTGCTACCGTTGTGTGGTGGTGCTTCTCCGGTCGTCTTCTCCGGTTGATGATCGGCTGAATGTGTTGATTTTGGAGCGGTTTCTTATTCTGCTGTTGGTCTCGATCTGGTTGGTGATGTGAGTTTGGTCTTCGCCGAATTGTGTCATCGGTTCGGCTGGTGTGGGTTAATTGATCAATTTAATTAGCCTCCCATGACATTGTTGATCGAAGATTTGAGTATTTTATTATTATTATGTTGAGTGCTTAGTTTATAATTATTATTATTTAGTTCGGTTTGTGGGATGTCCGACCTTGTTCGGTATCATTGTCCTTTTGTGGGTCTCTGTGGGTGCCTTGATGGTGGTGGTAGAGGCCTTGTTAAAACCTCCATGCTTAGGCACCTCCGTGATCGACATTGCAGTGGTGATGCTCAGTTCCTTACCCGTCAAACTCTTTCTAATAGTTTGGCTATTTATTCGGATGCTGAGATGACTTTCAGGCGCATGGGGGTTTGGTTATGTGGAGTTTGTCTTAAAACTCATACCTTTCGGGCTCGGTGTCGGCATAGTCAGGATGATTCTGTGGCGCCTCCCGACTGTGGTGATGGCCTTGTTCGTTTTATTATTTATGATATTCCCAGGCCTTCAGCTCCATCTCCGTCATTTCCCTTGGCTGATGTTGGGGATGTGCCTGCTGGTTTGACTATATCTTCACTTGACCGTTTGTTTTCTATGGGCTTACGCACCGTGAAATCCATCCCTCCTAAGTGTCGCCTAGGTTTTGCTCGGGTTCTAAAAGGGGCTTTGGATGGTGTGGCTGACTCTCCGAGCGACCTTTCCTGCTGGATTCGCTTGCTTGTGATGCCTCTTTGTATACTTAAGACCTTTTCCCCACGAAGTAATCTTGAGTGTAGGACTGTTGTCATGCGTCAGCGCCAGGAGGAGAGTATTGCTAGTGCTATCCGTGCTTGGGGTGTGTCTGGTGGCAGTTTGCAGCTTGTGCAGGAGACCTTAGCTAAGGTTTCCCCTTCTTTTGGTGTGGAGGAGGACTTTGATTTGAGTGAGCGTAACCTCCAGCAATGTCGGAGGAAGATTTGTGATGGTCATTACACTGCTGCTGTGCGGGTGCTCTCATCATCAGGTATTGCCCCCTATTCTGATGCCACTCTTGAGGCTCTGCGAGATAAGCACCCTACTGCGTCATTTCCTAACTTGCCGTCGTTGCCTGTTGATCATCATCCTCTCGTTGCCTCTTCGGCCGTCGTTTTGGATATGATTCGGAGCTTCCCGCGTGGCACGTCCTGTGGGAGAGATGGGTTCCGTGCTCAGCATCTTTTTGATTGTTTGGGTGGAGCTGATGTTGCTATTTCGGATGATTTGATCTCCTCTATTACTCGGGTGGTTAATCTTTTCCTTGAAGGCCGCTGTCCACAGGCTCTGGGTGAGTATATTGCTAGTGCTCCGCTCATACCACTTGTTAAACCAGGTGGATGCATTCGTCCTATTGCTGTTGGAACTATTTGGAGACGCCTTGTCTCTAAGGTTGGTGCTTGTTTGGTCGGTCCCTCTTTGTCTGGTTATTTTGCTGGGCTTCAGTTTGGGGTCGGGGTATCCGGTGGAGGAGAGGCTATTCTGCATGCCTTGAATCGTTTTGTTGAGGCCCGTGGCGGTGAGGAGGGTCTTTCTATGTTGTTGGTCGATTTTCAGAACGCTTTCAACTTAGTTGATCATGTGGCTATGTTACAGGAAGTTCGCCGTCACTGCCCGACTCTATCTCGATGGGTGGAGTTTTGTTACTCTAGTCCTGCCCGACTGTATTATGGGGAGCATAGCTTATGGTCTTGTCGGGGGGTTCAGCAGGGAGATCCTTTAAGGCCTTTGCTCTTTGCTTTGGTATTGCATCCTTTGGTATGCAAGATCAGAGACTCTTTTGCCCTGAGTTTGCAGGCTTAGTACTTAGATGATGGCACTATTGTTGGGGACACTTTGGTGGTGGGGAAGGTCTTGGATCTGATTATGGCGGAGGGTCCCCGCTTTGGCCTTCATCTTAATGTGGATAAGACCGAGGTTTTTTGGCCTACAGAAGACCCCAGGAGTCGGCTTCCTGGTGTTTTTCTCCCCTCTATTGCTCGGCCTTCACGTGGTGTCAAAGTTTTGGGTGGGCCTGTCAGCGCGTGCCCCATTTTCGGCAGTGACCTTGTGGAGAAGAGAGTGACTAGGACCATAGAGCTTATGGATTCTGTCGCGAGAATTGAGGATCCACAGTGCGAGTTACTTCTACTTAGGGCTTGTACGGGTATCTCTAAACTTTACTTTGCTTTGCATACTTGTTCACCGCGTGTCTTTGGGCCGGCCCAACTCTCATTCGATGCGGCACTCCGTTCTAGCTTGGAACGTATTGTCACTGCGTCAGGGCCTGGGTTTGGAGATTGGCAGTGGCGGCTTGCCACCTTCCCTTTTCATTTTGGTGGGCTCGGAGTGTATGCTGCTGGGGATGTCCTACATTATGCTTTTCTGGCATCTCGTTTGCAGTCTGCTGAGTTGCAGGCTAAGCTCCTACGCCCTTCTGGTATTACTGCTACGGGTCCTACATTTGATGATGCTTGTCGTGCTTTTGATGAGGCCACGGGTTCTGATCTTCTACGCGATCCTAGTGAAATCGTTGCCCCCAAACTTTTGAAGAAATTGGCAGATATATATTTCGCGAAGGTTGCTGCTACATCGGACTCTGTTTTCTCTTTGACTCCGCGACAGGTGGCATTGTGGAAGTCTCAGCAGGGTGCTCACTCCTCCGATTGGTTGCGTGCCGTTCCTATTTCTGGGTTGGGGCAGACTATGAATGGAAGGACCTATCGCAGTGTGCTTAGTTATCGACTTGGTGTTCCGTTGTTCACGGTGTCTAGGCCCTGTCCGGCTTGTTCTCGGATCTTTGATGGTGATATCTATGGAGATCATGCTGTGTCTTGTGCTGGTACAGTGGGCATTAAACATCGACATAACCTTGTGCGCGACGTCTTATTGGATATCTGTTACAGGGCTGGGATTTCTGCCGGTAAGGAGGTTTATATCGGTTTGGTGGATGTGCATGATAGACCTCTTCGTCCGGCAGATTTGCTTCTTTATTCATGGGACAGAGGGCGTGATGTTTGTGTTGATCTGACGGGATCCTCCCCCTTGACTCAGTCGGGGATGTCTGACTTTGTCCCTGGTCGTGTTGTTGCTGATGCTGCCCAACGTAAGCGTGTCAAGTATCGTGATTTGTGCACGACAGCGGGTTATGGTTTCCTACCTTTCTCTTTCTCTTCGTTGGGGGAGCTGGATACGGATGCTGTTGCCTTGCTAAAGCGGATTCAGAAATTCTCCGTATCTCAGGATGTCGGAGCTCGTGCTGCAGCTTATATTTTTACTAGACTTAGCTTCGTTATCGCTAAGGGGGTGGGTGGCCAGATAGTATCTCGGCTACCCACTAATTTCTTGTAAAAATGATTTGTTGATAATAATAATAATAATAATAATAATAATAATAATAATAATAAATGGCCTAAATGCTTTTATTTGTTAGTAAAGGGCCAAAATATTTTCATAATACCCCTTTTATCCCTGTTTTAATTTTACCCCAAACCCCTTCTTCCCCTTAGATCTGAAATCAGATCTGTCGTTTTTTCCCAATTCCCTCCCGTCGTTGCCTTCGCCCGACTCACTCCATCGCCGTCGATGCGCCGCGCCGCCCCGCTCCCTCCCTCGCCGAAGTCGCCACCCTCGTCTCCTATCCCAGGCTCCTCTCCCTAATCTCCGACGCTCTCGTCTCCTCCCTCGCATCCGCCTTCCCTCCCGCCTCCGTCGATCTCGTCTGCGGCATCCCCTACACCGCCCTCCCTAACACCGTCACCGCTGGTGGACGCGATTCTGATGTGACAAATTCCGGCGAGCAGTTTCGGTTTCACCGGCGCTAGTGGTGATGTAATCGATGTGGTAATCGTTGAAATTACTGGAAGACACGGTTTCGGTATCGGCTATCGAAATTACTGGAGGAAAGCTGGCCAACACCGCTTAATCGGGTTTAATTTTGGAGCTAGATGAGTGATGTATGCCGCCATTAATGGGAGCAGCTCCACCTAAAATGAATGGAGGGATTCAATTCCTTTTTGGCTTCTAAATTTTATTTACAACGTTTTATGACTTTGGAACAGTATTTATGACACTGTTTGGTTACAGTATTTATGACCTTGTTTTTATGGTGATTACAGTGTTTAAGACCCTGTTTTTATTTTGGTTACAGTTTCTATGATCATATTTTTATTTTGGTTACAGTGTCTATAGCCATGTTTTTATAGTGGTAACAGTGTTTATAACCATATTTTTTATTTTGGTTACAATATCTATGACATCTTCCTCATTCATATATTAGAGGAGAACTAACTATCACCACATGTATTTCGGCTTCTCATTAGCCCTTATAGAGTTTCTGCCTCCCTTGTCGTAGGGTTTTCCTTTGATTACAGTGTCTATGACCCTTTTTTTGTATAGTGGTGACAGTGTCTATTATCCTGTTTTCATAGTTGTGACAACGTCTATAGGGTTATCCTTTGATTACAGTGTCTATGACCTTTTTTTCATAGTGGTGACAGTGTATATACCCCTGTTTTTATTTTGATTACAACTTCTATAGGGCTTTCCTTTGATTACAGTGCCTACGCCTTTTTTTTTATATAGTGGTGACAATATATATGACCTTGTTTTAACAGGGGTGACAGTGTCTATGACTCTCTTAACCATTCATATATTGAAGGAGAACTGTCCACCTAAGGTCTTTTGGCTTCTCATTAGCCCTTTTAGGGTTTATGCTTACCTTGTCCTAGGGTTTATGCTTACCTTGTCCTAGGGTTTTCCATTTGGTGACAACAATCATCTCTTAACGACGTATTGTACTTAACATTTTAGGGTTTAGGATTTAGGGCCTTGGCCCTAAACCCTAAAGACTTAACCCTAAACCCTAAACCATACTGTACATCACATGTTCTTTTGGCTTCTTATTAGCCCCTTTAGGGTTTGTACTTCCATTTTCCTAGGATTTTCCTTTGATTACAGTGTCTATGAACCTTTTTTCATAGTGATGACAGTGTCTATAAAGCTGTTTTTATTTTAGTTACATCGTCTATAGGGTTTTCCTTTTGATTACAGTGTATTTGACCGTGTTTTTATAGTGGTTACAGTGTCTATGATCCTATTTTTATTTTGCTTACAGCATCTATGACCCTCTTAACCATTCATATGTTATAGGAGAACTGTCACCACATATATTTTGGTTTCTCATTAGCCTCTATAGGGTTTGTGCTTCCGTTGTCCTATGGTTTTTCTTTTGATTACAGTGTCTATGACTTGGTTTTATAGTGGTGACAGTGGATATGACATTGTTTTTTTTATAGTGGTTACCATAGTAGTTACATTTTTATTTATTTTTATTTTGGTGACACTAATTTAAAAAAATCTAAAAAAACTAGAAATTAGAAATTAGAGAACAATTGTCACCACATGTATTTTGGCTTCTCATTAGCCTTATAGGGTTTGTGCTTCCATTTTCCTATAGTTTTCCTTTGATTACAGTGTCTCTGAACCTTTTTTCATAGTGGTGACAGTGTCTATAAAGCGGTTTTTATTTTGGTTAAAGCGCCTATAGAGTTTTTCTTTTGATTACAGTGTCTATGACTTGATTTTTATAGTAGTGACAACGGCTATGACACTTTTTATTTTGATTACAGTGTCTATGACACTCTTACCCATTCATGTATTAGAGGAGAACTGTCGCCACATTTATTTTGGCTTTTCATTAGCCCCTATAGGGTTTGTGCTTCCTTTATGATATGATTTTCCTTTGATTACAGTGTCTATGACCATGTTTTTATAGTGGTGACAGTATCTATGACTTTATTTTTTTTATAGCGGTTACAATAGTAGTTACATTTTTAATTTTTTTTATTGTGGTGACACTAATTTAAAAAAATTTAAAAAACTAGAAATTAGAAATTAGAGAACAACTATCACTAGATGTATTTTGGCTTCTCATTAACCCCTTTAGTGTTTATGCTTCCCTTTTCCTAGGGTTTTCCTTTGATTACAGTGTCTATAGACCTTTTTTCATAGTGGTGACAGTGTCTATAAAACTGTTTTTTATTTTGGTTACATCGTCTATAGGGTTTTGCTTTTGATTACAGTGTATTTGACCGTGTTTTTATAGTGGTTACAGTGTCTATGATCCTATTTTTATTTTGATTACAGTATCTATCACCCTAATTTTATTTTGGTTACAGCGTTTATGACCTTGTTTTCATATATTAGAGGAGAATATAGTGTAATTAAGTAATTAACCATTCAAGAATATGGTAGGATGAATTAAACACCACATAAAAAAACAATATAACTAAATTAATGGGCTGTCAACCATCAAGTGGAAGCCATCATTTTTTTTTTGTCAAAAGTGGAAGCCATCATTGAAAACAACATATAGGCTGTGTATGGCTTGCATATAAGCAAGCTAAAAAACGTGAAATTATTAACTGGTAAAAAAATAAACAGGTTTAAATGGTGTATAGGAACAACAAATAAGCTTTAGTCAGTTAAAAAAAGGGTTTATAAATAAGCTTCCGATTGAAGCTTATTTTGAGGTTTATATTTCATAATTACTATTTTACCCCTTCTCTTTTATCTTATTTGGTTTGAAAGTACCACAATACCCCTAATAAAAACCAAATAAACTCCACTTTTTACAAATAAACTGTTTTTCTCCCCATACGGAGTTTATATTTTTTCATAATTTTTTAACTACTTTTACTAACAGTTTATAAATTTTTACCTTTTTATAATTTTAGTCAGTTTATTAACCCCGTCCCATACGAACCATAGTGTAATCAACCCTCACTGGAAGCCATTAGATCCATTCATTCATACAGTAATTCACAATCTTCCATTTGCACCGGAAGGTATTCATTCACAAATTCATTGCCTTCCATTTTCTCCGTAAATCCAACCTTGAATCGAAAGTTACAGTGAACGCCTCTTGGAAATTCATTGCCTTCCATTCACAAATTCATTGTCTTCATCCATCAAAATTGATAGATCTCACTGATGGAGTATGGAGACGAGCGAGACGAGACGAGACGAGGAGGGAGCAAACAACGGCGCTACCGGAGACGGCGAGGGAGAGCCCTGCTGCGCCGGTCTGGATCGACGGAGCCGGAGCGCTGGCGGGGGAGGCATCCTGGGCGGAGGTGACGGCCATGACTGCTGCGGCCAAGACAACGGCGATGAATGTGGATGTTGATTGCCTCGCCATCAGACCGACGGAGAGTCGGTATCCATATTCACAAGAGGACGCCGGAGGCAGTTGCGTGGTCGGTCGGCGGCGGCGAGAAGGAGGACGCCGGCGGCAGTTCTGTGGTCGGTCGGCGGCGGCGAGAAGGAGGACGCCTACTCCGCTCTGTAATCGCCTCCCTCTGTTTGATTTTAGGGTTATCAAATTAATTAACAACGCCTCTCGATCTCCGATTTCACAGTCTTCGCTGAAGAATCCGCCGTCGCCGGTGCTGGCCATGGAGGTTGTTGCCGGAGAAGAGGCTTGGAGGGAGGCGGCATTGAAGAGCTCGTGAGGATGGAACTGGATGTGTGGATCTGGATCTGTTCAACGTGGGGCAGATGAAAAAAAAAGAGAAAGAATTATAACAGGGGCAAAATTGGAAAATGTGGCCTATTACCTAATAATGCCACCCTTGTGGCCTAAAACTTAAAAATTGGACCCAAAATGGCCATTTAGCAAAAAATCCATAATTATTATTATTATTATTATTAAAATCCAAAAAATCCATAATATGACATTTAGAGATTTATTTGTTTTATTTCCAAGTTTTATCATAAAGCTATACATAGATAGTTTTAGATATAGATAGGATATTCTTTCCTTGATTAGCGGTGATTGAATATTATAAATAAAGTTTTAGGAGCTGATTTTAGGAATCATCCAATTCAAGCCACAAGCAATTGTGTTTCATAGAGTTAGAGAGAGTTTAGAGGGAGCTTGGAGCCGATTTGGGTTACAGAAAGCGAAAGCGGATTTGGCTTCGATCGGTTGTAAGCTTTATTTTATTTCATTAATGCAAGTTAGTTTTGTTTTATTATTGTTGTGTGTCTTTATGATGAAGAGCGAGTAGTCACCCAACTTTTAGGGTCGGGTGAGACCGAAGGTAGCCATGTAAGATAATGCGATAAAGACATTTTTGATAGAGTGATATATTATATACTCTTTTACTTTCTTTCTTTCTTTCTTTAAGGCCTTTTTGACATGAATCCGGTGATTTAGGCATTTAATCACGTGAAATTGAGAGGGTTCAGAACTGCACTCAATGTGAATCATTGGGGTTGTTGGAGGCTGGTTTTACCCTTTTCACGTTTGCAACCTCTTCCAAACATTGCACATGATTATTGTTACCACTTAAACCAAAATTCAGCAGCCCTTTTTTATATTGGGGTAAATGAGTTTGTTAACCCCATAAATTTTGATTCATGTACGTGGATTAGGAAAACAAAACCCCATGGTTTTTCTTTACTGATGTAACAGTCCAATTCTTAATGGATCCAAGTATTATTATTCTGTAGAAAATTTGGCAAACATGAGATCTTAAAGGCAGTTACTAGCCCTTCCCTAAAAAAAAAAATTGAATGAGCTACGATAGGATTTTTAATTTAAGATTTCGTTTCCCTAAAACACAGTTATACTAGTCTTACTAGGGTGGCAAACCCGTGCTACACACGGATCATTGTTTATATCAAATCTAATTGAATTGAGGCTATAAATAGGTGAAGAAATTCAAGGTGAAGAAATAAATTATGTCAGCTTTAAAGTATTTGTAATTATAGATGATGGAAAAAACTCACCTAATAATAAAGTAGCTACTAACGAAATATGAAATTAGCACAAATTATCTTATAGTATACATTTTTGTCACCATCGATATATATATATATATAGAGAGAGAAAATTATTTAATCCATTTGATATACTTCTAGCAATGCATTTAGTTTGGAGTTCATCCAATTCCATGTTGATTTTCCATAACATGTGTTTACAGTCAACACTTGACGTCCTTCCAATCTTCTATGGAGTGTAAAACTGGAGTAAAAGTTCATAATATACTTATTAATGCAATATCGATAAAAAAAAAAATTAGAGTTCAATGAGGAAATCGTATGCATTAAACTCTTGTATATATCAAGAAAATTGGCTCGTCCCCTCTATTGTTGAAACAATGGAATCTGGGTGAATCGATGGATTGGAGTTGTTTTAAGGCGGTTCCAATTTGGGTTAGGATACCGGACCCTCCTCCGATATTCTGCTCAAACTCTATGCTAAGCTTGATTGGTAGTGGGATTGGGTTACCCCTGTGCATCGATGAATACACGTCTAAACAGGAGGTCCTATCGTTTGCCCGTATGCTTGTTGAGATTAACGCCGAACAGGCAAAGAGGAAACACATTGTGATGCGGAATGAGAAGGGAGTGCAATGCAAGCTGCGAGTCATTTTCGAATGGCTTCCATGGCACTGTGTTCGGTGTGGTTGCTTTGGGCACGTAGCTTCCTCGTGTCCGGTTCTAAAAGTGGATTCTGCTGCTGGTGATGAATCGGCGGCTACGAAGGAAGAAGTTAGCTGTCCGAATTTCAACAAAGTGGGAAAGGAGAAGGATTCTAATGGCCTGGGTGTTGGTATTTCTGTCGAGGGTGCAACTGATGAATCTTGCTCAGCTCCAAGGGCTGCGTGTAGTGCGGCTGTATCTCACTCGGATGGCATACAAATTGAGGCTCTCAGCCATGATGAAACAGAGGGGAATAGCCTTGTCATGGTTTTCCAAGAGGTCAACGAGGTAGGCAAAGAAGGTGTGGTTTCGAATGGTTTGCATTCTGATAAGGGCCGTAACGCTGGTGAGGGGGATATTGTTCCTTCTTGTGAGGGTGACACTGTCCTTTCTTACGAAAAGTCTCCTTGCTGCACCCAGAAGGTTTCGAATCAAGCCAAGTCCATTGCTTGTGCTCGGTTGGTTGCTTCTTCTTGGGCTGCAGATGCGGGGATTTATGCAAACCGGGATGGCGAATTAGAAATTAATGAATGCAAAACGCCGGACGGTCTCATGAGATGGAAGGATAGGTGTGGCGTCATGAGGGGTGCCTATCACCTTAGGGGTACTAAGGCGCGAATCTCGGGTGATGTTAAGCTTTCCCTTACTATGGATGAACTCTTCCAGGTAATGTCGGAAATCAAGGATCCTACAAGCGGCGTGAGCGACCCAGCACACTTTGATGGGGAGTCCGATTTCGATGAGGGTGGGGATACCTCGGATGAAGACTATAATCCGGGCTAATTTCTCTTCCCTGTTGAGTTGGTGGTGGGGGAGCGTCGGGAGCAGTTGGTCTGGCGCTGGTCCATGGGTGCTGCAGAGGATTGTTAGAGCTGCTCTGGTTTTAATTTTGCTGTCATACTTTTGATTGTACAGGCATTAGCCGGTTTGGGGGTCTGGTCTTTATGTTAAATTGAGTGCTTGAACCGGGCTGGATCTATTTAGAGGTGCCGACTGGGTTTAGTGGAATTGGGACATGTTTTTTGGCGTAGGCCTAGATAATTTGGGCTTGGACTCTCCCCATTTAATTGGTTTTGGTCCGTTGTAGGATCAGCCCTTCACTTGTGCGTATATTTATATACCCCTTATAAATATATGCATGATTGAATGGCCTTGGTTTTACATTTCTCGGACCGACTAATTAAATGGGGTTTAGTGGGTGGAAGTATATAGTGACAGGAATTTGAGAGGGGATGCATTTTATTTTACACAAGGCCCTAGTTTGGTCTTGTCCTTTTGTTACTCTTTTGGTTTTATGCCGATATCTATATATTTACCTTTTCAGGAATAGTTGCTCTTTTGGTTTCCTCAAACCTAATTGTTAAAACTGTCTTTTTGTTTACTAAGATATAATTAGGCAAATGACTTGCTTACAAAATTGCGTACATATTCTAGACTACATATGCAAATGACTTGCTTACAAAATTGCGTACATATTCTAGGGTACATATATACACTCCTTGTATGTGTCAAGAGGTTTGAAGGATCATTAAACCATATTCTCCCTCTTTTATTGTTCAGTCTCCCCGAAGAATGAACATATACCATCAATGGAAATGTGCTACCAAATTGGAAAACATGCAGTCTTGTTCTATACTATATACTTTTATCATATAAACATATAATATAATTTCATGTACATACTTAAACTAAATGTGAGATATATTAGATCTACTTTGTCACAGCCTTGAATGTTAATTGATTTGTTAAACCCTCGATTAATTTAGAATGACATTAGTGTTGTTATCATGTATACCCAAATCATTTAAATTAAAATCAATCAAATTATTTATTCTCCTTTTCAATTTAATTTCATGCTCCTGCAAACCCCAACAGGAAAGCATCACAACATCAAGATAATCAAAAAGTTTTAACATAGGCAAAAGAACCAAGAGGGGTTCATTTGCTGCAAGGGCCAAACAATCATTTCATTGGACCAAACAAACCCGAAAACATAGTAGAAATATATAGCATAAAGTTAACCACAAAGCCCGAACATTTTAATAAAAATCATCAGATTAGACCATAAGTATACCATACAACTACTGCATATTCATCCTATAACTTATTTCCCTCTCTTCTAGGTATGATCAGTGGGTCAAGCATCATAAGCAACATGAATCACAACACACAACCCAAAGGTAACTATCACACACTCAAATATCAATACCAAATTCAGTACCACATATCACAAATTTCCAATCATTTAGTCCTATAAGCAAATGAGAATGACATTTCAATACAAAAGGGGGAAATTTTACCTTAGACAAAGTAGTCCTCTTCTTGGCAAGCTTATCTTGCTTGGCCTTAACCCTTTGCTCCTCAGCCAAAATAGACATTCTCTTTGCATTCTTAGCATATAGATTCAGCTTCAACATCACATTCAAGTTCTTCAGAGGGTTCTTCTTCAGTGTCACCCTCTTCACCTTCTTCTTCACAGGCTTCACCACCGATTGGATCTCATCGGAGTTCACAATTCTAGCAAGATCACTGTTCAACATATTGGGTCATGACAACAGATAGTTCTTCTTCTTCTCTGAAGCCTTGTCGAATGAGCCATAGATCGAATCAAGCTTTTCAATTGCACTCTTGGTCCAAATCACAAACCTCACGAGGTGACCACCAGGAGCCAATTTCAGCAGATTGAGACAAACCACATGGAAAGAAAATAAGTAAGTTATTAGCATTAAAAAAAATCTAGAGATTTCCTACTTGAATAGAATCAAAGAGAAATTGAAAATTAAATAAATTCTAGAAATCAAAAATAGAGGGAGGGGGGTGGGTTGAAGATTAGCTATATTCCTATATATATAAATGACCAGTTGATCGGATAGAATGTATTAGAGGGACAAATAGCCAAATTGAAGTGTAAGTCTTTTCATTTACCTAAAAGAGAAGTTAAAAACATTAAAAGGAATGAATAGATAATTAGCAAGTCTTTTCATTTATCTCATGTCATTTACAGTCTATTTTTACACAAATAGATGAAAACACTTTTGCCCTAAATTGTAAGTTTTTTCATCTACTTAAGGTAGAAGATAAGGCATTAAAAGGTATAAATAGCTAATTTGTAACTCTTTTTATTCACCTAACTTTTATTTTTACGTAAATATGCAAAAGGGATTTTACTTTAATTTAAGCTTAGGTAAAAACTCAATATATAAATTAAAATGTTGATAAAAAAGAAACTTAATAAAAATTGAAAAGACAAAAAGTAAAACAATTAAATACTACATAGATATGAACTTTTAATTAGCATTTAATGACCAAAAAGTCAATCTTAGTATATAAATAAATAGATATATTATATATATACCCTATGAATGAACCAAAAAAATAAAATAAAAGATATAGTTGTTATGGTTTGAACATTGGATGATTGGGTTGTCAACAACAACTACAATCATTGGGCTAAAGATGACATATTGATATAAATTGAATAGATAAGAAAAAATAATGTAAATTTTCATAGACTTAATAAGAGCAATAAATTGTCCATGAACACACCTTCGTCCAAGAGGTCTTCTCCACTCATCCTATTATATATATAAATAATTATGGCCATTTATTAGTAATGAATAGATCCATATCCACCCATCCATTACAAATAAAAATGACATTTAAAATGGTCTATTGTATAACCGTTAAACCCATTGTGATTTTTAATTAAATGTTTTGTAACTGGTAAGTATTTGAATCATCTTATTGTTAAAGCATTAAGTTTTAATTTATATTTAAAGATAAAATGAAATTTAAGTTGTACACGTTAGAATTTGAAAAGATAGGGAGGTCTAGCTGAATCATCTTATGGTTCATGTATGATTTTTCTGGTTTGTGATTAATTGCATTTAAACTGAATGATATATTTTATCATTTGATTTACTACCCCGTTGAAAACACAAACCGTTTACATTAGATTATTGAGCAACGGTTACAAAAAAGAAACCGTTATGGCCTTTGGCCTTACTAATTACTGAGAAACTAAGAAAGTAAGAAACGATTATGGATTTGGCCTTCCTAATTCCCATCAAATTTATCTTTAAGAAAATGTACCATTTTAAACAAATAACGTACTCGAGATTTTTTTTAAAGTGTTATTTGAGACAAACGATCATACTCTATTAAGAGAATATAAACAAAAAAAATGTTAAACGTCAATTAATTTTGAATGATGAAGCTAAATGGCGTATAAAATCAAGTGTGGTAAGTAAAAAAAAATATAAATGAATTTTAGTTTGTTATATACTTTGCTAATCAATTAATATAGTGATGATGTGAATTCCCATATAAAAACATGTGTGGAATATAGACAGAAAATAAAAACGGATTATAGTAAAACTACATAAATTGATCTTTTTAGGATTTGAACTTGTGACCAAGTAAAACGTACGTAACAATCTATGTTGAGCCAAAGAAATCATTTTGAAATTAAATGGATGAAAATAAAATAAAATAGAGGTAGATGAATATATAAAGGCAAATGAGCATAAATTATAGATTATGAGGTTCCCAAAAATATAACTCACAAACGGGAGAAATTAAATGGATGAAAAAATCAAAAAGAGATAGATGAAGATATAAAGGCAAATGAGCAAAAATTATACTCCCTTCGATCCAAAATATATGTCGTTTGACTTTTTAACACGTATTTTAAGGAGCTAAAAACTATATAATATATTAACTTTTACATTATTATTTTTTTACAATCTAATACTACCTCCGATCCAAAAAGGATGTCGTTTGACTTTTTAACACGTATTTTAAGGAGCTAAAAACTATATAATATATTAACTTTTTTATTATTATTTTTTTATAATCTAATACTTATTACCAACAAATATTAAGTTGTAAAAAAATAATTTAAAAAAAGTTGATATTTTATATAGTTTTTATCTCCTTAAAATACGTGTTAAAAAGTCAAACGACAATCTTTTTGGATCGGAGGGAGTACTTATTACCAACAAAAATTAAGTTGTAAAAAAATAATTTTAAAAAAGTTGATATTTCATATAGTTTTTACCTTCTTAAAATACGTGTTGAAAAGATATAAAGACAAATGAGCAAAAATTATAGATTATGGGGCTCCCAAAAATATAACTCACGGAGTGGGGGAAAAAATAAAAGGAACATGTAGATGATGGGATTCAAACTTGATATCATTGAGATCTCAACAACATTGATAACCACTAAGCCAATATGTTTTTATGATAAAAAATGAATAGATAGGATAAAATAGTGAAAACTTTAAAGGAGTAAATGGTGTCAATAAATTGTCCATGAACACAACTTTTAAGGTTTATAAAAGGAACATGTAGATGATGGGATTCGAACTTGAGATCATTGAGATCTCAACAACATTGATAACAACTAAACCAATATGTTTTTATGATACAAAATGAATATATAGGATAAAATAGTGAAAACTTTAAAGGAGTAAATGATGTCAATAAATTGCCCCTGAACACAACTTTTAAGGTTTATAAAAGGAACATGTGATGGGATTCGAACTTGAGATCATTGAGATCTCAACAACATTGATAACAACTAAACCAATATGTTTTTATGATACAAAATGAATAGATAGGATAAAATAGTGAAAACTTTAAAGGAGTAAATGATGTCAATAAATTGCCCATGAACATAACTTTTAAGGTTTATATAGATAGATATAGATAGATAGATTACCCGCGTATTACGCGGCATTTTAATAAATATTATTTTATTATATATATTATCCTTGATTTTTTTATAATTAAATTATGAAGATAAATAATAATTTGATTGAAAACTTTCTAGGAAATCAATATACATCCATTAAAATATATTAATTAAATAAATAACATCATTAACAAATTTAAAGCTAAAATAAACAAAATTGTGTTGCAACTAATAAAAAGGTATGAAACTTAATAAAATAAAATAATTTATCCAAATATATTATTATTTAATAATTCAAGTTTCGTCTATGACTCCACTAATAAATTTACATTAAATCAGTTGTGATTGTTATAACATAAGTTAAGAGTTGTGGCTAAAGATATGAAATCATTAATTGATAACCAATTAAAATTTTATTCCTATTCTATTTAATCGATAGTATATGATTAAGATAAGATTTTATCAATTACATCATATATGAATATATATTTATAAGATATTGAAAATTTTTAAATACTATTATAGCAACAAAAAAACCTTTACAAATGAAAAGATATAATTTCGTTTATAAAAATGTGTAAATAGATAAAAGATTATGGTCAACGTACTCTCTTGGTTGATTTAGGCCATGAATTAAATTGATTAAAATAATTCTTAGGGATTAACTAAGATGAAATTCGCAGAATAAAAGAAAATAATCATTTTTTTATGAACTTATGATTGTATTTACCAAAAATCTATATATATATATATATATGTAACGACCCAGAATTATGATTTCCGGGTTACGTTTCAAGGGATGAAACCCCTTGTTCGGATCTTGCAATCTAGGTACGGGTCGAGGTTTCAAACTCATTTTAATATTAGTAAAAAGGGGGATTTCGAACCCTAAAACCTCAAAGGGCCGTTGGGTACCCTTAACCTGTCCTAAGACTATATCGCGAAATCCAATTGAAACGAAAGTAAAGCGGAAGTAAATTTAAGATACAAATGCCACGGCAAAGCCGGGTCAAAACCAAATCATAAGTGAGTGATTACCATTTTACCAACTTAGAATGTTAGCCAGATTCTCCGATTTGCCAAAAGGGAACCCCGTCATATAGAAATCGAGCACTCAAAATCTGCAGAAAATACCTTTAAAAGAAGAACGGGGAAAGGAGTCAGATCGAGCCACTCATTCGGGACCGGCAGTCCTCGCTGAGGCCACATAGTATGTGTTATACCTAATAAAGATGCTCTAATGCAGTACGAAAGTTAAACACACTAGCATGCTCCTAGTTGTAATAATGAGCAGAGATACTGTAAAGGGCCCAAGACAATGCCAAAAGGCATATCCGCTGATCCGTGCCCACTCTGGGCATATATGTCCGTACCTCGCTCCGAAGCAGCCCAGGTAGGACGCTCGGTCGGTGCCGCAGCCTATCTGTCCGTACCTCACTCTGAAGCAGCCCAGGTAGGACGCTCGGTCACCACCGCAGCCATATCATATATAGGACTCGACTGGGACCAAAACGATATGAAACACGAATGCCCCAATGACCCTAGCAATGACTCTAAAGACTCAGATAACGGCCGTCCAGCTGCGTCGACGGAGGAGAAGGCTTGGCTTGAGCCTGGGAGGGACATACGTGAGCAAAGGCACGTTTTCGAAGGGATTGGAACCGAAATCGAAAGGAGAACGGAAACAGACCTCCCTGAATCAACATGGGCGAGAGGTGGCTCGCTGGTGGTGCTCTGGCAGCGCTCGTGGCCTCGGTCTCCATCTATGTCGTCGGAGATCGGCTTCTGTTGCTTGAAAACGGAGAAGAAGGAGGAAGCTGCCTGTGATACTTGGCTCGGCGGATCTTCGAATTTGAGAACAGAATGTGGCTCGGTGAAATCGACGGCATTTGGGTGATTTCTGGCCTCGGAAAACAGGTCTCCGAGGAAGGTTTGCGGCTACGCAAGTAAAAGAGAGCAGAGGAGAGGGAGAAGATGCTGCTGCAGTACTGCTCTTGGCAACCAGAGCTCGGAGCTCTCGGTGGTGGTTTTCGGACGAATTTGGGGCTGTTTTCTGAAACGGAAGAGATGAGGAGAGGGGAGGCTTGAATTTCTCGGTGCTTCTGATTTTGTGCAGGAAACAAACGGGAGGGAGGGAGAGTGGTTTTTCTTGTGAGTTTGTCCGGATTCCAATTTGAAGGGAAAGGGGAAGCGCTAGCTGTAATTGACCAGAGTGGGTGAGGATTGGGTTTGGCACTTAGCCATTTTTAGGTGAAACAAACACATGAGGGAGGAGGTGAGTGTGGGTAATGTTCAGCCAAAATGGGTGGGGAGTGAACTGGTTGGTCTGCAGGCAAAATTCGGACAAACAAAGGGGGGGGGGGGGGGGGTTCTGCTTACACACACAGAGGTAGAAGACAGAGTGAGGAGAAGAGGGGAAGAAATAAAGATGAAAGGAAAGAAAACCGCAAATTTGGGAATGGTCCCCTAAGATACCAATTTAAGATCCCAATACTCAATCTCAATCCCGCTTACTAAAACAAAATCCGACGACAGACATTTTAAATCGAATTTTAAATCATTTCTGGAATTAAATTAATTTATTAATACTCGGAGCTTGAAAACGGAATTAAATTTCGTTAAAATTCAAATTCTAAAACGATGCCGGAATGACTTTTAAATTGAAACTTGGGCTCAATGACGAGTATTCTCTCACTTTCACAAAATTTAATAAAATTATAATATATTTGATTAAAATAATAATAAAATAATATAAAAATATTTTCGTCCTTTACATTCCTCCACCTCTAAAAACAAGTCTCGTCCCCGAGACTAAAATCAATCTAAAGCAAGGGGATGAATTTTGAAATGGGTGAGTCCGAGGGTCACGTCATTGGTTCCGTAAGCGTCTCATAAGGGCCCGTATGAGATCCTCACAGTCCCCTCGACGTGATCACAATATTTCCAATTGGTCGTAGCAAGTATGCGATATGGGCCCCTATCACACCCTTACCCCGACCTTTCGGTCGTATCATAACTCGAAAGGAACTATAGCGCCCCTACTAAGTCTTAGCAAGCATTTTATATGCGCCCCTATAAAATGCTTGTATCCACTTCGTGAGGCGTTATAATATAAACTCGGGTGTGAAAATTCTCAAAAAGGGATTATGCAATTGGAAAAGTTTGGCCTCTAAATCGTTGAAATTCTCGATAACGTTGATTCTATAAAATTCCTTTTTAAACCGCTCAAAATCTTCAAATAAGACGTTTAACCAAGCAACTTTACACAAAGACAAGTAAAATCCTTTCGATCGAATTTCGTCAAAATCCTCCAAAACCAAATCAGTTTCCCGCATAGCAATCAATCAAATTCAGAAGCTCGGATGTGGAATCATCCACCTCTAAGGGCTAATCCCATATTCTCTTCCTAGTTTCCAGATCATGCAACATCATTCACAACTCAACAAATACCATAACCAAAAGTCTCATCAACTCTTATATAAGCATAATACCATAAGCCATCTCACACATGGCAAGTCCCACATCATATCATAGTCACAACCATCACATAACCGTCTAACATAACATAAACATGCTAACAAGTCTCAAGTAACAAAGGAACAACAAGCCTCAACATACTACGAATCATAAGGTATATCTATATCATACTGAAGGCATAACAAGTGAATAATCGTATGCTCATCACTCATCACGTAAGCACACATGTCCAGAAGTCAACGGGTTAGGTGTTATGGGGTTAGTATTTCAGTACACATCGAATCTCACAATCGCATATCGATATCGCAACACAAGTAGAACAGATTCATCACGTTAACATATCAACACAACAAGGTCATGCTATTAAGATTCAGAAAAGGAAGATCAAGCAGTATATAAATCATCAAAATGTCAATATGTCCTAAAGGACATCACCTTAACTCGTCACAAAACCATATAACGACCATTTAGAAATCATGCACCATTGTCTCATATATACAAATCATGACCATACTTCAAGTCATATTCACCATTTACATAACCAATATTCATGCTTGCTACCACATAATAAAACATCATGCTTCCCCATAATAACACATCATTATCTCATATCACAACACATCCTAACATGCTTCTAAAACAACATAATAGAATAGCAATGCATCGGTATATCATGATAACATTTGTCACTACCAACTAGATTTTAATACTGCATATCAACATGTAATTCCATATAAGGTTCACCATGGTCGTTATCTAACCTCATCCCAACAGATATAAATAAATCACAAAATCAAGAAAATTCCTCACATCATACCAGTCAAAATAAAACACAATCCCCACTCACCCATCTCTACTCTCAAGCCAAGATTAATCCTCTTCTAGACTCAACAACACTAACTCCGACAAAATCCCTTGAAGAAATCCCAATTCATTTCGATACTGCAATCTCGCCCCTCATTCCAATAAGCACTACCTCGCACCATCCACCTCTAAGAATCTAACTCCTATCTCTACCCCCACACCCAAGTACCCTCTCATACTATGTCCTCAATACTTGCAAAAGCCATTCCCCACAATTCCCATACTACTCAAGACATCACAAGCATCATACCCTGCTAACCACATGGATCCCTCTCTCGCGTCTTACATCGTAATACTATCGATCATCCTAACCACCTATAATTCTTTTACCACTCATCAACCACTCCACAAGAGAACCCTCACCCACAAGTTCAAAGAAGAAGCAATCATGGACATTATTACACATAAGGACCACATCATATCAACTAGCATTTATATCAATAGCATCAATAGTTTAGCATTAAACATTGCAACTGCGTCGATAAATCTCAATTTACCATCATGCTCAATCATTATTACAAACATGGTTATTAGGATCTCGATCCGGATTTTACGATCCTACGATTCTAGGCAAGGTTTTGATCCGGATCGGGCATATAGACTCCTTTGTGCTAGGATCTACCTAGGATCCTATGAGATCGTGTAGGATCCGTAAGATATACCTAGGATCTACCGATCCTAGAAAAAATATCCGATCCTAGCAAAAATCATATTTGTGTAATTGTGTTTGTTTTGTTTGGATATTGGGCCTTCTAGATACGATGTACCTTTTTATTTTTTGGGCAACCCATCTCCTTATAAATTGAAGGCAGAAGAGTGAAGACGTTGAATTAAAACCCTAACTCTTTTGTTTCGCCACTCAACTCAACAAATATTAATCCACGTCTGAGTGTCTGAAATTATTCATGATGTGGTTAATTGCGATCATAACATTTGGAACTAGAGATGACATTGGATATTTGGAAGTGTGATTTATCTCTTGAATATTTGTCATATTTTAAGACATTATCCTTGTCTGCTTTTCACCTTTTGAGATATTATTTTTGACAAATTATGAATGTTAAGTGCTTATTATTATTGGACTATTTTAGTTACTTAATTTGTTTAATGGAGGAAAAACTTAGTTTTACTTTAAAATTAAAGTATTTGTTTAGGATAGTTTGTTTTTAATTTATTATTTATTTTATTTTTAATTTTTGTCTAGGATCTTACGATCCGATCCTAGGATCCGATCCTACGCCCTTGTCTCGATCCCACATTAGGATCCCGATCCTAAAAACCATGATTACAAATCATCATATATGCACACAATTCAAGCCAAGCTAGCAAGTTTCATCAAAATCTTATCTAACAGACAGTTCAGATTTCTCAGCATTTGCAGTTCACATTTTATAGGTAACGAATTTAGATCATGCTTAGCAACTCAACCATCAACACATCAAGACATCATGTACATTAGAACTATAAGGCACCACATCATATCATCGTAAACAACAGACAATCAGACAACAATTATTACCGAGTCAGCACATCAACACATAAATGTCACTATCAAGGCAGTGCAACATAGTTATCAACATATTCAGAAAGGTTAGCAATTCAAATGGAGGACACTCCCGCCTACAAGTCATATCGTACTCGATATCCGCAATCCTCGAAACATACATGTCCCACCAACACCGTCGATCATGAGGCTTGTGGGTTATAGGCCCACGCTTCCGCTGCACTGCTCTATTGCTATCTAACTTTTCGTTACCTCTTTCATGTGGTCGCTCGTCAAATGTATCACATAGGGTCCAAGTTAGCGGAGATAGGGGAGTGACAAGAGAAGACAACCCAAAGTTCCTCTCGGAAACAACCACGAACCAATACGAAGACGACAACTAGAGACAAAACTCCGACCCGAGAATAGCAACAACGCCCTTATGAAAGTCTATTAGGTTGTAATTGTGACAAGCAGGCACAAATTCATCATGGGGCATATCAATCATATTAATCCACTCTAACATGTACCTATCTCAAGGAAAACATCATGTGTATTCATTCCAAAAGAAACAATCAAGTCCTACATTGATGCATGTGAGACGAGCTAGCAGTTTATTATTCCATGAAAGCAGATATGCCTAGTAGTTTCAAGCAAGATATGCGGAATCGGTAAGGATCATGCGAGATTCGAAGTCATGTGGGATTTAATGAGGATGACAGGTATCATGTATATGAACGAATGTACAAGCATGGTACATGCAGCGATAGGGGAGATCAATTATAGCATGGCGAGATATAACATGACGGTCAGGCTAAGCGTCAAACGAGAACATATAAGAGCAGCATAAGAACTATTGCATCTGACAACAATGATCACCTAATAGGTTGAAAACGGCATGTAATCATACCACGGAACACATTTAGAAAGCATAGATCCTACACAATGCTAGCGATACATGATAAGGCATAGACATAGTCAAGAGTCATTTAAAAAGTTCAACATAATGTTCATAAAGCATGAGGCATCATTAGAGAGTGTAACCAAGAGGGCATCGATCACCAGTGATAGATTATAAGCATGCGAGGAACAACTGTCATAGTACACATAAAACGGTATAACAACTATCACATTATAGGACAAGCATGTTCACGTAATAGAGTAAGTATGGCAATTCACCATTTAGCGAGTCTTATTGGGAAGCATAAGGCCCTATAGGATACTACTAGCACATATCAAAACATGACTACAACCAAGGTAGTTCGAATAGATTCATTCCAACATTAGGTGTCATGCGTATGCGAAATCATAACATGGCGCGGTGTGTGATCATGCGAGGTGTCAAGTCATAGGTTCATGCAAGCACGAGAAGTTACCATATAGTAATAGAGGAATACCACCGAGAGAGAACATGTAAGCATGCTAGGATTAACCATCAGGGAAAGCAAGTCGATCATCAAACTCAACATTAATCTCCTCAAGATGAGCAAAACATTTTAAGAGGATAGGAAGATGGAAGAATCACACTATCAGGGACCTAACTCAAGGGAGAATCAACAATACTGTAGGCAAGGTATAAATTCGTACAAGTCATAACTAAGGGTCCTACATGATACTAATGGCTCAACACAACATGTGATGCATACATTCATTTAACGATAACGATATGTAAGAAATCAATTCAATCACATTCCAATGATATATAAGCGTGAGGAAGGTTTTACGATATATAACACGAGTTTAAGTAATGACAATATGACTAGAATACGGGGACATGAGCTCAAATCAACACGTAACATGATAAAACATGCATTCATCAAAGCTCAATTATACCACATATACTCCATTCAACGCACATAATCACACAACAACACTAATTGCAAAACAATCAACATTAATTAATCTGACGAATGCAGAACAAATTAAATGGGCATACTATAGATTCTTGTCACAAAAGGATAATAGGTACTGACACGTCATCATCCAACATGCTCAGACGATCATCTACAAGCATTCATACAAAGAGGAGTTGATCACACTATCATGAACCTAATCAAAGAGGAAAGAACGTTCATGTAGGTTCTCATCATAAGGTTCATCCTTCCAATCAATCATACGATCAATAGTGTAAAGGCTTGGATTTTTAATCCTAAATTTCAAAAAAAAAAAAATTAAAATTAAAAAAATTAAAAAATGGATTTGAATCGGATATTTTGAAAATTCTCGTCTTTAATAATAATAATAATAATAAAAATTCGTATTTTAAAATCCTTAAAGCGGATTTCATACCAATTTTGAAATTTACTTCAGACGTCGATATCCTCATGATTTTAAAACGTTAATTTTGATCGGGTTAGGATTAAATCAAGAGAGCGGATTACCGGATTATTTTCCGGGTGAATTAAATTTTGATGTTTGGACCACTTTCTCTCTTTTGTCTTCATTCTCCCTCTTCCAAATGGGTTCAACCCTTACTCACGCCACCATCCCTCTCTCTTTCTTCCAGCTTATGCCTCCTAATTCTAGCTAAACACCCACAACCCTATTCTCACCTCTCTACACCGATCTCATCTAAATTTGGCAAAGGGTCAAACAATCCACTTGATTTTTGTGCTGTAACCTGACTTTGATTCCTCTCACTCACATACAAACAAACACCCAACAACTCAGTCTCTCTCCTCTGTTTTCATTTCAACAACCCCAACCTCATTACCTTATATTCACAAAATCAGGAAGGCAGCCCCAATGTCCCACTTCTCATTTTGATTTCAAACCAAACACAAACCCCCTTCCCCTTGGGGTTTACCGAGAGCCAAGCTCTCCCCCTTCATTCTCCTAGACGGACGCCACCACCGCATCTCACCATCAGCCACCAGCCGCCGCCGCAGCCTGAGCGCCGCCCCTGAACAACCAACAACCGCCATCTCCCTCGCCATCACACTCGCGGCTCCTCCTTCCTCATTTCTCTGTCCGTCCGCAGCAGTAGCTCGGACTCCGTCTTCCCTCGACGCCGACGAGCCCAGAAGCCTCCGGAGACCTAGCGCCGCCCTGCTCTCCGCTTGCCTCGGTAAGGCTCCGTTTCGCTCGCTCTTTCTCTCTTTCGCCTTCAAATCGAGCAAAGCTCCCGCCTTTAATCTCCTCCGCCCCTCCCAGGTAGATTCCGACGAAGAATCCGACCTCCGACGTCTCAAGCCGCCCCTTCGTCGAACTTGGACAGCCTCCGGTGTATCTCGAAACCTCCCTCGGTGAGCTTCTTCCTCCCTCCCTCTTCCCCTCCTTCATGTCTTGTGTGTGTGTGCCGGTTCCGCCAGCCGTGGTCGGAGTCGGGGTTCGGGATCGTCGCCGGCGAGCTCCCCTCTCCCCTTCCCATTTTCCAGATTCGAATGGCTCATTCCATTCTGTTTTTCCGATTAGAAAAATGGGGAAGGAGACCTCATGGGTCCCACCTCCACCTCACTGCCAAGTCACCCCTTGGGTCCACTTCCTTTTAAAAACTCCGGATTTGTGAAAGAATGGAATAGGGTGAGATGGGTTGGGCCTATTCCTTGGGCCATAAACTGTTGTTTTAAAAAAAAAAAGGATTTGGGCTTGTTTATTAAAACAGATTTGATCATTCTTCAAAAAAGAGGGCTCGGTTTTAGTAATTAGAGAAGTAAAGGGGCCGGTTTGGAAATTTCAGAAAAAGAGGCTGATTTTAGTAAATAAAGATGGTTAAGATTTTAAAGGATTTAGAAATATTTTATGAAGATAAAAATGGTATTTACAAAATTAAATGTTGTTATTTGAGTTAAAGTATAAAACATTATCTTTAAGATTTAAGGATATAATATCATAGGGATTTAAGACAAATATAATATTATGAGACTTTGATTTTAAAAAGGAATTTGACGAGCATTTCCAAGGTCGGAATTTCTAACTAGTCAACTCGGTTTTCGAAACGGTTTTCGGGGCTGACTTGGGAATTATGTGCTTGATGACTAACAAGCATGATTGATGTGAATGATTGTCTAATATCATGATTTGTGTGGACTAATGGCATGAATGAATGACTAACGGCACGATGAGATGTTAGAATTTCGTATCATTTGATTTATGCCTTATGAGCTATGATTAAAATGATGAACTCGAGTTATGTGATATGGATATACGATTATGAATATGATGAATGTGATGATCTCGAGATATATGAATATATGAATTCTATGAATATATGAATGTGGCTGAATGGAACGATGAGAATGACGTGGACTTACGGAATGTGGCAATGAGATGAATGGTTGAACCTGATGGAGTGACGATTACGATATGATTGTTATTCTTGTTGAATTATGTATGCTTTGAGTGCTTGAATGATTGGACGTAGACTCATATGGACGTTATGATATGTATCTAGGTGACATGTAATCTATCGTAATGCTTGTCTTGCTGTTCTGCACCGCCAGGTAAGTCTCTTCGGAGCTTACTCAGATTGAATAGAGCTATTCCCTGCTTTAGGTGCATGATATACTAGGTGCTTGCATTCATGATCATCATGCCATGTAGTACCATGCTAGGTTGCATCGATCGTTGAGCATTCTATTTCTCTATGTGTATGTAAACAGAACGGCCGTTATCTGTGATAGTCCTAGAGTCTTTGCTAGGGTCATAGGGTAGCCCAGCCTCATCGGGTACCCTGAGTCAATCGAGTACTTCCTTATATTATGACATGCCTGCGGGCTTTATTGTGGAGCGGATTAGGCATGCGTGCCGCCCTATTATGAATGAATGCATTCACGAGCTGGCCAGTCTCCGCCTGTCGGAAGGGGTGGAGGTAGGAGAGGGATATGCCACTTGGCATTGTCTTGGGCCCTTTACAGTATTTCTGCACATTATTATGAACTAGGAGCATGTTAGTGTGTTTGAATTTCGTACTGCATTAGAGCATCTTTATTAGGTATAGCGTATATGTGTGCTTATGGTTGGGATGCAGAGTTAAGTGGGCATCGATCTGATCCCGCCCCAAATCAATTTTTTTAGGAATTATTTATGTTCATCCTATCGGTGCTGTTTTCTTATTGCGCGGGTCATTTTGTCGGCGGAGAGTGAGCGCTGGAGTTATAGACTTCACCAGACTCTGATTATATTGTTTTGGATTTATACTTTTGACTCCGTTTTGACCCGGCTCCGTCGTGGCACCCCTTTGTATTATGCTTTACTCCCGCTATTGTGTGACCTTTGGTTTTCCCACGCTTAGACTTATGACAGGTACAGGGGACTTCCCCGGGGATTCCAACGATTCCTTCGAATTTTGGGTATGAAATCCCACTTGAAACGTTAGAGTAGAATTTCAAACCTTCAACCTGTACTCGGGGCGCAAGATCCTAACGAGGGGTTTCATCCCTCGAAACGTAACTCGGGAATCATAATCCCGGGCCGTTACAAATAGGCCAAGTAAACATGATATAACAACATGCAGTCATGATAGAAGGCAAGGCACGACACGAGACTTAAGCAATATAATTAATCACATATGTAATAACATGAGCAGTCTGTACTAACGGTCATTCGCAAGGCATATGCAGGAGGCTATAAGATCATGCCATGCAATTCAGAGCGAGTCATCATTACAACCGAACAGAGATCCCTAAAGACAACCATTGACTTTTCCCAACCGACTCATCACCCCTCCTTCCCGTGGGACTCCGGTATGACTCTTCATGGCAAGAAGACATTGGTTGATCATCATAAGAATAAGGAAAGACATCCCCATAAACACCTTACTTCTAACTCAAAGTGACATCAAGAACTTCCAACACTCGCTCAGACAAACTTAATATCCAACCATGATTCCCGACACAATGTGTTTACCAACCCAATTCCCCATGGAAGACACTGACATCCAGAAAAAGGCTAGATAGAACCATCAAGGGGTTAACATAGTGGAAGGGGTTGTTCCACACAAGCTGGGTTTGACCGTACAGAAACAAGAGTACTCCCACTATCCCGTTTGCACAGAGCAATCAATACATATTTCATAGTTAAGGCATCCAAATCAGATCTCTAGCATAGTAAGCATTCAGCACATAATCAGTTAATAACACTCATAATGATCTCCTTGGAGTCTCTCAACCCATCTATAAATAACAAGCTGATATTTTGCCTACCGTTCCCAACTACATCCAGTAGGGGTGGTCTAGCGCCCTTACTACCCACTCGTGTCCCCGTTTGGTTGGTTTTCCTCTTTTATTATAAGTCGAGTTCATTACTTAGTTCAATTTCGATTAGACATCTTAATTTCATTTTGCCCTTTTTTTTAAAATCCTTTCAAATCCTTTGAAATTCATGGGTGGTTTTCCAAAACATACACTCGACCTTGTGTACCCGAATTGCACAACCTCAACTCTGATACCAACTTTGTAACGGCCCAGAATTATGATTTCCGGGTTACTTTTCAAGGGATGAAACCCCTTGTTCGGATCTTGCAATCCAGGTACGGGTCGAGGTTTCAAACTCATTTTAATATTAGTAGAAAGAGGGATTTCAAACCCTAAAACCTCGAAGGGCTGTTTGGTACCCTTAACCTGTCCTAAGACTATGTCGCGAAATCCAATTCAAACGAAAGTAAAGCGGAAGTAAAGTTAAGATACAAATGCCACGGCAAAGCCGGGTTAAAACCAAATCATAAGTGAGTGATTACCATTTTACCAACTTAGAATGTTAGCCAGATTCTCCGATTCGCCAAAAGGGAACCCCGTCATATAGAAATCGAGCACTCAAAATCTGCAGAAAATACCTTTAAAAGAAGAACGGGAAAAGGAGTCAGATCGAGCCACTCATGCGGGACCGGCAGTCCTCGCTGAGGTCACATAGTATGTGCTATACCTAATAAAGATGCTCTAATGCAGTACGAAAGTTAAACACACTAGCATGCTCCTAGTTGTAATAATGAGCAGAGATACTGTAAAGGGCCCAAGACAATGCCAAAAGGCATATCCCCTGATCCGTGCCCACTCTGGGCATATATGTCTGTACCTCGCTCCGAAGCAGCCCAGATAGGACGCTCGGTCGATGTCGCAGCCTATCTGTCCGTACCTCACTCCGAAGCAGCCCAGGTAGGACGCTCGGTCACCGCCGCAGCTAGATCATATATAGGACTCAACTGGGACCAAAACGATATGAAACACGAATGCCCCAATGACCCTAGCAACGACTCTAAAGATTCAGATAACGGCCGTTCTCTTTTCAAACGCATAAAGTAAGCGGATGCTCATCCAATTAGTGCAACCTACACAGGATACTACACGTTCATGCTTTTATGCATATGCAACACCTAACATAAAATGCAACAACATGCATGAATGTCCAACCTAAGTAAGCCCCTAGGGAACTTACCTGAAGATGCAGAACAGCAGGATAATACAAGCAAGGGCCCAAATGTAAGTCCAAAGCAATCCAAAAGCAATACACACCTATCATCAAGCCATTTCCAATATGATTAACATCAACCAAAATCATTCTTCCAATTTCCTTCTCAAAACCAACATCATCAAGCCAAGACAAAATCCCGACATTTGATATTGAATATTAAAATAATATTTCAAAACTCTTTTTCCAAAGTTTTCCAAACTCTTAAATCTCAAGTTAAGTCAACTCATTTTTAAAACAATTTCTCAAACCATACTTGTCCAAATCAAGAGAAAGTATCAAATCTCCTAAGTCAACCCAATATCTTGTTTTATCAAAATATTCCGGCAATTTGGATTTCAACAATAAATGATTTAAGAGATATTTCTAAAACTTGAAGATCTTTTTAAATAATCTAACATTAATAATTATAAATCTCATGACAATCAACTATTTGTAATAAATATTTCATTTCCAAAATCCCGAAAATCACGTATTTAAATCATCACACAATTCTTTATTCCAGTAACAATACTTTTAAAATAATTTCATAATATCAAACCATTTCAGAATTTTATTTCCATAAAAATCAGATCTATCATAATAATATTGTTAATAATAATAATGAGCAAATACCATCATATAACATAACACATATAGTTATCACATTATATTTCGTAAAAAGGACAATGAAATCAGAGGAAAAGAAATATAACCCAACAGCCCAATCATAACCCGATTTCAAGGCCCTAAACCGAGCCCAAAAAGAGAAGGAAGAATGAGAACCCGGATTTATACCCTCCCCAAATCAAATTGCTTATAAGGAGTGTCCTGACCCGGAATAAAACGATATAACCCGGAAGGCTTGGATCCGACCCAGCCCAACACAAAGAAAGAGGAAAAAGGAACACTCACCTTCAACCTCAGGATCAGACGCAACGACGGAGAACGGAGAGGAAGGAGAGGGCTCGGGCAATCGGGATCTGTTCAACCTGAACCTTCACCAAGAGATTCGAAATGAAATTTCAACCATGCTTATCACAAGAAGGAGGAAGCGAGAGCAAGAGGGAAGGGAGGAGAAGAGCATTACCGATCGACAAGAAGAACTCCGGCGAGGATGCTTCGAGCGGCGTCCAGCTGCGTCGACGGAGGAGAAGGATTGGCTTGAGCCTGGGAGGGACATACGTGAGCAAAGGCACGTTTTCGAAGGGATTGGAACCGAAATCGAAAGGAGAACGGAAACAGACCTCCCGGAATCAACAGGGGCGAGAGGCGGCTCGCTGGTGGTGCTCTGGCAGCGCTCGTGGCCTCGGTCTCCATCTATGTCGTCGGAGATTGGCTTCTGTTGCTTGAAAACGGAGAAGAAGGAGGAAGCTGCATGTGATACTTGGCTCGGCGAATCTTTGAATTTGAGAACAGAATGTGGCTCGGTGAAATCGACGGCGTTTGGGTGATTTCTGGCCTCGGAAAACAGGTCTCCGAGGAAGGTTTGCGGCTGCGCAAGTAAAAGAGAGCAGAGGAGAGGGAGAAGATGCTGCTGCAGTAGTGCTCTCGGCAACCAGAGCTCGGAGCTCTCGGTGGTGGTTTTCGGACGAATTTGGGGTTGTTTTCTGAAACGGAAGAGCAGAGGAGAGGGGAGGCTTGAAACGGAAGAGATGAGGAGAGGGCACCAAGCAAGCAATTAAGCGAAATTAACGGGAATGAAGTTTAAAGCGGAGCATGAAACCCTAAAAGGAGCTCACTCACCGGTTGGACGAAGTATAGGCGAAATCGGTCCATTGCTGGTCGTTCCAGAAGAGGACGGCCGTCGGCGACGCCGGTGTAGGGGTCGCGGCCAAGCGGGTCGAAGACGCCCTCGGGGCCCTGTACCTCGTTGACAAACTTAACCTCGTATCTTTGGAGGCGATTTTGGGAGTCTTCCGGGAAGGGGATTTCAGACCAGGTCGGCATATCCACCTTGTGGGAGACGAAATCGGGGAAGCCGTAGGTGGCTCTGTGATTGAATGGATCGAGCCCGCAGTAGAGAGCTAGGAGCACGACTGTCGGAAGTAGAGAAGGAGAGAGAGACGAATGGCGGTGGGTGAGAAAGAAAGCCAGAAAGGCGAGAGAGATGGACAGATGGTGAGAGAGAGACTCTGTCGGTAGTAGAGAGGAAGAAGGAATCAACAAATAAAATACCAAGTACACCCTCAATTTAGGGAGCAAATGAGAAATTAGCGAAGGCTAAATGGGTAATCATACTTAATGAACAGTAATGGTCAATTTAGACATTTATATTGTAATGATATTACTTTCAAGAGTGTTTTAAATTTAGGAGATAAAACTAAAAGAGGAATCATTAGCAAAGAAGAAATATGCTATATGTGCAATTAAAGAGTAAATCCAAGCACATAGAAGGCAATCAGAAGAGGAGCAAAGGCCCTTAAAAAGGTTGGCAAAAGATGTTGAAAATGTAGACGTGTGTACAACTGCATTCTAGAATCTAGGTCTCTGAGTTCAATAGATGATCAAAGTTATTAATCTTTCTATTTGGAATTCATGCACATTTCCATTGATTTATTATCATTTTTCAGGTCAATATTCCTATGATTGTTCTCTACTTCCACTCCAGTGTTGACATTGATTGTTGGCACCTGTTTCATTATCAGATTTGGTTTTGGGAAAATATGCAAATAGAAAGGCACTCTAAAATGCATGCATGCCACTTTCAATGCTATTCCCTTAAAAATAGCAGCATCGTTGATTAATTTTTATACAGTAGCATTGACAAGGAAGTTCATATCAAATTCCAACAATAACTTTAAAAAATGAAGCTTTTTATTCTCTATGTATTTTATAAAAATAAAATATTATGTGAAAACCTAAATCCTAAAACCTTGAAGACTGAAACTCTCAACATTCAAACCCCAAATTATTTAACCCTATGACCCTAAGTCATAAACCTTAAAAATTAAAGTTAATTTCAAATGTCTCCCTAGACATATGATTTCCTAAGTCATTAATCTGCTGGTTTGCATAGGACATATGATTTCCTAAAGCCTCCCTAGACATTCAAATGTCTTCTTCATAATTTTTTTCTTAAAAATTTTCATATATCAATAATATCCTAATATCATTCCAACACTTCTAAAAGAGCAAGTTTCAAGTTCCCACTGCCCTCTCTTTCAACTGCCCAAAACCAAAAATTTCCAAATTACAAATTATCAAAATAAGTCCTAATTGATTTTTCATGGAACCCGAATCACTAAAATCATATCAAATTAAGGGCAAATTGCGTAGAAAAGTAGGAAAATAAACCTGCAGCAGCTCTCGGCATCTTCAACTTGCAGCAAATTGATTCGGATCTCCACTCTTCGAAAGCCCTCATCTTGTTGTGGTTAAGCTCAACTCCAATCGCCTTCGTAAACTCCAAACTCCCGTTGATGTTGAGCAAAATCTTTTCGCCGATCTTCAAACCCTCCTTCCAAACCCTAATTACAAATGCATCATTCACAGAAAGGCTTTGTGGGTTGGCGCCTGGTGGAAGCGGACACAAGAAAGGTAATTTTACACATCCTTTTCTTACCCATATCTCACCTTTTTCGTTCACTCTTATGTTGTTGGCGAATCCTGGTAGGACAGCAAACACTTCAATGCTTCCAGCTTTCTCGCCTTTTAGCCAGTACTGCTGCAGCCTGCAAATGCATATTTTCACCAGGCACCGGATAATCTTATCAAATAGTATGTCTGAAACTCATATCAATGCACACACAAAAACCCGACAAAAGTTACCTTCTAATGCATCCTTCGGTGTAGATAAGGGATGATCCATCCCTGCTGAGTGAAACGCCGTTATGGAATTGGACATTCCTCACAAGCACTGTGGCCTTATCTTCCACTGGATCATACTTTAGGAGACGATCGCTATTATTAGAAGAGAACACCAGCTGTAGGAAGTTCTTGGACAAGTAGTTTATCGAAATTAGGTCATCATATTGAAAACTGACAGCCATGAGTTATCAACCATAGAGAGATACTATGTTGTAACACAAACTTAGAGATTATAGTAACGAAGAGCACAACATCGCGGGAATGCACAACAAGAATCTACAAGTAATTTTTATCATTACCTTCTTTGGTAGACAATGCTGCTATATTTGTAAAATAAACATTTCCTTCATCATCAACATCCAGATCATTGGTAAATCTCAGAGGCACCCCTTCCACTTCTGTCACAAGTGGCGTCGCTAAACCGCCCTCTGGGCCCACCTTCATGAGGCCAAAGTATGCATCTGCAATGTACAAATCACCTGCTCTCTCGTGAAACCGCAGTCCTAGCAGCCTACCGCATATGTGCTCATTTCTTAGGTAGTCCAACATGTTCGGACTTGGTTTACAATGAGATCTACGTATTGAAACACAAACAGACAAAAATTACCAAATAGATCACGAATTCAACATTCGAGCACTATATGAGCTACAACAGAAAGAAGTACAAATATTAATGGTCCCTTTAGCCATCATATTAACCTTTCCGAATTACTCATTTGGCAATGCCAAACCATTAAGCATGTGCTCCTTTTAGGGTTACAAGTTATGAAAAATCCCTAAAGGTAGCTTTCAATCCCTAATGGTAGCCTTCAATATCGATTTCCATTAGCAAAATACACGAATCATGAGAGAAAATCTAGCTGCACATTGATCCAATTGACCTATTTCTGGCTTCTAAAACAAAGGGGTCTTAAAGTTGGAATCTTTACACTATGTTCAACCTAGATAGGTGATTCGTGGTTTTCAATTAAAAATCTCCATCCTTTTTCTAAGTAGAACCTGCTAAGTAGGCAGTCAATGTCGCCGTCACCAAGCGAGTAAACTCAGTTCAAACCATAAAAGGGCACCAAGCAAGCAATTAAGCGAAATTAACGGGAATGAAGTTTAAAGCGGAGCATGAAACCCTAAAAGGAGCTCACTCACCGGTTGGACGAAGTATAGGCGAAATCGGTCCATTGCTGGCCGTTCCAGAAGAGGACGGCCGTCGGCGACGCCGGTGTAGGGGTCGCGGCCAAGCGGGTCGAAGGTGACGCCCTCGGGGCCCTGTACCTCGTTGACAAACTTAACCTCGGATCTTTGGAGGCGATTTTGGGGGTCTTCCGGGAAGGGGATTTCAGACCAGGTCGGCATATCCACCTTGTGGGAGACGAAATCGGGGAAGCCGTAGGTGGCTCTGTGATTGAATGGATCGAGCCCGCAGTAGAGAGCTAGGAGCACGACTGTCGGAAGTAGAGAAGGAGAGAGAGACGAATGGCGGTGGGTGAGAAAGAAAGCCAGAAAGGCGAGAGAGATGGACAGATGGTGAGAGAGACTCTGTCGGTAGTAGAGAGGAAGAAGGAATCAACAAATAAAATACCAAGTACACCCTCAATTTAGGGAGCAAATGAGAAATTAGCGAAGGCTAAATGGGTAATCATACTTAATGAACAGTAATGGCCAACTTAGACATTTATATAGTAATGATAATTATATATACCAAAATGGCATACATGTAATTTTGTCAAAATGAAAGAAGGGTAGAAGGGCAATTTGGTAAGTCAACTTTGAGGCAAAGCCTCCCTTTTATATATACTAGGTGAGTGGCCGTGCTACGCACGGCTTGAATTTAACGTTCAACAATACAAAACAACAAGTCCCGTTGTGAAATAAAATATACGCAGGAAATGTCAGGCATTAGTTACATTTCACTGGGTAAAAAAATACACGGTAAATAAAAAGTGCACACGAGTTGAAACTAAAAACCAGAAACTATTTCACATGAAAGCCACCATACTAAACTGGCATCTAGTTCTCCAGAAAAAGGGAACTATGATAAGAGAAATAGATACCTGTACAGGTGACTGTACAATAGCAGACTCCTCTTGTCTACTCATAAGCACATAGTAAAACCAGCTTTACCGACACCTCCGATGTCGAATTATGTGTCATGTGACTGCTTGTCGAATATAATGATTCAATCTTCCAACTCGATAAGTTGTGCTCTCCTCTCTGCTGCCTTTTTACGGATGAAGATTCCCCATCGCATTGTTGCCTTGATCTTTACCCAGCCAACAACGGCTTTCTCAGAGCGCTCACGCTCTTCGTCAAAGAAGTTTGGAGTAGAGGAGGGCATGTAGTGCGGGAAGGAGAACCCGTTGTGAGGGACGTTGATGGAATCATGGCCTCCCATTGCTAAAGAGCTGCAGCAGCTGTTGCGTGGCTTCGTACTCGAGCATTTGGTTGCTACTCAGGCAGATCTCCTCCTCAGTGAGGAAATCATCCACACCCTTGTCTCGGGTCTGGACCAGTCATCGTAAGGGTTGAGGCTGGATTGCTGAACATGTGGATTTAGGTGGGTCCATTGCAGCTTCATCATTGAGATTGGTGGTCATAGGCTTGACCGCCTCCAAAGTCTTATCTACAAAATCCGAATGTCCAGTGCGCTTGGTGTGCAAATCACTCCTAAAAAAAAGAAAGATCCAAAAAGAAAAAAGTACCAGCCAATTTATCTCCAATCAAAACCCTAGCAAAGGAAAATCTTTAGAACCTTTCAATGTGAAAGAAAAAGAGAGATTCTGATACAGTTTTGGTTCGGCAAGGTTTGCCATATGAAGTGCAGACGAGATTGAGCCAAATCTGATTTCAAAAGCGCTCCACAGTCACGCACTTGAGAGATACTCCCGCTGTGACACTATTGTCATTCGTTATGACATGGTTTTGCTGTGACACTATTGTCGTAAAGGTTCTGAGAGTTGGAGTATCTAGAATTTGTCAGGCCATCATTGTACCCTGTATACGTGAGAACTTAGAAGAGTCAGTTGGCGAATTCTCAGCATGAACAAAAACTAGCATCAATTTCCAAATCAGCTGGTACTGGAGCATTTGGAACATACAGAAGGGGGAACAAAGCAAAGGCAAAAAATTAACCTGCAATAGGTATGGAAGATTCCATGAGAGGCTGCTCAGAAGGGACTGAGACATGCAACTGAGGCAGAGCTAGCTACTGTTCAACAGTATTTGAGAAACCAGCAGGACCGGGCTGGAGTTGATTCCTAGATGATCTTGTGACCATCCTGGTTTGCTTTGAATTTATAAGAGACTGCCCGTCATATTCTATAACTTGATGCCAATTGTCATATGGTTTCTTCACAAGTGTATCAACATAGATATGCACGAAAAAATAAATAAATAAAAATTTCTAGATTGCAGAGCTTCACTTCCATCAATCGGTCTACAGAATTTATTTATTTGTTTCCCCGCTCGGTTAAAGCAATAAGAATGTTGATATTAAATTAGACACCAATGACCCAACCACCCAAGTTACATCCACACTACCATGTTTCTTCTTACTACTTAACGAATAAATCTAACATCAGGGAAAGAAATACAAAACTATCTGAGATACATTTTTCCTCTCCCATTGTCCACTTCAGCAAATGAAACAAAGGTAACATATTTCATCCCCCAAAAGGATGTCCCTTCTAAAGAAAGGGGATAAATAAATTGAATAACAATTTCATCAAGAAATTGAAAGTAATATAACAAAATAAAAATACAATATGATAAAAAATAACAAGGGTACATAACAAACCTTCTGATCGTAAGAAAGTGAAGCAGTTGGGATGTATTGCTCTTATGGAGCATGCTAAGACTTGTGTTATGAGTGGGAAGCTTTATGTTTATTATGCCAATTATACAAGAAATATTGGACACCTATCACATGCCTTGCAGAAAGAATAAGCATCTTTAAAAATATGTGGCCATGTTGCATTGGAAAATTTTCAAGGTGGAAGGAGGGTATTCTTACCTGAAACTCTCTAACTTATAATATTGGGCTGAGGATGGCACACTACATAGCCCAACCTTTGGCAACACATTCACTGGCATAGAATTACATTCTATTCTGAGTGGAATAAAGTCTTAGACAGATCTTCAACAACCATATAAGAATGGCCGGACTCTGCATCTCGGGATCCAAATAAGGAAGAAGCTTATATGAGGAGGGTTTAGTGAAATCCAATAACAAGAAGCAAGTAAAACCCTAGAGTGAAGAAAGTGGTTGAAATGTTATTAAGTTGAATGAAAGTGTAGTACAGAACTGAACTAAACTGAATTGAAGTTACAAAAGGGTTACCTAGATGCAATCCTATAACATCTTATTTGTTACTTTATCTGACTGGATTTGGCACCATGAATTTGGATATCAGGATAACAAAATCAATTAAGATAGAAACCTTGTAGCATTATGAGATTACAAACAGAAATCATAAATCCAAACAATTCGATTGAATCATCCATCAAAAGTGGATGAGTGGCCCTGAACCAATGTTGGCAATAGTATCTTGTTTAAGCTAGCCTTACCGTGGTTTTCTATCCCAGCTTAGCAGAGGAATGGATTATATTGTTATGGTTAGAGAATGAGTAGGAGGATAGATGATTTGCATCTCCAACAGCCTGAAAATAAAAGGAAAAAGCAAGGTAATTAACAACAGATCAGGTAAAATGAGCTAACTATAGTCAAGGCTAAAACAAAAAACTTGGTTTCAGAAACTTACATCGTGATTTATGTCGGAGAAGGCTTGAATAGAGTTGAAACGTGTCGAGTAATTGTTTTTTATTGCGAGATAAATGCATCATTTATGAGTTGCAAGACGAGGAGATCCATTAGAATCCATCTCATATAATTCATGGAAACTTGGAGTGGTGGCATTTGCAATGAGCTGCGAAAACATGATTTTATTGCTCTGTAACGCAACCTTCTTATGCCCATTTTCTTCTGACCGGACAACTGAATTTACCAAGACCTCTGATCTGTAATCAATCATCAGAGAACATCAAAGTTCAAAAACTTTAAAAAATATTTATTGAATCGACATTTTGCATGTTTATGGATTCGAGGTTAAAATATTGCATTGATGTTGTGAACCCTGTAACAACAATGAGAGTGTCATACTTGAGCAATTTTCCTCATTACATATTTAAAGTTTGCTTTTCAATATTTATAGCACTAACAGGGTCGTGATAAGTATGTCTTAAAGAAGAAAATATCATTACCAAAAATGACTTACGACTATGAAGCATAAAGGAAATATTTTCTTTTCTTTAAAAAAAAAAAGATAAACTATATTGAGGTTAAGAACACTAAAAGGCAGTTCATAAAACAAGTACATTATACATTTCTCCAACCCTTAGGTAATGCCTTGTATGTGTAATGTGGTCGTATAATCAAATGACAAATGGATATTTGACTATTTGGTTGCACAAAATTGAGTCTAAGGCAAGCTAGGCATAGTAGTCTGCATATTATTATTCTTAAATTCTACAAACAACCACATATGTGAGACAACTCCATATAATAAATAATCAAATAATTATAACAATATCAAAATCTGTATACTTTAAGGAAAATAACTCAAGGGACTATACCTTGGCATATGGTGAAAAAAAAAACGTAGGTATGTGATTCTTGCTTCTTCTTGTTTGCTGATTTCCATCAAACATAATTATTCTTTGATGGGCAAGGTCTATACTGCAATATGAGACAAAGAGAAGGATATATGATTAAATGAATGAATAATATTAAATTAAAAAGGAAATGATGAATCGTTATTTGTTCTTATTAACCTTTTTATAGTAAAAACTCTTAACAACTGTATCAACAATGTTATGACATTGTTCTTAGTCACAACATTGTTATAGAAGTTGATTACAAGGTTGATGGTTAGTCAACACAGTTGGCACTTGTAACTCCAGCTCTCGACAACACATCAAAGCAAACAACATTAACAGTTCGATTTTTCGCAACATTTGCATCTACTGTTGTTGGAATGACAACTTTCAAAGCATTACGGTTACGTACTCTTGAAAATGCTACATACAAATGACCGTGAGAGAAGCAAGGTTGACGTAAAAACACACAGACTTTGTCTAAAGTTTGTCCTTGAGACTTATTAATAGTCATTGCAAAACACAGTTTAATAGGAAACTGTTTTCGTTAAAATTCAAATGGATAGGTTGATGCAGTAGGTCTTAAATTTATTCTAGGAAGTAATACTTGTGTATCTTTGTAATAACCACCGGATATTTCACATAATATCACTTCCTTTCGAAATTCTCTATAAATCAATCTAGTACCATTGCATAAGCCATTTGCTGGGTCCAAATTCCGAAGGAGTATTACTGGGCAATTTAACTTCAAAACTAACTCATGTGGACTCATTCCGGAAGAGCATAGAGTATGTAAGAATTCTGTAGGATATAAATTACAATTGTCATCAATCACAGAATCAAAACTTTTGTAAACATGAGGTGCCCCTGGGAATATTGAAATAACTGAAAATTTATATCGTCAACACCATCATTTGTGGGGGTTAAAATTGCACGACCATTAAATATATGTGCATCAAAATGAGGTTGCATAATTTCAGGAAACATCGCAGCAATTAAAATAGCAATATGGTCATCTTCAATATCAAAACATTGTATGAAATCAGGCAAAACAATAGGAGAACTACTTTCGGTTTGGAGACTGTCATTTCAAAGTTGCAATAGAAAGGAAGCATATTCAATGTCTTCTTGTGCTCTAATGTTAATGCATAATTTAAACTTTTGGAAATGTGGCCAAAGATATGAGCTAACTAAACTTGAGTTAGTAACTTCAGTCTCGGATTTACGAGGTATAACGGGTAGTAGCTGTCTAAAATCACCACCAAATATGACAATCTTACCTCCGAAAAGAAGTTTCGAATCACATATGTCTTGAAGTAGATGATCCACTGCCTCGATATTTTGCTTTTTTGCCATAGAAGCTTCGTCCCGCATTATAACAGTTGTAGCACGTAACAAGTTAGCCAAGCTGCTTTGTTTAGATACCGGACAACTAATATTACCTGTCTCACTTATAGGAATTTTGAATCTTGAATGAGCCGTTCGACCAGTAGGTATATTTGAAGCTGCAATACCAGATGATGTTGTTGGCAATACAATAAGGCCCCTTTCTCGGAGTGTAGCATACAGTGCACAATATAAATAGGTTTTACCTGTTCCCCCAGGGCCATCAATAAAGAACACACCAGGCAATTTATGAATAACACGATCCATAATAGTATCATAAGCAATACGTTGTTCAACATTAAGATTTATGTGTGCATTTCTATATTCAGATGGAATGGGTGCATCAATTGCATCACTGATATCTCGAGTAATTTTGAAACCTACCATATTAGGAAGGATGGGAAGATCAAAATTAAAATGTGTCATACTTCGGCCCATACCTTCTAAATATTTTTCAATTTCATAATAAGGTAATTGAAACACTTTGGCAGGTTGTCCTTTGTGAAAGTGAAATAAATCTTCAGATAAGTAAGGGTAATAAACATCCCACAACTGTTGTGGATGAATAGCTTCACAAAAAGTACAGTTGCAAATAACCTTCGCAAAACACAAGGCATTTGCACTTCCACAGCTTCCCGCATACATGCCTCAGCATAATCATCTTTCTCTAGCAATGAATGGTGTTCTGCAGCTTCTTTAAAAGTTGTATAAGCAATTCCATCTACAGTCAACAAATCAGCAAAAGAGGTTGCACCCTTGACATTTATGAGTAAAAGTCGTAAGTAGTATCGTTCTCCTTCACAAGGACTAACATATGTCAACCTCCCTACACATTTAGGACCTTTCCTTTCTTTCCATACTTTCAAACAATTATTCCAAGTAAAGTACTGAGGGAATTCAGAATACAGAAATTTTTGAGCATTTGGAAGCACACAATTTGCAGTAAAATATTCGGTCAACATAGTTGCATGTCGATGCTCATCATTAATAACATTCTGCAAGTTATCTCGTTCATTAAAGGTGACCATATGCATATGAGGTAAGTGTACTTGCAACGGAATAACACAAGGAGACATAGAATACAATGGGAATGCAAATAGTCTCCATGCTGATTCTGGTGGACTAATCCATCTTCCTGATTGATATGCAGTAATTTCATTTTGTGTAGTATTATTATGCACATTAATATCGAAGCGAACTTTGTCATGTCCTTTATATATGTACTTGTAAATGTACTTGACAGCTTGAATAGTTGAACATATTTCTACACTCAAATGATAGTCAAATGCTGCTAGCAAGTACGGGTTATAAGGAACAACTGAACGGTTGTCTAATCGAAACTTTCTAACAACCACTACATCTCCTTTATTACGCCTCTTATATATAGGATATGCATCTTTGGTTTGTGTAGTCATTTCACCATAATTACGAGGATAGCCAGCTTTGCACTTTGTAACTAATCCAATTTTTATCATACATGGGCATTTTGGGTTTTTATCACCACAAGGACCATGCATCATATGCTTAACAACAAGGTGACGTAATTCAAGGAAGTCCTCGGATGGTAGTTCAGCACTCACATATTTATCAAAACTATTAGTAGCAACTATTTTAGAACCCGGTGCAAAGATAAGCAACATATGTAAATGGGGCAAACCACGTTTTTGAAACTCAATAACATCAACACTTGCAGCAACTGGACCAAATATGTTATCTTTTAATATTAATTTCTTCAACAGATGAACTTTGGCATAGAAAATTCTGGCAACTAAATCAGGTTTGTGTTCAGAACCCTTACCCGGTAGTAGTTGCTCCTTTATTTCAGGCCAATTTGGATTGCAAGTCATGGTTAGAAACAAATCAGGCTTTCCAAACTTCTGGACAAGAGCCATTGCATTTAAATTTCTACATTTCATATCCCTAGGCCCACCTATGAAAGATGCAGGGAGCACTACACGATGTCCAATATCATATGCTCTACAACTACCATCATTAACACTATCCACTATTCCCTGATACAATTCACTTCTGATTAAAACCTGATTACGACGAATAAAAACAAGTCGTGTATTCTCCACTTTTACGTACATATCAACAATATATTGTAGAAATAAACGGGCTGTATGAATAAGAAAGTTCCCTATACGAATTTGAAATCTATAACAGTAATATTGCCTACATGATAGAGCTTTACCCGATTCCAATGGATGTGCATTTGATGCTAGAAAAACAACATTTGAAAGACAGATTATAAGTGTCATTAAATTAAAAAAAAAAGTATTACATATATGCATTTCATTAAGAAGTACCTGCTGACTCGCTTGATTTAAGGGTCTATGCACTCTGGATCCTATTATCAGAGAGATGAAATGTTGTTGCATTGCAAGGAATGACAGAGCTGACAGGAACTTGTTTTAGACCTTGATGCCAGCCAGATTCACCTTTATTGAATAAAAGTGGATATTGCAAAGGATCGTAACATCCATAGTAATGTAAGATTAGATGTTCATGATCAGACTTTCCATAAACTACAATATGAGGACTATTAATACGATCAGAAGATGTATTATCAACTATAATAGCAGCAACCTCATCACAAGTAGGTGTATTAAGTACCCGTTGATCTAGATTAATAGATTTGAAAAGTCTTATTTCAGTATTTGCAGTTATTGGGAATGTACGTAAAGAGCGAAAAAACGCAGCACAGGGATTGACCGATGTAATATTTATCAGAACATCAATTATGTCGGGACAAAGTTCAGACAAAGTATTGCAACGTACGTCAAACTCAAAAGCTCCATCATAAAAATACAGTTGCATGAATTTTGGATGGTCATCCTTGGGTAAAAGATTTGGAAGGAAATGATAAAGTTGACCCTTCAATAAAAATGTGTAAATTCCCTTTTTATTACTACTTTTGTCATAGTCTCCACCAAGGCAACTAAAAGCGAATAAATTATTATAAGCTCTTAAATAACAACGAAAGTGGTCACCCACGGCATCTTGTCTTGTAAATAAATCATAAAGTTGGTCACAAAAATCTATATTCACCAACTTAATAGTACCATTTGCACAGCAAAAACCGGGACTCTCAAAAGCAAATTTGGTTGCTGAACAATACCGACATGTTGATAGTGGGGGCAAAGGCATTGGGGTACTTAATAAGTTGGTCATACCTAGGCCAATAGGAATGCGGGGAGGATGTGATGCACTTGAGACATTTGCTTGATCAGTCATATCATGTAAAGCACATTCACTATCAATCTGGGAAAAAAAAAGGCAATAACAATAAAACTAATTCAATATGAACGAGATGTATATAGTAAGCGTTACCAAAACAAGATGTTTATATAGTTGAATAAACCACATAATTTTATTAAAATAGGGTCATTAGCAAAATAAGATGCATAGTATAATTTAACACCTCAAGACGAGTACGCCTGATTCTGTGAAGAACATTTGAAACTAGTATCTCATCATTCACCTACATCAAAAGACAAAACCAATGACAGAATATCTAATTATTAATAACATTACCAAAGCCTTAAAAGGGGGAAAAATGAAAGAAAGAAGAGTAATCTCCTATTGTAGTGTTGAAATAAGTTGAAAGTGTTTGTAATAAATGTGGTTAAAAAGAACAGGATTGCAATAAAACATCAAGGAAACATTACGAGGGAATTATTATGGTAGTTGGAGAAATCTATAAACTACCAAAACTATGTAATTAACTGCTAAAAACATGACGACATGGGAAAAAAACAATAATCGTAAACAATAATCGTAAACATATCTAAGTGTATCACCTCAAATGGAATTCTTCTTTGATGGGTAACATTAGGAGTGGACGTAGATGCCTCTTTACCCGTCTGTGAATGAGAGAATCTCAATAAGTATGTATATTAATTGCACATTCAATAAGTACCCGACTATAGGTATAAAACTTTAAACAAACATAAAAAAAAATTGAGCTAATTATGCAAGTGAGGATATGTAAACCTTTTCAGATGTAGGGTTTGTAATACCATTCTCAGAATCAGCAGTAATCTAATACAAAGAAACACATCATAACATCTTAGTGAAATCTAATATGGTATATTTTATCAACATAACAAAGAAAAAATAAATGGTTTACTTGAGCACGAGTACGACGTCGGTGGCGTTTTATTATACGTGGTGGAAGCCCTTCAAAAGCACTTGATATATTATCGGAGATACCATCAGATACCTAAACAACACCATAAAGTTGGTTGGTGAAGATACAAATAAAAAAAAACAAAGTACAAAAGATAAGAAGGAAATAAATGATACATTTTAAAAGGGGAAAGTAATTGAAGGCACCAAAAATGAAGCATAAAAGGAACATGACAATATATGTGTTGAGGTTGTAGATCAATAGCATAGGAAAGATCACTTGGTAAAGCAATCGCCACTTCAATTTTACTTACATATATACCTTTACACTATTACGTTTACGACGGCATGTGATATATTCGGTAGATGTAGAGGTTGAAATTCCAGCTAGGGCATCAGCAGCAATCTGAAATAAAACATTGGTTATGAGTCGTTTGATATATAATATAAAGAATACCAAGAACTTGTAAAATAGTGCTTGACCAAAAATGTAAAAATCATACAATAGTACCTGGGCATGAGTACGTCGGCGGCGACGTTGGAAGAACTCAGATGGGTCTAAAAAGGAATTATATGATCCCTGATTCGAGGCAGCAGTAGCAATCTGAACCAATTGGTAAATAATAAAGATAAGAATTATTAATCATAACGTATTGTTTAAATGTCAACTTGCTAAATTAAATGCAAATCCTGCTATATATATTATTAAGTGATATTTATGTTGGCTAATTGTGTTGTAATGTTTCTTCTCCAATTTTACGAAAATAATGCAATCATAACAAAGTAAGGCACAATTGGGAAAGGACAATTTACATTCTCATATTGCACCTTATTCGCAGGTGAAATGTCAATAGTTACAACATTATGCACTTCATCTGCATCAGGAAGAGGACAAGGAGGCCCAACCACATCTGCATTTTCAGAATAATACAATTCAAGTGCATCCTCAAGGCACCATTTCTTTGCCTACAAATTACAAGATGCATCAATACTGATTAGAAGCAAAAGGAAACACAGTAAAAGGGATGAAATATGATGCAAACATGAAACTGACATTTAGAAATTGATTAGCACTATCCATAGTTTCACCCAGGGCAATGTTAAGGAAAGTAGAAACCAGTTGTTGCTTGGCCAAAGGCGAGAGTTTGCCAGCCATTAGAGAACCTAAACGAGAAGGCACAAACATAGAGACAGGTCAGTCCATTTGTAATGTGATGCAAAATAAGAGAGAACGAGAAAAATACTAATGAAAAGAGGAGGATGTCAATGAAGAAAAATAATATGGAATCAGAAAGCGTTTCTTCAAACAATAAATATGAGCTTATGATGATATAGTAGGGTAACAATGTTATATAACTGAATACTTAAAATTTATGCAAGGGGTGTGAAAGCACCTGTTTTCATCTACCTAGAGAGTAAACAAATTAGCAGTAGATAAGAATGTTGGATTTAAGGGACTAAGGAAGAAAGCTGAAGGATTGGAAATTTTACTAAACATCCAAACAAGACGGGAAATGCATTTCTTTTAAAAGGGAAAAGTTCTCAAAATTGACGGGTCATCTCAATCATTAGCAACCTATAACATCATAACCTGAGTTACGCAATATTAATAGAGATCATGGTCTCACTTCTCAGGTCATATATATGAATACAAATATGACCATAGTCTCTCGAGAAAGAAAGCCAAGAAAACATGATAAATTTGACCTTGACAATGATTTGGTGACTATAAATATTTGGAGTTGAGAGAAGACACAAACAACAAATAAAAATTGGAATTCGATTGAAAAAAACAGTAATCTTAATTACATGACATATAAAGTCTTAACCAAGCAAGCCATCAGACAGATCAACACATAAGCCACAAAAATTTTTTCCTAAATCACCAAGTCATAAGAAATATTCATACAGAAAATAACTAAAAAAATAAGGATAGCTGAAATAAAAACACAATAACCAAGTCATAAGAAATATTCCAGGGTGAAAGATAAGGAAATGGTGGGATCTCGAACTGTTCATGCACGAAAATCCATATCCAAATCCATCTTCTCTTTATTCAAAAAATGTAAAAAGCATCTTCTAGCCCTATGGAGGAAAGGAAGAACCAGACAGAAAAATAAAAAAGAAAAAGTCCAACTTACTTAGCTGACCAGAAAGATTTGAATTGCCAAGATTACTGATCATGTACATGTGTGTTCAAGTTATAATCACAAACAAGAGAAGCTAGGAGTATCGGAACTGTAATCCATTAACGAAGTAATTAACTTACACTCGTGTAACGCTAATTTGAACCTCAATCCATCATCTGCCTTACCTAATTCGAACCCTAAACCCGAAAGGTACAATCTCAAGGTATAGTGCCAAGCGAATCAAGTATCGAAATGGAAGCCCTAAACTCGGGCAAACAAATAGCAACTTGTAATCAAATAGCGAGATTTCAAACCCTAAAAACGGGCAATAAAATAGCGGAAGCAAGTCGAAAGCAACTCACCAACGCGGCGGAGGTCAGGAAATTAAGGTGGTGGAGAGTGTGGACTGAATTTCGCGAGGACTGCCGGTATCGGCGGAAGCAGGACCCGCTGAATTGCCTGAGGAGTCGGCTATGTTGAAGCAAGCGGCGGAAAGAGGGGTGTAGAAATCAGGAGATGGAAAGGAAGCGTGGTCAATCAGAAAGTAGGAGGCGTCGTCGAACTTGAGGAAGCAGGAGGTGGACAAATCAACAACAGGAAGAGGGAGGTGGCGAGACGAAGAACAAAGTGCAAGAAGCAGGAGGTGGAGAAATCAACAACAGCCATTCTCAACCGTAGATCTTCAATTTTAACTAATGTCGATGAAGGGTCCGATAGTCTCCTCTTCTGGCGCATTTAGAATAGTAAGGATATATAGATGTAAGATTAAAAAATAAAATGATTATAGAACAAATATTATAATAATTTTAACCAAAAAAACAAATATTATAATATTATCTTTTTATGTTGATCCCCATTTTTTTATCTTTTCATTTACTATTATTTAGGATTTAAGGAGTGGTATTTAAAAATTATTAAATTAACTCCATCTTTGTTGTGAACAACAACCTCGACCTTAGACCTCGATTGCTTTTGCTTCATCTCTGTGTGTAGATCTCGATCAGAAATACAGAGACCGCCCTTGACCTCCTCCCGCATTCGCCATTCACAACACCTGTAATGAAATACTAAAATTCGATCCCTCTACGGTATTCAATCTTTCAATTAATGCCGTAATCAGGTTGCAAATCTTACATATTTTTCACTTTGCCTATCTATCTTATTTCAATTCCTCATCTTATATACTATTGAACTACAGCTACATTTCCTGTTAACAAGTACACAAAAGGGGCAAAAAGCACTTTCTTGTTACAATACTAGGGGTGGGCAAACGACGGGACGGGACGGAATTGAGTCGGGACGGGACTAATTCCGCGAAATTTTTATGGGACGGGATCGATATGGGATTGACACTTTTTTTTCGGGACGGGATCGGGACGGGATGGTGTCTGGACGGGACGGGACGGGCCTTGTCACGCAAATAAAAATAATAAAATATTATATAAATTTTGCAAAGTGAAAAATACTTTCATAATTCATTAATTTGTATAATATGTTGAATACGTTATTCTTCTCAACTATAGTATTCAATAATAATAATAATAATAATATAATACTATTGTTGTTGCGTGCTTGTACTGGGGTCTCCAAACTTTATTTTGTTTTACGTACATGTCCCCCTCTTGCCTTCGAGTCTGCCCAGCTTAAGTTTGATCTTGCTCTTCGACGTTCCCTGGAACGTATTATCACTGCTTCTGGGCCGGGTTTTGGCAACTAGCAATGGAGGCTCTCCAAACTGCCCTTCAGGTTTGGGGGTCTTGGTGTTTATTCTGCAGGTGATGCTCTCTTTTATGCTTTTCTAGCTTTGCGTTTACAATCTGCTAGCCTGCAAACTAAGCTTCTCCATCATGTTGAGGTCTCAGTGTCCGGATTTGCTTTGGATGACGTCGTGCGTGTCTTTAACAATAAGGTATGAACTGATATTCTAAGTAATCCGAGTGAGATCGTTGCCCCCAAACTCATGAAGAAATTGGCAAGTTTATATTTCACACGGATTACGAAAGATGCAGAGAATACTTTTTCCTTATCACCGCGTCAGATGGCTTTGTGGAGTTCTCAGCGTCGAGACCATGCTACTGATTGGCTTAGGGTTGTCCCCATCTCAGGGCTGGGACGGGTTATGAATGGTAAGACGTATCGTTGTGTGTTGTGCTATCGGTTAGGCATCCTTTGTTTTCCATTTCGAAGCCTTGTTCTGCCTGCTCTAGAGTATTTGAGGGAGACATTTTTGGAGATCATGTTGTGTCGTGTGCTGGTATTGTAGGGATTAAACATCGCCATAATGATGTTCGTGACACTTTGGTGAATGGCTTTTATCGTTCTGGGATCTCGGTTGGTAAAGAGGTTGATATTGGCTTGTGGGGGGGAGATGGGAAACCCCTCCGTCTGACGGACATGCTTCTTTATGCGTGGGATGAAGGGCTGGATGTTTGTGTTGACTTGACAGGGTCATCCCCTTTGACGCAATCTGGGATGGTTGATTTTGTCCCAGGGCATGTGGTGGCCGAGGCAGCTCGTCGTAAGCGGGTCAAGTACCTAGATAAGTGTAAATTCATTGGTTATGGGTTCTTACCCTTCTCTTTTTCTGCATTGGGGGAACTTGAGGCAGACGTTATAGCCCATCTAAAGAGGATCCAGAAATTTACTCAAGCTCACGATATGGGGGCTCATAATGCAGTTAATATTTTCACTAGGGTGGGGTTTTCTATTGCTAAAGGAGTGGGGGCCCAGATTGTCTCTCGGCTCCCCACTAATTCTATGTAAACTCCTATAATAATAATAATAATAATAATAATAATAATAATAATAATAATAATAATAATAATAATAATAATAATAATAATAATAATAATTATTATTATTATTATTATTATTATTATTATTATTATTATTATTATTATTATTATTATTATTATTATTATTATTATTATTATAGCTTACAAGAAATTAGTGGGCAACCGAGATACTATCTGGGCCTCCACTCCCTTGGCAATAACAAAGCTAATTCTAGTAAAAATATAAGTTGCAGCACGAGCCCCGGCATCCTGAGATACTGAAAATTTTTGAATCCGCTTCAGCAAGGCAACAGCATCCGTATCCAACTCCCCCAACGAAGAGAATGAGAAGGGTAGGAAACCATACCCAGTTGTCGTGCACAAATCACGGTACTTGACACACTTACGTTTAGCAGCATCAGCAACAACACGACCGGGGACAAAGGCAGACATCCCCGACTGGGTCAAAGGAGAGGATCCCGTCAGATCAACACAAACATCACGCCCCCTGTCCCATGAATAAAGAAGCAAATCTGCCGGACGAAGAGGCCTATCATGCCCATCAACCAAACCGATATCAACCTCCCTACCGGTAGAAATCCCAGCCCTGTAACAGATATCATATAAGGTGTCGCGCACTAGGTTATGCCGATGCTTAATGCCCACGGTACCAGCACAGGATACAGCGTGATCTCCATAAATATCACCATCAAAGACCCGAGAACAAGCCAGACAGGGCCTAGACACCGTGAACAACGGAACACCAAGCCGATAACTGAGCACACTGCGATAGGTCCTTCCATTCATAGTCTACCCAAGCCCAGAAATAGGAATTGCACGCAACCAATCAGAGGAGTGAGCACCCTGCTGAGTCTTCCATAATGCCACCTGTCGTGGAGTCAAAGAGAAAGCAGGGTCCGATGTAGCAGCAACCTTCGTGAAATATATATCTGCCAATTTCTTCATAAGTTTGGGGGCAGCGATTTCACTAGGATCGCGTAGAAGATCAGAACCCGTGATCTCATTAAAAGCACGACAAGCATCATCAAAAGTAGGACCAGTAGTAGTAATACCAGCAGGGCGTAGAAGCTTAGCCTGCAACTCAGCAGACTGCAAACGAGATGCCAGAAAAGCATAATGTAGGACATCCCCAGCAGCATATACTCCAAGCCCGCCAAAATGAAAGGGGAAGGTGGCAAGCCGCCACTGCCAATCTCCAAACCCAGGCCCAGACGCAGTGACAATACGTTCCAAGCTAGAACGAAGTGCCACATCGAATGAGAGCTGGGCCGGGCCAAAGACACGCGCAGAACAAGTACGCAAAGAAAAGTAAAGTTTAGAAATACCCGTACAAGCCCGAAGCAGAAGTAACTCGCACTGTGGATCATCAATTCTCGCGACATAATCCATAAGGTCTATGGTCCTAGCCACTCTCTTCGCCACAAGGTCGTTGCCGAAAACAGGGCACATGCTAACAGGACCCCCCAGAACTTTGACACCACGTGAAGGCCGAGCAATAGAGGGGGGGGAAACACCAGGAAGCCGACTCCTGGGGTCTTCTGTAGGCCAAAAAACCTCGGTCTTATCAACATTAAGGTGAAGGCCAAAGCGGGGACCCTCTTCCATAATCAGATCCAAGACCTTTCCCACCACCAAAGTGTCCCCGACAACAGTGCCATCATCTAAGTACCAAGCCTGCATACTCAGGGTGAAGGAGTCTCTGATCTTGCACATCAAAGGATGCAATACCAAAGCAAAAAGTAGAGGCCCTAAGGGATCCCCTTGTTGAACCCCCCGGCAAGACCATAAGCTATGCTCCCCGTAATACAGCCGAGCAGGAGTCGAATAACAAAACTCCACCCATCGGGATAGAACTGGACAGTGACGACGAACTTCCTGTAACATGGCGACACGATCAACTAGGTTGAAAGCATTCTGAAAGTCAACTAACAACATAGAAAGACCCTCCTCACTACCACGAGCCTCAACAAGGCGATTCAAGGCATGCAAAATAGCCTCTCCGCCACCAGAGACCCCGATCCCAAACTGAAGACCGGCAAAATAACTCGCTAAAGAGGGACCAACTAAACAAGCACCAACCTTAGAGACAAGGCGTCTCCAAATAGTGCCAACGGCAATGGGACGAATGCCTCCACCTGGTTTAACAAGCGGCGTGAGCGGAGCACTAGCAATATACTCACCCAGACCCTGCGGACAACGGCCTTCTAGGAAAAGATTAACCACCCGAGTAATAGAGGAGATCAAATCATTTGAAATAGCAACAGCAGCTTCACCCAAACAATCGAAAAGATGCTGAGCACGGAGGCCATCCCTCCCACATGACGTGCCCCGCGGAAAACTTCGAATCATATCCAAAACAACTGTCGAAGAAGCAACCAGAGGATGGTGATCAACCGGCAAAGACGGCAGGCCGGGAGACGGGGCAATAGGATGCTAATAATAATAATAATAATAATAATAATAATAATAATAATAATAATAATAATAATAATAATAATAATAATAATAAAAAAATAATAATAATAATAATAATAAAAATAAAATAAAATAAAAAAAAAAAAAAAAACAACAACAACAACAACAACAACAACAACAACAACAACAACAATAATAAGCTTGCTAACCGCGGGTATCCACCATTCGTCTTCAGACAATCAGAAGAGGGCTCTGCTAGGGCAGACGATAAGGAGAGTCGATTGGTGAGGCCGGAACCGGCGTTCCTGAGGTCGGGGCCAATTGTCGGTGGCAGGAGAGGACTGGGCGAGGGCATAGGGGCAGCAAGCTGGCGTTCTTGAGCAGGTGCGCGGTCTCGATCGGTGTTCTCTCTAGCGGTTCTTGGTGGCGTTTCGTGGTGTTCTCTCTGGAAGGAGCGGCTTGGGAGAGGGCGTGGGGACTTCTCCGTCAGTACGAGGGCGAGTGCGAGGGCGTTGGGAGTCCAGCAAAGGTTGTGCGATCGGAGACGACAGTTCACAATCAGCATGATCGTGGTGTAGCGATGTCTGTCTTCAGGTTTGATTTCTTCTTCTTCTGCTCGGTGGTGCCTTGGTCTCATTGTTGTTCATTCGCCTCGGTTCAGTTGTAGGTTGTTCAATCGTTCCGGGGTCGACTGTGTGTCCGATTTTCAGTTTGTTTGGTTTTCGGCAGTGTGGGGCAGTGCTCAATTTAGGTCTCGAGGGCAGGTTGTTTTCAGCGTGCTCTTGTTGTTTTTTTCGTTGTTCGGCTTGTTTCCAGTTCAATTCGGGCTCTTGTTTGTTGTTTTGGGGTTTGCTTTGGCTCTTTGAATAGGACAGTTACCATGAGAACTGCTGGGGGTGTGCCACCGGTGCGTGTACACTGCCTTTTTGTTGGATGCGATGGATGTCGAGATGGTAGTAGCAAGGGGCTCACCTCATGATATTCATCTTAGTAGTGAAGCGTTGCCTGACTTCAAAGAGCTCATCGGGTCCAACCTTGATATCTTTTGCAAGTTTGAGGCGGTTCTTAAGTAGCTTGGTCTTTGGTTTTGTGGAGATTGTTGTGCTACTCACACGGTGACAAAGAATTGCTTTCATGACGGAGATGTTGTTGAAGCTCTCTTGTCTAAGGACGGAACAATTGCCTTCTTTGTTCACGGATTGTCTCGTCCTAGTATTGATGTTGGCGGGCCTTCGGTTGGTATAGCCCCTTCGAATGACCAGTGTTGTGAGCGGAATCGACCATGTTTTACAGTAACTTTTATATCGATTTCTGTATACATTGCATTCATTTGGGATTAGATAGTACAGAATCTGTGTAATTTATGTCTATATGCCAAAATTATGGAATCTACACCAGTTTTTGTTTAAATCGCAGAAATCGAGGCGTTTTACAGCAATTCTACAGAAGGTCGGAAAAGCTCGGGAAACCACTACAGAAGTCCAAGGTCAAAGCAGCAGAACAAGTCTGAGAGTCGAGACTACTCGATCTCGAGTAAAGCCTACTCGACCTAGACGAGCATGTCCGGGCACAGCCTGGTCGACAAAGCCATGATCGAGAACCAAGCTCCCCGAGCTCCGAAGCGAACCCGATCTCGAGGACCGTTACTCGAGGTCGACGAAGCCACAGCACCAGATCCGGAGTCCCTCGAGGAGAGCTGCTCGAGAAACCCTAGTCGGCGAGCCACCGTACTCGAAGTCGACTAGGGCTTGTCAAGGTCGACGAGCGCCTGAGTCCTTGTCCGAGCCGGTCGAGCACACCAAACCGAGGACGAGAAGCCGAGCCACCTCTACTCGATCTCGACTAACCCTTGTCGAGATCGACGAGCCGCCCTGAGCCATGTCCGAGCAACCCGAGGAGATCCACCCGAGGGAGTCTAGTCGATGACCCAACCCTTGTCGAAATCGACAAGGCGTGGTCGAGGTCGACAAGCACCCAGGTGCCCAGGTCCGAGCACATCGAGCACCTGCGAGCCGAGGCGACCAACCCTACTCGAGGTCGACAAGACCTTGTCGAGGTCGAGTAAGGCCGTATCCAGAATCTTCTCGACGAGCCCTTGTCCGAGTAGAATTGGATTCCTTGGTGCCGAAGACGGAAAATTCTATCCGAAGTTGCTGAAATCTATCCGATCTATCAAGTCTATCCATGGAAGGAGCAAGATCTATCATCATGAAGACATGTTTCCTATTTAGTTTTATCTTTTCCGTTATAGATTTAATTCCATTATGTCATTTATTTATCTTTCAAGCAATTTAGATATAGATAGATATCTTCTTTCCTAGAATAGCTAGGGAATGAAGGCTATAAATAAGGCCCTAGGGGGCTCAGTTTTATTCATTCAATTCTAGATTCAATTCCGAGAGAGAAGTAAGTAGTTCCATTCAGAGATACAGTTAGGAGTTCTAAGGTTTTTAAGGTTTTGGCTTACAGCGAAAGTTGATTGCCGGGATTGTAAAGTCTTGGAATTTAGTTTAATGCAAGTTAGTTCTTTTCATCAATCAATGTCTGCGATTGTGATGAGGCGTGAGTAGTCCACCCACTTCTGGGGCTGGGGTGAGCCCGACGGTGGCCATGTGAGGCGATGCGATAAAGGTCAGATCTTTTTGTGCGATTCATCTTCTATCCCTATGAGCATGATTCTTTTGCGAGAGTTGAAGGTGATTCTTGTTGTGTTATTGAAGCGAAAGTTATCTTAATGCAACTTGGATTAATTATGTGAGAAGGGTTAGTAACAATTAGGGTTTATGCGAGAGCCTCTATATGCCTATTTGTTAATGACGAAAGTTATTTGATGGAAAGCATGATCTTTTATGCCTTTATATGTTGTTTTGCATGGTTATCGTTGTGGTGTTGAAACCCTAGCCTTGGAGGTCTTTTAATATATTGATTTATTTCATAAAAATCCTGAGTTTTGGTTCGAAAATCTGCGATTTTGTCTTTTACTGTTTCTTGTCGACATAGACCACTGTTTGTCGATCTCGAGTACTGTTCTTGTCGAGGTCGAGGAGGGGTTGTCGAGGTCGAGTTGATTTGCTCCTGTCTTTGTCGATTTTCAAGTTTCTGTCTTTTTTTCTGTTTCTGGTCGACCTAGACGAAGCTTCGTCGAGATCGAGTTACCTCTTGTCGATCTCGAGTTGGGTTTGTCTTAGTCGAGTTGGTTTTCTGTTTTCTTTTATCGACTTTCACTTTATGTACTCTATGTCGAGCAACCCTTGTCGATCTCGACAAGCTTGTGGTCGAGATCGGGTACGACTTTCTGTCTTTGCTCTTGTCCTTTGCTTTGCTTTTATTTCTGTCTTTAGTTTGTTCTTTGCTTTTATTTCAGTTGCCCTTGCCGGGTTATTTGTCTTTTCTGCTTCTGTGTTTGTTTCTGCTTTTCTGCTGCTGTTGTGAGAATCTGATAGCTACCTGAGAACTGCTGACGTGCTTCCTCGTGGATTCGATCCTGACTTTTCTCTTACTACAACGGGAGGAAGTCTTGTATTTATTTCCTGAGACAGGGGAGTCTATCTGAACTATATTTTACATATTTATTTCATACTTGACACATCCTCTTGCAACAACAACCAGCTTGACCCCTTTGATGTCGCTTTGTTAGAAAGGGTGTTTAATGTTAAAGTTCACACGGTTAAGAGTATCCCTTGGAAGTGTAGATTGGCCTTTGCAGGTGTATGCATCGTTCTGGTCAAACACCTGAGTTTGACAGCTTAGACGAACCGGAGCGCTACCTACACATCCACTCCAAACTCAAAAGGATCATGTCGGCCGCTGAAACACAGGAACAGCTGATCGCTAGGCTTACCAGGGAACTAGCCGCAAGGGATGCCGCTATCAACGCTAAAGATGCTGCTATCGCCGCTGAGAGAGTAGCAAGGGAACAAGCACAGGCTGAGCTTGCCCAGTATCCAACCACGGCAGAGGACTACATGCACCCAACTCTCGTCGTGCCTGAATCGGCGATTCTAATCCCTGAAAACTCTTTTGAAATTCGCACTCAATTTCTTATAGAGCTTAAAAACAATGCCTTTTACGGCAGATTTAATGAGTGTCCTCTTGAACATATTACTAACTTTCATGATATGTGTCGTACTCTTGCAGAAGGCACAACTCTGGAATATGTCAAGATGAAATCTTTTCGCTGGTCGCTCGCTGGACCTGCACTGAAATGGCTGGAAGGGCTGAAGGCAAGATCACTCACAACCTGGGCCCAAGTAGAGCAAGAGTTTCTGAACAAATTCTTCCCACCTGCCAAAACAGCACATCTCCGCCAGAATATCACCGCCTTTAAACAGCAGAAAGGGGAACAGCTGGCAAGGGCATGGGAGCGCTACAAAGAACTGCTACAATCTTGCCCTACTCATGGACAACCGCTCTACATCATTCAGGAGATCTTCTTCAACTCTCTTGATCAAGTCACTAAGGACAGAATCAACAATTATACTCGCTATGAGTATCTGACAATGCCGCCCAGTGACGCATGGGGAGTGCTGGAGAAGCTCACTACCTACGACAACAAGTATGGGTCTACTACAACTTATGAAGAGAACCCATACGCCAGGCCAGCACCATCCATGCCCCTCTATGAGCCATCAAAAGAAATTGATCCAGATGTCAGGGAGCAATACTACAGAGATCAGAATAGGAAGCTCATCAAGCAAGTAAAGTATCTCTCTGTCAACCAGCCTTGTATTGAATGCGGATCGCAAAGGCACACCACTCCTGAGTGCCCACACACAGAACAAGTCAGGATGGCAGAGCACCATGAGGATGCAGCTTACGCAGGGGGACCCAATCGCTACATGGGGGACCAAAGGTTTCAGCAACCACAGTGGAACCAAGGTGTCCCTAGGAATCCCCCGCCATACAGAGCTCCAGGACATCCAGAAAGGGAACAGAAAAAGGATGATATACAGCTGGTCCTGGAAGAAATACGGAGAAACCACACATAAACTAGGCAGTCCTTCAACTCCGTTTATACTCAGATGCAAGGTGTCAACTCTAGGCTTGGGGAAATTGATATCTGGCGGAAAACAGTTGATACACAGATTGGTCAGCTAGCAGCAGGAATCCCCAGACAGTCAGGCGCACTCCCTGGATCTTCAGAACCAAATCCTAAGGGAAAGACTGGGCACGTCGCTGCTGTAAAACTCAGAAGCGGCCATCAACTGCAAGAGCCAGAGGTTGGAAAGCAGCAGAACGACGAAGATCAGCAAGTCGACCTCGACAAATCCGTAGTCGATCTCGACAAGGCCGTACTCGACCTCGACAAGACTCTCGTCGATCTCGAGGAGAAATTGCCAGAAACTTCGTCTGTGCCGAACAGCAACTCAACTGCACCCAATCCAGTCGATCTCGACAAGCCTCTTGTCGATGTCGAGGAGCCCCTGGTCGAGAAATCTGCAGCAACTCCGACGTCTGTTCTGGCTCCGAATCAAAAAAAGAAGCTGCCTTTCCCCACAAAATCTCTAAAGGACCCAGCAGAGAAAAAGTTTCAGCGCTTCATCAAGATGCTTCAGAAGCTGAACGTCACCATCCCCTTCACAGAAGCTCTCAATGAAATGCCGTCCTACGTCAAGTTCCTGAAGGAGATTCTGAGCAAAAAGCGATCGATGGCAGAAATCACAGAGGAGTGCAGCCATCTGGACATATTGGAGAAGAGGCCGGATCCAGGTAAGTTTGCTATAACTATTGGATTTGGTCCATACAAAATTAATGCCCTATGTGATCTTGGAGCCAGTGTTAGTATTATGCCTTTAACGATTTGGTCCAAGATTAAGATAGGTGCCCTGGAGCCTGTGGATGCTAGACTATACATGGCCAACAACACAGTGGTCATTCCAACAGGCATGGTGGAAAATGTACCAGTACAAGTAGGTAAATTCTTCGTTCCTGCTGATTTCCTAATTGTTGATATGCAAGAAGATCCTGCTTGTCCAATTATTCTAGGAAGACCATTCTTGGCAACAGTGGATGCCAACATAAGCGTAAGGAAAGGAGTGCTCACCTTCAACATCAGCGATGAGGTAATTGAGTATTCCTTTAATAAAACTGAAAGGCATGCAGGTCCAATGGAAGAGGTCAAATCTATCTCAGCTGGCTACATCACCTGCGGGGAACCCAAGGTCAGAAATATGATCCCCGAGGAGATAGAAAAAAGGGACATGGAGGCCCAGGTGGAGGAGATCATGGCAATCCTCAAGGAAAACACAGAGAATCCCATTGACACAGACCAAGGTAAGTCCTTGTGGATTCATTATTTTTCGGATGCCTTGACAGGAGCTAAGTATGGGGTCAAGATCGACCAGGGCTCCTCGACATCGAGTAGAACCCTAGTCGATCTCGACCAGACCAAGGAGACTCCACCAGCGCCAGCTTCGTCGAGCAGCGAACCAGACAAGTCGGGTCTACTCGAAGTCGACAACACTCTCGTCGATCTCGACCACCCCTCGGAGAGCCCAGCGCCGCCTTCCTCGACGAGCAAGCCACTAGGAGGAGAAGGCTACTCGACCTCGAGTAGCCTTGTCAAGGTCGACCAACACTCAGCACCACCCGAGCCATCTTCATCGACGACGCTGACTCCAGGACCCGAACCCTCGTCGACCTCGAGTAGCCTTGTCGAGGTCGACCACTGCCAGGCGCCACCAGATCCTGTGTTCTCGAGGAGCATCCCACCAGGAGCAGAGTCCTTGTCGAGGTCGACCAGCCAACTCGAGGTCGACAAGACCTGTTCTTCCTCGACTTCTGACTCTTCGACCAGACCACCACCAGAGCCTGCAGTCTCGTCGATCTCGAGGAGCCCTAGTCGAGATCGACCAAACACCGTAGTGCCCGATTCCGTTTCCGCAAAGGTAAGTCAAGGTATGGATCTTTCTTCTCCTATTTCCATCAAAGATTTATCTATACATGGGAGAGGTCTGCCTTGGTATGTGCGATTGTGCAGGATTTCCAATGATAAGCCTAAGGAGTATGAAGTTGGAGACAAGCTCTATGTCTCCAAATCAAAGGATCATTGGTTTCCCAACAAATTCAACAAGAAGCGGATGGGACCGTTTGTGGTGAACAAGATCCATTCTGGAGGATTACAGCTGATGGACAAGAATGGAGTCTTATTTGAGGCCCAAGCTACATGGGCCCTGCAGATGCCACCTTGAGCATTAATGAAAGTCGGCCTAGCAACTATAAAATCTAGAGCATGTACATAGACTTTTTAGGACATTTGAAACTTTGTTTTTGGTTTTGAACATTGTTTTTGGTTTTTGTTTTTCTTTTGTTGGCATATGTCTTCTACTTTTCAGGTCCATGGATAGAATCAAAGCTATAGTCATACTCGGACTAGGAGGTGCTCCATTCAAAATTTTGCAGCTCTACACACATGTCTTGTGAGTTTCTTTCTTTACCCTTTACCTTGTTTTTATACAGTGAGGACACTGTAATGTTTAAGTATGGGGTGAGGGAAGGGCTTACTTTATGCATATTTTCCATATTTGACATTTTTTGTGCATACTTGTGTATTATTTCTTAGAATTGCTACGTGGCTATTTTGGAATGCATTATTGATTTATGTGCTTATATGCATGTTTTCCAAAATTTGAGAAAAATGACCCCCATTGAAAATTTTGAATAATGTCATGGAAGCTTATATTGAACTCGACGATGCAAAATTGGATTCATTAGAGATATAGCATGAAATTGCCTAGTAAAGGGAAGTCACAATGAAGTGCATTATTTTTATGAAAACCATGAAAGGACGTAAAATTTGAAATTGCTTTTGACATGTTGCATGATAAGATGATGGAGGACTTTATATTTCCATATAATGCTCATATTGTTTATATCCTAGCCTTACCTATGCTTACGCATCACAAAAGCCATAATATGCCTTATTTCATATATTGCTCCACATGATCTAAATAATTGTCATTCTTTACCTTATCCGGGGATTATGTTGAGAATGATGTTACATTATGGAGATGTTATATGGTGTTTGTGTTATTATCATTATTGGAGTTTGGCAAGGAAATTGTTTGAATATATGGAAAATTTAATGAGTGAAAGAAAATCCAATCACCTCAGGAGATAAAGGTAGATTGACCCTGCTCTCTGAGATAATAGTTTGGAGAGATGGGACACATTGTGAGGAGTCCGACGCACTAAGTATCCGGGGCCATTCATGACACCCATGTTTGCGACTCGCGAGAAGGCAGTGCTGAGGTTAGAGTGGTAAAAGCATTATTATGAATAAAAGCATTATGAAAGGTGATGAATCAAAGGAAGAGGGAATGTGGAAATTCAGTTTGAAAGTGATCCATTTCCTCGGATCATAAAAGCACCACATTGCCAAAAATTGCCCACCTTTTAGCCTTTTACCAATCTACTCCTTAATGAGCTTAAATTAAAGTCTTCTTGATTATCGATGCTTTGTCACACAAAAATTATTTGTGCATAACCCTCCTTTTATGAGTAGATGTTGCTTTTACATATTTGCACATGCATGGATCTGTGACACTAGTACCTTTTCAAGGATGGTAATTGATTGCAGGGACATATAAGAATGAATCTAAGATGTTGAGAGTTTTTATTACTTCCCCTGAATGACAAATAAAAGTATTGCTTGAGGACAAGCAAGCTTAAGTATGGGGTGTTTGTTGTGAGCGGAATCGGCCATGTTTTACAGTAACTTTTATATCGATTTCTGTATACATTGCATTCATTTGGGATTAGATAGTACAGAATCTGTGTAATTTATGTCTATATGCCAAAATTATGGAATCTACACCAGTTTTTGTTTAAATCGCAGAAATCGAGGCGTTTTACAGCAATTCTACAGAAGGTCGGAAAAGCTCGGGAAACCACTACAGAAGTCCAAGGTCAAAGCAGCAGAACAAGTCTGAGAGTCGAGACTACTCGATCTCGAGTAAAGCCTACTCGACCTAGACGAGCATGTCCGGGCACAGCCTGGTCGACAAAGCCATGATCGAGAACCAAGCTCCCCGAGCTCCGAAGCGAACCCGATCTCGAGGACCGTTACTCGAGGTCGACGAAGCCACAGCACCAGATCCGGAGTCCCTCGAGGAGAGCTGCTCGAGAAACCCTAGTCGGCGAGCCACCGTACTCGAAGTCGACTAGGGCTTGTCAAGGTCGACGAGCGCCTGAGTCCTTGTCCGAGCCGGTCGAGCACACCAAACCGAGGACGAGAAGCCGAGCCACCTCTACTCAATCTCGAGCTCACCTAACCCTTGTCGAGATCGACAAGCCGCCCTGAGCCATGTCCGAGCAACCCGAGGAGATCCACCCGAGGGAGTCTAGTCGATGACCCAACCCTTGTCGAAATCGACAAGGCGTGGTCGAGGTCGACAAGCACCCAGGTGCCCAGGTCCGAGCACATCGAGCACCTGCGAGCCGAGGCGACCAACCCTACTCGAGGTCGACAAGACCTTGTCGAGGTCGAGTAAGGCCGTATCCAGAATCTTCTCGACGAGCCCTTGTCCGAGTAGAATTGGATTCCTTGGTGCCGAAGACGGAAAATTCTATCCGAAGTTGCTGAAATCTATCCGATCTATCAAGTCTATCCATGGAAGGAGCAAGATCTATCATCATGAAGACATGTTTCCTATTTAGTTTTATCTTTTCCGTTATAGATTTAATTCCATTATGTCATTTATTTATCTTTCAAGCAATTTAGATATAGATAGATATCTTCTTTCCTAGAATAGCTAGGGAATGAAGGCTATAAATAAGGCCCTAGGGGGCTCAGTTTTATTCATTCAATTCTAGATTCAATTCCGAGAGAGAAGTAAGTAGTTCCATTCAGAGATACAGTTAGGAGTTCTAAGGTTTTTAAGGTTTTGGCTTACAGCGAAAGTTGATTGCCGGGATTGTAAAGTCTTGGAATTTAGTTTAATGCAAGTTAGTTCTTTTCATCAATCAATGTCTGCGATTGTGATGAGGCGTGAGTAGTCCACCCACTTCTGGGGCTGGGGTGAGCCCGACGGTGGCCATGTGAGGCGATGCGATAAAGGTCAGATCTTTTTGTGCGATTCATCTTCTATCCCTATGAGCATGATTCTTTTGCGAGAGTTGAAGGTGATTCTTGTTGTGTTATTGAAGCGAAAGTTATCTTAATGCAACTTGGATTAATTATGTGAGAAGGGTTAGTAACAATTAGGGTTTATGCGAGAGCCTCTATATGCCTATTTGTTAATGACGAAAGTTATTTGATGGAAAGCATGATCTTTTATGCCTTTATATGTTGTTTTGCATGGTTATCGTTGTGGTGTTGAAACCCTAGCCTTGGAGGTCTTTTAATATATTGATTTATTTCATAAAAATCCTGAGTTTTGGTTCGAAAATCTGCGATTTTGTCTTTTACTGTTTCTTGTCGACATAGACCACTGTTTGTCGATCTCGAGTACTGTTCTTGTCGAGGTCGAGGAGGGGTTGTCGAGGTCGAGTTGATTTGCTCCTGTCTTTGTCGATTTTCAAGTTTCTGTCTTTTTTTCTGTTTTTGGTCGACCTAGACGAAGCTTCGTCGAGATCGAGTTACCTCTTGTCGATCTCGAGTTGGGTTTGTCTTAGTCGAGTTGGTTTTCTGTTTTCTTTTATCGACTTTCACTTTATGTACTCTATGTCGAGCAACCCTTGTCGATCTCGACAAGCTTGTGGTCGAGATCGGGTACGACTTTCTGTCTTTGCTCTTGTCCTTTGCTTTGCTTTTATTTCTGTCTTTAGTTTGTTCTTTGCTTTTATTTCAGTTGCCCTTGCCGGGTTATTTGTCTTTTCTGCTTCTGTGTTTGTTTCTGCTTTTCTGCTGCTGTTGTGAGAATCTGATAGCTACCTGAGAACTGCTGACGTGCTTCCTCGTGGATTCGGTCCTGACTTTTCTCTTACTACAACGGGAGGAAGTCTTGTATTTATTTGCTGAAACAGGGGAGTCTATCTGAACTATATTTTACATATTTATTTCATACTTGACACATCCTCCTGCAACAACAACCAGCTTGACCCCTTTGATGTCGCTTTGTTAGGAAGGGTGTTTAATGTTAAAGTTCACACGGTTAAGAGTATCCCTTGGAAGTGTAGATTGGCCTTTGCTAGAGTTTTTAAAGATGCCCTTGATAGTGTTACTTCTGATCCGACCAATATGGCAGGGTGGGTGTGTCTCTTCATTATGCCACTTTGTATACTTCATCGATACAAGCCCAAAACTAGTGCTGAAAATCATTCAGGGTTGAAGAGAAGTTTACAGGTTGATAGTATTTCAAAGGCTATCCATGTGTGGAAGGAGCCTAGGGGTATTCATCGTCTAGTGTCTGTTTTGTTGTCCACTGTTGTTGCAGGAGGATGGTCAAGTATGAAATAAATGTAAAATATAGTTCAGACTGACTTCCCTGTCTCAGCAAATAAATACAAGACTTCCTCTCGTTGTAGTAAGAGAATAGTCAGGATCGAATCCTCGAGGAAGCACGTCAGCAGTTCTCAGGTAGCTTTAAATTCTCACAGAAGCAGCAGAAAGACAGAAACACAGCAAGAAAAGAAACAAATAAACCCGGCAAGGGCAACTAAAACAAAAGCAAAAAACAAAGCAAGAAATAAAGCAAAGGAAGTAAAGAACAAAGCAAAACAGAAGCAAATCAACTCGACCTAGACGAAGCCCTCCTCGAGATCGACCAGATCTCCTCTATGTCGAGTAAAAACAGTAAAAGACAGAAACTTTAAAATTGCAGAATTCAAACCGAAACTCAGATTTTCGACTGAAATAAACTTCAATATATTAAAAGACTTCCAAGGCCGGGGTTTCAACACCACAACGATAACCATGCAAAGTAACACATAAAGGCATAAAAGATCATGCTTTCCATCAAATAACTTTCGTTATTAACAAATAGGCATATAGAGGCTTTCGCATAAACCCTAATTGTTACTAACCCTTTTTCACACAATTAACCCAAGTTGCATTAAGATCACTTTCGCTTCAATAACACAAACAAGGATCACCTTCAACTCTCGCAAAAGAATCATGCTCATAGGGATAGAAGATGAATCGCACAAAAGATCTGACCTTTATCGCATCGCCTCACATGGCCACCGTCGGACTCACCCCAGCCCCAGAAGTGGGTGGACTACTCACGCCTCATCGCAATTGCATACATTGGTGTATGAAAAGAACTAACTTGCATAAAACTATATTCAAAGCCTTTACAATTCCGCCAATCAACTTTCGCAGAAAGCCAAAACCCTAAAAACCTTAGAACTCCTAAACTGTTTCTAAATGGAACTACTTGTCTTGCTCTTCGGAATTGAATGATTAAAACTGAGCCCCTAGGGCCTTATTTATAGCCTTCATTCCCTAGCTATTCTAGGAAAGAAGATATCTATCTATATCTAAAATTATATCTAAAGCCTTAAAAGATAAATAAAATGTTTTAAGGAAATAAATCTATAAGGAAAGGATAAAACTAATTAGGTAACATGTCTTCATCTTGACAGATTCCGCCTTCCATAGATAGAACTTGATAGATCGGATAGATCTTCGATGGATTTGGATAGAATTTTCCGCCTTCGGCATCAAAGAACTCCAATCCTACCCGGACAAGCCAAGTCGAGAAGATTCTGGAAGCGGCTCTTACTCGACCTCGACAAGGTTTTGTCGACCTCGAGTAGGATTAGTCGTCTCGGCTCGTTGGTGCTCGATGTGCTCGGACCTGGGCTCCTAGGTGCTTGTCGACCTCGACCACGCCTGGTCGATCTCGAGTAAGTATGGTCTTGTCGACTGGCTCTGCTCGGGTAAGTCTAGTCGACTGGCTCGGACAAGGAGTTAAGCTCTCGTCGACCTCGACAAGGGCTCCTCGAGGTCGAGTTGGGTGTTGCTTCCGCTTCCGCGAGCTGGCTCTTCCGCTGGCAGCGAGTGGCTTGATCCGCGGCAGCGACTTTCCTTTTCTGCTGCAGCGAGTGCTCCTTTCCGCGGCAGCGAGTCTCCTTGGTCGTCCTCGGCTAGCTCTCATCGTCCACTCCGGGCATGGGTGTCTGGGCTTCGTCGACCTAGACTAGTGCTTGTCTAGGTCGAGTAGGGTTCCGGAGCTCGGGGAGCTTGGTTTCTCGAGCAGGCTTGCTCGACTATGTCTGCTCGGACATGGCTTGTCTAGCTCGACCAGGCTTACTCGAGATCGAGTAGCCTGGGCTTTTGGACTTGTTCTGCTGCTTTGATCTTGGACTTCTGTAGCGGTTTTCCGAGCTTTTCCGACCTTCTGTAGAGTTGCTGTAAATGCCTCGATTTCTGCGATTTAAACAGAAACTGGTGTAGATTCCATAATTTTGGCAAATAAACATAAACTACATAGATTCTGTATTATTTAAACCCAAATGAATGAAATGTATACAGAAATCGATATAAAAGTTAATGTAACACATGGCAAATTCCGCTCACAACAAACACCCCATACTTAAGCTTGCTTGTCCTCAAGCAATACTTTTATTTGTCATTCAGGGGAAGAAACTCAAACTCTCAACATCTTAGATTCATTCTCATATAACTCTGCAATCAATTACCATCCTCGAAAAGGTACTAGTGTCTCAAATCCATGCATGTGCAAATATATCAAAGCAACATCTACTCACAAAAGGAGGGTTATGCACAAATAGTTTTTTATGTGACAAAGCATCGATAATCAAGAAGACTTTAATTTAAGCTCATGAAGGAGTAGATTGGTAAAAGGCTAAAAGGTGGGCAATTTTTGGCAATGTGGTGCTTTTGACCCGAGGAAATGGATCACTTTCAAACTTTGAGTTTCATTCCACATTCCTTTCTTCCTTTGATTCATCACCTTTCATATTGCTTTTCTCAATAATAATGCTTTTACCTCTCTGACCTCAGCACTGCCTTCTCGCGAGTCGCAAACATGGGTGTCATGAATGGCCCCAGATACTTAGTGCGTCGGACTCCTCACAATGTGTCCCATCTCTCCAAACTATTATCTTAGAGAGCAGGGTCAATCTACCTTTATCTCCTGAGGTGATTGGATTTTCTTTCACTCATTAAATTTTACATATATTTCAACAATTTCCTTCCAAACTCCAAGTATAATGTATAACAATCACAACAACCATATAACATCTCCACAATGTAACATCATTCTCAACATAATCCCCGGATAAGGTAAAGAATGGAAAATATTTAGATCATGTGGAGCAATATACTAAATAAGGCATATTATGGTTTTGTGTAATGCATAAGCATAGGTGAGGCTAGGAATATAAACATATGAGCATTATATGGAAATATAAAGTCCTCCATCATCTTATCATGCAACATGTCAAAAGCAACTTCAAATTTTACCTCCTTTCATGGTTTTCAAGAAATAATGCACTTCATTGTGATTTCCCTTTACTAGGCAATTTCATGCTATATCTCTAATGAATCCAATTTTGCATCGTCGAGTTCAATTGAAGGCTTCCATGACATTATTTCAAAATTTTCAACGGGGGTCATTTTTCTCAAATTTTTGGAAAACATGCATATAATCAAATAATGCATTCCAAAATAGCCATGTAGCAATTCCAAGAAATAATGCACACATAATGTCAAATATGGAAATTATGCATGGAGTAAGCCCTTCCCCCACCCCATACTTAAACATTATAGTGTCCTCACTGTATAAAAACAAGGTAAAGGGTAAAGAAAGAAACTCACAAGACATGTGTGTAGAGCTGCAAAATTTTGAATGGAGCACCTCCTAGTCCGAGTATGACTATAGCTTTGATTCTATCCATGGACCTGAAAAGTAGAAGACATATGCCAACAAAAAGAAAAAAAAACCAAAAACAATGTTCAAAACCAAAAACAAAGTCTTAAATGTCCTAAAAAGTCTATGTACATGCTCTAGATTTTATAGTCGCTAGGCCGACTTCCATTAATGCTCAAGGTGGCATCTGCAGAGCCCATGTAGCCTGGGCCTCAAATAAGACTCCATTCTTGTCCATCAGCTGTAATCCTCCAGAATGGATCTTGTTCACCACGAACGGTCCAATCCGCTTCTTGTTGAATTTGTTGGGAAACCAATCATCCTTTGATTTAGAGACATAGAGCTTGTCTCCAACTTCATACTCCTTAGGCTCGTCATTGGAAATCCTGCACAATCGCACATACCAAGGCAAACCTCTCCCATGTATAGATAAATCTTTAATGGAAATAGGAGAAGAAAGATCCATACCTTGGCTTACCTTCGCAGAAACGGAATCGGGCACCACGGTATTTGGTCGATCTCGACTAGGGCTCCTCGAGATCGACGAGTCTGCTGGTCCTGGTGGTGGTCTGGTCAAAGAGTCAGAAGTCGAGGAAGGGGGCTTGTCGACTTCGAGTTAGCTGGTCGACCTCGACAAGGACTCTGCTCCTGGTGGGATGCTCCTCGAGAACACAGGATCGGTGGCGCCTGGCGGTGGTCGACCTCGACAAGGCTACTCGAGGTCGACGAGGGCTTTGGTCCTGGAGTCACCGTCGTCGAGGAAGATGGCTCTGGTGGTGCTGAGTGTTGGTCGACCTCGACAAGGCTACTCGAGGTCGAGTAGCCTTCTCCTCCTGGTGGTTTGCTCGTCGAGGAAGGCGGTGCTGGGCTCTCCGAGGGGTGGTCGAGATCGACGAGAGTGTTGTCGACTTCGAGTAGACTCGGCTTGTCTGGTTCGCTGCTCGACGAAGCTGGCGCTGGTGGAGTCCCCGTGGTCTGGTCGAGATCGACTAGGGTTCTACTCGATGTCGAGGAGCCCTGGTTGATCTTGACCCTATACTTAGCTCCTTTGTTCTCTTTAAGGATTGCCATGATCTCCTCCACCTGGGCCTCCATGTCCCTCTTTTCCAGCTCCTCAGGGGTCATATTCCTTACCTTGGGTTCCCCGCAGGTGATGTAGCCAGCTGAGATAGATTTGACCTCTTCCATTGGACCTGTATGCCTTTCAGTTTTATTAAAAGAATACTCTATTACCTCATCGCTGATGTTGAAGGTGAGCACTCCTTTCCGTACGCTTATGTTGGCATCCACCGTCGCCAAGAATGGTCTCCCTAGAATAATTGGACAAGCAGGATCTTCTTGCATATCAACAATTAAGAAATCAGCAGGGACGAAGAATTTACCTACTTGTACTGGGACATTTTCCACCATGCCTGTTGGAATGACCACCGTATTGTTGGCCATGTATAGTCTAGCATCCACAGGCTCGAGGGCACCTATCTTAATCTTGGACCAAATCGTTAAAGGCATAATACTGACACTAGCTCCAAGATCACATAGGGCATTAATTTTGTATGGACCAAATCCAATAGTTATAGCAAACTTACCTGGATCCGGCCTCTTCTCCAGTATGTCCAGATGGCTGCACTCCTCTGTGATTTCTGCCATCGATCGCTTTTTGCTCAGAATCTCTTTCAGGAACTTGACATAGGACGGCATTTCATTGAGAGCTTCTGTGAAGGGGATGGTGACGTTGAGCTTTTGAAGCATCTTGATGAAGCGCTGAAACTTTTTCTCCGCCGGGTCCTTTAGAGATTTTGTTGGGAAAGGCAGCTTCTTTTTCTGAGTCGGAGCCAGAACAGACGTCGGAGTTGCTGCAGATTTCTCGACAGGGGCTCCTCAACATCGACCAGACCTTTGTCGACATCGACCAGATTGGGCCCAGTCGAGTTGCTGTTCGGCGCAGACGACGATTCTGGAGATTTCTCCTCGACCTCGAGTAGACCTTTGTCGAGGTCGACTAGGCTCTGGTCGAGATCGACGACGGGTTTGTTGACCTCGACTTGTTGTTCCTCGCTGTTCTGCTGCTTTCCAACTTCTGGCTCTTGAAGTTGATGGCCGCTTCTGAGTTTTACAGCAGCTATGTGTCCAGTCTTTCCCTTAGGATTTGGTTCTGTTTGCCCAGGGAGCTTGCCGGACTGTCGTGGGATCTGTGCAGAAATCTGTCCTATCTGCGTCTCAATTCCCCTTTTCCAGATGTCCAGTTCTCCAAATTTGGTGGTGATGTTCTGGAACTGGTTGTTGATGGTACCCTGATTTCGTCGCATCTCCTCAAGGATCAGGTGCAGATCATCCTTCCTTTGATCCCTTTCTGGATGTCCTGGAGCTCTGTAGGGTGGAGGATTCCTAGGGGGACCTTGGTTCCATTGCTGTTGATAAGGCCTTTGATCCCCCATATAGCGATTAGGCCCTCCTGCGTAAGCTGCATCATCATGATGTTCTGCCATCCTGACTTGCTCTGTGTGTGGGCACTCAGTAGTGGTGTGCCTTTGCGATCCGCATTCTATGCAAGGCTGATTGACAGAGAGATACTTCACTTGTTTGAGGAGCTTCTTATTCTGGTCTCTGTAGTATTGCTCCCTGACATCTGGATCAATCTCCCTTGATGGCTCATAGAGGGGCATGGATGGTGCTGGCCTGGCGTATGGGTTCTCTTCATAAGTTGCAGTAGACCCATATTTGTTGTCGTAGTTGGTGAGCTTCTCTAGCACACCCCATGCGTCACTTGGCGGCATCGTCAGATACTCGTAGTGAGTATAATTGTTGATTCTGTCCTTAGTGACTTGGTCAAGAGAGTTGAAGAAGATCTCCTGAATGATGTAGGGTGGTTGTCCATGAGTAGGGCAAGATCGCAGAAGTTCCTTGTAGCGCTCCCATGCCCTTGCCAGCGGTTCCCCTTTCTGTTGTTTAAAGGCGGTGATTTTCTGGCGGAGATGTGCTGTTTTGGTCGGTGGGAAGAATTTGTTCAGAAACTCTTGTTCTACTTGGGCCCAGGTTGTGAGTGATCTTGCTTTCAGCCCTTCCAGCCATTTCAGTGCAGGCCCAGCGAGAGACCAGCGAAAAGATTTCATCTTGACATATTTCAAGGTTGTGCCTTCTGCAAGAGTACGACACATATCATGAAAATTAGTAATATGTTCAAGAGGACACTCATTAAATCTGCCGTAAAAGGCATTATTTTTAAGCTCTATAAGAAATTGAGTGCGAATTTCAAAAGAGTTTTCAGGGATTAGAATCGCCGATTCAGGCACGACGAGCGTGGGATGCATATAATCTTCAGCAGTGGTTGGATATTGAGCAAGCTCAGCTTGTGCTTGCTCCTTTTCTGCTCTCTCAGCGGCGAGAGCAGCATCCCTGGCGGCTAGATCCCTGGTAAGCCTAGCGATCAGCTGCTCCTGTGTTTCAGCGTCCTCCATGACTCTTTGAAGTCTATTTCTGATGTGTAGAAGGTGCTCTGGTTCGTCTAAACCGTAATATTCAGGTTGGATACCAGAACGGCGCATACACCTGAAAAGTAACTCAAAGAAACAGTGAGAACTGACTACCTAAGGCGCGAATGATTGCTTCCCCGGCAACGGCGCCAATTTGTTGTTGCAGGACGATGGTCAAGTATGAAATAAATGTAAAATATAGTTCAGACTGACTTCCCTGTCTCAGCAAATAAATACAAGACGTCCTCCCGTTGTAGTAAGAGAATAGTCAGGATCGAATCCTCGAGGAAGCACGTCAGCAGTTCTCAGGTAGCTGTAAATTCTCACAGAAGCAGCAGAAAGACAGAAACACAGCAAGAAAAGAAACAAATAAACCCGGCAAGGGCAACTAAAACAAAAGCAAAGAACAAAGCAAGAAATAAAGCAAAGGAAGTAAAGAACAAAGCAAAACAGAAGCAAATCAACTCGACCTAGACGAAGCCCTCCTCGAGATCGACCAGATCTCCTCTATGTCGAGTAAAAACAGTAAAAGACAGAAACTTTAAAATTGCAGAATTCAAACCGAAACTCAGATTTTCGACTGAAATAAACTTCAATATATTAAAAGACTTCCAAGGCCGGGGTTTCAACACCACAACGATAACCATGCAAAGTAACACATAAAGGCATAAAAGATCATGCTTTCCATCAAATAACTTTCGTTATTAACAAATAGGCATATAGAGGGTTTCGCATAAACCCTAATTGTTACTAACCCTTTTTCACACAATTAACCCAAGTTGCATTAAGATCACTTTCGCTTCAATAACACAAACAAGGATCACCTTCAACTCTCGCAAAAGAATCATGCTCATAGGGATAGAAGATGAATCGCACAAAAGATCTGACCTTTATCGCATCGCCTCACATGGCCACCGTCGGGCTCACCCCAGCCCCAGAAGTGGGTGGACTACTCACGCCTCATCGCAATTGCATACATTGGTGTATGAAAAGAACTAACTTGCATAAAACTATATTCAAAGCCTTTACAATTCCGGCAATCAACTTTCGCAGAAAGCCAAAACCCTAAAAACCTTAGAACTCCTAAACTGTCTCTAAATGGAACTACTTGTCTTGCTCTTCGGAATTGAATGATTAAAACTGAGCCCCTAGGGCCTTATTTATAGCCTTCATTCCCTAGCTATTCTAGGAAAGAAGATATCTATCTATATCTAAAATTATATCTAAAGCCTTAAAAGATAAATAAAATGTTTTAAGGAAATAAATCTATAAGGAAAGGATAAAACTAATTAGGTAACATGTCTTCATCTTGATAGATTCCGCCTTCCATAGATAGAACTTGATAGATCGGATAGATCTTCGATGGATTTGGATAGAATTTTCCGCCTTCGGCATCAAGGATCTCCAATCCTACCCGGACAAGCCAAGTCGAGAAGATTCTGGAAGCGGCTCTTACTCGACCTCGACAAGGTTTTGTCGACCTCGAGTAGGATTAGTCGTCTCGGCTCGTTGGTGCTCGATGTGCTCGGACCTGGGCTCCTAGGTGCTTGTCGACCTCGACCACGCCTAGTCGATCTCGAGTAAGGTTGGTCTTGTCGACTGGCTCTGCTCGGGTAAGTCTAGTCGACTGGCTCGGACAAGGAGTTAAGCTCTCGTCGACCTCGACAAGGGATCCTCGAGGTCGAGTTGGGTGTTGCTTCCGCTTCCGCGAGCTGGCTCTTCCGCTGGCAGCGAGTGGCTTGATCCGCGGCAGCGACTTTCCTTTTCCGCTGCAGCGAGTGCTCCTTTCCGCGGCAGCGAGTCTCCTTGGTCGTCCTCGGCTAGCTCTCCTCGTCCACTCCGGGCATGGGTGTCTGGGCTTCGTCGACCTAGACTAGTGCTTGTCTAGGTCGAGTAGGGTTCCGGAGCTCGGGGAGCTTGGTTTCTCGAGCAGGCTTGCTCGACTATGTCTGCTCGGACATGGCTTGTCTAGCTCGACCAGGCTTACTCGAGATCGAGTAGCCTGGGCTTTTGGACTTGTTCCGCTGCTTTGATCTTGGACTTCTGTAGCGGTTTTCCGAGCTTTTCTGACCTTCTGTAGAGTTATTGTAAATGCCTCGATTTCTGCGATTTAAACAGAAACTGGTGTAGATTCCATAATTTTGGCAAATAAACATAAACTACATAGATCCTGTATTATTTAAACCCAAATGAATGAAATGTATACAGAAATCGATATAAAAGTTACTGTAACACATGGCAAATTCCGCTCACAACATCCACTAATTTTGATCTCTCTCCTAGTAGTAAGGAGAAGAGTCAGGAGGAGCAATCCACTAAGCTATGTAAGAGAAAGGTTGGGGATGGTCATTTCTCTACAGCCATTCGTATTCTCACGTCTTCGGGTGTTGCTCCTCAGACTGATGAAACCCTAAAAGAGCTTGATGACAAACATCCGGTCTCTTTGGCACGTTATTTGTCTCCTGAGCCTATTGGTTGTTATGCATTACAGGTTTCCAGGAATCTGGTTTTAGACAGAATTAGAAGTTTCCCAAAGGGTACTTCATGTGGGAAAGATGAGCTTCGTGCCCAACATTTGTTGGATACTCTTAGCGGTGCAGCAGTGGCTATCGCGGAGGAGATAGTTGACTCTATTACGAGTGTGGTTAACTTATTTCTTAGTGGTCGTTGTCCTGCATCCTTGAGTGAATTTGTCGCGAGTGCTCCTTTCATGCCTCCCCTTAAGTCGGGTGGAGGGGTTCGACCCATAGTTGTCGGGTCAATTTGGAGGCGCTTGGTGTCCAAAGTGGCTGCTTCTTCGGTTGGTAAAACCCTTGGGCCGTATTTGGAGGATATGCAATTTGAAGTGGGTGTTTCAGGAGGCGGTGAAGCGGTCTTGCATGCGGTCAACAGATTAGTAGAAGCTCAAGGGTATGATAATAGCATGTCTATGCTTCTGGTTGATTTCAAAAATGCATTTAATCTCGTTGATTGCAGTGCTATGATTAAGGAGGTTCGTCGTATGTGCCCTTTGATATCTCATTGGGTTGAGTTTTGCTATGCGCATCCCGCTCGCTTATATTATGGTGATCAGATCCTATATTCGTGTCAGGGGGTTCAGCAGGGTGACCCTCTTGGACCGCTACTTTTCTCGCTTACACTGCACCCTTTGATTCGTAAGGTCAAGGATAGTTGCGAGCTGAATCTTAATGCTTGGTATCTTGATGATGGGACAATGATTGGAGACACTTTGATGGTTAGCAAGGCGCTTGCCATCGTCCAAGAGGATGGCCCGAAGTTAGGACTTCACCTCAATATTGATAAAACAGAAGTATTTTGGCCGAGTGAGGACCCACATGGTAGGGAGGTCGGGGTGTTCCCCAAGCATATTTCACGTCAGGTGGGGGGATTTAAGCTCCTTGATTGAGCTGTTAGCTTGGATCTTTCCTTCTGCAACGAGGTGATGATGAGGAGAGTTTTAAAAACTAATGCCCTGATGGAAGCCATCAAGAAGTTAGAAGATCCTCAATGTGAGTTATTGCTCCTGCGAGCCTGCTCAGGAGTCTCTCGTTTGTACTTTGCGATGTGGACAACCCCGCCCCCATGTTTTATAGATGCCCACCATGTTTTTGATGCTTCTTTGAGGTCTTCAGTGGAACAGATAGTTACACTTGGAGGATCAGGCTTTGGCCCTTTACAGTGGCGTCTGTCTACTATGCCCCTGGATTATGGTGGTCTTGGAGTCTACACCGCTGTAGACACCCTACATTTTACTTTTCTCGCTTCGAGGATCCAGTCCCGCAGTTTGCAAGATCGTATTTTGAGGAGTGCTGGAGTGACTGGTGATGGATCCTCTTTCGAATTAGCAGTCTCCAGTTGGTTTAGTGCTATCGATAAGGATGTGTTGGACATGTGTGTATTACAACCAGCCCCCTACCTAATGAAGAAAATGGCTAGATGCTACTACAAAAATGTGGACAAGAACCTCAAGATAGACTTTGCTCTTACTGGGAGGGAAGAAACTCTTATTGCAAATCTGAAGCTCCCTATGGCCCAACAATGGTTGAAGGCTGCCTCTATTCCAGGTCTTGGTCAGGTTATGAATCTCATCACCTTTCGCTCTGTTATTAAATATTGTATGGGAATTGAGCTATTTAGTGCGGGCTCCAAATGCCCTGCTTGTGAGAAAGGCATTTTGGATGCTTGGGGAGATCATGCACTTGCTTGTGCTGCTGATATTGGTGTTAAGCATCGACATAATGTGGTACGTGATGTTGTGTATGATGAGTGCTTGAAGGCTGGAATATCTGTCCGTAAATAGGCGTCTACAGGTATGGTTGACGACAAAGAAGGGGAGCTTCGACCAGCCGATATTCTATTATACAATTGGTTCCAGGGCAAAGATACTTGTGTGAACATTACAGAAACTTCTATCTTCAGTTCGGCTGGTCTTTCAAGTTTCATTCCGGGTAAAGCGGCTAGAGTGGCTGCTGATAACAAAAGGAAGAAGTATGAGGATGTTTGCAAGGCCAAAGGTTATCACTTTTTGCCGTTTTCCTTCTCCACTATTGGTGACTTAGATGATGACGCTATGGAACTTCTCAAGCGAGTGTGTGGAGTCGCTAAGGGGTTACTTTTTGCCGTTTTGTCACACTTTGACTAGGATTGCGTTTAGTATTCAAACGGGATGCGGAGCTCAGCTTGTTAGTGTTGTAGGGAGGAAATTGAGTTTAAAATATAAAATATAAATCAAACCAGATTCTGCCCACGCAAATAATTACAAGACCTCCTTCTGATGCAGCAGCGGGAAGTCAGGATCGATCCACGAGGAAGCGTGTCAGCGGAGAAATCTCACGGACAGAAGTCGACACCAGGGGTCTTAGATCTCGAGTACAGTTACTCGACAGAAGATCGGACAGTCGAACACAGTGCAGCAGCTCTCGACAATTCTGGTCGATCTCGACAAAGGGCTACTCGAGATCGAGTAAAGTTTTCGTCGTCGTCGGGTTGGCTAGGTCGATCAGCTGCACAGAGAAGCTACGGCGATGCTGGATCGAAGATTAGTAACTCGAGGTCGAGTAGTGCAATTCGAGATCGAGTAAAGGCAGAAAATAAAACGAAAGAAAATAAAGACAAGTGCTTTGGGACTCGAACTAAACTGTATGAAAAAGACTTCCAAGATTGGGGTTTGCAACAACAATAACCAAGCATGCATAAGGCAGAAATAAACAGATAATCATGTAAATTGCATCAAAGGACTAAGCTTTTGCCTTTTCCAACAATTAGACAACTCTTTCAAGAAACCCTAATTGTCTCTACTGATTTTATGTTTACAATCCAAGTTGTTAGCATGGACCTCCATTGAATGGTTAATAAACACATAACAAGTAGTAGATGCTCAAAACATTATAAAAGTCGGATCTTTACCTCAAACATGCAGGGCTATCGTCGGGCTCACCCCAACCCTAAAAGTGGGTGGACTACTCGCGCTTCATTGCAACCTCAGAAATTGATTGATGAAAAGAAATAACTACTTGCATTAAATCAAAACAGAGCTTACAACCAAAGAAAGCCAATTTCGCTCTCGCTTCACCAACTTCTCTTGGCCACTCACTCTCTCTCTCTCTACTACTTCTCCTACTGAAAATTGAATGCTTAGAAATCAGCCCCATGGGCTTTATTTATAGGCTTCTAAACCTTGCTATTCAAGGATAGAAACATCTATCTATATCTAAATATATATCTAAAACATTAAAGATAAATAAATGACATAACATAATTAAATCTAAAAAAAAAAGAATTATATCTAAAAGTCTTCAAGTGGATAAATCCTCTTCTCCATGATAGAACTTGCTAAAATCGGATAGACTCGGCAATCTTTAGCCCCAAGGAATCCCAAATCGAGTAGGATAGCTCAACGCGTTACGCGTCTTCTGGAAGGTTCCTCGATCTCGAGTAAAACAGCGTCGTCGACTTTAGTAGCTTGGCATGTCGACGTCTTCCTCGGACTGGATCGGACATTGCTCCTTGGGTGTTCTCGATCTCGAGGAAAGTCCTCGACATCGAGTTGAGTGGCTCATCGACTAGGTTGCTCGGCAGTGTCGGGTAGCCTCTGCTCGATGTTGCCCGGACTCGTGCTTCGGCCTTTGTCGACATCGAGGAAAATCCTCGATCTAGAGTTGTGGTGTCCGGGTGCCTAGCCAGGTCGGGTAGTTTCTCCTCGGCATCCTCGGGTATGCTCTCCTCGACTCTGGGTTATCTCCGAAGCTTTTTCGACATCGAGCTGGGTACTCGATCTCGAGGAAGGCTCTGGAGTCGATTTGGCTCATCTTCAGCTTCTCGACATGGGCTCCTCGATCAGTGCAGGTGCCTAAACATGGTTGTCGATATCGAGTAACATTTGTCGATATCGAGTTGGCTTAAGCTTCCGTCCTTGCTTCTTGGTTTTCTCCCGAAATGACTCCATATTATGCAATATTAAACAGAAACTCATGTAGATCTCTATTTCTGGCAATTAAATATAAACTACATAAATTTGACATGTTCTCAACCCGAAATATGCAAAATGTATAGAATATGGAACTAAAATATGCATAAAGACATGGCTACTTTAGTGACATCAAATCACCCCATACTTAGACTTGCTTGTCCTCAAGCAATAACTTAACAATAACCAAGACCTACAACACATCCTTCAAGTCTTCGCCCTTGTCCAAAGCAACATCTCAAGTAGTAGCAATGTAAGACAAGTGAATTTAACGTCATCACACATATATGAGCGATCCATAGGCATAGGTAATATAAATCCAACCTCACAGGGATAATGTGTTTACACTCAACTCTCAATGTGTTTAGGCTATGAAGATCAACTCTCAACTCAATTCCATATACAATCTCATAAACATTGCAATTTAAATATGAATCCACTTCACAACCAATTATGCAAATGCAACAAGAATTATCAGGAGGACTTCGCTCAATAGAAGTCTTCAAAGAAGATTCCATTCGGCGGGGTTGTAATGGGGCTTGGTAAGAAATATAAGGGTATGGAATTATTTGGCCATGTGGTTCTTAATAAAATTAGGGAATCAAGACTCCTAAATCTCCAACACAACTCAACCAAACCATAACTCTCAATCATATGTATTAACCAAACTCTCCAATTTATCTCAATGAAGTACGTACCCTTTCAAACTTAAATAACCTCTCCAAAGTATGTATCTTGCGAATAATGAAACAGATAAGGTAAATTTGGCTCATGCACTTTATTCATAAATATATACTTTTTTTTTCTTTTTTTTCGGATTTTTTTTTTAAACGAAAATAAAAAAACTAATGGTGCATTTATAGGGTGAGCCAAAAATCCTTTTACATAATATGCTTAGCAAGATAAATATATAAAAACCAACCCATATCTTAATAATTTCAACAATCCTTCCTACTTAAAATGAAACATAAGCTCATTCATTCCACAAACCATTATTTCTACCAATTCTAAGTCTTAATTCCCAAATGGGGGTCAGGCTAAATTTGGCTAAGAATAATTTTGTGGAGTTCACAATAAAAGGCTCAGGCTAATGTTCTGGCTTCAAGCAGGGATAATGCAGGGTAGGTAAAGAGAGGATAAAATTGGCTTAAAAGGTGCCTCCATCATTTAATTCTCATTAACATAAACATATAAATGCATTGGATTTGAATAACTATCACAACATTTAGAGATGCATAGGAAGAGTAAATACACTCAAGAAAGCAGAGGGATTTTTAATGTTCTCCCTATAAGGCCAAAATTCTCACTGGGACAATTTTTGTTGGATTTTAACCTTTAGCTTAGGATCATATGTGCTCAATTTCATCACAAGTTCACAATCCATATAAAAAACATTTCAAGGACTTAGGCTAAACCTTCCAAACATGCCATATGATTTACATGATCAAGTCAGTCATTATTTATCATCATAAGACATCTAAGTTAGGGTATAAAAACTAAGACAATGCAAAAATTTAAACATGCATTTTTTTTTCTTTTTTCGACATTTTCTATTTTTTTTTTCTTATGCAACTAAAAACAAGACTAAAGATTAAAATGCATAAAATTTAAACATGGATGCATAACATAAAAATTTAAAATTTCACCATGTAAAACCAAAAGCAAGGCTAAAACATATAATAATGATAATGAGCCCTTCCCCCACCCCATACTTAAAATATACAGTGTCCCCACTGTATAAAATCAAATAAAAACAAGAGTAAAAGAAGGAACTCACAGAATAACACGTCGAGGAAGGCAGATCAGTGCAGGTCGAGTAGAATCTTTGTCGATATCCAGTACCCTACTCGATATCGAGTAGCTTTTGTCTGCGTCCAGTGGGTTTCTGAAGTCGAAGAGCTTCTGGGCTTTTGTCGATATCGATTTGGCCTACTCGATATCGAGGAGTTTCTGGGCTGCTCCTCCTTGTCGTTGTCGACTTGGCCTTCGTCGATTCGGACTATTTTTCAGAGACTTCTTATTCCACTTTTCGCGATCTTTTATGTTTGCCGACCTAAAAGTGTTAGATTGCACATAAAAACAAGACTATCCACATGAAGTATTCTAAAAGACAAAAAACCAAAACAAAAAAACCAAAAAGTTCAAAAGTCCCAAAATTCATAAAGTCTTATATACATGCTCTAGATTTTAGAGTCGCTAGGCCGACTTCTCCATTTGCGCTCAAGGACTATTAGTATTGGGCCCGCTCATGCTTGGCCATTTGCAAGCTCAGCTGACAGGTGGTTGCTTGCATAATCTTCCTTCTCTTTCTTCTTCTTCCTTCCAGCTCTTAGTTTTCGCAGATTCTCTCGCCACGGGGCCTTACCTCCCCTTAAATTATTGATAAATTTCTTAATGGACTGAGGGGGAGTAGAATTCATACATGAACTTACCTTTTTGGGCCCAAAACATAAATCTTCGGGCTTGGGGTTAGTCGATATCGAGTACGGCTGGTCGACATCGAGTACAGGTACCCCATACTTAGACTCTGGGCAAGTCTGTGGCTCATCAGAGGAATTCGACATCGACGAGTCTTGGTCGAGATCGAGGAACACCCTTCTCGTGATCAAGTTGCCTTTGTCGATCTCGAGTATAGTGCTGGTGCTTTCCTCCGTCGATTGCTTGGTCCCGTGGTTGCTGATGCTTTTTACCTGTAGCCATGAAATTTCCTCCTTTGCAGGGCCAAAAGAGAAATCTAAAACTTCATCGCCTATGGTGAAGGTGAGCGATCGATTCTTGACACTAATTCTGACATCTGCAGTAGATAAGAATGGTCTACCAAGAATAATAGGGCTAGTAGGATCTTCACCACATTCTATAATAAGGAAATCTGCTGGAACAATGAATTTACCAACCTGGACGGGGAAATTCTCAACTATACCTGTAGGGATGACCGCTGTATTGTTTGCCATGTATAGTTTGGCATCCCCAGGCTCTATGCATCCTATCTTTACCTTCCACCAGATTGATAAAGGCATGATGTTCACACTTGCTCCTAAATCACACTGAGACTCATATTTATATTGTCCAAAACCCACAGTAACAGAAAACTTACTAGGGTCGGGTCTCTTTTTAGGGAAGTGGAGTACTTTTCACTCGCTTGCGATCTCTGAGATGGATCGCTTTTTGCTCAGGATTTCCTTCAAAAATTTGACATATCCAGGCATCTCTTGCAGGGCTTCTATAAAAGGAATAGAAACATTCAGTTCTTGCAGCACATTAACAAATCTGTTAAACCTACCTGCAGTGGGATCTTTTTGTGCTTTAGAAGGGAAAGGCAATGGCTTTTTCTGCTTTGGAGCCAAATCAGACGTCGGAGGTATTGCAGAGTCGTCGACGTCGGCTTGCTTCTCCTCGATCTCGACTAGAGGGTCCTCAGGATCGACTTAGGTTCTCGACTTCAAATTGTTGGGTTGCACAGTGGAATCCGAGCTGGACCTCTGGTCTGTGTCGACGAAAGTTTTGTCGAGATCGAGTACTATCTCCTCAAGATCGAGTTGATTCTGTTCTGTGTCGAGTTGCTGCTCTGCCTTGTCTTGATGTTTCCCGACCTCTGGCTCGTGTAATTGATGCCAACTTCTGAGTTTGATAGCTGCGACGTGTCCGGTCTTCCCCTTAGGATTTGGTTCTGTTTGCCAGGGAGCTGTCCGGATAGTCGTGGGATCTGTGCAGCGATTTGACCCATCTGGGTCTCTATTCCCCTTTTCCAGATGTCTAGTTCTCCAAATTTTGTAGTGATGTTCCGGAACTGGTTGTTGATGGTGCCTTGATTCCGACGCATCTCCTCAAGGATCAGCTGCAAATCGTCCTTCTTGTGATCCTTTTCTGGATGTCCTGGAACTCTGTATGGTGAGGGGTTCCTAGTAGGACCTTGGTTCCACTGTGGTTGATAGAACCTTTGATCTCCCATGTAGCGATTAGGACCCCCAGCGTAGGCTACCTCTTCATGTGTCTCTGCCATCCTGACTTGCTCAGTGTGTGGGCACTCAGTAGTGGTGTGCCGCTGTGATCCGCATTCGATGCAAGGCTGATTGACAGATAGATATTTGACTTGCTTGAGGAGCTTGCGATTCTGGTCTCTGTAGAACTGCTCCCTGACATCTGGGTCAATCTCCTTTGCTGGCTCATAGAGTGGCATAGATGGTGCTGGCCTGGCATAGGAGTTCTCCTCATAGTTTGTAGTAGACCCATATTTGTTATCATAATTGGTGAGCTTGTCTAGCACACCCCAGGCGTCAATTGGTGGCATCGTCAGATACTCATAGCGAGTATACTGGTTGATTCTGTTCTTAGTGACTTGATCAAGAGATTTGAAGAAGATCTCCTGAATGACGTAGGGTGGCTGTCCATGAGTAGGGCAAGATCGCAGCAGTTCTTTGTAGCGTTCCCATGCCTTTGCTAGCGGCTCCCCAGGCTTCTGTTTTGGCGGGAGGGAAGAATTTGTTCAGGAACTCTTGCTCTACTTGGGCCCATGTTGTGAGTGATCTTGGTTTCAGCCCTTCAAGCAACTTCAGTGCAGGTCCAGCGAGAGACCAACGAAAAGCCTTCATCTTGACATATTCAAGAGTTGTACCTTCAGCAAGAGTACGGCACATGTCAGAAAAATTGGTAATATGTTCAAGAGGACACTCATTAAATTTTCCATAAAAAGCATTATTTTTAAGCTCTATAAGAAATTGAGTGCGAATTTCAAAAGAGTTTTCAGGGACTAGAATCGCCGATTTAGGCACGACGACAGTTGGATGCATATAATCCTCTGTAGTGGTTGGGAATTGGGCAAGCTCAGCTTCTTCTTGCCTTGCGCGTTCAGCTTCTTGTTCCCTTCCTGCTCTCTCAGCGGTGATAGTAACATCCCTTGCGGCTAGTTCCCCTGTGAGCCTTTCAATCAGCTGTTCTTGTGTTTCTGCGGCCGACATGGCTCTTTGTAGTTTAGCTCTGATGTGTAAAAGGCGTTCCGGTTCGTCTAAGCCGTCAAACTCAGGTGGTTGACCAGAACGGCGCATACACCTGTAAAGTAACTCAAAGAAAACGTGAGATTTTAACTACCTAAGGCGCGAATGATTGCTTCGCCGACAACGACACCATTTTGTTGTAGGGAGGAAATCGACTTTAAAATATAAAATATAAATCAAGCTAGATTCTGCCCACGCAAATAATTACAAGACTTCCTCCTGATGCAGCAGCGGAAAGTCAGGATCGATCCACGAGGAAGCGTGTCAGTGGATCCTAGGCAGCGGAGAAATCTCACGGACAGAAGTCGACAACAGGGGTCCTAGATCTCGAGTACAGTTACTCGACAGAAGATCAGACAGTCGAACACAGCGCATCAGCTCTCGGCAATTCTGGTCGATCTCGACAAAGGGCTACTCGAGATCGAGTAAAGTCTTCATCGACGTCGGGTTGGCTAGGTCGATCACCTACACACAGAAGCTACGGCGATGCTGGATCGAAGATTAGTAACTCGAGGTCGAGTGGTGCAATTCGAGATCGAGTAAAGGCAGAAAATAAAATGAAAGAAAATAAAGACAAGTGCTTTAGGACTCGAACTAAACTGTATGAAAAAGACTTCCAAGATTGGGGTTTGCAACAACAATAACCAAGCATGCATAAGGCAGATATAAACAGATAATCATGTAAATTGCATCAAAGGACTAAGCTTTCTCCTTTTCCAACAATTAGACAACTCTTTCAAGAAACCCTAATTGTCTCTACTGATTTTATGTTTACAATCCAAGTTGTTAGCATGGACCTCCATTGAATGGGTAATAAACACATAACAAGTAGTAGATGCTCAAAACATGATAAAAGTCGGATCTTTGCCTCAAACATGCAGGCCTATCGTCGGGCTCGCCCCAACCCTAGAAGTGGGTGGAATACTCGCGCTTCATTGCAACATCAGACATTAATTGATGAAAAGAAATAACTACTTGCATTAAATCAAAACAGAGCTTACAACCAAAGGAAGCCAATTTCGCTCTCGCTTCACCAACTCCTCTTGGCCACTCACACTCTCTCTCTCTCTACTACTTCTCCTACTGAAAATTGAATGCTTAGAAATCAGCCCCATGGGCTTTATTTATAGGCTTCTAAACCTTGCTATTCAAGGATAGAAACATCTATCTATATCTAAATTTATATCTAAAACATTAAAGATAAATAAATGCCATATAACATAATTAAATCTAAAAAAAAAGGAATTATATCTACAAGTCTTCAAGTAGATAAATCCTCTTCTCCATGATAGAACTTGATAAAATCGGATAGACTCGGCAATCTTTAGCCCCATAGAATCCCAAATTGAGTAGGATAGCTCAACGCGTTACGCGACTTCTGGAAGGTTCCTCGATCTCGAGGAAGTTTCCTCGATCTCGAGTAAAACGGTGTCGTCGACTTCAGTGGTTTGGCATGTCGACGTCTTCCTCGGACTGGCTCGGACATTGCTCCTAGGGTGTTCTCGATCTCGAGGAAAGTCCTCGACATCGAGTTGAGTGGCTCATCGACTAGGTTGCTCGGCAATGTCGGGTAGCCTCTGCTCAATGTTGCCCGGACTGGTGCTTCGGCCTTTGTCAACATCGAGGAAAATCCTCGATCTAGAGTTGTGGTGTCCGGGTGCCTAGCCAGGTCGGGTAGTTTCTCCTCGGCATCCTCGGGTATGCTCTCCTCGACTCCGGGTTGTCTCCGAAGCTTTGTCGACATCGAGTTGGGTACTCAACTCATGTAGATCTCTATTTCTGGCAATTAAATATAAACTACATAAATTTGACATGTTCTCAACCCGAAATATGCAAAATGTATAGAATATGGAACTAAAATATGCATAAAGACATGGCTACTTTAGTGACATCAGTTAGTCGGCTCCGATCTAATTTCATGTAGAAAATTTATTAATAATAATAATATTATTATAAAAATAAAATAATAATAATAATAATAACAACAACAACAACAACAATAATAATAATTTTCAATTCATATTAATAATTGATTATAATAATATTATTATTTTTATTTTTATTACTTTTTACTTATTTTAATTGTTATTATTATAAAATAATTATACTTTACACGAAAAAAAAATATAATATGATATAATAATAATATAATATTATAATAATATAATATAATAATATCAATAATTTTATTATAAAGTAATATTAATATTAAATTATATAATAATATTATATAAAAATGTTATTATTATTATTAAAATCAATTATTATTATAAATTGAAAATTATTATTATAATTATAAATAATATTTTCTCAAATAATAATAATATTATTATTATAAACAAATATTATTATTATGATAAATGGAAGATTATGATTATAATTATAATTATAATATTTGCTCAAAATAATAATACTAATAATATATTATTATTATTCTATAATATTATAATATTATTATTATTATAAAAAATTATTATTATTATTATTATTATATGCGGGACGGGACGGAATTTGCGGCATCCCACCGGGATCGTCCCGTGTTTCATCCCGCATATTTTTTGCGGGACGGGATTCTCTATTTTGTCCTAAATCCCACCGGGATCAGGACGGGATCGGGACGGGATCATGATTTTCGAGATTTGTGACCACCCCTATATAATACTACTAATCTATTACTAATAATATAATAGTACCTCATCCTAAAAAAACATATTATTTACTATTTATGCACGTTTTTTTATTTAGCATTCTAGATGAAGAATATATATATAGCAACAAATCTTCTTAATCGTTCTTAAGATTTCCAAGGGAGGATTGGTGCTGTTGTTGATGGAGTTGACGACTCCGAAGCTATCTCCTTCAATAATGACATTTGAAATACCCTTGTCCAGGCCTTTCTGTAATCCGGTGCAAGAATGAATGAATATACACACACACACACACACACACAATAGGCAAGGAATATGATGCCTTGACTAAGCAAGGATCGTCCTTGATCATCCTGTTGGATGATGTTATAAAGCTCAGAGGGTCATTAGGTTACACGTTTTCATAGACCTAGCTATATAATGAGCAACACAATTTGGTTCTCTATAACAATGTTTAAAGACAAGACTGCTGAAACTATCCTTATAGCGACAAATCTTCTCAATCATTCTTGAGATTTCCCACGGAGGATTGGCGCTATTGTTGATGGCGTTGACTACTCCGAGGCTATCTCCTTCAATAATGACATTTCGAAGACCCTTGTCTAGGCCTTTCTGTAATCCAAATGGTGTGGGACGAACGTCGTTAGTTTTTTCGTCATTTGCCAAATATCATTAGTATCCTAACTCAAAGCTCAAACCAATGGATTAGTAAATCAATAGATTGATAAACAGACAAACTAGTATAGCGATGAAGTCCGGAGTCAAACTCACATAGAGAACGATTGCTATGTGATGTCTCCAAAGTAGCCATGTTTTTATGCATATTTTAGTTCCATATTCTTTACATTTTGCATATTTCGGGTTGGGAATATGTCGAATTTATGTAGTATATGTTTATTTGTTAGAAATGGAGATCTACATAAGTTTCTGTTTAATATTGCAGAATATGGAAACATTTCGGGAGAAAACCAAGAAACAAGGACGGAAGCAGCAAGTCTACTCTATATCGACTAGACTCTTGTCTATGTCGACAAAGCCAAGCCCGGACACACTGGAGTCGAGTAGAGACCTGACCAGACGACGCGGAGCAGAGCAACACCTTACTCGACATCGAGTAGCTCTACTCGAAGTCGACGAGAGCCAGACCCCACTCCCCGAGCCAAGTCGAAGAGGCACTGCTCGAGAACACCAGGCAAAAACCTACTCGAGCTCGACAAGCGGGTTGTCGAGATCGACCACGCCCAGAAGACAGTGCCCGAGCATGTCGACAACATCTACCCGAGGCGACCAGGCCGATGATCCACTTGTCGAGATCGAGGAAGCTTCCTCGAGGTCGACAAGGCTGAGAGCCCACAACCGACTCGACAACCTCGGAAGACCAAGTCGAGAACACAACCTTCGTCAAGATCGATGAAGCCTCGTCGAGATCGACTAGCGCCAGCAGTCCTGTCCGAGCGTGTCGAGTGCCAGCTAGCCGAGACGACGAAGGCGGCCCAGTCGATGACTTTCCTACTCGAGGTCGACCACCGCTTGTCGAAGTCGACGAGGATTTCCCGAAGCCGCGTAACGCGCTAAGTGCAGTCCTACTCGAGATAGAGTCCTTGAAGCCGAGGAGAAGAAAGATCTATCCGATTTATCCACATCTATCATGGAGAAGAGAGTTTTATCCACTTAAGACAATTTAGATATATTTCCCTATTTTTGGATTTAATTCCTTTATGTCTTTTATTTATCTTTTAAGTCTTAGATATAGATATAGATATTCTATCCTTAATTAGCAAGGAGTAGAAGCCTATAAATAAAGCTCATGGGGCTCAGTTTTATTCATTCAATTTCAGAGATACAATCACACATAGAGATTTAGGAGTTTAAGGTTTTTAAGGTTTTGGCAATTTACGACGGTTGATTGCCGGAATTGTAAAGGCTTTGAATTTAGTTAATGCAAGTTATTTCTTTCAAATCAATGATGTCTGCGATTGCAATGAGGCGTGAGTAGTCCACCCACTTCTGGGGTTGGGGTGAGCCCAACGGAAGCCATGTCGGCGGATTAGCGATTGCGGAAGGAGGTATTTTGTCGTTATCTTAATCTATTCCCTATGTGCTTCATCTTTGATTGAGAAATTGAAGAACTCATGTTGCGAAACTTGGGTAGTAATTAGGATTTTTATTCGAAAGATTATAAATGCTAATTATGAAAAGGAATAGATGCAATTAGGATTATTTATCGTGAGATTTGTATTCCTACTTGTCGGATTAGGTGAAAGCCTTTTCCTTTATCGATAAAGTTGCCGCCTTTTGTGATTCTTATTCCGCTTGCATGGTGATCGTTGTCGCAAACCCTAATCTTGGAAGTTCCCCACATTCATAAAGTCACAAAACCGAACTCTACATTTGTTTTTACGTTTTTTTTCCCCTTTGTCGATCTCGACCAGCTTCTGGTCGACCTCGACCACTGACCTCCGATCCCAGATCGTCGTAGCTCAATTGTGCAGGGACTCGACAAGACAAGCCGAAGTCGACGAAGGTCTTACTCGAGATCGAGTACACCTAGTCGAGGTCGAGTAGACTTCGCCGAGTTGCTGCTGTGTTCGATTGTGCCTGACCCCTGCCGACTAGTCCTTAGTCGAGGTCGAGTACCACTGTGGTCGACTTCTGTCCGTGAGATTCCACCGCTGCTTAGGATCCGCTGACCAGCTTCCTCGAGGATTCGAACCTGACTTGCTCTTACTACATTGGAGGGAGTCTTGAACATTATTTGCTGGGATTCGATCGGTTTGCTTTACTTTGTTTACTTATTGTTTTGCATTCTCGATTTCCTCTTACAACACTATGCAATGTTTCTAACAATGATTATTATGACAAAAGCAATGATTTATAGCAAATTGATAACAAAGTAAAGTAAAGAGATCGATGATTGCAAAGTATTGATAATAAGATAGAGAAGATATTTCACCTGTAATTCTAGACAAAGTTTGAGCTTTAAGATCCTAGGACTAATTCAATAGATATTTCTAAGCATATGTCGACTTGACTAAAGTTGATAAATCCGTAAAGATATAATCTTCTTATTCAATATCACTAATGAATAGCATTAAACACTCAAATTTTAAGACCAATTGGCATATTGATTCAACGCAATTAGAAGACAAACGACGCACCCCTATTCGGCCCTAACACATCTATTGTCGAAATCATCCACTATAAAGACATAGAAATATCACTAATTCAATGGCTTCGTTTGCTATCTAGAAAATAACAACAAATTCGTACCAGAGAATGTGATTTCTAACATGGTGATCAATCATAGAAAGGAACACAAATATAATCAATAACAACAAAATGATAAATATACTTATAAATAACTAATTGAAATCAAATCCTCACAATTCATTCAACCATGTCTTCGAATCACAGGCGAAACTATAAGTTTAGCAACTCATATAGGCCACAAATCTCTCTTCTCTCTAATTGTGTTCATTGTCTAACCCAAATATCACTTATGACTGAATATGAAAGAATGAAACCTAACTAGAGTCATGCAAACCCTGTGAAATATAATATAATAATAGTATATTCGGACTTAAATCGGCTTCGCTGAACATGGGGTAACGGCGGGTGCCATTAGAATACCGGCGGGCACCGATCCCAACAGTGACCACTTCCCTTAGCTTCGACGTTGTGCTTCTTTGCTCCTTTGTAGCTCCTTCCTTAGCCTTCATATGCTCCAAAACACGTCATTTAAGCTCCTCCAAGATCCCATCCAGGGTCAGAATGTAAAACTGCAGAATAAACACTAAAAACCCGTAGATTTCGAATTCGAATACTTCACAAGAAAGATATGAAACTAGACTAAAACATATGCAAAACTCATATCTAAATGCAATAAGAACTACCTATAATGCCTATATGAAATATGCATTATCACCAGCGCATAATGCTTGAGCTTTAGTTTGAAACACAAATTCTTGATGGGTCCTAAATTGAAACATATCAATAACTTGACCAGCATTGTGATGTGCGCCTAATTTGTCATGTTTTGCATTAACATTTATATCGATTTCTGTACGCATTTCATATCTCTGGGTTAGAATAATGCATGAATTGTGTAGTTTATGCTTATTTGCCAATTATGGAGATCTACACTAGTTCTTGTTTAATTTCGCATAAATCGAGACACTTTACGAACAATTCGGAGAAGAGAAGAAAACTGTCAAAGTGCTCGAGGTCGACTACAGCAACTCAAGGTCGAGTAGAAGCTGAGCCATAAAACATTAAGCAAAAGAAGAGAAGAAAGTCACTCGACAGACCTAGTCGACGTCGAGTACTCTACTGGATGTCGAGTACAATCCTAGTCGACAACACCTCATGAAGTCAAGATCGAGCACAAGACCAGCTGAGGACACGAAGTCTAGTCGACGTCGAGTACTCTACTCGATGTCGAGTACATCCTTGGAGCAATCCGAGTCGAGATCGAGGACGAATCCTAGAAGAAGTTTACTTACCTACCAAGGTACGAATCTTCTATCAAGAGTGAAGACTTATCCACATTAGTTAATTCCCATATTTACTTGGGGGAATTTTAGTTGATTTAATTATTTTATTTGGAATAATTTATCTCAAGCAATTTATCTTTTATCTTAGGAAATAGATAGATATGTTCTTTCCTAGATTAGCTAGGGTTGAATACTATAAATAAAGTCATAGGGGTTGAGTTTTAGGATCATTTAATTCTATTCTAAAGTAATTGAGCAAACACTAGTTAGTCAATTTAGAGAGGTTTTGGAGAGCTTTGGCCGATTGGAGTTGTAAGAGCGGAAGTGATTTGGCTTCGAACGGTTGTAAGTTGTTGTTTGATTTAATGCAAGTAGTTATTTTTATGATATTATTGATGTTTGCTATGATGAAGAGCGAGTAAGTAGTAACCCAACTTCTAGGGTCGGGGTGAGCCCGATAGTAGCCATGTAAGGTAATGCTTCAAAGGTACAACTTTTATTGCGATTTTATCTTCTATTCCTGAATTGCATGATTCTTCTACGACAGTAGCAGGTGATCCTTATTTGTGTTATTGAAGGGAAAGTGATTCTTCTATGTGAAAATGGTAGTAACAATTAGGGTTTATGCGAAAGCATCTATCTTCTTAATTGTTAATGACGAAAGTTATTTTATGAAAAGGCATGATCTTTTATACCTTTAGCATGATTCTTACATGGTTATCGTTGTGGCGTTGATACCCCAACCTTAAGAGCGGGAGAGATTCTTGTATACGATCCTGAATACCCTACCACTACAGCGGGAGAGATTCTTGTAATTTTATTTGCTTGGACATGGAGTTTGTTTAATTATATATTTCATATTTATTTTGATAAACTAGTTTTCCTCCACAACACATTGTCCTGGATAATGCCACCTATGCGACATTCTCCGGAAAACGTAATAGAGACATCTACATTTATCTTGCAAAAGCCCCTTGGTGGCTTTTGACACCTTGTTAGTTTTTGTTGTTTAGGTTGTGTGCAGTTTTCCTTTGGTTGTGTCTTGTTCTAGTTTGCAATATTGTTGAATACCAATTGTGCAATTGCATATATATGCTCAATTTTCTTTTTATTGAAGATAATGTTGTTTCTAAGATCCCATATGGTTTGCCATATGAAGCAAAGGTCGTCGAAATGTAGGTTTTCATTTCTGATTGATGTGAGGTCATCCAAGATCTAACTAGTTGGTCTTATTGATAAAAAAAAAGTTGTTAGTTATTTGTGCATTGTGTGTAATTAGTAGGGGTGGGCACGAGACGGGACGGGACGGGATTGAGTCGGGATGGGACTCGTCCTGCGAAATTTTTACGGGACGGGATTGACACTTTTTTTTTTCGAGAAGGGATGATCTCTGGACGGGACGGGCCTTGTCCCGCAAATAAAAATAATAAAATATTATATAAATTTGCAAAGTGAAAAATGCTTTCATAATTCATTAATTTGTATAATATGTTGAATACGGTATTCTTCTCAACTATATTATTCAATAATAATATTATTATTATTAATATTGTAATACTATTATTAATTCATACAATGATTGTATAATTAATTATAATGTTCAACATATTTGGCTACATTATCTTACTAGATCGGAATGGAAAGATATTGAGACGAGATTCACCAGATATTGTCTCATTATCGATTGATAGTTGGGAAGAATACCGTATTTAGCTATTTGCCTCTTGTAGATCTAAATGGGTATAATAATAATAATAATAATAATGCCACGTTATAATTAAAAAAATATATTATTATTACATATTTTTATTGTTATTATTATAAAATAATTATACTTTACAAGAAAAAAAATATAATATGATATAATAATAATAATAATTTTATTATAAAGTAATATTATTATTAAATTATATTATAATATTATATAATATTATTATTATTATAATCAGTTATTATTATAAATTGAAAGTTATTATGATAATTATAAATAATATTTGCTCAAATAATAATAATAATATTATTATAAACAAAAATTATTATTATTATAAATGGAAGATTATGATTACAGTTATAATTATAATATTTGCTCAAAATAATAATACTAATAATATATTATTATTATTTTATAATATTATATTATTATTATTATTATAAAAATTATTATTATTGTTATTGTTGTTGTTATTATTATTATTATTATTATTATTATTATTATTATTATTATTATTATTATTATTATTATTATTATTGTTGTTATTATTATTATTATATGAGGGATGGGACGGGATTTGCGAGATCCCACCGGGATCGTCCCGTGTTTCATCCCGTATAGTTTTTGCGGGACGGGATCGGGACGGAATTCGCTATTTTGTCCTAAATCCCACCGGGATCGGGACTTGCAGGATTTCTTCCCACCCCTAGTAATTAGTGATCTAGCAATAGGACATTTCAGAAATAAATGGTGAGCATAATCTTCCTCTTAGGTGTTACAAAAGGCAACATTGAGAAGACATTATATTAAAGTATCAATTTAGCATTTCTTTTGTTGGAAGTCCATCAACTGCAAGCTTCTAGATGAAGTTCTGGATCCTACGTGGTAACTGGAACTTCCAAATACACTTGTATTCATAATTTTCGATAGTAATATTATTAATAAATTTACATGTTGATTTTATGGTAAAAGTTCCATTAGGATTTAACTTCCAAATTAACTTGTCCTGTGTATCCCATTATGGGAATTGAATTAATTGTTTGTATGATTTGTGCAATGAGGGGGAGAGGGGGGGGGGGGGGGAAGCAATAGATTCTCGTTCCAACATTTGTGGGTATTTAATAGATCGGCCACTTTAAGGTTTGGATCATGATGATCTTTGAAGGTTTCGAGATGGGTGTTATTTATCCAAGAATCGGTCCAAACATTAATAGATTCTCCATTTCCTATAATCCAATGAAATCCTTGCTTAAATTTGTCCCTAAGACTAAGTAGGCGGCCAAAGTGGCAGAAGGTATTATAGGTCGATATGTTCATGATTGTTTTAGTATGTAAATATTTCTCCTTAATTACCTTTACCCATAAATTTTCTTGCTCTGAAAAGATCTGCCAGGCCAAATTCATTTGTAAACTAATGTTCATGCCCTCAGATTTTCGGAAGCCAAGACCTCCAAATTCTTTAGGGGTGCACAATTCATCCCAACTAACTAGAGGTGTATATCGTTGGAACGGAGTTTATTCCAAAAAAAAAATCTTTGTTTATTTTGTCAATCTTTTGTAGAATTCCTTTTGGGAGCAAGAACCTCTGCATAAGGTAGTTCTTTTTTGCGCTGAGATTTGCCCGGATGAGCACCTACCGTCTAGCTTGGGATAGAGAGGAAGCTTTCCATTTTGACAATTGTTTTGATATTTTTTAATTGCGTCATAAAAGCACTTTTTTTTTACTCTGCAATTGATTTTAGGTATGCCAAAGTATTTTTCTAGTGTTTAAGAGACAGGGATATTCTTTTGTTTTGCCAGTGCTTTCGCCATTTATGGGCTGGTATTTTTTGAGACTTGTAAAGAGCTTTTATTGTAGTTAATGGTTAATCCTGATAGATTGAAAAATCTATTTAATATATTTTGGATTGTGTGAAGACTTTTGTTTGAAGCTTTTGCAAAAATGATGTGTTTGCTTTGCTACTGGTAATTATATAGATTATTCTTATAACAATTCATGTCCTTTTAAGAATTTGTAGGGTTATTAAGATACATTTAATGTGTATGTTTTTCTTATTGTTTTTAAAATCTGAATTATTGATTCGTGAAATTTAAAGGAAGATTCAAAGAGTTTTAAATTTGATTAACTATTAATTAATAAAAATTTAAATTTAAAAATATTACTTAAAAAAGATTTCTCTCTCTCTCATATGTATTTTTGCATTGGGAATTAACATTTGTCATTATTAATGAAGATTGAATATTCTAAAATAAAAAATGAATTCTATTTTGATACAAGTAAAGAATGCAAAATGACATAAATTGCGATATGAGAAGAGGGTATTATTTTACAAATCTCATATGTAATGCACATTACTATACTAGTTTTATTTATAACATAAACAATATAAATGTAAAAATAACAAATATTTCATGTGATGACCTCTAGTTATTGGGTTTTTAGTGAGGTAACCAAAGTTTTTTGGTAGTTCGCATGGTAACCTTGTATTTTTTTTATTTTTTGTGTCGTGCCCTTTTGGGTTAAAATGTGTGCTTTTGAACTCTTTTGGGCAAAAATTGTAAATTAACAGCAAAACTCATCTTCAATCTCGTGTATTCGTTTGAAGAAAGAGAAAAGATAGCAGAGGGAAGCCGAAAGCTAGAGGGTGATGAAGGTAAGCGCCGACTGGAGGTGATGACTACCAGAGGTAGTGCATGGTTGTAGTGGCAACGACACCTTCTTCTGCTACGCCTATCGAAGTTAGATAGGAAATTCTAGTTGTTGAGAAACTAGGGCGAAATTGAGGGTTTGAATTTTGAGGCTAAATTGCGATTTGATTTTAGGGTTGAATTGATGATCAAATTTGGGGCTACATTAGATTTGATTTTAAGGTTAAAATTGCGATTTGATTTTAGGCTTTGTATTTGGGGTTTATTTTGGCGCATTTCACTTTTTATATATATAAATTGTATCTTCTTGTAGAATGGGAGATAATAAAGTGGTGAGAATGCATTATAATTAACCAGAATATGTATAAATACAAGTGGATAGTCTAGATGAAAGCATTATTCTTGACCTATTTGTCTATTTACTAGAAGAGGCTGCTAAAATTGGGATGACACTTCCCGAATAGCCAACTTTGTGGTATGCACAAAGTAGTCAAAACTTTCAATTGAAGAGTGATATTGATTTGATAAATATGTTCATGTCATTGCATGAGAAGAGGTTGATTAATTTGGCAATTGGATGTGGTGATTCACCATGTAAGAAAGTGGAATTGGCGTGGGGTCTGATTGAATCAAAGAGGCATGTAGAGAACTCAACTACTACAAGGTCAAGTCATATAACATCTTTGATTTTTGGTCAGCAGAATGCTTCTATAAACTCACAATTACATGACCGAGTAAAGACAATCATCACCATTGCTGCAAGAAGAAGAGGTTTACATATTCCGAAAGATGGAAACAATTCTCGATCATCTGGAAGTGCATCCATTACAAACAATCTAAGTACAATAAAGGCAGTTGATGTAGGAGCTGGTGACATGCTTGGTGTTGATGTGGCTGGTTTTGTTGTGGAAAATGGTGATGTGGCTGGTGTTGTAGTAGAAGATGACAATATGGCTACTGTTGTAGTAGAAAATAGCGATGTGGAAGGTATTGTTTTACAAGATGAGGACATGACTGATTTTCTTGAAGAAGATGATTTGGAAATGGATAAAGAATTATTTTGATAGGCTTTATGATAATGGGGAGTTTTATGAAGGTCATGACTTTGGGAAAATCAATCTTAAAGAGTGAATGATATTTATGGACAAATCACTTTTGATAGATGTTGTGAGAGATTATTGTGTTTAAGAGGGCTTTGTCATTGTAGTGGTAAAAAATGAGCAAACGCAATACAAAACTATGTGTGCAGATTCAGAATGTGATTGGAGGATTCATGCTTCAAGGGTGCCAGATGGACATACTTGGGCTATAAAAGCATTGAAAAACATCCATACTTGCACGAGGTTGGGTAAGAATTATCCCATGGAAACCGCCGAATGGGCAAACTGAAAGACGCGTACGATGGGGGAGAAGATGTTGGACATGATGACGATGACCCCTTTTTCCCTTTCGACAAGGCTCCGGGGTCAAACGCATAGATCAAGGCGCTGAGGGACGACATTGCTCAGCAGATTTGGAACAACCGTCGCAAGGGTAGGTAAACCTTGGATGCTCGAAGCGCTAGAGTGTGGCCTTCATGTCATTTTGTATATTGGTAGAATGCAAACCACTACTTCATGTAATTGATCAAAACTGGAAGCGTATGTCCATCACCTTTTGTATAAGACATATTGACTAATGCTTATAATATTGGTAGGATGCAAACCACTACTTCATGTAATTGATCAAAACTGGAAGCGTATGGCCATCACCTTTTGTAAAAGACATATTGACAAATGCCTAATGTTCACTAATTTTGTGTAAGACATGATCGAAGGAAAAGAATGAAAGTACTGCAACGTCAATTGTAGCCGAGGCATATGCATATCATACATAACTTACGGAAATTGTTTGGGTTACAACAGTTAGGATAATGCACCATTGCAAAAGGGTGCAACAACACTCGGTTTATAAAAGGGGGTAATCATTGTCAAGGTTGCGCTGCCTAATGTTCATGCCTTACATCCGAGGCCTCGAAATGCACAAAATGGGGGCCGAAGTCCAGAGTTTCAATACAGGTTCACAATTACCAGATACGAAATACAACAACGCTAGGAAATCTTCACAAAAAGGGGTAACAACATGAAGGAGAGGCTTGATGTCCTACGACCTGGTGACCAGACGTACCATAATCGCCAGCATGAGGAGGATAATCCACTCGAGGAGCCTGTTCAGGCGGGATGTAACGGCCCAGAATTATAATTTCTGGGTTACGTTTCAAGGGATAAAACCCCTTGTTCGGATCTTGCAATCCAGGTACGGGTTGAGGTTTCAAACTCGTTTTAAGATTTGTAGAAAGAGGGATTTCGAACCCTAAAACCTCGAAGGGTCGTTGGGTACCCTTAACCTGTCCTAAAACTATGTCGCGGAAACCAGTTCAAACGGAAGTAAAGTGGAAGTGAAGTACAGATACAAGTGCCACGGCGGGGCCGGGTCAAAACGGAGTCAGAAGTATAAATCCAAAACAATATGATCAGAGTCTGGTGAAGTCTATAACTCCAGCGCGCACTCTCCACCGACAAAATGACCCGCGCAATAAGCAAACAGCACCGATAGGATGAACATAAATAATTCCTAAAAAAAATTGATTTGGGGCGGGATCAGATCGATGCCCACTTAACTCTGCATCCCAACCTTAAGCACACATATACGCTATACCTAATAAAGATGCTCTAATGCAGTACGAAATTCAAACACACTAGCATCCTCCTAGTTCATAATAATGTGCAGAATACTGTAAAGGGCCCAAGACAATGCCAAGTGGCATATCCCTCTCCTACCTCCACCCCTTCCGACAGGCGGAGACTGGCCAGCTCGTGAATGCATTCATTCATAATAGGATGGCACGCATGCCTAACCCGCTCCACAATAAAGCCCGCAGGCATATCATAATATAAGGAAGTACTCGATTGACTCAGGGTACCCGATGAGGCTGGGCTACCCTATGACCCTAGCAAAGACTCTAGGACTATCACAGATAACGGCCGTTCTGTTTACATACACATAGAGAAATAGAATGCTCAACGATCGATGCAACCTAGCATGGTACTACATGGCATGCTGATCATGAATGCAAGCACCTAGTATATCATGCACCTAAAGCAGGGAATAGCTCTATTCAATCTGAGTAAGCTCCGAAGAGACTTACCTGAAGATGCAGAACAGCAAAATAACGCAAGCAAGGGCCCAAATGCAAGTCCAAGGAAATCCAAAGACAAGACACCTATCATCAAGTCATTTCCATAAGCTACTGAACCAATATTCTCACACACACGAAATCCAAGCTCTCAACATACTCAAAGCCAACCAATAGTAAAACCGTTTTCCAAAACCTTTCCGATATGATCAAATCTACCAAAATCATTTACTTCCAACCAAACCCATTGATAAAAATCGTACCAACTATATTTTTCCAAACTCTTAAATCCCAAATTAAGTCAACTCATATTCAAAATAATTTCTCAAATCATATTTGGCCAAATCCCGACATTTATCATTTAAATCCTCAACAAATCTTTCAAGATCATATTATAGAAATAATTCCGGCATTTCGGCTTCAACACATCAAATCCTTTAAGAACCATTTTTGGAAGACTTAAGCATTTTCTAAATAATTTAACAGCAATATTTATCTAAAATAACCACTAAAATAAATCCATCTTTATAATCCTCATTTATAAAACATATTAAATAAATTACTTTATCAATTAATCCTCAATAAATCACTTTAAAATTCCTAATCACATATTAAACATCATATAACAACATTTTCCCGACAATAATATTTATAAAACAACTTAAAATGTATAATAATTTCAGAATTATTATACTCCCAACAAGAAACGAATTATATAAGGATAAAACACACTTAACCCATTTTCATTTATATGCCAAATAATAACAACATTAACAACAATCAATACCCACAAGCCCAGAAGCCCAAGATCTGGAAAAGAGAGGCCCAACCCGGAAAGACAAACCCGAATGAAGCCCGGACCCGAGTCCACTGAAGCCCAACCCGCAATTGAGTAAGTGAACCGGACAAGTCAGGCCGAACCGGCCGGTTTAAAACAAAAAAGGAAGGAAGGAACCGGGTTCCTTAAACCCTTCTTCCTCAACATGAACAGCGCTCGGAAAGAAGACGGAAGAAGGAAGGAAGAGGTGAGCCCAGATTCCGGAGGCTCGCCGGAGGTCCTTTCGCTCTCAGATCAACCCCATCCTCACACATCTCAACGACTCAACCCATAAACAACAGAAAGAAAACCGAGGGGAGAGAGAAGCGAGGCTCACCGAGAGGGGTTTGAGTTCGCCGGAAAACGTCGTCGGAGCTCGATACGGATTTGAGGGCGGGGGAGAGGCTTCGGAATCGGCTTATGAAGGAGTATTGATCAGAAAGAAGAACTTTTAAGGGGGTAATTGGTCGAAATCGAAGGAGAACCCTTTACCGACTTTTTTTTTTGGAATGGAAGCAGGGGAGGGCGCGCTCGGCGTTGGGCTGCTCCTGGCGGCTTCAGGCTCCTGCTGGCGGCTCAAGGCGCTTGGACAGAGGCTGGACCACCGCTGCAGCTGCTCGGACTCGAGAGGAGGAAGCTGTCGAGGTGCTCGGCTTCTCCGAATGGCGAAACAGGGAAGTCTCTCGGCGGCTCGCGGCTTAGACGGCGGCGAGGAGATTCTAGTTGTCTCCGGCGGCTGCTTCCTTGTGTTTTCCAGAGAGAACGAAGACTGTTTGGGCTGGTTTGAAATCGGAATGGGGCGTTGTGGCTAGTCGGCAAAGGTGGTGGTTTTGGTCTTTCTGGGTTTTGCGGGTCTGCTGTAGAGGACAAAACGGGAGAGAGGGAGAGGGCTTCTTTTGTTGGTCTCTGATGGAATTGCTGGTGCGAGGGTGTAGGGGCAGACCGGCAGAGAGAGCTTTAGAGTGTGGGTTTGGGCACAAAACAACAAACAGGTCTGCAAACTCTACATTTGCAAGGCATGCAAGGGAATCTCTCCTACCACGCAGTGAGACAGAATTTTATCTAGTTGACCAACACCAAATAATAAAAATAATTATACTTTCAATTTATACATTTAAGATTATCGAAATCGTACTAAATTCTCAATTTAGAACTCGAAAGCGGAACCAAATTCCGTCAAAAATCCAAATTCTAAATAAATGCCGGAAAGATTTTAAAATACGATTTTTAAGGCGAAGATGAGGATTTTCAAATATCCGAATATATATATATATATATATATATATATATATATATATATATATATATATACATTTTATTTTATCTTATTATTTTTTGACTTAAATCCATTTATATTATTTATTGAAATTTATTATTTAAAATCCGGGCCTTTACACGGGAGAGCCTCTCACACCGGAGCTGGTCCCCTGCGTGCTCCACCCACCAGCCACACATGAAGGAGCACACATCGGTGACCTTCTATACGAGATGGTTGTTGCTCGCCTCAAAAGCGACGAGCCTGTTCGTGAGGGAGACGTTGTGTTCCCTGGTTTCCTGCAGCTGAGTATTCGTTGCAATCAGGGTTTGCTCCCTCAGGGCGTCCTGGGCCAGGAGCCCCTAGACCTGGGCACAGAGCTCATTCAGTTCGTCGGCGGCGTATGCCCACAGTGCATTATCCTCCGCGACGTCTTCGGGGTCACGACGATCGGACTGTGCGTCGTCATCCTCCTCTGCCCGGTGACGACTGGACTGGCCATGCTCGTATGGCGTCCTAAGCCAGGGGTACTTGCAAGGGTCATCGCTGGCATAGCTGCGGTCACTATCGGAGTCAGTGTCGGAGTCGGAGTCGCCGTACGGCCACATGATTCCTACGCTGACATGGGAAGCATATTGTGAGAATCAACATTCAAACCAGAGTTTACAGAAGGCATCTGAAACATATTGTCCGAATGGAAGAGGCAACAACATATTGGAACAGAAAGCAACAGGAATGTACATGAAATCTTGAAAAATAACCAACACTTTAACATACTTTGACAGAAAAAAAGAAATCTCAAATCTCACAGAAGAAGGTAATGGTCACACTCTTCAATCATCAAAGAAGGTAATGGTCACATAAGAAGGGATAAATAAGAGTCATGCCTTACTTCCATTGTCAACAGCCTATGGTTTTTTTACTTTTCCATGGATGAAGTGAACACATATGCGAAAAGAAAGCAAAATTAAGGAGAGGACCAACATCCGTCTAGGGCAACAAGAATCAAAGGAGGAACAAGAATCAGAGGAGGACCAACGTCTTTATCTAGTAATCAGTTAAGAAGCAATGACATATTGGGATGATATCATGATATGAAAGCCATAACAAAAAACAGGTCACAATTATCAGCTTCAGTTCATTACCTATTGCCACCAAGTGATCACCCAAACAAAATTAAGGATGAAAGTATTCGACTTCAGTTCATTATCTATTGCAAGTAGTGATCACCCAAACATAAATAAAATGCAAGCAAGATACTGGAGTGACAGTGGATTCATGTAGAGTGATTAGTTAGGACAAAACCCCATCAACAAATGCAAACAAACAATGACAAAAAAAAAATCAGTTTATGATAACCAAAAAAATATGAAGAAAGTATAAGATTTGCTCAGTAGATGTCACAGCACAAAACCTTAAGATAACCATAGAGTTAATAAACAAATTAAGATTTGCTTAGAATAGAGGCCATAGCACAAACCACTACTGATAACCATAATTGTAGCAATAACACAGTCCTGTCGTATAACGTACAAGACAACCATCAACACATACTTTTAAAATCACTAATGCAAGAATACACAGTGAAACACAGATAAATAAAGAAACACACCTAACAAATGTTAGGTTTACAACACATGTGATCAAATCAAAACTACAACATAAAGATATCTAACCGGTTTGCATATTTATGTCCAATGAAGAACTACAGAATGGATATGCATAATGAAAGTAGATGTTAAGGTGGATCACTGATAAAGGGATAATACAAAGTCAGGACAGTTATATCCAAATTGAAGCTCCAATCAGGAAAAATAAAGCATGTTAGGTGTTCTTACTCATGAGACATCAGAGATGCAAGCCACAACACAAAGCTATGTGCAATGTAATCTATAAACAAACTGGTATGCTTAAATATTGGGTGCAAGTGACCCCCTATAAAATCAAGCATCTTAAGATGTCGGGATTTTGGTTTCAGTTCGTCATTGTCAGACTTTGAGGTTTCAATCGAACACCCTAAAAACTTACCCATGTCACTGAAAAATATACATTTCAATTGAACCCTTTTACTTTTTGGAAGGAAAAGTCAAAGCTTTCAATGTAAAACCCTAAAACCTTAAACATGAAAGCTAAAATCATAGATTTCAATCGAAACCCTAAAATCACGACTTTGAACAAAACCCTAGGATTTCAATCGAAACAGGGGAAAACTGTCAAACCCATCAAATTGGAACCGAAACTCAACAATAAACACATAGATATTGGAGATGAACGAGATTACCTGACTAATCGAAGATGCAAGACGAAGGAGAAGCTCTTGGAAGAAATCGTCGTTCTTGGGATCGCTCAGTTTGAGGTGTGTGTGTGAAGAGTGGGAATGGAGTGAAGATCCGAATTTATGAGGACAGAGGGAAGGGGAAGGGGCAAATTTGGGACGTTTCCCCTTCCCATCCCGTCCATCCCCCTTCGACCAGGTGCGTGTTGCACTCCGTCTCATCCCCTGCATCCCCCATTTCCCATCCTTCTCCACCCACCGCATCCCCTTGCCAAACACGCGGGCGCGGAACCCGAAAACCCATCCCCACCCCGACATCCCCTGTCAAACACGCCCTAAATTTGAATCTCAATTCAGCATCAAACACCAATAAAATAATCCATACTAGTCTCAATTCGTATTTCAATTCATCCTTATATTTGAATCTCAATTAATTCACCCCTACATTTGAATCTCAGTTCCAACCCCAATTCAACCTTAAATTTGAACCCCTAATTAACCCCAAATTCCAACCCCATTTTAGCTATAATTTCTCAACACCAAGATATTCCATATATACCTGTCTCCGGTAGTCGTCACTGACATCATTTTCGCCAAAGTTGCTGCCTCTGCCCTCTTGTAACCATCGCCTTCGGTCGCCGCTTACCTTCATCACCCTCGAGCCTTTGACTTCCCTCTTCTATCTTCTCTCTTTCTTCAGATGAATACGGGAGATTGAAGATGGGTTTCACTTTTAATTTACAATTTCCCCCCAAACGAGTTCACAATTACATATTTTAACCCAAAATGGTGTGACACAAAAAAAGTAAGAAAATACAGGGTTACCATGTGAAATACCAAAAAGCTTTGATTATCTCATGAAAAAACCCAATAACTGGAGTAGCTTTTTTTTTAAAAAATATTGAATTTTTTAAATCATAAAAAAAGATATTCAAAATTCACACTTGAAAAATGTAAATAGTTGAAACGAGAGAGGGCTTATATATATTTTTTTGAACCGGAAAGAATTCGACTACCGGACATGCCCAGTGAGTCGAGAGGCGGAAAAGATCGGCTACGAACAAACCGTTATGAAAGAAACGAAAAATACAAAACCAAATAGCAGAGACCAAGCACCACAAACAAACTAGAGAAAGAAGCCCAGAACTAACGAAGGTGACCAATGTTGGAACCGGGACAATGTGTGTCATCATTCCTAACGGTTGGTAGAGGCAACACAGGGGCACCCTGGGGAACAAAAGTGGAGACCTCAGATTTGGACTCGGTCGACAACGAGCCATCAGATCTCGATCACGTCAACGACCTCTCGCGCGGTTGCAGAAGAAAGACCACAAAGCTCAATGAGATACCACCGCTAGAAATAAGCAAACATAACTCTAGAAAAGGTCGGGGCAAATATCCGAGGAGGTTAATATATAGATAATAGATTCATAATGTCAAAGAATTATAAATTATCATAAATCGGTTTTGACGAGGATTAAAAATGATTTTGGGCCCAAAACAAATGAGTAAAGAAGAAATTGGGCCCAAAATGGAGATGTGTATAAAGTTAGGCGAGTAACAAAAGTCGATGGGTGTTGGCCTGTTGGGATAGGTTTTGTAATTTAATTTAATTTAATTTGGTCATATGATCAAGTCGAGAAAGGAAGAACTTGCCAAGGTCAGTTGAGACACCAGGAGCGATGACAGACCTCCAAGAGCCCAAGAAAGCCGAACCGTCCAACGACGAAGTAGATCCGGCTAGGAGGCTAGTGAAGCCCAAGGAAGGGGGTCGGTAATCCAAGACAGGTCGAGACAACCGCCGGCGAGGATCGAACCCAAGGAAGGGAGGGCTTATTAAACTACCCAAAACATATACACTAAATACTACCATTTATTTATTCTAGATTATTCATTAAAAACCTAGTAACCACTCTCTCCTCTCTCTCTCTCTCTCTAGAAAACTAGAGAGAGATGGAGTTTAACCCTCGGTTTAGGTCGTCATAACCCGAGTTCGGCCGTCTTACCCCATCGTTGGCCGCCTTACCCCGGCTCCGGCCGCCCCAATTCGATTCCGACCGCCTCCGTACCACAGTTGCACCACACATTTGTTTTGGCGTCCCTGTTGATGAACAAAAACATGACAATCACCTAATTTGAAATCATTCATCAGGAGTTTTGAAAAATAAAAAATCAATTGGGGCTTTTAGTGGTTCTTGGTTAATGGTCCCTTCCTCATGCCCAATTAGTGCTTAAAGACCCTCAGCCACACCTCCTTCGCCTCCTCGCCATCTTCTCCTTGCGGTGGTGCCACCATCTTCGTGGATGGGCCTTGTCGCCTCCTCGGGTTGCAACCTTCATGCTCGCCTGGGTTTCCATCTCATCCTCTTCGTTTATGCGGGCTAGTGGTTCTTGTTCGTCGGCGATCCCTGACCACCGTCGATAGGCGCTGCTGCCGGCTCTGATCTTTGTTGGAACGGACTGGTTTCGATCTCCAACCTCACCCTCTGTTTCCTTGTCAGACCACCCATCCGTCCCTGCTTCGCCCCTCCACCCTTAGCCTTCCTCTTGTGCGGTGTTGCTGGGGTGTAATCTCTGTGCCGATCTCCGTCACCGTGTAGCCTATTAATCGGGTCTCGCCATCCTTGCACTCTAACACCCGATGATGGAATTTGATGAGATTTTTAGGACGGGAAGTGAAGGGAAAATAAAAGTGATGTTTGGGTGGACAATTAAGAGAAAGGAAAGGAATCACAAATTTAAGTAACCGTTCAATTTGATGGAATTTCACAATCCATCAAAACGGTGGAATTTGATGGAAAAGTGAATTTCCCACCCATTCCCTCCCCTCCCTTTCCCTTTTTCAATTTCTCATCCTTTCCTTCACCTTAAAAACCCACATGCCAAACAGTGAGATCGGATTTTTCGAGATCTGTTTCCCTTCTTTTACCTTGCAAGGCACGAGAAGAATTACAAAATGTTTGGAAAATTTTAATTGGAAACCAAATACTCCTAATAAAGATTTTGATTAATTTTGTGAATATCCTAAATCCCACCGAATTAGTTTTATTTTCCGGTTTCGTAGTAACATTTGGGTGCGATTTGCTCGGTCTTTGTGCGGCTTGCTCGAATTTATCTTGGTGTTCTGCTTTCTTGTTGGGGTTCTGGCGGTCAGAGTCGGGATAGGCTGTAATGGTGGAAATGTGTACGGGGCGAATCCGCATACGGAAAGTCTCCATGGAGGTTAGTCTTTACTGCCCACAAGGACTCCTGATATATCGTTGGCCTACGGTCCTATCTTGCGATAACGCTTGACTTCGTCCGTAGTCTACTTCCCCACCTTGATGATCGTGGTTCTGCTTGTATTCGTCTGTGTCAGGGTGTAATGTATGTTTGCTTTGCACCTTCTTTATGTATTATGATGTATTATGACGGTCTTCCGTCTGCACATTCGTTGACCTCTCGAGTTTGTCTGATCTCGAATTTTTTCAATATAAAAAAAAATATTACATCCATTAAAAAATTTATTTATACCTATTATTAATTATCCACAACCCTCATCAACCAATAAAATTTAAATAAAAAGTGAAAAATTAATATAAAAAGACTTGAAGTTTCAAACAAAAGTCTAAACCTAAAATAACTTATATTTTTGAACGGGGAGTATACACTAAATACCAAAGCAACTATACAACGGTCAATGCCCTGTAAATATGCAAATCTCTCACATTCTCCCACAAATACAGTACAAAGATTAAAAATTAATCTGTTGATTAAAATAAAACATTAATCTGATTAACATTAACTGAACAATTAATCCCAAGGTATCTTTGATTCAACGATGAGAGTTACACTCCTGTTGAACGTTACGTTCTTCTACAGCAGCACCCACCGTAAGCTCATCTAAAGGGCCCCACAATATCTGTCGTCCTTAGAAATCAAACGGTGATAAAGACAAGATCATGGAATGAACCGACGAGTTCCGCCTGAAGCTGCACGCACACTTCCACGTTCCACACCACACAGAATCAGGGCCTCCTCACCACCCTTTTTCCCTTACCCTTTTATCCTCCACGTGACACACCTCCAGGAATTGGTTATAAATGATAAGGGCATAACTGTAAATTTAACTCATCTCTTTTTTTCTTTTTTCATTTTTTCATTTTTTCATTTTTTCATTTTTTCATTTTTTCATTTTTTCTCCCTTTCCCAACTCCGTACCTTGCTTTTGCCTTTTGGCAGGCCGGTGTGAGAAGAAATATTATACCTCCGTAGATGTTGACGCCCCAGCGAGGGAGAAAGAAAGAGAGAGAGAGGAGTGAGAGAGACGGGGGGAAAGAGGAGGTTTGCAGTTTTATCTTTTTTTACCACTCTCTCCGTCCGCCATTGCCGGTCATGGTTGTGGAGCTTCGTAGGCTTATCTCTGTTTTTGCTCTGGAGTTGATGTCATCGGAGTAATCGCTCGTGTGAGATTCGAGTTTGTTTATGGTTCGTGTTTGAGTAGATAGGTTTTGGTACAGGAGTTTTAGGATCTACGACTCTGTTGAATCGTTCAAAATCCACAAGGCAGAGCAAATTGTCGGTTTGAACTTTGAAGAGGTGTACATTACGCACTTGCCGGTATTTTACTTGATCTTCTTATACTTTCTCTCATGTTTTTTGGCTTGTCAGAAATCGCTGGGAACAAGTTATATGAAGTGAGTGATTTCTTCCTGGTTGGTTCAATGCTAGAAGTTATCTGTTACTACTAGGGATTTGAAATAGGAAAATGCTACCAAGGATTTGAAACGCAGAAGTTATTTAAAATTAAATTTGTAAAACTGCTTTTGGCTGTTGAGTCTTTTTTCATGTTTTCTGTAAACTGTTTTATCAGTCAGTTGGATGGATGATCTATCAAAGTAATTCGAGAATCCTTCTTATCGCCTCAGCTGCGTTGTCAATGTAAAGCAAAAGAGATTAAAATAAAAATGATTCCAAAAAGGAAAGTCCCAATTGATTGTTGGTGTGGTTGCTTAGCCCGTAACTTGAGAGAGAAAGGGGTTTGGGATGGGGTCCATTGCTTTCAGTCCGTCCTCTCTTTTAATCTTGCTTGACGTAGAAGCTTTATGGGTGGGGATATTAGCGAACAGCTTTATAATTACATGTTTTTAGTGTCCCTCCATGCTTTTATTGTTTGCTTGGGACCAAAGATCAATCAACCACTGAATATTAATCCTCAACTTATCCATGATTAGCATCTCTAATTTATTAGGTGATGTTTACAATTAGCTTTCGGTTGCAGGTGGATGCCTTCCTTAGCTGTTGGTTGTACTATTACTTCTAGCCAAATTTAATTGCCCTTTTTTCCGGGGTATTAACAAAGCTTTGTTGCTGAGGCTGAGAGGAAGAGCATAGTGAAAGAGAAATTGGTAGCTCACTCCATTGGTTGTTTTTGAAATGGGTTTTGGATTCATTGTAACTCCTGGGAATTGGATCAATTGATATTGAAGGGCTGAAGAGGTGGGAAAACAAGCAAGGAAGGATGGCTGGGCGGGAAGAGAAGATCTTAGTTTTGGTGAGGTTGAGACCTCTGAATGACAAGGAGATCACAAAAAATGAGGTGGCAGATTGGGAATGTATCAATGACAGCACCATCTTGTACAGGAATAGCCTTCAGGAGCGGTCTGGTCTCCCAACTGCGTATTCATATGGTAAGTAAATGCTGATTTCTGATGGCTTGTTTATTCTAATTCCTCGAGGTTAACTGAAATGAAGTTTGCTGCACAGTTGGAAGTTTGACTGAATAACATTTTCTCTCATCCGCTTTTTATCTTCTTCCTTGGGGTTCATGTTTTTGGTAGACAGAGTATTTTCAGGCGATTGCTCCACTAAGCAGGTCTATGAAGAAGGGACAAGAGAAATCACCCTTTCTGTTGTTAGTGGTATTAACTGTAAGTGCTTCACGGTTTCCCATTGATCTCAAGAACACAAATTTATGAACGACAAATTTCAAGCTTCTAACAATTTCTTCATCTTTTTCTTCTACTTCTTTCAGCAAGTGTATTTGCATATGGCCAAACAAGTAGTGGAAAGACATACACCATGAGTGGAATAACTGAGTATACAGTGTCTGATATATATGACTACATCCAAAGGGTAATGGAATCATGGATCCATACTACTTGTCATATTGAGTTGAAGATTTCCTTGGTAACACATTTTCCCCTTTATATCAGCATGAAGAGCGAGCATTTGTCTTGAAATTTTCTGCAATGGAGATATACAATGAAGTTGTTAGAGACCTTCTCAGCCCAGATAATACTCAACTCAGACTTCTAGATGATCCAGAGGTAAATTCTGCCCCCTCAGGATAGTATCATGGAGAATAGCACTATTTAATACAGGTGTGTAACTCACAGAGAGGAACTATTGTTGAGAAACTCACGGAGGAAACACTGAAGGACTGGAACCACCTAAAGAAGCTTCTTTCCATTTGTGAAGGTAAGGGATAGTTTAAGGATGGAATTATGCAATTTGAGTAGATCTGTAGTGTCTTTACATAAGATAAGGTTTTTTCTTCCAGCTCAAAGGAAGATAGGAGAGACATCATTGAATGAAACAAGTTCAAGATCACATCAGATTCTTAAATTGGTATGCTTCCTTTCCAGGCCATCCTTTCTGTTGGAAGATATATGTTTTTCTCTACATTCTTTTAGTTTTACTTTAATATATTTTTTTTCCTTATAGTGCTTAATTTTTCTCTTGCAGACAATTGAAAGTTCTGCTCGTGAATTTCTTGGCAAGGAAAACTCGAGCACCCTCTCTGCTAGTGTGGTAAGAATGAAGCTATTCCTTTATTTCTAGTGGTGACTTGCACAGTTTTTAGGCTGTACACAGCCTGAATTCTGAAACTTTACCTATTATGAAACCATCTGTTTTGGTGTAAGTACACTCACGTAGGTTTTTATCTCGAAAATATACCCTACAGAATAGAGCTTGCGGTATCTATGCACCTAGGCTTTTGTTACAGATGTGAAATCACATTTTGTAATTTCAATATCTATGCAGAATATGATTCTCATTAATTCTTTCACTTTGTGTCAGGAACATGCTTAATGCTAAAGCTATGTTATTTTTCAGTTTTTTATTGATCTAGCAGGAAGTGAGCGTGCATCACAGGCTTTATCCGCAGGAGCACGACTAAAAGAAGGTTGCCACATTAATCGGAGTCTTTTGACTCTGGGAAATGTTATCCGCAAATTAAGGTCAGTCACTGTTCTTTATCATTGTTATTTGCCTTCTATTCAACTATCTAGCGTAATATGCTTCTTAAATTTGTATAGCTTGCTTGTGCTATTGATATTGGTTGATTTCATGTGCAGTAGCAAGTACTGTAGTATGATGTATGAAATTGGCAGTCAAATAAGTTGTTTTGCCTAGATTCTGAATAGTGTAAAAGATTGCATGCCAATCATAAATAACAAAAAATGACAGTTGCATGCCTAACAGTGACATAACAAATATCTTCATGTTATTTGTTAGAAACGATTAGAAATGTGAACTAATTTATTATGAGAATCTGAACAGTTTCCTTAAGCACAACAAAACAAACTGAGAACAAGAATCTGGAACTCAGTAGATTAGAGCTGTATCCCAACAAATGCGATCGAACCTGTATACGGAGAAACAACTTTAAGAGATAACTACTTCTAAGAATATGCTAGTAAAATGATGATGCTGGAAGTGCAAAGTTAGCAATACTGAAAATGTTAACCTATTATAAGAACTAGCTATTAAAGAAAAAGCGGTTCATCAAGAACTATTTGGGGCTATAGATCTGGGATGCGAGGAAAATAGAATAAACTAATTAGCTAATGGGAAAAATAAAGATAATTGTGAAAATTTTAGTTGAGTTTGTATCATTATTCCTTTCTTGATCATTTGTTTTTTAAACCTGATATGCAGCAATGGAAGACAGGGGCACATCAATTATAGGGACTCAAAACTAACACGCATCTTGCAACCATGTTTGGGAGGCAATGCAAGGACAAGCATCATCTGCACGCTGAGCCCTGCCCGAAGTCATGTTGAGCAGTCTAGAAACACACTTTTATTTGCTAGTTGCGCAAAAGAAGTCACTACCAATGCTCAGGTCAATGTGGTCATGTCTGACAAAGCCTTGGTAAAGCATTTACAGAAAGAACTGGCTAGACTGGAGAGTGAGTTGAGAACTCCAGCCCCTACCTCATCTTCTTGCAACTGTGCTGCTATAATAAGGAAGAAGGATCTTCAAATTGAAAAGGTAAAAAATTGGCTCTGACAGTATTCAATGTGAGTGAGGATTATTGGGAACTGCATGAGATATGTTGCAAATTTATCATATGTCCAATCATGCCAGAGAGGGCATAGAGGGGGTATAGGAATTTAGAGTTTGAGGACTATGAATTGGGTAACTTGGTTTTCCGATTCCTTCTAAAACCTTGGATTCTAACCCTCCCTTCAATATTCCCATTCATTTATGCTATATTTGTATGACCAAATTATCTTAGCTTGAGTTAAATGTTACTCTGTATTCAATTTGCTTGAGAAGAACTGGGCCTTTTGTTTTTCAACTTCTAATGTGCAGTAGATATCTTGGTAATTTAAGTAGGAAAACACATGCTAGTTTTTATTGTGAAGTCTTACGTTTTCTGTGGTGCAGATGGAAAAGGAGAACAGGGAGCTAACTAAACAGCGTGATCTTGCTCAATCTCGGGTTGAAGATTTGCTGCAGATGATTGGGAACGATGAACCTTCTAGTAAAAAGGTATATTTGTGTTGGCAACTGAAGGCAAGTCATGTCTTTTTTGAGTGACATTTCATCAAGTATTGAATTTCTGTATTTATTCTCTGAAGCAGGCCGGTCATAGACAACGCTCAAAGTGGGAAGCAGCAGAGAAATGGGATGATGAATGTTCAGCATCTGAAATTAGTGAACTTGATCCTCATTGTCAAGAAAGAGGTCTTAGAAGCTATATGAGAACTCAGTCTTCTGGTGAGGATATTGAAGAAGGTTCATTGGTCGACGATGAAGTTGAATCAACTAAACAAGAAGCTCATGAAGATCAGTGCAAGGAAGTTCGATGCATTGAGACAGAAGATGTGAGGAGTGCTAGTCAGTTACAGTCTTTCTCCTCCCCTACTAGTGAAGACGGCCAAGTATTAGATTCTTTTTCTTTTGGAAATGGACATCTTGCAAACGGGGAAAACTCAACTAGAAATAACTATCAAAATGGGATATCATATGGTACATTGGGACAAAGAATCCAGGATGTACAAAGGACTATTAATTCGCTTAATCACCCATTCTTGGAGCAATCGTGTCCACAGGGTATTGGTCTGAATACTTCTAGCTTCAGAGCCCAGAATTTGGCTGGCAATCACTTATCCTCACCTCAGTCTGGGATGGAAGAATATTTTGATAGAACTCCACCCAGTGAGTTGGAGAAAGCTTTCCCTGGAAGACCAGGAGGGTTCAATAAAACATTTTCTCCATATGATTATGGTAGTAGCTCTGCAAAATTGTCGAGGAACAATTCTCATTCTTCTGCAGGCACAGATTTTGTGGATGACTTGAAATCTCAGGGCAGCAAAAATATGGCTGATGAAGACATCCCGACCATTGGAAGTTTTGTTGCTGGACTGAAGGACGCTAGGTTCCAATATGAGAAGCAAATTAGAGATTGTCAGGTTAGTCTACTTTCTCATTGACATAATAGTTGAACTCTGAACTTATCTCGCTTCCTTTGATGGAGTAACTTATTTTTGTTTGTACCCGTAGGTTTGGGAATCCGGGATTCAGTCTGATGAAACTGGGAAGAACCAGAGAAATACAAATGCTGAACCTTCTCCAGATTGGTTTAACCAGTTTGAGAGCCTACGCGGAAGAATTGTAGAACTTTGGCATGCTTGCAACGTTTCACTAGTTCACAGGACCTACTTTTTTGTGTTGTTCAAAGGAGATCCAACCGATTCCATCTACCTTGAAGTAGAGCTAAGGAGGCTTAGCTTCCTCAAGGAAAGATCTTCCCAGGGGCAGCAGACTGTGGAAGAGGGGCGGCAGAGTCCAACAACAGCCTCAAGGTATTCTCCCTTTTTGCACATGTCTTTCTCATGCATATTTCCATTTCCTTTTATCAAATTTGTGGGCAGAAAGAAATAAGCAAATAATTCTTCTAGGGTGGGTCTATCCTGAAAAATTCATGCGAGGAGAGAAAAACGAGTATGAAAAGGAATCAGTACGTTAAAAGGAAACTTTTATGTAAATGGAGTGTTCTAAAAATCAGCCTTGGTGGCTCCTGACCTCTTAGGATCTGCCTAGTGGGGTTTTTTTTTTTTTACATTGCTAAATGGTTAAATTTATATCAGATAATTGCACCAATGTTTGTATACGATATAGCTCTTTAATGTCTTTGTTGGTAATGCGTAGGAAATTCCTAACAAGTTAGTATAATACATCTTTGTTTATGGAACAGCTTGAAGTCACTCCAGAGGGAGAGGGAAGCGCTGAGGAAGCTGATCAAGAGAAGATATTCTGAAGAAGAGAGGAAGAAGCTTTACGAGAACTGGGGCATCGGCCTGGGCACCAAGAGGAGGAGGCTACAGCTTGTTTCTAGACTTTGGTCAGATGCAAAGGACATGAACCACATCAAGGAAAGTGCCTGTATTGTTGCCAGGCTTGTTAAGTTCTCGGAGCAAGGACACGCACTCAAGGAGATGTTCGGACTGAGCTTCACGCCACCACGTCTGATCCGAAGATCTTTTAAGTGGACAAGCAGCATGGCCAACCGATTGTAACACGTTTAGGAATTCATGATTCAATTATGTACTCATGTAGGTACCTAGGAGGGTTTACAGGACTACTTCACTATATCCTTGGGTCTAGATTGTGTTTCGTTTCGTGAGAAAGAAAGACTGTTAAATTTTCAAATATTATCGAATTACTTTTTTTTTTTTCATTTCCCATCATTCTAATTTTATAATTTGACATCCTCTTCCATATGTGTGTGATTAAACCTATAATCGTCATGGATCAGAGGCAGAGCTTGGGCCGAGTGTCTTATATACTACCACGCAAGCACCTCCTGGTTTACGATGTCTTTCGTTAGGTGAGACGGAAATCACTTGAGATCACACGGGTTGTTAAAATAACTCAAGGTAAAGTTGGATAAATCTTAGGGCTCGTTTGGTTAAACGTGGGAAGTATAGTTCCCGGGAAGTTAACTTCCTAGGAATTCAAATCCCGTAAATTGAAAATCATGTGAATTGAGAAATTGTGTTTGGTTTTGAATTTTGAATTATAGGAATTGAAATAAGAAAATAAAATTTTTCTATAAAAAAAGGGTGGAATTGGAACTTACCTAGGGAGGACTAGTAAGTGCACTTCCTCCAAAATGGGGGAATTTAAATTCCCGGGAATTTAACTTCCTAGATTTTTCTGTAACAAAAAACTCCACCAAACGCAGATATTATCTCCAATTCCTGGGAATTTCTACTTCCTGGGTTTTTGGAATGTCAACCAAACGAGCTCTTAATTTTTGTAAGGTTCGTGCACATTAATCGGGAGTAGTATTTTTAATTTTTAATATTAAAATACTTCATGTTTTACTTAGCACTTTTTTTGGAAAAAAAAATTGACTAAAATTCGAAGGCTAAAATTTATATACAAAATAATATAACCTAATAAACCAATATTGGTCAGGCTAAATTTCGAAAATGAAAAAAAAAAAAATTGAGTTCAAATATAACTAATAAGAAAATATTGGGGTGTCGATGCCAACGACATGTGATAGGTGCCCCGACTGTGTGGAGGATGATATCCACATTCTGGTTGAATGCCTCCCTGATCTGATGAGGAATCATCTAAGCCAAAGGGAAATACAAATCCTCCAACAAATTACTGGGAGGACCAGAGACATGAGGGAGGTGCTAGGATGGCTACAAACTCTATCAAATGCAAAAGTTCAAACGATAGTAACAAAATGGTGGGGAATTTGGTACTTCCGGAATGGAATTGTTTTTAGGAACCAACAGACTCCGACAATTAATACTATTAACGCGTTCTGTACAAGATAATCGGAGAACTGGACTCATGCTTGCCAGTTTGAAGATCATGTTCAGTTTGATCATCCCTTGAGCTGTCCCTCAATGGATAGAAACAAACAGCGAATGGAAAAGATGAAACAAAAGAAATGGGTAAAACCACCAACCGGAGAATACAAGCTAAACTTTGATGGCTTCTCATTTCTCATTGGGTTGAGTTCGGCTGGCATTATCATTCGAGACTAGAATGGAAAGCCCATTCAAATATCATATAGGCGTCTTGGGTGTTTATCACCACTAATGGATGAAGCAACGACTTTAAAATTAGGCGTAATGGAAGCCAAGAAGTTGAATATACAAAACATGATCATTGAAGGTGACTCCAAAATTATCATTGATTATTTCAAACATGATATAAGATGCCCATGGAAGGTATAAATGACTCTGTCTGATATACAGGTCATCTTAAGAGATATGGAAAAAGTTTCCTTTTCTCATATACCTTGCGATGGTAACAGAGTGGTTGATAAGGTTGCACACCTTTGTCACTCTGCCTACGGGGTCCAAATAACAGCTAATAAAGATCTTCAGGATCTCATCCGTAAGGATGCCCTTGGATAGTCTTCTATCCAAATCTTTACCTAAAAAAAAAAACTTTAGACAAAAATTATAAAATCTTCTTCTCCGTAATAGGGAGAATTAAAACCTTTCAATATCCCTTCAAGGCCAAAACCAACTATCTGTCCTCTCGAATCTCCCCCCTTTCCTTCTACCTTCATATCTTCGTCACCAATTTACGGTTATCCGTCTCCCTTTACCATCAGGTGTTCTAAATCCTTTATGTCGATGTTGTCATCTTAAAGGCATGAAGGTAAAGGGAGGCATATAACCGTAAATTGGTGACCGGGGTTTTGGTGACAAGGAGCGAGGACACATAGTCTGGTGGCTGGGGTTTTGGTGAAAAGGAGTGAATTGGTGGCAATATTGATAATTTAATACCACTACCAGTGGTCGGGAATGAGAGAATGTAAAACCTCGACCTCGATTAACCATCTGTATCTCCAAAGTGTTCATCTTTGATATTCGAAGAAATTAGTTTTGATGTGGAACATGGCTACAATTGGGGGAATAGAGTGTACACACTCTCTCTCGCTCTACCTCATTTGCAATCCAAATTCTAGCAAGAATCTTACTCACGCGCAAGATTTTTATTTATTATTATTATTATTATATAAGTTATAGAGTGTGTGTGTTATCCTTCGTCTTCTATATTCATTTGTATGATGTTGTGGAGTCGTGTCTGTCTTAGATGCCTTGTCTTGGGTCATTAGGAAACACCCTCTCGACCTCTACCTCATTTGCAATCCAAATTCTAGCAAGAATCTTACTCACGCGCAAGATTTTTATTTATTATTATTATTATTATTATTATATAAGTTCTAGAGTGTGTGTGTTATCCTTCGTCTTCTATATTCATTTGTATGATGTTGTGGAGTCGTGTCTGTTTTAGATGCCTTGTCTTGGGTCATTAGGAAACACCCTCTCGACCTAGTCGGGGCAAGGGTGCATACACCTCGACCCCCAAACCTTGCTTTGAGCGGGATATACTGGGTTTGTTGTTTTTTCCTAGTACAAGCCTACAACTATACCCAACCCAACCTCGTACTAGCCTGCAAATATACCCAACCCATCAATCATAACACAACTTCTCCTTTTGCAGCCTGCAATGATATTGTTGATGTACAGAAACAGAGAGTGGAAAAGAGAGGAAAAGAAGAGAGATACTGATTTTGTATTGATTGAATGAATTAAATTACAGCTTGATAAGTACTTCCTCTATTTATATAGAAGAAACGAAAGTGATAGCTAAGCTAGACAATGTAACTAACTAACCATCTTTGATTATGTCTAACACCCCCATCAAGTTGGAGCTGATTCAACCTGGAGAAGAAGATATCAGACCCAACTTGGATAATACAGACGTATGTAAAGGACCCTGTAATGACTTGGTTAGAACATCAACTAACCGAGCATGAGTTGGAACATTCTGAAGAGTAATAAGCCCATCTAATAACTAAGAACGAACATAATGGCAGTCTATCTCTCTATATGCTTGGTCCTCTCGTAGAAAATAGGATTCTTTGCTATATGAATTGCTGATTGACTGTCACAATTGAGAGAAATAGGACGAATGCGTGGAGCCTCGAGCTTAAATAACAAATGACTTAACCATGCTAGTTCATTAGTAACTCGCCTCATTGATCTGTACTAGGCTTCAGCAGAGGACAAGGAAATGGTGGCTTGTTTCTTGGACTTCCAAGATATAGGAGAAGTCCCCAAAGTGATATAATAACCACTGACTAATCTCCTTTTCGTGGGGGCAAGAAGGTCAATCAGAATGACATGATGCTTGAAGGTTGGAATCATCATCGTTACCTAGTAAGATACCCAATTCAGAAGTACCTTGAAATTAGCTCACAACTTGTAGGGCTGCTTTTAAATGAACATCTATAGGACAATGCATAAACTGGCTAAGATGTTGTATCGTAAATGCAAGGTCTGGGCGGGTATTAGTGAGAAAATTTGATTTTCCCACAATTTGCCTGAACTATGAAGGATCATTGAGAGGAGTGCCAGAGGATATGCTCAGTTTGATGCTTGGATCCAGAGGACTCGAAGCTGCTCTAGAGGACTCAATGCCCAGAAAGTAATTCAGAGTCCCCAAATCTTTGATCCTGAAAGAGTGATTCAAAAAATTATTAACACTCTCAATCACAGAGGGGTCATCTCCAGTAATGAGTATGTCATCTACATAAACTGCTAGGAAAACCGAACGCTCTAATGATTTCTTATGAAATAAAGAATAGTCATTGAAAACTGAGTGTAGCCATGCGAAATCAAAGCATCAAAGAGGTTTTTGTACCATTGTCTGGAGGCATGTTTTAGGCCATATAATGTCTTGTTTCATTGACATACTTGGAAACACATGTTGTAAACCAAGGGACATCTTCATGAACACCTCAGTGTCAATATCCCCATGCAGGAATACATTATTCACATCCAATTGTGAAAGAGACCAACCTTTCTTCATAGCAACAACTACCAAACTTCTAATTGTAGTGAGCTTAGAAACAGGAGAGAAAGTCTCCTCATAGTCAATGCCAGCCTTTTGAGTGCAACCTTTGATCACCAGCCGAGCCTTGTTCCTTTGTAAGGAACCATGAGCTTCGAATTTCAGTTTGTAAACCCATTTGGAGCTAATTGTCCATTTACCCTTAAGTAGATAAAAAATGTCCCAAGTATTATTGTCCTTCAGAGCCTGCAACTCAAGGTCCATAACTTTTCTCCATTCATCATTTATTACAGCCTCCTCATAGCTGCAAGGTTCAATTAAAGTGGAGAGATTTGCAAGAAAGGCTTGAAATGATGATGACAAGGCATGGAAAGAAAAAGCAGGAAGGCTATGTGCAGAATGGCAAGAATAACCTTGAAGATATGATGGATGGACAGAAGGTCTGCTTGCTCTTCGAAGAACTGGTGGAATAGGTAGAGCAGGTGGAATAGGAATAGGTGAAGGTATGCTTGGAGAAGGTGTAGGAATATATGAATTAGGTGAATTTATGGAGGAATTGTATTTAAAGGGAAAGACATGCTCATGGAAAATATCATATATGAATTAGCTGATTTGCTAAAATTCACCTTTTGTCCTAATATACTACATTAGTCATCAATTATTTGTTTAACTTTGAGGCATGATTCTGTCGTTGCTTTGGCAAAGACCATAATATCTTCAGTGAAGATAGGAAGGGTATTCAAGTTCATGTCTTAATGGTGTCGAAACCAATTGTTTTCCTCGACTCATTACAAGTTCGTTGTAATTTTTGTGCCAGGATCTCTGCTCATGTGATGAACAAGTGTAGTGAGATGGGGTCTCCTTGTCCGAGTCCACGTCTTGGTTTAAAGATTTATGTTGGGCCATCATTGACGAGAATCGAAAAGGAAACCGTTTTCATACATTCTTCGATCCAACCAATGAATCTATCATTGAATATATCCAAAATTCTTTAAGACAAGAAACAAAAAATCTCATTCAATCCTGTCATAAGCTTTTTCTATGTAGAGTTTAATTGCCATCCATTATTCTTTCCATTTTCTTCCTCTAAACGAGTGAAATATTTCGTGTGCAATTAATATGTTGTCTTGAATGGTTCTTTCAGATACAAAGACTCCTTGTAGTGGGTGTATTATTTTCCCTAGAACTCCTTTCAGTCGATCAACTATGATCTTAGCTATAATCTTGAATATTGTTGAGAATAAGCTTATTGGTCTATATTGGTGTATGATGTTCGATCCATTCCAAAAAAAACATAAGGGAAATCTATAGAAAACCATCCTTTAAATATAGGTGTTTTCACTTAACCACCTCTTAAATTCAAAATTACATAAAACCACTCTTTAAATGGCATTTGTTTACAACTCACCACCCGTTCATCTATTTTTGTTAATTTATCATTAAATATATTATATTTAAATATTTTTAAACTCAAATTTGATTATAAATATATTCAAAATTTAAATTTATGAACTCGATTATATTTTAAGGATTATTTTATTTATTTTAAAATAATAATAATAAATATAGCCTATAATTATTATCTTAATTTATGTTTGAAAATATTTATAAATTTTTTGAATCTTATGTAAATTAATCTTATTTATTTATATTTTAAATATTTTAAAATGTTGTTATTTTTCTGTAGTTTAAATATTTTTGTTTAATAATTATCCTTGATAAAAAAAATTAAAAAATATAATCGAGCCATAAATTCAAAATTTGAATATATTTACAATCAACTTTGAGTTTAAAAATATTAAAATATAATATATTTAATAATAAATTAACAAAAATAGATGAATGGATGATGAGTTGTGAACAAAGACTATTTAAGGGGTGATTTTATGTAATTTTGAATTTAAGGGGTGGTTAAGGAAAAACTCATATATTTAAAGGGTAGTTTTCTGTGAATTTCCCAAAAAATAAAACGATGGCCCCCTACTTATCCTTTTTTTTTTGGGTAAACAACGGGGTGAGAGTAAAGCACTAGCAACGAAACATTAATGTATGACAGTAATGGGGCATAGGCGGGTCTTAGTGACCTCTTGAGTGTCCGCGAGCAATAACAGTTCCACTCCACCAGGGGAGGAGCCGAGGAGGGTAACGCCTAAGGTGAACGATGAGGCTAACTGCACGAGATGATCGACAAGGGTATTAGCATCGCGAAAGATATGTCGAAACTGTACAGTCCAATCTCTACTTCGGGAGCGCTGGCACTTCGTGACCAAGATGTAATGCAGATGAGACGTCTTGATATTCTTCTTGATCAGCTCCACGACCATCTTCGAATCCGTTTCGTAAATAATTTCCTATGGCCAAGATTCCAGGCCAATTCTAGGCCCTTGCCAATCCCCCACAACTCTGCAGCAATGACTGAGCATGATCCAATGTTCTGCACAGAGCCATGGACCCAGTTTCCCGAGCTATCCCGCAGGACACCGCCTGCAGAAGCGCCACCCCAGCTCTTCACAACGCCATCGGTATTCAGTTTTGTCCATCCTTCTTCCGGTGGCAGGTGACTTCCATCCGACTTCCACCGGAGCTCTAGGTGTGGCCGCCTTTTTACCAAGAGTCCTCTCGATCGCCATCTTGTACTCCACCACCCCTTGGATACATGCCTCCAGAGAAGTATCCGGCACCCGATTGTTGTTGAAGGCCAACGCGTTCCTACGCTTCCAGAGGTTCCAAACTGTCATGGCAAAGACAGAGCTCCATTTCACCCAATCCTTCCAATCCTGCTTCGAGGTAATATTCGATCGGAGCCACGAGGCAAAGGGTATGCCATCATTTCCCAATTCTTCTCTTACCGACCGTACCTGCACCCAAAGATATTCAGCAACCCCACACTCTTTAAAAATATGGGATAAAGTCTCCTCCTGAATCTGACAAACAGGACAAATAACAGAGTTACCTGTATGGCGGTGTGTGCTTTCAGAGTTGGTCATCAGTTGTTGTGGAGGGAAATCAAGTATGCAAATATAAAACTATATGAAAGCAAACCAACTCCCTGTCCAATCAAATAAAATACAAGAAACCTTCCCGTTGTAGTGGTAGGGTATTCAGGATTGTATCCACGAGGAAGCGTGTCAGCACTCATCTTTCTCGTTCCAAATTGCTCTCAGAATCGACCAAAAGAGTACTCGATGTCGAGTAGAAGTACTCGATATCGACTACGCTGTTGGCTAAACCTGAAGATGCACAACAAAAAACAGAAACGAGCCGATGTCGGGCAGGGAGTACTCGACGTCGACTAAATAGTACTCGACGTGGACTAAAAGTTGTCGATCTCGAGTAGTCTGTAGAAATAAAGACAGAAGTAAACACGAAATTGGGGATTCGGATTCAATTATATAAAAGCTTCCAGAATCGGGGTTTCAATGCCACAACGATAACCATATAAGATTCATGCTAAGGTATAAAAGATCGCGCCTTTTCATCAAATAACTTTCATCATTAACAAACAGGAAGAAAGAGGCTTTCGGATAAACCCTAATTTTTATTAACCCTTTTCACAAAATCAATCCAAGTTTGCATTAAGATCACTTTCGCTTCAAATACACAAATAAGGATCACCTTCGACTGTCGTAGAAGAATTATGTATATTAGGGATAGAAGATGAAATCACAATAAAAGTTGTACCTTTGATGCATTACCTTACATGGCTACCGTCGGGCTCACCCCGACCCTAGAAGTTGGGTGACTACTCGCTCTTCATCATCAAAACATACATCAATAACATAAAAGAACTAACTTGCATTAAATCGGAAATAGAGAGCTTACAACCAAATATCACCAAAACGTCTTGTCTCGCACTAACTCCACTCCGCCTCCACTCTCTTTCTAACTCTATGTAACACAATTGTTTTTGGCTTGGATGATCCTAAAACTCAGCCCCTAGGGCCTTATTTATAGTGCTCAAGTCCTTGCTAATCAAGGAGAGAAAAATTCTATCTATATCTATATTTGACTATCCTCTTTCCAAAGATATAACTTTGGTAAGTAAACAAATAAATCTCTTTAAAGTTAAAGTAAGAATTCCTAATGTGGATAATTATATTCAACTTGATAGATCTTCACTCTTCATGATAGATTTCCCACGTGCCTTGGTGTAGAAGCAAGCTCAACACTCGGATTTCTACTCGAGCTCGACTCAGATTGCTGCTAGGATGTAGTCGACATCGACTAAAGTGGTCGACGTCGAGTAGAATTCATACTCTAGACTCCTCTTGTATACTCGTCCTCGATCTCGGCTCGGACTCAGACTCGACATGACATCGAGTAAAGTGCTCGACATCGAGTACTCCTTGTGCTCTCGAGTGGTCTGGTGCTCGACTGGGTGATTTCGACCATGTAGTACTCGACATCGACCAGTCTGATCAACGTCGACTAGTTCTATCGTGTACCTTCTTCCTTGTTTTCTATTAGATGTGTCCTGGCTCAGTTCCTGCTTGACTTTGGACTTTCTGTAGTTGACCTCGAGCTCTTCCATTGTACTCTTCCTTCTTCGAATTGCTTGTAAAGTGTATCGATTTATGAGAAATTAAACAGAAGCTAGTGTAGACTTCCATAATTGGCAAATAAACATAAACTACATAGATTAACCGAATGATATGAAATGCATGCGGAAATCGATATAAAAGTTAATGTAAAACATGTCAAAATAGGCGCACATCATCAGCCCGCCTTTGCACATCATCCATATGAAGTACTTCACTCTCTCGTTCACTTCCAATTTCAAGATGCATCTAAAGAACTCAACATCAGTGCTCTGAAACCTGTCTAAAGCTTGAATAGAGGTATAGCCTGCTCTCGCAGAGTATTCCCCACCTTTGTCTCCAAGTCAGGTGATAGAGTCCTCATTGTCCGAGATCGCAACCGCAACCAACATAAGAAGTGATGACGGGGGAAGCACGAGATCCAACTTTGGCCAGTCCCACCCGCCATCGATCTTCCAATAGTCAGCCACCACAATTGAGTCCAATTGGTCCTCCATCACTTATCGTCATTAAAGAAATAAAGTCAAGAGCAAACTCCATTTTCTACTACTCTTTTGATGTAGTTGGAGGGTTGTGTAGTTTTTGCTTCATCTCCTTCTGTCCAATGGGTGGTTACTGGCTGTCGTGTAGGAAAATTTTATCCGTTTAGGTGAGTCAAGATCTCCTACACCCTACCGTACACCTCACGGTGCAACACTAAATTATTTCGGGTATAAGTTTACATTGAAAAAAATTTAGAAAAATATATTTACATTTCAAATTGTTTTATTTACATATTTATAAACTTTTATTGGAAAAAATCATGTTTTAAAAATATAAAATATATTTTCTAATATAAGTGATCTTTTCATTTTATAAAATTTTGAGGGAAATAAGCATTGAAATTCCACCTTAGTCCAATGGAGGGCGAGCATTAAATGGAGGAAGGAGAAGCACTGGTAGAGATTGAAGAAGGAGGGTTGGTGACCAATGATGTGGGGATCTATATAAGGAGATGAGAGGGAATGAGGGGCGTTACATTTAATGGGGACCAGGTGGAAATAAATCTGAACATTCAGAGAGAAGCCAGCGCAGAAGAAGGTAGTGAGCCGGGGTTTATCTTAAAGTTGACGTGTTACAAGTTAATATTAACTGGACACCCGAGGGCAAACAACGTGACAACTAGTGGAATAAACTGGACAAACTCGCCACCACCTGTAGATAGAAAATGGGTAAGTAGTCTCTTCGTTAAGTTTATGAGAAGAGTGGGCCGCAAAAAGAAGTACATCTTCATGTAAAACTGACTGTATCCTCCCTCCCTATGTAAATAAACAGGGGGCAATTCAATCGTATTTGTGACTGTGGTGTTTGGAGGACGGTGGGCTTGTGAAGGGGGCACTTGGTCTTCAAGGGGTCACAGAGCCAGAAGGCTGTGCTGGTGGACGAATGTATTGACTACGTTGCACTGAAGAAACACGTGATGGTAAAAGTTTAACGTCGATGGGAGGAGGCATGAGGTGGAGCTCACATATGTCAAGACGAATAAGGAGGGGTGCAAGCCGTTTGCAATAGGAGATGATGAAGACCTGCATGCCTTCAAGTTTTTAAACGGTCTAACCGGAGAACGATCATGGCCTATCGACCTCCATGTCTCCCTGCGAAGCAAGCTTGCTTGGGATGTGGCACATACACAAGGATCGACAACGGGTGACTCAGTCGGGGTGGGTATCTTTGCGTCGGAAGGTGAGGAATTTATAGTACCGTTAACTGGGCCGCCGGTGACCCAAGAAGATCACGCACGTACGAGCCTCCGATTGCCTGGTGGTGAAGAAGACGAAGTAGTGGTAGCCAGAAGTGTCCAGGCAAACCAAACCGGTGTCTAGTTCGATAAGCAATGCATCCAGTTAGATCATAGTACTGACAAGTTAGGGATAAATGACGAGTTGGAGTTGAAGTTAGCGCATAAGGCAAAGAAAGCCGAGGCAATTAGACGTGAAAAGCATGTCATTTATATGAGCAATGACCCCGAAGATGTAGTCACCCCACATGGTGGGGATGGACGGGTGCCCATTGACATCGGAAGCTCCTCCTCCGACGATGAAGTACTCCCAAATGCGGTGAAACTCGAGCTCGGGTGCGCAGTTCCGACGAAGTCGTGGTCATGGGATTTCGAGGCCGAGAAAGTTGTGAGGGAAGTAGAGGAAGCTTTAGAACGCGGAAAAGGGAAGTCGGGACCGACTCCGGAGCCTGTGGAATGTGAACCAATGGTTGCGGTGAACCCATTGGATCCCCGCCAACACATCGTTCAGCTCCGGAAGGAAAAATGTTTCGGTCGAAGGAGGAGGTCCAACAGACAATCAAGTGGGCGACCCTAGCTTGGTGTTTCATGACCAAGGTGAAGAAGTCGACGAAGAACTTGTATGTTGTGCGCTGCGGTGCTCCCAACTGCAAGTGGGCATGTTGGGTTTCAACATACAAGAAACCACGGATTTGGATTATTGGGAAGCTTATGGACGAGCACACGTGCGACCTGGACGACATGATGACACAAAAACGTCATGCGACATACACCCAGATGGTGCAGCGGATAGTGGACATATATGTCCTTTCATCCTAACCACATTAGTATCCATCCAATGCAATTCCCCAATACATAACAATAAGTGTGCACCTTAACCGACTGAGCTGGACACCATGAGGTTTTAAACTGGACCGGGTTAAATGTAACTGGACATCTACTGCTTTCAAACTGGACATACGGTAAAAATAACTCACCCATCTCGTTGGTAAATGGAAATGTGCAGTTTCGTTGGTTCAAAGAAGGCCCTTTTGCCGGAGCAAGTGCAGGCTCTCATGAAGTTGCATATGGGGGTCACGCCCAACTACTGGAAGGCGCGACGAGCGCGGTTGAGGGCGAGGGACACCACCTACGGAACGGACGAAGAAAGCTATCACAAGATGTACTCGTACATGCACATGATGGAGTAGGCCAACCCTGACAGAACGCGACACGGAGGGACGATTCAAGTATGCGTTCGTGATCCTTGGAGTGTGTCGGAGGGCCGCCCCCCACCTACGAAAGGTCAGTCTCTCATTGTCTCCACCTTATATGTCCTTCATTGTCAAATCTCTTACAACGCAAAAATACTACCATTACATCGACCCATAACTCTCCATGATGACCTCATGTCTTAAACATGACGTACACTATTTATAACATGTCATTCGTAATAAAACACATGACATAGGTAACGTTTGCGGTGGTTGAATGTCTAGGCCATTTCAGTGGACGGGGGGTTCTTGAAGGGGAAGTTCCGAGGGTGCTTGTTGTTTGCGTCTGCACAGGATGCCGACCACTCCGTATATCCAATTGCGTTCGCAATGGTTGACGGGGAGAATAATGGGTCGTGGGGGGTTCTTTTTCAGGCAAATGTTGCGTGTTGTTGAAGACACGACTGATCTGATGTGGGTATCTGACCGCCATATTAGCATCGAGAAGGGAATACGGGACAACTACGTCTTCGCCAAGCACGGCATATGCACATGGCACTCATTTCAGAACGTCCGGTTCCGGCTCAAAATCAGCGCGATGCAGGACCAATTCTTCTTGATGGTCAAAGTATACACATACGACGAGTTCCAGCCCTTATATAAAGACTTATGTGTGATGGCTCCCGCAACGGGTCAATACCTCAGAGAGGCCGGGTTCGATAAGTGAGCAAGGGCGTACTACCCGGGTAACAGGTATAACATCACAACCACTAATAACTCCGAGTGCTTGAACTCGATTTTCAAGTATCCTTGGGATTTGCCGCTCATAACGCTCATGCATGCCATTCTTGAGACCGTTGGGGAGTGGTTCGTTAAGCGGAGAGAGAACAGCTCCACTCCTGGGAAAGTTGTCAGCGATTGGGTCGCTAAAGCCATCAAAGCCAACTTCGGGTTGTCCATTTCGATGGGTGACCAGACCACTTAGTCCCCACGAGTTCAAGGTATGCAATGGTCAGTCCACATGGCTTATCAACCTCACGGGACATTTATGCAGCTGCAGATGCTTCAACGTCGACCAATACCCACGTGCGCACGCACTAGCTGCTGCACAAGTGCGCGGGGTGGACGTGCAGTCATGTGTCAACGACTTCTACAAGGTAGAGGCGTGGCGTGCTTGCTACCAGGATGTTGTGTACCCAGTCTCATCTCGAGACACATGGCGGGTGCCCCCGACAATCGCGAATGAGACATGCCTCCCCCCCCCCTCCATGTGAAGGCCTGTCCGGGTAGACCCAAGACTAGACAGTACCCCTCGCAGTGGGAAAGGAAATACGAGAGGCGGCCCAACTAGAAGATCAACGGGACTTGACATGACGGTCAAATGGGATTTACTTGACGGTAAACGGTTAGGACATGACAGATGGTAAGTGCGTATGCGACAAATCATCTGTGGATTTTGGGGTTAAGTACGTTGGACATGTCATCATTGACGACCACCTTTTGCATTTATGTATTGACGTTTGTTGCCGCATTTTGTAGTTACCGTGATGTCAACGTTGGCAAACTCCTTTTCCGTACATGACAGTCATCCATGTTAACTTGATGGGTAATGTTTATGACATGACGATATGTATCGGTGTGAAGCTTGTTTGTAGTTAATGTTATGTTACAACACCCATGCGGCAGAACCTATTTCACGCGATTGGGCAACACATTCTGGCCTTAAACCCAACAGATGTCACATAAAAAGTGCAAAAGTAGAGTACATCCCAACTTGTCCTTAAAACAAAATGAAAAAAGTGCGAAAGTAGGTAGAAATGTCAACAACCAGTGGAATCCAAGGACAGTACTACTGTTTATGGAAACTACAAATGATACGGGGCTAGCCGTAGGATGACCCGATCTTCGACAATCAAGACTCAAAAGACAAGAACGGAAGCAAAAGACCCAAGAACACTAAAGGAAGACTTGAGATCGACCAAAAGAAAAAAAGACGCAGCAACTGGGATCGACAATATTTGACTCGAAATCGACTAGATTGAAAGAACAAAGACTCGATTCAAGAAAGCAATAAAGACCGATAGATTGGGTGATTCGAACTAAAATAAAACGAGATAAAGATCCCAAGCTTCTTTAGAGGGTAGGAACCAAATACCAACGACTATAAAGCCCGCCTCTACAACCTTACACAACCAAGCGGACAACTTGGAGGCACAAGGAGGGGACTTGTGGATGCTTGATAGCACCAATCCTATGACGACAATCGACACACACCAGGCATGATGGATAGCACCAATCCTATGATGAGAATTGACACACACCAAATATGTGGTAGCACCAGCGCGCCCACCGAAGAGGAGCGACACACACAAGACAAACCAAGCTAAGAACAACACATCAACCTATCCCACGTAGGGGAACTCGGTTCCTCCCTATGAGAACTATCCAAATATGATTTTTTGTCCAAAATTCAATTTCTATCTCATTTTATTGAATGGATGAAATGTTTAAATAGAAAAATAACTAGGGTTTGGTTGACTTCCTTAGAGGCTAAGGATTGATTGCCAAATTTAATCATAACAAGATAAAAATATCCTAATTAATAAAGATAAAACTAATTAGATATAATATCAATTAATTGAAAAGTCAACTAATGGATACAGTATTATTCTAATTTACATTATTTCTAAATAAATATAATGATAAAATGATAAATTAAATATGGAAAGAAAATTATTTTTGTCCAAACCGTGAACAGCTGTAAAGATGTTAGTTTTCGGCCATGTTCTCGGTAGATTCTGGAAACACCTTCAACAACAAAGTTGTAGATCTCTTCGTGCTCGTTCCGACAAGATATGACACGATACAATCCGATCAATATGGACTCCGAACAACCCATTTTACTAAGACGTCGCAAAGCTGTCAAATCTGCTGATCGAATCCAAACTTGTTGATAAGCACCACTTATTTTCCCTTCATCATTCTCCCCGTCTTGAAAAGAATTCGTCCTCGAATCCGTGATATTATTTGAGCAAGGAGATGCAATTTGTGGTGGTGCAGGCTGACGGATGGTGGCGACGGATGCAACTTGACGACACTATGAGACTCTGTCTTTGAAGAAAAAAAAATTTCTTTTTTTTTTGTGTGTTTTTTTTTTGGATGATGAATGAAAAGACTCAACTTTGATGTCGATAACCTAAGCTCTGATGCCAATTTGATACGAGGTTAGCCGTAGGACGGCCCGATCTTCGACAATCAAGACTCAAAGACAAGAACGGAAGAAAAAGACTCAAGAACACCAAAGGAAGACTCGATATCGACCAAAAGAACAAAAGACGCAGCAACTGGGATCGACAATAATTGACTCGAAATCGACTAGATTGAAAGAACAAAGACTCGATTCAAGAAAGCAATAAAGACCGATAGATTGAGTGATTCGAACTAAAATAGAAAGAGATAAAGACCCCAGGCCTCCTTAGAGGGTAGGAACCAAATACTAACGACTATAAAGGCCGCCTCTACAACCTTAAACGACCAAGCGGACAACTTGGAGGCACAAGTAGGGGACTTGTGGATGCTTGATAACACCAATCCTATGACGACAATCGACACACACCAGGCATGATGGATAACACCAATCCTATGACGAGAATCGACACACACCAAACACGTGGTAGCACCAACCTACCAAAGAGGATCGACACACACAAGACAAACCAAGCTAAGAACAACACATCGACCTATCCCACGCAGGGGAACTTGGTTCCTCCCTAGGAGAACTCTCCAAATCTGATTTTTTTTGTCAAAAATTCAATTTTAATCTCCTTTTATTGAATGAATGAAGCGTTTAAATAGAAAAATAACTAGGGTTTAGTTGGCTTCCTTAGAGGCTAAGGATTGCTTGCCAAATTTAATCCTAACTAGATAAAAATATCCTAATTAATAAAGATAAAACTAATTAGATATAATATCAACTAATTGAAAGTCAACTAATATATATTATTCTAATTTACATTATTCCTATATATATATAATGATAAAATGATAAATTAAATATGGAAATATAATTATTTTTGTCCAAACAGTGAACATCTGCAAAGATGTTGATTTTCGGCCATGTTCTCGACAGATTCTAGAAAAACTTTCAAAAACAAAGTTGTAGATCTCGTCGTCCTCTTTCCGACAAGGTATGATACGATCCAATCCGATCAATATTGACTCGGAATGACCCATTTTACTAAGACGTCGCAAAACTGTCAAATCTCCAAACTTGTTGATAAGCACCACTTATTTTCCCTTCATCATTCTCCCATTCTTGAAAAAGATTCGTCCTCGAATCCTGATGTTATTTGAGCAAGGAGATGCAATTTGTGGTGGTGCAGGCTGACGGATGGTGGTGGCGGATGCAACTTGACGACACTATGAGACACTGTCTTTGAAGAAAAAAAATTTGTTTTTTTTGTGTGTTTTTTTTGGATGATGAATGAAAAGACTCAACTTTGATGTCGATAACCTAAGCTCTGATGCCAATTTAATACGAGGTTAGTCGTAGGATGGCCCGATCTTCGACAATCAAGACTCAAAGACAAGAACGGAAGAAAAAGACTCAAGAACACCAAAGGAAGACTCGATATCGACCAAAAGAACAAAAGACGCAGCAACTGGGATCGACAATAATTGACTCGAAATCGACTAGATTGAAAGAACAAAGACTCGATTCAAGAAAGCAATAAAGACCGATAGATTGGGTGATTCGAACTAAAATAGAAAGAGATAAAGACCCCAGGCCTCCTTAGAGGGTAGGAACCAAATACCAACGACTATAAAGCCCGCCTCTACAACCTTAAACAACCAAGCGGACAACTTGGAGGCACAAGGAGGGGACTTGTGGATGCTTGATAACACCAATCCTATGACGACAATCGACACACACCAGGCATGATGGATAACACCAATCCTATGACGAGAATCGACACACACCAAACACGTGGTAGCACCAACCTACCAAAGTGGATCGACACACACAAGACAACATCCATTTTCCTCATCTACCTACATCCAATATATCCATTTTCCTCCATTTCACCCCATCCATCCCCAATTTTATCCAATGTTCAAGATCAACGGTTCATTTCCCCAATTTTCCTTCTATCCCCCTCGTCAAAACCCTTGTCCCAAAATTTTCGATCCCTCGATTTTTTACATGCCCACGGTTACTTCTTACCTGACAGAGAGAGCTTGGAATAGAAATTTCGTTCTTCATCCCATTTCAAACAATGACAAACACACTGGGTTCTTCCACTCGGTTCGTCGCCCTATCAATTTGTGCAATCGGTAAATAATCGGTGGCGTTAGGGTTTACTTACTTGATAACTGAAGGTCCGTCACTTGTATTCGAGGTGTGTGGCCTGTTTGATGTCCGCTTCTTCTTTTCCTTTGCACACTTTCTCTTGTTCTTCTTCGAACTCCTTTCTCTTCTTCCTTCTGTTTTCGACTTTCTGAGATAGAGAGAGAGATAGCAACTCTCGGCCTCCCTCTTTATAAACCCTCTCTCTAGTCGACAGTTGAGTTGACAGGTTTTTAACCCCCCCCCCCCCACCCCCCCACCCCCACACACACATCTCTCTCTCTCCCTCTCTCCTCCATAACTGCAGCTGGTCTCTCCCTCTATTGTAACCGGTTGAGATGTAATTTTTAAGGGGTTAATATGGATAGGGGATAAGGGGTGCAAACCCAACCGGGTTTTTGGGTTATTTTTTCAATTCGCCCTAAAATTTTTAAAATGAATTTTTTTTCAATAAAAATTTATAAATATCTAAATACAAGTATTTAAAATTAAAATTAAAATGTAAATATATTTTTTAAAATAATTTTTAACGTCAAATTATATCCAACCGTACACCGAACGGTGTACGGTTGGATGTAGGAGATCCTAATTTCGTTTAGGTAGTTTATTGAATTCAATATGAGAAAACCTCAAAATTAGGGACTATATCCTTTGTCATTTACTCGGTCAATTATACACACATTACATTAAATCAACATTTTTTTCCCTTTCCAGGGCAATAAAAATTCACATTAATTATAATGCACCTGTCATTCACGTTTATACACATTAATATAAACCGTCAACAGAGAGATGAATCACATAATTCACATTCCAATTGAACTTTAAATTCTAATAGAAATAAAAGAGGGCGTCAATCTTGTTAATGGGTCAAAATCTATCATTTGTGGTGTTAAACACAGGTTTTATATATGTTCCCAAATTAACGTTTTTAATTCATGATGTTAACAACCCTGTATGTCACCCATTTGAGATTACTCTCTATGTATCTTGTTTGATGATAATATGGAATCTTATTCTGGACAATGTGCAATGAACAAATCATAACGGTTATGTTGACGAACAAGTGAGACTTGACCAAATATATTTGTGTAACTTTTGTTAGGCACACTAACATGACCACTTTGTGGTTCATGGATCACAAAATTTGTAACATCGATCTACCAACCAAGTAAAAATAAAGCTTAGAGTTATATGGATGTCAATTGCAGTTTGGAGAGGGAAATTGACTCCCACAAAGTCACCCACATTTATATAAATGATGTTTAAGTTGAATTAGACAACGATAACGACATCTTCCCATTTACAAAGATTTCCATTGCCCTTCAACCCCCACACCCCACTTTCAAAACTCCATATTTAAGGTTCTGAATTGTGTTTTGCAGAAAATGCAATTTCAGTGCTCCCACCACCACAACACAACAATACATATGATGGATGCTTCGCGGGTTGTGGTGTTTGTGGTGCCAATGCTTGCGCTCATATGGATCATTTACACGGGGTATATGCTCGTAACTGAAACAAGAAGCTACGCCACAGAGCTAGAAACCAAAGACACCCGATACGTTTTCATGGTTGGAGCTCTCACCGTTGTTTTTGGTCTCTTCTCTTTCATCCTTGGGCTGAGTTTAGTTGCTGAGACAGCATTGGCTTTGTCAGAGGATACCAAGTATGGGATTATCCAAGGTAATATCTATTCTATTCTATGTATGTATACATCTGTTATCTAGCAGTTCTAACTACCAGAAAACATGTACATGTTATGCTGTTATCATGTTATGTTAATGAAATAGCTAGTACTAATATATCAATAAGAGGTTCCTCCCCACATACAACTCACTCTCAGCAAGAAGATAAAGGGGGTGAACCATAAAGGTGTACGTAGACAAAGTTGAACCATATATGTTATTAGTTAGGTTTATTTGCCATCTTAATATCATCAACAGGGATGGACATGGACAGAGAGGCAGGCCGGGGTCCGCTCCAGCCCGCCTCCATTTTTACAAAAATAAAATAATAAGTAAAAAAATTAAAGAAAATTTATAAAAATTATTCGTTTATTTTTTAAATTAAGTGTTTTGTTAATAAAATTATGTGTATTTAGTCTATGTACCCCACCTGAATTTTAATTTCTGGTTTCGTGCCTGATCATCAACTTTGTACTTTGTAACAGAGGAGAAGAAGAAGATAAGCCAAATTGTTGTTCAGAGCTTCATAACTGCAATCTCAGTTTCGATGCTCGTATGGACGAGTTATTACGGGTATACGCTAGCAAGTGAATCACAAAAGGAGAGGAAACTTAACCGTTTGTCGTTTCTGATAGGCGTCATTGCTATGGCATTTGGGCTAACCAATTTCTCAATAGGTATTGCCATAATGGCTGACTCTGCTATACGCTTGTCTGCACAGCTACAAGATAATTTTGGGGAAACTAATACTGATGAAGACGACAAGGTAAACGCAAAACTTCAAGTTTAACATGGTTTTAACTCAATAGTACCATTAGCCTAGTATAGTAACCCTCCCTGAATACAAGCAAGTGTGACGTTTTCGTACGTCAAGTAACGCCTAGGCCAAGCCCTGCTGCAAATCTAATGTATTTGGTGAAATGCTAGCATTTCAGATCATAACATATTGTAAGTAACAATCACAACTTTTGTTTACATGTACTAAGAATATAGCATTTGGTTCCATATATGAGTCCAATAAACTCGTTCGGACAAGTAATCGATCACTAAAGACATGCATATATGATGCAATAGAAGGAACAAACAAAGAAGACTTCACAGATAATATGCGATCTGCAAGCAGTCAAGATTTCAGTCAAACAAAGGCGAATAGAAAGACATGAGCAATCTATAATTTCATATTGAAGGCCAACAACTACAAATGCACGTACTGTCAGCACAAAACTCTCATTCAACACAAATCTGAATGACTTGGTACGATCTTTTATGTTTACTCAATTACAAAATAAACAAATGCCATGGAGATAATTTGGGGCAGATTTAAACACTAAAAATTTGTTGTTTGATCCTCAACTTATCACATCCCGTAATAAACGAGTCATTTACGCCCTTAACGTTTCTATTCATGTTTACTGGTTGTCCCTCTTGTTATGTTGTTAATCCTTGTAATTTGTTTGTAACAAAATATTGGTTTATTTGGTTATTATGATGCACAAGTGTCTAGGCTAGGAGAACCCTCACTTGACCACACACCAACCTAGTCATGCTGTGGTCAAGACACTATGCCAGATTGCAACTCAGGCGACGGATCCATAAGCTTCCGTCGCCTGAGTTCACTTCCGGCGACGAACTTAAAAGAGTTCGTCGCCTGAATGTCTAATGCTTGGTCCCCAACCCAAATCATATTTGGGCGACCAATTCTATACAAAGTTCGTCGCCTGAATCAATTTTAGGCGACGGACATATCCAGGCGACGAACAAAGGGAGAAATATGGCTGTTCGAACAAAGAACTCAAACCACTTCTGTCAGAACTATTATTCAGGCGACGAACATAGGTCAATGTTCGTCGCTTGAGTTGACTTCAGGCGATGAGATTACATGTGAAGTCAATGTTGGTCGCTTGAATGAGTGACAAAAGTCACAAAAGTGGCCCAATCATTCAGGTGACGACATATTTCTGAATGTTCGTCGCTTGAGTTAAATTCAGGCGACGGAGATAACATTTGTAGTCTATGTTGGTCGCCTGACCGAGTAACAAAATAATAGCAATTATTCATGTGACAACATATTTTTTAATGTTGGTCGATTGAATGACCTTATTAGACATTTTGTTTATAAAAAAATGTTTTTTTATAAATCTTATAAATTATAAATGTATTTTATATTTTTAAAAATAATTATGTAATTTTAATCTTATAAGTTATATTTATAAATTTTAAAACCATAATTTACAATGTTTATTTAAAATTTTAACACAATAATTTTAAAATTATTTACAATGTTTATTTAAAATTTTAACACAATAATTTTAAAATTATTTAAGTGTGTAATTTAAATCTTTGAAGTTATATTGATAATGTTTTAAAACCATATTTTACAATGTCATAAATTTTAAATTAATTATGTAATGTTTTTATAATGTTAAAACCATAAATTGACATTAATTGGGTAATATTTTATACAACCATACTAACTACATATCATATGAATTAATTAAGTAATGTAATTTATAATATTATTATCTCTATAATGTTTTTATACAACCATATTCATTAGGTAATATTCATAATATTTTTATAAAACACTACTAAACTACTTATCTAGAGGTACTTATAACTAGAGCTATATATTTATAATGTTTTTATATGAGTTCACGTATTTGTTAATATTATGTTCATATATGCTATGAATATAATATGAGTTATTAGAAATAACTCATAAGTGATAAGCATACAAATATATAATGTTTTAATCAATAATTTGTAATGTTATAATTATAATGTTATAAAATCATAACTTATAATGTCATAAATCATAATTTATAATGTTATATAGTTATATTTGTGATTTTTTATTTATAAAACCATACTATTGCTATATTTGTACAAACTCATGTTATATATATATATATTATAAGTATCTAATTTCTGCTTGAGATCGAGGTTGAGATTGAGATTTAGGTTGTTAAATATAGATGTTGTGATAGATGTTATATATGAATTTCTAATTTCCATTTGAGATTAAGACTAAGATTGATATTGAGAGTTTGGTTATTAAATATAGATTTTATGATAGATGTTACATATAAATTCCCAATTTCTGTTTGAGATTGAGATCCATATCGAGATTGAGATTAATATCAATATCGAGATTAATATTCAGATATATTGAGATTGACATTGTGATTGGTATTTTCTATTTTTGAGATATATTGATATTGAGATATATCGAGGTCAATATAAAGTTCGTTTTTTTTTAATAAATCTAATAAATTATAAAAATATTTTCTATTTTTTTAAATCAATTATGTAATTTTATTCTTATAAGTTATATTTATAAAATTTTAAAACCATAATTTATAATGTTATAAATTATAATTAGGTAATTCGAGATTAGGTAATTAGAGTTTGAGATTGAGACTAAAATTGATATTGAGAGTTTTGGTTGTTAAATATAGGTGTTATGATAGACGTTACATATAAATTTCCAATTTCTCTTTAAGATTGAGATTAAGATCAATATCGAGATTGATATTGAGATCGAGGTCAAGATTGAGATTGAGATTTTGGTTGATCAGTGCAAATTTTGAGATAGATTTTATATATGAATTTCTAATTTCTATTTGAGTTTGAGGTTGAGACTAAGATTGGTATTGAGAGTTTGGTAGTTAACTATAGATTTTATGATAGACGTTATATATGAATTTCTAATTTCTGTTTGAGTGTGAGATTGATATCAATATCGAGATTGAGATTGACACACATTATGATTGATATTGAGACGGAGTTCAAGATTGAGATTGAGATTTTGACTAATAAATATAGATTTTGTGATAGATGTTATAAATGAATTTCCAATTTCCATTTGAGATTGATATCAATATCGAGATTGTTATTGAGATTGAGCTTTACATGCATTGCGATTGATATTGAGATTGAGCTTTGCTCTCTCAGCCCCTAGAATTGTGTCATATTCAAGCAAATTCCTAGATTTTGAGCCTTGTGAAATGAATGTATGCATCTGTTTGCGTTATTTGTTGATTCTCGATTTTCTGATTGTGGAATGTTGATGCCGTTGTGTTGTTCATGTAATAAAAGTGTGAGTTTTGTGGTTAGTTTAGCTTGATTTTTATCCCTTGATACTTCAATATTCTAGATTATGTTTCCTTTCATTTTTAATCCAGTCATTCCTATGATTGCAAGGTATTTGAGTTTCTACCTGAAATTTTAGAGGCATTATGGATTGAGGGGTACTCACTGACGGAATCAGAAGCAGCAATTTTTCTTCCATGCTTGATGGAGAAGGTGTTATTTCTTGTTTTTTAATTTATAATGTTTTTCCCCAGATCAATTTTCTTCTTGGTATTTTTTTTTTTATAAAAACACAACTTCATATTCTTGGTATTAGTTGCTTTGTTATTGACAAGTTTGATTTACATTTGCATCCATAAGATGATATATGATGTCATATATATTCCTAGTCCCATGTGCACAGTTTATATTAGTCTAAGCTGATAAGTTTGCAGTTATTCAAGCCTGAAATTGGGGATTTCTTGATTTATTATTGCTAATGTGAAATTGAACTCCTCTCTCCTTAACCGTGATGTTTGTTTTTTTGTGTTGTGAACAATAGATAGATGCATTTGTACAGGTTGTTATCTATGAATGGACATGTTCTTTTAATGTGAGTGTGTTTTTTTGTTTTTGCAGTTTTTTTTGGTCTGTTGTTTTTGCCTCTAGAATTGTGTCATATTCAAGCAAATTCCTAGATTTTGAGCCGTGTGAAATGAATGTATGCATCTGTTTGCGTTATTTGTTGATTCTCAGTTTTCTGATTGTGGAATGTTGATGCTGTTGTGTTGTTTCATGTAATAAAAGTGTGAGTTTTGTGGTTATTTTAGCTTGATTTTTGTCCCTTAATACTTCAATATTCTAGATTATGTTTCCTTTCATTTTTTAATCCAGTAATTCCTGTGATTGCAAGGTATTGGAGTTTCTACCTGAAATGTTAGAGACATTATGGATTGAGGGGTACTCACTGACTGAATCAGAAGAAACAATTTTTCTTCCATGTTTGATGGAGAAGGTGTTATTTCTTGTTTGTTAATTTATAATGTTTTTCCCAGATCAATTTTCTTCTTGGTATTTTTTTTTATAAAAACACAACTTCATATTCTTGGTATTAGTTGCTTTGTTATTGACATGTTTGATTTACATTTGCATCCATAAGATGATATATGATGTCATATATATTCCTAGTCCCATGTGCACAGTTTATATTAGTCTAAGCTGATAAGTTTGCAGTTATTCAAGCCTGAAATTGGGGATTTCTTGATTTATTGTTGCGAATGTGAAATTGAACTCCTCTCTCCTTTACCGTGATGTTTGTTTTTTTGGGTTGTGAACAATAGATAGATGCATTTGTACAGGTTGTTATCTATGAATGGACATGTTCTTTTAATGTGAGTGTTTTTTTTTTTGTTTTTGCAGTTTTTTGGTTTGTTGATTTTCCACGTGCTCATATTTCAAAACACGTTTAGAGTTGCTAAGCTTATGATTTTCAGCATTATTATGTATCCTAACTTAAGAAATTTAGTTATGTTTGCAGTCAATTGTTGACATTGTGAGCTTGATTTTCCATGCACACCAATAGGAGCCATTTTTCTAGAGTTTTTATCAGGTAATCTTATACCAACTTTCTTTTATTTTAGTAATAAAAGTTCAAGTTACAATTTATGTAATTGGTTTTACTTACACAGTTACACTATCTTTTTCTTTGTTTGTAGAAAAATGATTCAGCATTTCATCTTCTTTTTTGCACAACATTCACGCTTCTAGATCATCAATGGCTTTAGATAGTGACAATCAATATTGGCGCCTTCGACTTTGAATACGCAACAGCCTTCTCAGCACTCGTCGGATCCGCAACCAGCTTCGGCTATGGATATGCAGCCTTCTCAGGAGCCTTCAGATACACAAGATGCTTTGACATTTCGGCCCTCGTCCGCGCAGCACTAGGAGGTATCTCTCGCACTCCTCTCCTAGTTCCTCTAAGTAATGAACTTGGATTTGTGAATAGGTTTGTATTTGTGAATTTGTACGTGGTTGCAAACTTGGATTTGTGAATTTGTATGCGGATTTGTACGTGGATTTGTATGTGGTTGTGAACTTGGCTATGTGTGTTGTGTAAAATGAAACAGGTTTGTTTGTGCACATTTTTGTGCTAAAAAATGTGCACAATTTTGGTGCAATTGCAAACAGGGGCATCGACCATTTTTCAATTAATTTTTTTAAAACAAATCATACTCAGGCCACGAACATTGACATAACTCGTTGCCTAATTTTTTTTTAAAAAAATCCATTCATATTCAGGCGACGGACATAGCTTCTTTAGGCGACGAACATAGCTAAAACAATGGTCACTTGAGTCATATTTTGTATTTTATAGAATTTCCTAACCAAATTGGGGCGACGAACTTCTGAGGATAAATCCGTCGCCTGAAGTGAAGTCGGCTCGGCTCGGCTTAGAAAGCCCTTATGGGCCTGACAATATATTCAGGCGACGAATAATTTTTCGGTTGCCTAAGGTTACTCAGGCGACGGGCAACATGATACCTGACAAGAGGAAAACCTATCGTTGTTCTTGCCAAAGAATACTCAAACACACAACTAGTATAGTGTATAAGTATGAGATCGATCCACAGGGAAATCTATTAAATTCAAGTCTAATTCTAATCCCTAAGAGAGAAAAAGGGGGAGTTTTTAGTGTGAAAAGATCCACCTTTTATCAAAGCGGAAGCAAGCAAACAAAGTAAATTGATTGTAGAATTCAATGGAGGGAAATAGGTTCGCCTACAATTTATCACTTCGATTGATGAATTCGATCCTTGTTTCAGCCTCTAGTTCTTGTCTTTTCTTATCAATGTCCTTGTCCAGATCTTAGGTAAATTACTAGTCCTACGAGTCCTAACAACCCTTATCTCTAAATAACCCTAACACGGTTAAGATTCAACCTAGAGATAGCATTAAGATTATGAATTAACCAAGGTACACATAATATCAAGCTACGAGTCGATATTCAACATGTATTCAACTTCGTACACATCCAATTAGTCCTACGAGTCCTAAAGGGATATGATTGCCACTTGGGTTAAGGTTCGCTACGAGGAATCTGCAAAACCCTAGCAATTGAATGAATCTACTCTAACTAGTTGATCAGGCCAGAGAGAATAAAATACATTCAAGCAATTAAGCACAAAGAAGTCAAAACATTGCAATAGGAATAAGAACTAGATTAAGAAATTTACAATTCAACAATCAAAGATCCAAACTGTAGGCGAAACCTTGAGAGTTTAGTTGCTCATGCTCAATGACGCTCTCAACAATTGAATAAAGTGCATAAGGTTAATGAAAGAATAACTAGAAAAACCTTAAATAGTCTAGAGAAAGTCGACCCAAAATATCTTAGTAAAACCCTAAGTAAAATCCGGAATTGACGTTCAGCTACTGCACAGGCCGCGGGGCGGCCGGCGATCAGCGAAGTGCTCCGTTTCTCTCTTCGAGTCGCGGGGCGGCCAGCAATGTCGCGGGGCGGCCTGCGATTCTTCCGAGCTGCTTCCTCTTCGTCTCCAGCAGCTCCTAAGTACTTCTTTAACTTGTTTCCGCTCTTTTAAATATCATTTCACCTCCAATCTACTTTTCCTGAAATAAAACATAAAATCATGTAGATTCCGCGTCTTCTAACTCAACAAGTGATAATGCAAATTCAACTAAATAAATGCAATATTCACACCTAAATTATGCCAAATGAAATCTATTATGCACTACTAAATATGCTCTATCAAATTCCCCCACACTTGAACCTTTGCTTGTCCTCAAGCAATAGAAAACTTAACTCTGCAGCCCCACAGAATAGCAATTCATGTATCCACACCTCAATATTCTTTAAGTGCATGAAAACTAGCAAACACAAAAGATTAATAACATCATAGCACATAATTGGAATAATCAATGAAATCAGGCAACCATATCCATTCTAGACCTCACAAAGGAGATGTGTTTCACTATCGCTCAAGTGTTTGGGTTTAAATGTTTACGCTCAAAACTCAATCTTCAAAAACTTAGCTACAAGAGCCTTGCACCAGTGTTCTAAATCTCCACCGCTGGTGACTCTACACACAACAAAAATCATGAGGTCTTTCAATTGGGCTGTAATGGGGCCAAGGTAGAACATATAAGGTATGGAACAATTTTGGTCATGTGGTGCTCATAATCCGGGAACTATGGAAGCAACCAAATCATAAAACCACTCCTAAACATCTCATACCATATCTCTATAATGGAAAACAACACCAATCTCAAGCATAGAACTTTACAAACCAACTCAACTCATTCCTTTATTCTTCTTTTTATTTTCTTTTTTTTTCTTTGTTTTTTTTTCTTTTCATTCATGCTATATCAACTGATTTTCCTTGACTTTTACCCCTAAGCTAAGTGAATTTTATCCTTCTTAGGTCCCAAGTAATAAATACGCTAGCAAGAATCAAACATCTCAACAATACACCTCCAACATACTATCCACCACTACAAACCATCATCCACACTATAGATATTCACCAACTATTCCTAAATTCCTGGATGGGGTCAGGCTATCATTGGCTATGGAATCATCTTGTGGAGCTATAAAATAATAGGCAATTAGGCTCAAACTGGCTTCAAACAGAGGATAATATGTAAGGGGGGAATAGAGTCAAATAGGGCTAATAAAGGTGCCTCAATCATGTTTAAGTCATGTGCAGAAATCATAATATGCAGCCTTGAAAAAGATATCTAAATGCAAGTCATAGAGGAAGTAATTGAAGAGAGTACACACAACAAGTAAGAGAACTCAATAAAGTGTAGTCCTGAATAGGCCAAAATAAGCTCACCAGGACATGTCTACAACTTCAAGATCACCCAAAAATTCAAGATTTTATGTGCTCAATTATTTATCAATCATGCCCACCAAATAGTATAGAAAATATACATCGAAGGTTTCAACAATCCAAGCACATCATGGGGCATAAGTCTCAATCGAGAGAATAGAGGACAAACAGTATCCATATGGGGAAATAAGACCTAATAATCCTAACAACTAATATATAAATAACTGATTTTTTTTTGGGATTTTCTTTTTAAAGACTAACATGCTGATATGCAATATAAACTAACGGAAATTTCACGAGGTACCTCTGAGGTATCGCGAAATTCACGCGGTGACCAATTCTTTTACCTCTTTCACGTGGTACCCCTGAGGTTTGTGATTCTTTCACCTCGTACCCCTCCCTTTTATTTTTAACAGCCCTCCGTTATCTTTTAATTAAAAAAAAAATTTGACGTTTATTCTCTTACCTGTAAACGCGAGTTGCCCAAAAGAGGAGAAACCCGACACGGGCGAGCGAGCTGCTGTAGGGGCGGACTCCGGCGATGACGCCTTCGCACGCCTCTACGCCTTCGTCGATTCCGAGATTGAGAACGCTCTTCGTGTAATTCCAATTCCGAGCGCCCTAATTGACCGTTTATTGATTTTCTCAGACCAATTTTTTTTTTGCCGGCTGTAGAAATCAGAGATGGCAGGCATGGAAACGGATAGGGAGAAGGAGGTGGCCATGAACGCCGAGATTCGGAGAACCAAGGCCAGATTAGCTGAAGAAGTTGCCAAATTGCAGAAGCTGGCCATTAAAAAGGTCTAGTTCATCGTGTATCTAATCCTTATTCGCTCCTCTCTTCTTTTGGAATCTCCTCAGATTTTGGATTTCATTGATTGGAAAACCTAATTCCATGATAGAATCTCCTCAGATTTTGTGTCGAGTCCATGATTGGAACGCCGCCACCACCGACGCCGGAGTCTGCCACCACCACCGATGCCGGATACGCATGTCACTCGCCGGAGTTCGCAGTCCGCCCCTCCAGCAGCTCGCTCGCCCGTGTCAGGTTTCTCCTCTTCTGGGCAACTCGCGTTTACAGGTTAGAGAATAAACGTCAATTTTTTTTTAATTAAAAGATAACGGAGGGCCTGTTAAAAACAAGAGGGAGGGGTACGAGGTGAAAGAATCCCAAACCTCAGGGGTACCACGTGAAAGAGGTAAAAGAATTGGTCACCGCGTGAATTTCGCGATACCTCGGGGGTACCTCGTGAAATTTCCGATAAACTAAAAACAAAAATAAAAGTGCAAACTAAAATTAAACATGCAATCCTATCATACCATGCGATTCTTCCCCCCACACTTAAATCAGGCATTGTCCTCAATGACATAAAAGACAACAAAAGATAAAAATATGAAGGAAAGAAAGAAAAACTGACTTGTTCACTGCGATGGTGGAAAGTGAGGAAAGGGAATATTTCAGTCCTATCAAAGACCGCGGGGTGGCCTGCGAAATTTAGCTCTTCAACACCTTTTCTCCCTGCGGTGTTAGCTTCCAACAATTGAGCAAAACCAAAACTAGTCTGAGAAAACAGAAGACACAGAGAAAAACAGAAAACTTACCTTGGGTTGCCTCCCAAGTAGCGCCTTTGTTTACTGTCATTGACTCGACAATTTCTTTAAGATTAAAACATTAATTAATCAGACATAGTCAAAGCCCTCAGTAACCTATCAAACTCTTGTGCACAACTACCAAACAAGCATGCACTACATACAAATAAATTGAAACGAAATAATAAAGAATGTAAGAGTTGTTTCGACTTATCGTATGCCTGAGCTTGACTACCCACAGAAGGTATATAATACCACCAATTCAGTTCTATTGGTGGCTTGTCAAAGTAGCAGCCAAATGGATCAACGTATTCATCAATATTCTCTCCAGTGTAGACTGTAACTTTTACTGGCTTTGTAGCCTCAGCAACAGGCTCTAGATCTGATTCATCAATGGGCGAGATAGGGATGATCTCGTCAGATGGATTGTTTTCTATCTTCTCAGTGGGATTTTCCACAATGACCTCAAGAGGTGCAACAGAGGTCTCAATGATTTGAGTTACAGGAGGAAGTGACTCATTCTGCGCACATTGATAATTCATGTAGCAGAAAAAATCCCACATCTCCAAGAGTCCCATATCTAATAAACCTCCATCACTCATTTTCTCAGCAAGGGTCCTTGTGTCAGCAGTCATACCATCAAAGATGCATAGAAGCACTTACCTTCTACTAGCTTGATAACCCCATGAACAAAGATCGTTAATGTACTCATGCAGTCTGATGAAGTATTGATGAAAACTCTCTCCATGTAACTGCAATAACCTCACCTTCAACATATGTTTGTAGCAAGAGTGCAGACCATGTATGTGGTCCACACTAAGGTTAGCGATTAAACAACACAAGAATTTAATAAGATTTCCCCGGCAACGGCGCCAAATTTGACAAGAGGAAAACCCGTCGTTGTTCTTGCCAAAGAATACTCAAACTCACAACTAGTATAATGTATAAGTAAGAGATCGATCCACATGGAAATCTATTAAATTCAAGTCTAATTCTAATCGCTAAGAGAGAAAAAGGGGGAGTTTTTAGTGTGAAAAGATCCGCCTTTTATCAAAGCGGAAGCAAGCAAACAAAGTAAATTGATTGTAGAATTCAATGGAGGGAAATAGGTTCACCTACAATTTATCACTTCGATTGATGAATTCGATCCTTGTTTCAGCCTCTAGTTCTTGTCTTTTCCTATCAATGTCCTTGTCCAAATCTTAGGTAAATTACTAGTCCTACGAGTCCTAGCAACCCTTATCTCTAAATAACCCTAACACAGTTAAGATTCAACCTAGAGATAGCATTGAGATTATGAATTAACCAAGGTACAAATAATATCAAGCTACGAGTCGATATTCAACATGTATTCAACTTCGTACACATCCAATTAGTCCTACGAGTCCTAAAGGGATATGATTGCCACTTGGGTTAGGGTTCGCTACGAGGAATCTGCAAAACCCTATCAATTGAATGAATCTACTCTAACTAGTTGATCAGGCCAGAGAGAATAAAACACATTCAAGCAATTAAGCACAAAGAAGTCAAAACATTGCAATAGGAATAAGAACTAGATTAAGAAACTCACAATTCAACAATCAAAGATCCAAACTGTAGGCGAAACCTTGAGAGTTTAGTTGCTCATGCTCAACGGAGGTCTCAACAATTGAATAAAGTGCATAAGGTTAATGAAAGAATAACTAGAAAAACCTTAAATAGTCTAGAGAAAGTCGGCCCAAAATATCTTAATAAAACCCCAAGTAAAATCCGGAATTGACGTTCAGCTACTGCACAGGCCGTGGGGCGGCCGACGATCAGCGAAGTGCTCCGTTTCTCTCTCCGAGCCGCCGGGCGGCCAACAATGTCGCGGGGCGGCATGCGATTCTTTCGAGCTGCTTCCTCTTCGTCTCCTGCAGCTCCTAAGTACTTCTTTAACTTGTTTCCGCTCTTTTCAATATCACTTCACCTCCAATCTACTTTTCCTGAAATAAAACATAAAATCATGTAGATTTCGCCTCTTCTAACTCAATAAGTGATAATGCAAATTCAACTAAATAAATGCAATATTCACACCTAAATTATGCCAAATGCAATCTATTATGCACTAGTAAATATGCTCTATCAATACCCGTCGCCTGAATACTCTAGGGATGGCATTTAGCCGACCATGGTTCAGGCGATGAATGTTCGTCGTCTGAGTGGTCAGGCAACGAAAATCCCCTCTCAGGCGATAAAATGGATCCGTTGCCTGAAATGTAATTTGGCATAGTGAGAAAAGATCATTGGTCCCATGGTCTAACCATGTGTGGCACCAATGGCTAGCTTGACTCACTAGGTGTGGCTATTGGACGGGTATGTGTGTTTATGTGAAGTTGTTGGTAGCTTTGGTTATTTATTTCCGAGTTGTGCTTTACAGAGAGTTGGGCCTATTCTCTTGGCCTAATCTTCCGGCCCAGCTCATAGCTTGTGACCGTTGCTGCCTCGCCTATATATGCTCGCTTTTGAAACCCTAGAGGAACTGTAGTATCCTCACACTCTCTCAGGTAAGCCAAGGGGGCTAGGGTTTGAGAGAACAACTAGGGTTTCTAGCTCGAGAGTGTTATGACGGTGGCGATTTCTTCAAGGGAGCTCGTCCTGGTTGGGTGGTACCTGAGTTCCTGCTTACACAAGGAAGAAGAAGGCTTTGGAGGAGGGTTCCGGTGTTGAGAAATCTTTATGAGATTTCTCGGTGTCCTCGACGGACAATCTCTAACCCTATTCTCTTCTTATATTCATTGTTTGTGTTGCTCGTGATATCGCTAGTGTAGATCTCATGCATCTGATTCCATTGTAACCTGTTTTGAACTTGGATTCTTAGTAAAATTGGGTGAGCCTCCCCTCCTGAGGTTCCGCGGATGTAGGGCAACCGAACCGCGTAAACAAAGGCTTTGTGTTCTTGTGTGTGTTTCGTTTATTCGTTTTTGTTATCTTGTTGATCGAATGTGAGAGTGAGACAACCCTAAATCATCAAAAATTGGTATCAGAGCCAGACTTCTTCATCCTCGAGGTGTTGAATCTGTGCATTATGTGAAGCCTTCCATTGTATTAAGGGTTTCTGGTTCTTCGCTCTTTCGTTCTATCTTATTTGTGTTTACCTGCTGGTTGTGATCTAGCCTTACTCTTGTTTATCCTCTTTATTAAGTTAGGTGCTAACTTATATTGGTGTTTCAATGGTAGAGAACACTGTGAGGATGAAACCCTTTGATGGGACGACTGACTTTTCCCTATGGCAAGTCAAAATGAAGGCTATTATTATGATCAAGGAGAAGTGTTGGAGGGATGTCACTGGAGTCCATCCAGAAGGCACTTCTGATTAATCCAAACAAGAGATGGATGAGCAGGCTCATTCAGAAATCATGATCAGGTTGTCTGATGACGTGGCTCGTCAGGTTGTAAGTAAAACTTGCGCTTAATCTCTTCGGGATTCCCTTGATGCTTTGTATTTGACCAAATCTCTACCTAGGAAGATTTCACTCCTAAATAGGTTATTTACTTTCAAAATGGATACCAACCTGTCTTTGAATGAAAATCTGGATAAGTTTCCTAGATTGACACAAGAGCTGGAAAGGGTTGATGACAAGGTTAAAGACACCCACCAAGTTGTGTTACTGTTAAACTCCTTACCTGCTCAGTTTGATAAATTTGAAGATGTGGTTCAATATAGTAATGATGATCTTAGCAAGGATAAAATTCTGGAATCCATCATTGAGAAAAATGAAATTATGAAGGTGTTGAAAACCAAATTTGAAAAGAAAACTGAGCCCAAGCCTGAGGCCCTTGTGGCTATGGGTAAGTGAAAGGGGAACAACAAGAAATCTAAGAAAAAGGAAAAGGAAAAGGATGATAAATCCACTGGGGAGGGAAGCAATAAGGGCAACTGCCACTACTGTGATAAGCCTGGTCATTTCATTAAGATTGCTATCAAAAGAAAAAGGTTGATGAAAATAAGAAAAACAAAGAAACTGCTGCTATGCTTAATTCTCAAAATGATTACCCCCATCAGTTACTTGTTTGTTCTTCTGATGCTTCTGACAATTCTTGGATTTTAGATTCAGGATGTACCATCCAGTCTACCTATGACAAGTCTATGTTCAAGACTTTGGATGAGTATGATGGTGGTGATGTTCTACTAGGTGATGGCACCTCTCTGAAGATCAAAGGTGTAGGTAATGTGGCCTTAAAAATGTTTGATGGTAAGGTAAGAGTTCTCAAGCCGGTCAGGTGTGTTCCTGTCCTCAAGAGACATTTAATGTCTGAATCTGTATTACATGATAAAAATTAGGGAAATTTACGGAAAACCACCCCTTAAATGTAGGTCTTTTCACTTAACCACCCCTTAAATTTGAAATTACAGTAAACCACCCCTTAAATGCTTTTCACTAACAAATCACCACCCATCACCAATTTACATTATGTTTTCGTCTAATAAATTATATTTTTAACATTTTTTAACTTAAAATATGCGTTTAATTATTTCAATTGTGAGTAATAACCTATTTTTAAAGGTTTTTTTTAATTTTTCTCCAAAGTTTAATTATTGAAATACAATTTTTAAAATATAAATAAATAATTTTAATATTATTTTTAACTATATAAATGGAAATTATTATTTATAATCATATTATACTTAAAAAATAATTTAACTAATGTTTACAAAATTATTTTAAGACATAAACCGGAAGATATTTGTAAGTTTTTTTTTAAAATGATATCTATAACAATCCAACCCCTTTAGTTCAAATTTTAAATATATTTATACATAAATTTTGAGTTTAAAAATATTGAAATATAATATATCTAAGGATGACTTAACAAAAATAGACTAAGGGTGGTGATTTGTTAATGAAAAGCATTTAAGGGGTGGTTTACTGTAATTTCAAATTTAAGGGGTGGTTAAGTGAAAAGACCTACATTTAAGGGGTGGTTTTCTGTAAATTTCCCTAAAAATTATGACATTAGGACTCGCAACGATATTAAGAAAGTCTCTAAAAATGGGACTACACTGATAAGAAGTATCAAGAAAGGAGGGTTGTACCATGTATCGGGTACTCCTGAACTGAACTTCACCTTTGTGAGCGTTAATGTCACAATTGATCCTACTATGTTGTAGCACTCTAGACTTGGTCATATTGGTATTCAAGGCTTGACAAATCTATATAAACATGGCATGATTTCTGTAAAACCTGCTAGCTTAAGCTTTTGTGAAGATTGCATTTATGGTAAAGAATCTAAGCATTCTTTCCCTAAGTCCACCTATGTTGCTAAAGAACCTCTTGCATATGTTCATTCTGATCTGTGGGGCGCTGCCCAAGTCAATACTGTTGGTGGTAGAAAGTATTTCATTTCTTTCATAGATCAATATTCTAGAAAGGTTTGGATATATCTTCTTAGATCTAAAGATGAAGCTTTTGATAGTTTTAAAAACTGGAAAATGCTTGTTGAAAATGAATATGACCATAAGCTTAAGTGTTTAAGAACAGATAATGGTGTTGAATTCTGCAATCATTTCTTTAATGATTTCTATACCCAATATGGCATTAAGAGACACCTCTCTGTTCCTGGCACCCCTCAGCAAAATGGTACAACTGAGAGGATAAACAAAACCTTGCTTGAAAAAGCAATGTGCATGCTCATTAGTGCTGGGATGAAACCCTCCATATGGGGTGAAGCTATAACAACTGCATCATACCTCTTAAATAGATCCCCATCTTCTGTGATCGAGTTTAAGACTCCACATGAAATGTGGACTGGGAGAAAGCCTGGCATTACCCATCCTAGGGCCTAAAAAGGTGGGATGTTAGGATATCCCGAGGGTACAAAAGGTTACAAGATATTACTTGTGCAACCACATGGTTACAAAGTAATTACTTCTAGAAGTGTAACCTTTAATGAGGTTGATTTTTATTTTAAAAATGTACTGACAACTTCTTCTGAGAGTGCAGGTTCAGATTAAGAAGCAGCAGTGCAATCCTCCTTCTTCCTGCCACATGAAGGTGAGCATCTTGAAGATGAAGATGTGGAGGAAAATGGACCAGTCTCACCACCAGATCCTGAACCTAGTGGTTTAGACCAGGATGGCCAAGCAGAAGAAGAAGAACTACAAGGGCCTCAAGGTCATAAAAAATGACCACAATGAACACTTGGATGCAGCAATACCCCATCAACATGACGGGGAAGTAAGCTCCTCTTCCTCTCAATCTAACTCTCAATCTGGAGAGTCTTTTGTGCAAAATGGTGAAAATGGTTTGCATGATTACCAATTAACTAGAGATAGAGAGCCTAGGGTTATCAAACCTAATAGGTGGTATATCAAATTTGCTGAACTTGAAAATGTTGATCTTGTTGAGTTTACTTTTATTGCTGCTTTGATTGTGAGATCCTATACTCCCGAAACTTTTGATCAAGCTATTAAGTGTGAAAACTCTGACATGTGGTTAAAAGCTACGAGGGAGGAAATTCATTCTATGATTACAAATTAAACATGGACATTAGTTCATAAGACTAAAAATGCCAGAACCATTGACTGTAAATGGATCTACAAGTTAAAAGAAAGTGTAAAACCTACTGATCCACCTAGATTCAAAGCTAGACTTGTGGCAAAGGTTTTTCACAGAAAGAGGGAATTGATTTCAATGACATCTTTGCTCCAGTAGTTAAGTACAAGACCATGAGGTTGATGCTTGTTATAACTACTGTCTATGATTGGGATTTGGAACAAATGGATGTCAAAACTGCATTCTTGCATGGTGATCTCTTGAAACGATTTACATGACACAACCTAAAGGATTTGTTGACGAACTTAAATCTGATCATGTGTGCTTGTTGAAGAAATCTATTTATGGTTTGAAACAAAGTTCTAGGCAGTGGAATCTTAAGTTTGACTCATGCATGAAAAAGCTTGGCTTTTTGAGAAGCAGTTATGATACTTGTTTGTATTTTAAGGGTGTCAAGTCTAAATCTCCTTTGTATGTGCTCCTCTATTTTGATGATATCTTGATCATGTGCAATTATAAGGCTCTCATATCTGATGTTAAAAGAGATCTGAAACATCACTTTGACATGAAAGATTTAGGAGCTGCTAAAAGGATTATGGGCATTAACATCACTAGAGATAGAAAAAAAGAAGATGATGTGGTTATCTCAAAGTGATTACGTGGAAAAGGTTTTGGATAGGTTCAATATGGCTAATTCTAAACCCACCAGTATCCCCTTAGGAGGGCACCTAGACTTCACTAAGAAACATTGTCCCTCCACACCTGAAGAAAAAGAAAAAATGTATGCTATGCTATGATGTTGCTGTAGGGTCTGTGATGTATGCTATGCTATGCTCTAGACCTGATCTTGTATTTGCCATTAGTATTCGAAGTCATTTTATGTCCAATCTTGGTGATGTTTATTGGACTGGAATGAAGTACTTACTCAGATATCTGTGTGTTACTAAAAACTATTGCCTAGTGTTTGTTGAACATGCTTCAAAGCATGATTTGCATGGTTTTGTAGACTCAGATTATACAGGTGACAAAGGTAATATGAAATCAACAACTGCATATTATTACACATGGGCTGGAAACTGCATCTCATGGAAGTCTCAACAATAGTCCATTGTTGCTCTCTCTTCCACAGACGATGAGTATGTTGCTGCTACATAAGAAGCGAAAGAAGCTTCATGGTTGACTGCAATACTGTGTGAAATCTCACCTATGTCATTTTACCTGTTTTGTTTACTGATAGACAAAATGCCTTATATTTGCGCAAAGATCCTGTATATCATGAAAGGACTAATCACATTGATGTGAGGCATCACTTTATTTGAGTGCATGTTGAAAACGGACTTATAGATGTGAGAAAGATTAAGAGAGACCTTAATCCTACAGACTTTTGCACAAAAATTGTCCCAGCAAATAAGTTCTCATTTTGCAGGGATGACCTGCATATATGGGATGCCAATTGAGCTCTAAGCTCCTCTTGAACCGACGACGGACGGGAGAACATTCAATTCACTACTGGTGACCAAGGAAGACAAAGTCACAAGGATTACGAGAGCATTTGTTATGTTGTTCATCCTTGTAATTTGTTTGTAACAAAACATTTGTTTATTTTGATGCACAAGTGTCTAGGCTAGGAGAATCCTAACTTGATGCTACACCAAACTAGTCATGTCGTGGTCAAGAAAAGCTCATTGGTCCCATGGTCTAACCATTTGTGGCACAAATGGCTAGCTTGACTCACTAGGTGTGGCTAATGGACGGGTATGTGTGTCTATGTGAGGTTGTTGGTAGCTTTGGTTACTTATTTCTGAGTTGTGCTTTACAGAGAGTGGGTCTATTCTCTTGGCCCAATATTTTCGGCCCAGCTCACAGCTTGTGACCGTTGTTGCCTTGCCTATATATGCTCGCTTCTGAAACACTAGAGAAACTGTAGCATCCTCACTCTCTCTCAGGTAAGCCAAGGGGGCTAGGGTTTGGGGGAACAGTTAGGGTTTCTAGCTCGAGAGTGGTATGACGGCGGCAATTTCTTCAAGGGAGCTCGTCCTGTTTGGGTGCTACCTGAGTTCCTGCTTACCTGAGATTTCTCGGTGTCCTCAACGGACAATCTCTAACCCTATTCTCTTCTTATCTTCATTGTTTGTGTTGCTCGTGAAATCGCTAGTCTATATCTTGTGCATTTGATTCCATTGTAACCTGTTTTGAACTTGGATGCTTAGTTCAATTGGGCGAGCCTCCCCTCCAGAGGTTCCGCGGATGTAGGGCAACTGAACCGCGCAAACAAAGGCTTTTGTGTTCTTATGTGTGTTTCGTTTATTCGTTTTTGTTATCTTGTTGATCAAATGTGAGAGCGAGACAACCCTAAATTATCAACACCTCTGTTAAATATTAAATGGTTTTCTATTACAAAAGATAGAATTTTAGTGCAATGCATCACTAAAAAATTTGGAGAAATTTAAGAGTCGAAAAAGAAAGTCCGAAGAATATAAGGATGGATGAGAAGATCGATGAACATAAAATATCGCAAATTTGTTGTTTTGATTTAATAAACTAAAAACTTCTTAAGTCGGGGATTCATGCCACAACAATAACCATTTAAGTATTATGCCAAATTCATGAAAGATTATGCCTTTTCATCAAATAACTTTCGTTATTAACAAATAGGTGGATAGAGAATCTCGCATAAACCCTAATTATTACTACCCTTTTTTATAATTAATCCAAATTTATATTAAAATCACTATCGCTTCAATAATACAAATAAGGATTTACCTACTATTGTCGTAGAAGATTCATGCAAATTAGGGATAGACAATGAAATCGCATATAAAAATCATATCTTTGAAGCATAAACTCACATGGCTACCATCGGGCTCACCCCGACCCTATAAGTAGGGCGACTACTCACGCCTCATCGCAATAGCAAACATCATATTCATAATATAAATAACTTGAATTAAACTAAAAACGAAAGAGTACAAACTGAACAAAGCCAAACCGCTCTCGCTTCTAACTCCAATTGGCTCTCCCTCTCTCTCTACTCTCTATTGCCTATACTACTTGTGTGTTAGAATTGAATTGAATAAAAACTCAGCCCCTAGGGCTTTATTTATAGGCTCCAATCCTAGCTATTCTAGGAAGGAACAATTCTATCTTCTATATAATTTCTATATATCTCTATCTAAGGATAAAACATTGTTTGATAAAATAAATGGAAATAAATAAAATCCCCCTTGGTAAATATGAGAATTACCAAAGAGGATAGATGGTATTCAAAGTGATAAAATATCATTTCCTTTGTGGCCAAGTAAAGTTCTTCCAAATTCGGATTCAGATTGGGCCGTTGGGATCGGGATTCTGGAATCCACTAGACATCGAGTCAGGGACTCAACGCCGACTCGTTCTGTCCTAGTCTCGAGTGTGGCCATTCGATCTCGGTTTTGGAATACACTCAACATCGAGTCAAGGACTCGACGTCGATTCATCTTCAATGTCTCGAGCGATCTTGCTCTCTCGGGGTGTATGTCGAGTTTGCACTCGATATCGAGTAATCTGGACTTTATATCGACTCCCTTCTATCGAGTCCTTGCTCCTATAGTCTTCATATTGACTCGATGTGTGGCCAGCTTTCACTCGACGTTGAGTCACCTAGTCGATATCAAGTGACTCTTCAGCAGACGTCGAGTGGTTTGATAACTTCTTTTCCTGTTCTCCGAATTGCTCTGAAAATGTCTCGATTTCTGCAAAATTAAACAAGAACTTGTGTAGATCTCTATATATTGCCAATTAAACAAGAACTTGTGTAGATCTCTTATGCCTTCCTAACCCAGAAATATAAAATATGAGCAGAAATCGAAATAGATGTAAGGGAAAAACATGGGAAATTGAGGGAACATCAGTTGGAAAGCTCTTTTTGAGATCTACAACTTTCACTTTCGCGTTGAAGTCGGGACCAAATTCAAAATGGAAAAGGGTCAAAATGTTGAAGAGTCGCGCCTGCGACTACGGTGACGTGCCTATTGTGGAAGTGTTGAAGGAGCCGCGCTCACAACCATAAGTAACGCGCTCGCGGCACTAGGGCAGAGGCGATCCGTGTCAATTCGAACGCAATCTATCCAAAATTCTATTTTTTTCTATCTAAATATGATGAGAGGATTTCTCGACCAACTAAGTTTATAGTCAAGACCCCGCTATAGTATAGGAGTCAGGATCGTTCCACATGAGAGAGTCGTGTTACTTGTTTAGTTGCTTATTCGGCGAAAGAGTAGCAACAATATGTGGGAAATCGGTTTTGGGAGAGGGAAAACTTTCAAGGAAAGGGATTATCACAACAACAAACACATGTGTAAATAAGTGAGTCACTTAAAAGATCTTGCTTTTATCATCAAACCATCGACTTTCATCAATCAACCAGTAAATCAATCAACTTGCGTTAAATCAACCTACTCGTTTCTACTTTTTTTAGGATTAATAAACTCGCGTTATAAACCCTAATACTATCCAAGTTCACAACTCTCTTCTTTCAAGTTAACTACAACACGAATTCGTTAGACTTTCATCCAAGGGTAAGCACATATGTATATGGCGATACAAACACCAAATAATGTCATAAAATCATCGATTCAACACACATGTCTATAGTTGGGTTGTCCCCAACCCTAGAAGGAAAGGGAACAACTCACGCATAAACATAAACAAAGGCATAAAGGAAAAAAAACACCTTGAAAAATCTCTAAAACCGTCTCCAAATGACCCTCTCTCTCTCTCTCTCTCTCTCTCTCTCTCTCTCTCTCTCTCTCTCTCTCTGATGGTGTGAAATGCCTCACCCTAGAACTCTATTTATAGCTGAGAAAAAACCCTAGGATCGGCTCCCTTTGTGTGCAAGCAAAGCCCAATGGGTCAGATTCAGCCGCGTGAAGAATATGCTGAAGATACAGGATCGGTGGGCGTAAACGTGATGGGTGCTCAAGATCGGCGGGCGTCGCACCTGCATTTTCAATTTTTTTAGCTCTGTCTTGTAATGCACTTTTCGGAGTCATCGGTTGTCCGATTAATGCATATGAATATGCGTTGGAAATCTATTTTCGATGATTAAAATTCTCATGAAGAGGTGAATACTTGATTGAAGTGAAAAATGCAAAAAGAGGAAGTTTCTCCAACTGCTCTATCTTGTTGACTTTGTTCACTTCCACTTTCACTTCTTTAGCTTTTACAACATCTTCTTGAGCTTCCCTTAAGCTTCTTAATGTGTCACATCTTCTCCATATTAGCTCCAAAATCCTATCAAATGCAAAACACACTTGTGTAGATATCCATATCGAAAACCATATGAAAACCTACAAAATCTACTCAATTCTAACCTAAATGCAATGCAAATGCACTCGAAATAAAGCTATAAAACATGCTTAAAACATGTACATCGAAATCCTATCGTATTAGTTCAGTATTTTTAGGATTTTGGCTGACGTTAGACCTATAAATGGACATGTTTAGGTCTAATTTTACATACATTAAAAACACATTGAGATTGAAGAAGATTTAAAGTTTGAAGATTCTAGTTTTTGTAACTTAAGAGCAACTAAACTCTTCTGGTCTTGCCTGCGGTTCAAGACTTGGTTGGTTAAATCGTGAGTTTGATTTCTAGTTATTCCAATGGATAATTTCAACTTCTTTGTGGCTATTGCTTATGTATTTTGAAGGTTCGATAATGTATAACAAAGTAGAATAAAGATACTCTAGAAGGGGGGTTGAATAGAGTATGCCAACTTTTCGCTGTCAATCTCAAGACTTTTGAAACGCTTGCAAAACCCTTTGAGAGTAAACTCAATTCTTTCGATTGGGATACCTGAATCACAACAAAGTTATACAATTCAAAACAAGTGCATAAATAATGGTAAAGCAATAAGTAAAGAACACGACGAATTGTTAACGAGGTTCGGCTCCTTAAAGGCTTAGTCCCTGCCTAGGGTTCTTCCACAACCCTAGGATTCAACCGGCTTTATTGATTCACAAAACTTTGGATCCTAATAGCTCACCTAGAAGCCTCTCTCCTATACAATTACAATCTAGTCAACTCACGTTCCCTTGGAGTTCTAGACCAATCTAGAAGAGCCCCACCTCTCTCAGCTATCTAGTACAATCCTCTTACACTTCGTGAATCAATCGCCTAGTGCTCACTTCATGAGTTATAAACTCTCGAGTATGACACTCTCTCAGAATATATCCTATAAGCTCACTGTGTAACTCTCAAATACTTTGAAACAAAATATACGACTCTTAACACCTAGCAGAGAGTACATGAAGAAGGAAGATTGACTTGAGGGTTGAGTGTGCGTTGTAGTTCAATGATGTTTGTGTTTGGCACTTATTCTTCTTCTCTCTTCTTTATCTCCTTTTATACTTGATCAAATCGGTGCCATTTGAAAGAATAATCTTTTCCCAACGGCTACTCCAGATCATGGCCAAGGATGAATCTTCGCAATGTTCTAAAGATGGAAATTGCGAAGCCATAATCTTCCAGATTTGATCTCTACGAATTTCAGCTCAAGGAAGGAGATCTCTTCAAATATCTTCGCTGTATGGTTAGTATAACATATGTATAATAATACTCTGAAACCATACATAAATAATATATATAAATAAAATACATATAATACAAGTTTTGAATTTCATCAATACAACTTTAGCTTCAAGACCTTTGACACAAGCTTTGTGTCAAAGCCTTTGGAAACTATTTCCGATTATCATAAAGGAGTGGAGTTCTCAATCTCCCCCTTGATGAAAGACAAAACATGTGCGTCCCTGTAACTTAGTCAAGCAAATATATCATAACAAAAATTGGACTAAGTACCTGCAGGGGTTAGACAAATGTTGGATCATATAAGTTCAAAACCAATGATAAAAGCATCCAACGAAATAAGGAAAAATAAGGTCTTCCAAGACCCTTTTGTGTGTAGAAATTGCTTTTCATTCACAGGCACAGATTTGTAGGCGCCAAGTACCTTTTCAAGGATGGCAATTGAGTGTTGGGTAATATTACAATGAATCCATTATGTTGAGAGTCTTTGCAGGTTTCCCCCGAATGACCATCCAAGTTATTGTTTGGGGACAAGCAAGCTTAAGTATGGGGTGATTTGATGTCCACTAAAATAGCCATGTCTTTATGCACATTTTAGCTCCATATTTTATATACTTTGCATATTTCGGGCTGGGAATATGTTGAATTTATGTAGTATATGCTTATTTGCAATAAATAGAGGTCTACATAAGTTTTGGTTTAATATTGCAGAATTTGGAGCCATTCCGGGACAAAACCAGGGAAAGGAGACGGAAGCTAAAAGTTATTCGATCTCGAGGACATTTCCTCGATATCGACAAAAATGGTGAAGCAGAGCACTGATCGAGGAGAAGCTGATCGAGGAACTGAAGACGAAACCAACTCGAGTTCAAAGCATTACTCGATATCGAGTAAGTTACTCAATGTCGAAAAGACTTGAAGCCACATTTAGACTCGAGGAAACAACACCTGATCGAGAAGTCGAAGAAAAGACATACTGAGCAACATTCTCCTCGATATCGAGGAAATTCCTCGATGTCGAGTAAACCCAGAAACAAATGTCCGAGTGATGTGAGCCGAATCTGTCATGTTTTATAGTAACTTTTATATCGTTTTCTGCATACATTTCATGCATTTGGGCTAGAATAGTACATAATCTATGTAGTTTATGTTAATTTTCCAAATTATGGAATCTACACTAGTTTCTGTTTAAATTCGCAGAATTCGAGGCAATTTCCAGCAGTTCTGAGAAAGGAAGAAAAGCTCGAAAGTCAACTACAGAAGTCGACGGTCAAGAAGCAGCGGAACCAAGACAAATCAAGCTGGAAGCAAGGAAAATCGACTTGACAACATCAAGTCGATATCGACTACACCTTGTCGATATCGAGTACCACTAAGTCGATTTCCAGCAAGCTGCTCAGAATCAACCAAGGAAAGCTGAGAAGCGTTAGTCGATATCGACTTCCTTTAGTCGATATCGACTTAGCCACATATCGAGTCAGAGACACCAGACATCGACGAAACTGAGCACTGGGAAGCCGAGCAAAAGTTAGTCGACGTCGAGGAAAATTTCTCGATATCCAGGACAACCCAAGTCGACATGTGTTCTGTTGGCCGACATGGAGTTGCTGAGCACAAGACGAAGGAAACAATAGTCGATATCGAGGACTCCTACTCGATATTGAGTACATCTCAGTGGCGGATTCCGAGCTATCCGAATATCTTGTTAAGTTTCTATCCCGAAGCCGATGGTGATATTTTCGAGACCAAATTCAATCGACATCTATCAAGAGCTATCAAGTCAAGGGAGAAGATATTTTATCTACATTAGATATAATCCTAGATTTAATTATTTATTCAATTATTTTATCTTAAGTAAGTAGATATAGATATAGATAGACTTTCTTACCTTGATTAGCAAGGATTGGAAGCCTACAAATAAGGCCTTAGGGGCTGATTTCTAAGAATTCAATTTCAGTTACAGTTAGTTACATAGAGAGAGCTTGTGGCGAGAGAAGTTGGGAAGGCGAAAGCGGATTTGGCTTCGATTGGTTGTAAGCTTTATTTAGTGTATTTAATGCAAGTTATTTCCTTTTGTTTATTGATGAGTTTCTTGATGATGAAGAGCGAGTAGTCCACCCACTTCTAGGGTCGGGGTGAGCCCGATGGTGGCCATGTGAGGTGATGCGGTAAATGTTTGATCTTTTTATGCAATTCGTCTTCTATCCCTATGAGCGTGATTCTTTTGCGAAAGTTGAAGGTGATCCTTGTTTGTGTTATTGAAGCGAAAGTGATCTTAATACAACTTGGGTTAATTATGTGAAAAGGGTTAGTAACAATTAGGGTTTATGCGAAATCCTCTATATTCCTATTTGTTAATAACGAAAGTTATTTGATGAAAAGCATGATCTTTTATGCCTTTATGTGTTATTTTACATGGTTATCGTTGCAGTGTTGAAACCCTGATCTTGGAAGTCTTTAGTTTATTGAATTAATTCATCAAAATATGTGTTCTGCGTTCGAAAAGTTCCACTTTTAAGTTTCTGTTACCGTGTCGATTCCGAGGAGTTTTTGTCGATATCGAGTAGGTTTTACTCGACATCGAGGACGTCTTGTCGAGATCGAGTTACTGTGTCTGAGTTTGCTTTCTGTTTGTCGAATTCGAGTTTCTGGTGTCGATCTCTGTACTCGATATCGAGGACTTTTAGTCGGTATCAAGTTGTTTCTATTGCTTTACTTTATTTTCCATTTTTCTTTGTTATATCTGTCTTTCTGTTTCATTTTCTATCTGTGAGATTTACAGCTACCTGAGATCCGCTCACGTGCTTCCTCGAGGATCGATCCTGACTTTCCGTTGCTACATCAGGAGGAGGTCTTGTAATTATTTACGTGGTCAGAATCTGGTTTGATTTATATATTATATTTTAAACTTGATTTCCTCCTACCAATAAATTGGCGCCGTTGCCGGGGAAGCAATCATTCGCGCCTTAGGTAGTTAAATCTCACGTTTGCTTTGAGGTACTTCGCAGGTGTATGCGCCGTTCTGGTCAACCACCCGAGTTTGACGGCTTAGACGAACCGGAACGCCTTATACACATCAAAGCTAAACGAAAAAGAGCCAAAGCGGCTGCAGAAACACAGGAACAACTGATACAGAGGCTTCGAGCTGAGTTAGCCACCAAGGATATTGTTCTCGCCACTGAGAGAGCAGGCAGGGAACAGGAAGCTGCGCGGAGGCAATTGGAAGATGAGCTTACCCAGTACCCAACCACCGCAGAGGATTACATGCACCCGACTCTCGCCGTGCCAGAATCGGCTATTCTAATCCCTGAGAATAACTATGAAATTCGCACTCCTTTCTTAATAGAAATTAAACATAATGCTTTTCATGTTAGATTTAATGAATGCCCTCTGCAACATATTACCAATTTTACTGTAATGTGTCGTACTCTTGCTGAAGGTACCACCTTGGAGTATATCTTGATGAAGGCTTTTCGGTGGTCTCTGGCTAGTCTAGCATTCAAGTGGCTTGAGGGTCTCCATCCACGATTCCTCACAACATGGGCTCAAGTAAAGCAGGAATTTCTCAATAAATTCTTCCCTCCTGCCAAGACAGCGCTCCTTCTCCAAAAGATTATATCTTTCAAACAGCAGCCTGGAGAGCCGCTAGCAAAGGCCGGGGAACGCTATAAGGATCCATTGCGATCCTGCCCTACACATGGACAACAACCTTGCGTCGTTCAGGAGATCTTCTTCAATTCTCTTGACTTGGCTGCTAAGGATAGGATCAACACATATACTCATTATGAGTATCTGACGATGCCGCCAGCTGACGCATGGGCTGCCCTCGACAAGCTGACCAACTATGACAACAAGTATGGGACTCCAATCAACTATGAGGAGAATGCCTATGCCAGGCCAACCCCATCCATGCACCTCTATGAACCTGCTAAGGAAATCGACCCAGATGTCAAGGAGTGTTGTGAGCCTAATCTGCCATGTTTTACAGTAACTTTTATATCGATTTATGTATACATTTCATGCATTTGGGTTAGAATAATACAGAATCTGTGTAGTTTACACTTATTTGCAATATATGGAGGTCTACACAAGTTTTTGTTATAATTCGCAGAAATCGGACGCACTTTGGAGCTTAAAGGAAACTCATGGAGAAGCTAAGAATGGTGCAGCTGGAGAAAAGGCCATTTTTCACTACTCTTCATTCTGAATCAAGCTTTGATGTCTTCATGAGAGTTGTAGCCCTCGGAAAGAGCTTTCCAACGCATGGTCATATGCATCAATCCGACGAACGAGGACTCGGGAAAGTGCGTTTTAAGAACAGAGCAGAAAGCTGGGAAAACTCTACTCGAGATCGACTAGCATCTACTCGAGATCGACCAACTTTGTCGACCAACTTTGTCGAGCAGAGCTGATCGAGGACATCAGAGACAACCCGACTCCCGGAATCCTACTCGACCTCGAGTAGCCTTGGTCGAGATCGAGGAGCCATGTCCGGAGTCGACGAGCTGTGCCAAGCCGAGAAGCCGAGGACGAAGACGCAGACCACAACCCTACTCGAGGTCGACCAGGGGTGGTCGAGGTCGACCAGGGGTGGTCGAGGTCGACTAGACCCGTGAGCTAGAGTCCAAGCCTGTCGAGCAGAGAAGCCAGCCAAGCCAAGTCGACCAGGATTCCTACTCGAGGTCGACAAGAGTCTTGTCGAGGTCGACGAGCCCAGGAAGCCATTACGAGCCACATCGAGCACCAGACGACGAATCCTACTCGAGGTCGACCAAGTCTTGTCGAGGTCGACTAGAGCAGTGCCCAAAAACGCGTCGTCGATGACCTGTCCGAGTAGACTTGGCTTTCCTTTGTCGCGAAGGCGGAAGATTCTATCCCGATTACATCAAGTTCTATCCAAAGAGACAAGATCTATCAAGATGAAGACATGTTTCCTTATTTAGTTTTATCCTTTCCTTTTGGATTTAATTCCATTAAACAATTTATTTATCTTTTAGCAATTTAGATAGAAATTTAGATATAGATAGATATCTTCTTTCCTAGAATAGCTAGGGAATGAAGACTATAAATAAAGCCTAGGGGGCTCAGTTTTAATCATTCAATTTGAGAGAGAAGTAAGTAGTTCCATTCAGAGATACAGTTAGGAGTTCTAAGGTTTTTAAGGTTTTGGCTTACAGCGAAAGTTGATTGCCAAGATTGTAAAAGGCTTTGAATTTAGTTTATGCAATTTAGTTCTTTTCATCAATCAATGTCTGCAATTGCGATGAGGCGTGAGTAGTCCACCCACTTCTGGGGCTGGGGTGAGCCCGACGGTGGCCATGTGAGGCGATGCGATAAAGGTCAGATCTTTTTTGTGCAATTCATCTTCTATCCCTATGAGCATGATTCTTTTGCGAGAGTTGAAGGTGATCCTTGTTTGTATTATTGAAGCAAAAGTGATCTTAATGCAACTTGGATTAATTATGTGAAAAAGGGTTAGTAACAATTAGGGTTTATGCGAGAGCCTCTATATGCCTATTTGTTAATAACGAAAGTTATTTGATGGAAAGCATGATCTTTTATGCCTTTATGTGTTGTTTTGCATGGTTATCGTTGTGGTGTTGAAACCCTGGCCTTGGAGGTCTTTTAATATATTGAAGTTTATTTCTGTCAAATTTCTGCATTCTGTCTTCAATTCTGCAAAGTTTTAAGTTTCTGTTCTTAGTCGACATAGACCAGCCTTTGTCGATCTCGAGTTACTCTTGTCGAGGTCGAGGAGGGGTTGTCTTAGTCGAGTTGTCTTTTCTTCTGCTTTTGTCGATTTAAAGTTTTTGTCTTTGCTTTCCTTTGTCGAAGTCGAGTAGTAGTGGTCGAGATCGAGTTGGCTTGTTTTGTCGAGTTGCTTCGTTTTCGATTCTGAGTTACTGTTTTGTCGACCTAGAGGACAGCTTGTCGAGATCGACCAGCTTCTGTGTCCTCGAGTTACCTTTTGTCTTTGCTTTCGTTTTTTTTGCTTTGTTCTTTATTTGCTTTGCTTTTATTTCTGTCTTTGTTTTGCTTCTTTGCTTTTGTTTTAGTTGCCCTTGCCGGGTTTATTTGTTTCTTTCCTTTCTGTGTTTCTGTCTTTTCTGCTATGTCTGTGAGAATCTGATAGCTACCTGAGAACTGCTGACGTGCTTCCTCGTGGATTCGATCCTGACTTTTCTCTTACTACAACGGGAGGAAGTCTTGTATTTATTTGCTGAAACAGGGAAGTCAGTCTGAACTATATTTCATATTTATTTTATACTTGACACATCCTCCCGCAACAACAAGGAGCAGTACTACAAAGATCAAAATAGGAAGCTCCTCAAGCAAGTAAAGTATCTTTCTGTCAACCAGCCCTGCATCGAATGGGGATTACATTGGCACACCACTACTGACTGCCGACACACACAGAGCAAGTCAGGCTGGCAGAACACCATGAAGAGGTAGCTTACGCAGGGGGTCCCAATCGCTAGATGGGGGACCAAAGATTCTATCAACCACAATGGAACCAAGGTGCCCCTAGGAACCCCCTGCCCTACAGAGCTCCAGGACATCTAGAAAGGGACCAGCGGAAGGATGACCTACAACTTATTCTTGACGAAATGCGCCGGAATCAGGGCACCATCAACAATCAGTTCTAGAACATCAATACAAAACTTGGAGAAATTGATGTCTGGAGGAAATCAATTGATACACATATTGGCCAGCTAGCAGCAGGTGTCCCCAGACAGTCAGGTACGCTCCCTGGATCTTCAGAACCAAATCCTAAGGGGAAGACCGGACACATCGCTGCTGTGAAACTCAACAGTAGGACGAAAGAGCTGAACATCAAGTCGATATCGACCAGACCTTGGTCGATGGCGAGGAGAGGCATGTCGATATCGAGGAAGGTCAACTCGATGTCGAGGAAGAACTAGACCACCCTTCGTCTGCACATCACAGCAACTCAAAATCGACTACAGTAGTCCATATCGAGGACAAACTAGTTGATATCGAGGAGAGCCCAGTCTATATTGACTCGTCTGCAGCAACTCCGACATCTGTTCTGGCTCCGAACAAGAAAAAGAAGCTGCATTTCCCAACAAAATCTCTAAAGGATCCAGCAGAGAAGGAGTTTCAGCGCTTCATCAAGATGCTTCAAAGGCTCAACGTCACAATACCTTTCACATAAGCTCTCAATGAAATGTCATCCTACATCAAGTTCCTCAAGGAGATTTTAAGCAAGAAGAGGTCAATGGCTGAGATTACAGAGTAGTGCAGCCATATGGACATACTTGAGAAAATGCCAGATCCAGGTAAGTTTGCTATAACCATTGGATTTGGTCAATACAAATTTAATGCATTATGTGATCTTGGAGCTAGTGTAAGTATAATGCCTTTAACAATATGGTCCAAGATTAAGATAGGTGCCCTAGAGCATGTGGATGCTAAGTTTTATATGGCAAATAACACGGTGGTCATCCCAACAAGCATGGTGGATAATGTGCCAGTGCAAGTAGGTAAATTCTTTGTCCCTGCTGATTTTCTAGTTATTGATATAGCGGAGGACCCTGCTTGTCCAATTATTCTAGGAAGACCCTTCTTGGCAACGGTGGATGCCAACATAAGCGTAAGGAAGGGAGTACTCACTTTCAACATCAGCGATAAGGTAATTGAGTATTCTTTTAAGAAAACTGAAAGACACACATTTCCCATGGAAGAGGTAAAAGCTATATCAGCTAGTTACATCACTTGCGGGCAACCTACGGTAAATAATATGACTCCTGAAAAGCTGGAAAAGAGGGATATGAAAGCCCAGGTGGAGACGATCATGGCCATCCTAAACGACGACACAGAGGATCTGCTCGACATCGACCAAGGTAAGTCGACGTCGACTAACTATTTTTCGGATGCCTTGACATGATGCAAGTATGGGGTCGGACTCGACCAAAATTCCTCGATATCGAGGAATTTAGTCGACATTGACCAAAAGCAGAACCCTCCACCTGCAGCAGCTTCGCCGAGCGGCAAATACAAAGCCGAGACTCGACATCGACCAAACACCGACGTCCTCGACTTCACCTTCCCTGACGATATCGACAAAGAAAGGAAAGAAAAGCTATATCAGCTAGTTACATCACTTAATCCATTGGGAATCGAAAACTCCTCGATATCGACCAAATTGGTCGATATCGACAAAGATCTTGCTTCCTCGACTTCGCCTCCCTCAAGCAGCAGGCCACTGGAAGCAGAGAAAAACTCCTCGATATCGACCAAATTGGTTGATATCGACCAAGAACCACCTTCCTCGACTCCAGCATCCTTGAGCAGTAGGCTACCAGAAGTAGGAAGTTCCTCGATATCGAGCACTTCTAGTCGATGTCGAGTAGACTCCGATATCCCCGAATCCGATTCCGCAAAGGTAAGCCAAGGTATCACTACTAGAATACTGTAATTAGACATCATGTAATTTAAGTCTGTCAAGAAATTAACAGATGTTAAATTATTCTATTACATCGATAAAAAAATTTGTGATGTGTAAAACAATTTACACAATTGTCTAAAATTGGGACAGATGTGAAATTATCAATTATGAAAAAAGCTAAACGCGTGCAATTATAGAAATAAGGCGCGGGATGAAAAAACTTGGAAAAAATTTGAAGCGGGCTTTGGAGGTAAGTTTAAACACTTGAGAAAAAAATTGAACTTTCCTTTTCAACGGTAGCTGGTAACACTTAAACAAATTTCCCCCACTTTTTTTAACCTTATTAAAATTTCTATCTTCTTTAATTTCTCTTACCCCACATGTTCAAACCCTAGCTAGGTTGTTCTACCTCTCTTCTCTCCAGTCCAGACCCGACCCCCAAATTCCCAATTGAATCTTCACCTCTCGATCTCCAAATCCGACCATCCTCTAGCTAGCTCCGATGACCCTCCTCCTTGGTTCAATTATTTCTTCTTCCTCCGGTTTTCATCTCTCCGGAGCTTGTCCCGACGAACCAGCCGCTGCGAAAATGGAAGGGAATTGATTGAAGAACCCTGAATCGTCGGCTCTATTAGGTATCTGGCCTCCTTGTGTGGCTTTATCTATTTTCCAATCTTCATCCTCCTTTGTTTTCTCTTTTCTATGCCTAAATCCCTAATCCCATCTCTATTGTCAGAGAAGAAGGCTCTCCTTAATCCTTGGAATCCTTGGAATCATATGCTCCCACAAGGTATCCGACCTCTCTTTATTTGGTTTCATTTGTTTTCCCATCTTAATTCTACTTTATTTTCTTGTTTATTTTCAGGAACCCCTAATGCTATATGGTTTGTCTCAAAAGAAGGCTCAGAAGAAGGCTTGAATCGGTGCTTCAGTCGTTCTATGGTACACGTCTCTTTTGTCTACTTGACTTTTAAACTCGCTTGGTTTGGATTTAGGAATAGGTTTCTTCAATATTGAGATGAGTGATATCAATGGAAGGTAACTTCCAGTTCCTGGAATGGAAAAAGAAAGAAACTTATAATTTATATGTCATGGGTATTAATTGCTTTGCTTTGCTTTGTAACTTAGTGTGCTATTTCTTTTAATTGAACCACTGATTCTATGGGGTCAAGGTATGTGTGAATAAGGTGTTCTCTTTGTCTTATTGGAGGGATTATAAATAGAAGAGAATCCTCCATTCGCTTACTATGTGAAGTAATAGGTTTGTAAAGGCTTATTTAAGTATTACATTCTTTCTTCTCAATAAAATACAAGTGCTAAAAAATGGATAGTGATGACCAAAAAATGGCAATAAATAGTTGATTTCTTTTGAAGCCATTTTGTTATGATTTTTAACATATCTTTTGGGAGAAGAAGATGCATATCTTGATCCCAATATCAAACTCTTTCAGCTTAGCTTAATTTAAGGATATACCTAACTTTCAGAAATCTTTTTGAAATCTACTTTGGATCCTATGGTTGAAATCTACATAGTGTTCTGTAATTAGGATACTTCTAGTGCTATATAAAAGTGTCCCCTTGATATATTTTTGCTTAAAGTTACAACGTTTTTTAATATGTTGATAAGTTATATTCTTGTTGATCTTAGATTCAGTGCTTACTAGAAAATCCTAGTCTTTTTTCTAATTAAAAAAATGTTAGTCTCCAGTCAAACAGATAGATTTAGTTTTACACTTGTACTGTTATTCTAATTATAGAAATGGTAATTTTTTTTCTAAAAGAATTGATCAGGAATTAAGTTTAAAAGATGATGAACACAAGGCAAGGTTAAATGTCAATTCTAACACGATTAATATTACTCTAAAGGCAAGGAGTTGAATACTTTCTCCTCCTTACTTGTGAATTGTAAAGTAGAATAACTAAGATCTAAATTAGAGCATTCGAATAAATTACCAGTTTATGAACACTTGTGATAATAATACACACACTTGGAATTTTTTCATATGAAAAAATATAGTAGTTCAAATAACACGAAAGGTTGAATTTGTCATCTATATCTCTAAGGTTCGAAGTTTCTTCTCCTTCTACAAATACGATCAAATATAAAATTATATTTTTATTTATTCTTTATTGGTTGATTCTGTTTCTTTTTCGTGTCTTTGAAGAATATCTTGTCCAATACTGATTTCCTGGTTTGCTAATGATTTTTGACATGATTATCTTACATGAGGCACAAAATGACAAACACCTTAATTTGCAAATCTTTCCTCTGCATTTTCTTGTGTGAATATCATGTATGGATCTCCCTTGTGTGAATGGCATTCTTGCTTCACCGATACTTTTTTTGCTTGCTAACTCTTGCTTTTGTTCCTCTTGCAATTGTCAAACATTAAACAATATGTTTAGCTGTCAAACTCCCCTCTATTACTCTTTCCTAGTTGCACTTTCAACACCACTCTCGCATTTACATGTCATACTTTCTACATTATGTTGCATTTCAGTGATATGCTCTATAATTCATTCCTGTTGCTCAATCTTATTTCCCTCATATTTTATAATTACTTGTTGCACATACTCCTTAATTTTTCTCTTTATTTCTCTATCTTGCTTCTTGTTATAACTCACGCACTTCTATTCATGCTCCACCTGGTCTTGCTTGCCTCCCTCATTGTTATATCAGCATTAACACCACCAACACATAAATTTCTAGTGCTTTTGTGTTGTTTCTGTCATACTTGTCACACCAGCATTCACTATCAAAACCCCCACTGCTGACATACCATCTTTTCTCCCTTCCGTTATGGTGTTTTCTTGTTGTCACACCCATTGTTGTTTCTGTTCAAAAAATTACTCTCTTTTCAATTCTGTTTTGTTCATATAGAATTGTTTTCTTTTAGGCACTATATCAGCGGCAAAGAGCTTGTGAATGCGCCTCCAAATGTTCTCACCCCAGGTTTGTTAAGTTTTCATGGTTGATATTTTGTCTCTTATGGGATTCTTTAGTGCTTATTTCAGCGTGCTTATGAGCCTAACTAAACATTTTGAATCAGATAAGAGAACATGATTGTAATTATATGCAAGGGAGGGTTTCAGTAATCTTTATATTTAATCAGTTAAGCTTGGCCATGGCTCCAAATAGCTAGTTAGTCTCAGTTTTGTTCCTGATACATTGGCTTAATAGATGTATTCATGTACTTGACGGTTATTCTCAAATAATAGATGTATACATGGACTTGAATACTTGATGTTATACGAGATGTTATGTATAAGCTTGGCATGGTATGGTTTCTCTTTTTATCTTGGAATGGTCTTTGGGTTGACGGATAAATATGAGTTTGCATGTATCCTTCTCTAATAGCCTGGTTGTTCTCTTATATATTTTGAATTTGTGGATTTTATCTTTCAGAGTTAGCTCACCTTCTTCGAGTCATCTTGCAACGCCGATTTCTCTCTGTCCCTTCCTCCGGCGACCTCTCTCCTCGATTCAGATCCTCCAACGATCTCTCCGTCCCATCCTCCAGCAACCTCCCTCCTCCATCCTTCATATCATTCACTCCGCCGTTCCCATTCTTCCCGCTTTCTCATCCTTGCCTCTTTCCTCTCTCCTTCGCCGATAGAGGATGGAGCTAGATATGGAGAACGGACGCCACCTGCAAGCCTCCTTGCAAGCCCATGCTCGTCGGACCACCTTCTTTGTTTGCTCTCTCTCTCTCTCTCTCTCTCTCTCTCTCTCTCTCTCTCTCTCTCCCTGTCTGACATACGGCACTCTTCGTTCTATCTACACAATAGGTACGCTCCTCTTCTTCTTCTCTTCTCTTTTTTGCCTGATCTTTCTTTGCTTGGAATCTAGGGTTCTTAGACTGATCGATCTTTCTCTTTTCTGCGTGGTCTTTCTCTACAATATCTTTCTTTGTTGGAATCTATGACTATGTTCATGATGGATTAATGAAAATCCCTTTTCTTTTGATGATTTCGATCCTCCTCTCTCTTGATGCGTATTTGAAAACTGAAAAGAGGGGAAATAAGACGTCTCTTTGGTGTGTGGATCGGTTTTAGTTACATCGGAAGTGTGCGATGTTGCTTTGATTTGGAAGATTGGCCTAGTATGATTCTGGCTTACCTAATGTTGAAGACTGGAATTTTCTAAAATGAAGATAGAAATTGGACAGGGAATCTTAGGTTACTAGTTTTAGATGAGATTAGTGACTCAAATAGGTTAGAATTTTATGATCTGGGAATAGTAATTTGACGAATACCTGGCTTTTACTACTAACTTTTACACCCCCTCGACACATCAAGTGGGATGAATATGTTCAATTTGTGCACTCAGGAGCTTGGATGGGTTTCGCATGAAATGGATTGCGACTAACAAAAGAGTTATCATATCAGTCATGATTTGCCATTTGAAGTAAATAGATTGTTTCCTTTAGTATCTGGTTTCCTTCATGATACGACAGAAATATGCATATTGGATCTGACGGTATTTAATGTTTTGGCTTGTTTCCTTAAATAAGTTGAGCTGAGAGCTTTAGATGGTAAATTTTCCACTTTAGATTAAAACTTAATAAATGGTCCTTCTAAGCAACTTTCCTATCAGATTTAAGAGGTTTGTAGGTAACTGTATACAGTTGAGACTCCTCTGGTGTAGGGGTCTTGGCAGTGTGTATGGTTTTGGTTTTTGGTATTTATCTTCTGTTAAAGTCATAAACATCTAATGTTGCCGTCTTGATGACCATTATTAATGTGATATATTATGCGCTTGAACAGTTAAGGAAAGGGAATGAGCGATGGATGATCTTAGATCCCACCACTGGGAAAATGGAATACAAGTAAGTTCTCTCTACACAATTGGTATGCTCTTCTTCTTCTTCTTCTCTTCTCTTTTTTACTCGATCTTTCTCTACAATATATTTCTTTTCTGCTTGATTTTTTTCCAGACACTGAGTGCTATGTATAGGAGACTTAAAGGCGTCAAAAGTCTGCCCACTTTGAACCCTCCTAAATGTGGTTGGAGTAAAGATCGTTTAGTAAACTGCGTGAAGCATTTATCGTGTAAAATGTTATCGCCACTTCGTGACTTGGATGAGCTACAAGAGCCCCTTGCTAGAGCGATGACAGACACTACCTAATCATTGAAGATAAGTGATAATTAGAATGCTTTTGTAACTAGGTTCAGTCATTAATGCTTCAAAAATAGAATTCCTGCAAAATGGGATAGTAAAGGCACTTAATCTGCATAATATTAGTGTATGCTTATGTAATTAGCTTCTGTTGTTCACTTCGTCGTGCCTTGTCCACCATGTTTTCCAGGAAAGTTTGCATAGAATCAATTAACCTTGTTTTGATGAATCTTACTTAACTGGCATTTAAGCTTGTGTTTTTCTGTTGGCATCTCGAAGTTTCAAACTTTGCACCTTAATCTTTATATCTATCTGTCTATCGATGTCCGATCTGATTGAGTTCTAGGAACTTTATTCAGCAACTGATCTCTGAATGTGGTATGATTGTTATGACTGTTACTTGATTGGTTAGAGATGTTTAACGTTGCTGGAGAATTGTGTGAGTTTTTGTACGTAAATGTGGATATTGTAGCTAGTTTAAATGTTCATTTGATGCTGGCAAGTTCAAACTAGATTGTCTGAACATTTCAGATCTTTTTTTATCTTAAGATTTTGATGCTTCAATGGGTTGTGTTCACCTAGTACTTCTCTGTATTTCTACCAGGCAAACTAGATCAACTTAATTTGAGCAAGATTCGGAGAACAACAGTGGCAACACAAGGTCTGAACAAGAGGACCAAACAACGAACAACAAAGAGGAAGATCGTTGCATCTTGGCCTTGATATGCAACCGAAGATCGAGTGATGAATTTGTATGCGTTTATTTTTGCCTTTAGAGCAACCTTTGAAGCCGTGATTAGCTTGAACCTCGTAAATATATTGTTGTGCCCATTTTGTTTTTGTTCAATTGGGATGCGTGCTTTAAAGTACCCATCATTTGCAAAGCCTTATTTTATATCGATCAAAGGATGTTGTGTATCAAACGCAAAATTATCGGATAATAAACGAATAGTGTTTTGCTTTAATAGCTATGAAATCGAACCATCATATAAAACAGATCTTAGTATCATTATAGACATCGTCTGAATAATCTAAATGAATGTGTAACATATATTTGTACATCACAATGTTAATATAAATTGATATAAATTTCTAACAACAACATCTTTATAAAAATTTAAAATGATTTCCATATAATATTAATACATCAGTTATGTACATATTTCATACAATAGATTGTTTTAAAACAATAAAAAATAAAAAATTATATGAATGAAATTAATATACAAAAAATAAATATAATAAAAAAGATGTCTATTTAGATTTAATATATTAATTATTTTAAAAATAGTGATGTAAATGTAAAATTTAGGCTTTGTGTGAGCATTTTTAAAAACTTATAAATGAAAAATAATGATGCTTTAACAACAAGTGAACATGTCAAAAATAAATTTAAGGGGCTGATTTATATCTATATTAAAAATAAAACAGATGTTTTAACCAAGAAAAGACATCGTCTTAAAACCGATGTGGAAATTTTGATCTTTTACTACACGCACAAAGAGGTCGGAATTTTTTTTTGAAAGACATTTGTTTACAACAGATGTCTAATTGCGTTTTTCTAGTAGTGATACAATAGTAATTACTAATTAACAATCTTAATATTGGCTGCAATGTTCGATTCACTTGCTCCTGATGTTCGATTTTCTTTGCATTTGTTAGATTTTCCTAGTTATTCTTTAGATGGTCTGATGGGCTACAATCCGCGCTCAGAAAACCAAGAATCAGGGGCCAGAGATGTACGGCTCAATCACCATGTGTACTTACTTTCACTTTGTAAGCTCCTTTCCTCCTCTCCTCTCTTTGTATTTACTATCACTCTATATTTTTTTTGCTGTACTGGTCGATGCAGATAGACTTGTGATTGTTATGCCTCTTAAAATCTAATTCTAGGTTTTCTATTGAGAAGAAAAGAGACTGATCTCACTGATTGAGATTAAACATTTTAAGAGTAGTTGGGAATGCTAATTTGATGACTAAAAAGATTCCCAGTTTTGACCTGGAATCTTATATGATGATTGTAATTGAAGGATTCTTTGCTCTGTTTTATGTTTGTAGGCATCCAAGGATAAAAAAATCAGTGAAAACTTTTATGTTAGAGGCAACGGCATGGTGTGTTTCTCAGACTCCATTCCTATAGTTCATTGTGGTGGCTTCTAGTGATGATGTGATAATTGATAACCTTTATCTTTTTCAACGGGCACATAATTTTTCTGAAGAATACCTTAAGCTTTTGTTTGGACAAAATTGGCTTGATACATGGAATTGTTGTGCATTGCAAGCAAATAGAAAATCGATCAAGGGAGTTGTCAATGAATCGGTTTGTGGTAGATATTTTTGCCTTTGGTTGTACATTTTAAATTTTAGTACGTTAATATTCTACTTGATTTTCCATGTGATTTACTTGGACAAGAACTACAAGGGGATACTTGATAGCTCGACGATACATGATATCTGGCAAGAGGACTGAATGCACGGTAATATTATGCTTTCACAATCTGATTGCCATGGAAAGTTTTACTAATTAATGATAGCGGTAATGTTTTGGTGTTTTCTGTTGGACTTATGATCTCAAGTCAGCATGTTTTTCCTTTACCCTTTAATTTTTGCACCTTTTAACTCATGATCACTGATCATATATTTATATATGCCTTGGTGTCCTTTGGTGAATTAATGCCTTGGTGTTATTGTGCTTATGCAGGTACGAACCTTGTCAGAGACTTGTTCGTTTGGATGCAAGAACAAAGCTATTGAACTCTAAGTGGTATGAAGGGATGTTGTCTATAGGGTACGAGGGTTTCCGCAAGACAGGGAAGCGTTTGATAGGTAATAATTTATGTGGCCCAAGTTATGTCCAAGGGGCTGGCCGGTTAACAATGTGAATACAATTATATGATTCCTAAGCCATGTCCAAGGGGCAAGGATACATTTGAACTTTGTATATGTTGTTTTATGTGAAAGACTAGTAACTAATAGTCGATTCGACTATTGATAAATTTAGTATTGTGTGTTATGATATTTTATAATGCTTACTTTTCTATTAGCTAGAACAGGTTGTCCTACAATATAGTTGTAGGTGGAAAAAACATCGTATATGAGAAAAAAAATAATGATGTTTATAGATTAGTAGGAACTGTTGTTTTACAAAATAAAAACATCATTTTCTAATTGAAAAATGATTTGAAAATATACTAATAACATCGACTTCAAAATATTCAATATGATACATTATATTTATATAAATTAACATCATAAAATTATAAATGAATAAAGAATTCACACAAAATGAATAATATGTAACTGATGTGTATATGAACATAAAACATCTCTTATAAAAAATATAGCGATGTTAATGTCAATTTTTGTATTGCCCTACACTATTTCAAACGTCTAAAAATGCAAAATAACAATGGTTGAACATTTGGTTCATCAATCAAAACGTAAATATATCAATGTATTTAAGTCATTATCAAATATAAAATCGATGTCATAAATTATTATAGACATCGGTTAAAAACCGATGTGGTAAAGTTGGGATCTTTAACACCACCCACTAACCCGTCGAATTTTTTTTTGTTTAACATCGGTTTTTAACCGATGTCTATGAACAAAATTCTAGTAGTGATACTTTTTACACGTGTGTGTCTCTTGTAGAACCAAAGAATCCTACCGAAGCACTTCTAGAGCCAGATTGGATCATGGCAATGCAAAGTGAGCTCAATGAGTTTGAAAGAAACAAGGTATGGACGCTCACTCCAAGACCCAAGCATCAATCCGTCATTGGCACAAGATGGTCTTTCGAAATAAGTTGCATGAGGATGGAAATATTATTCACAATAAAGCTAGACTCGTAGCTCAAGGATATAATCGAGAAGAAGGTATTGACTACAAGGAGACATTCGCTCCCGTAGCAATGTTAGAGGCCATCCAAATATTACTTGCATTCCCATCATACATAGGTATTAAAAATTTTCAAATGGATGTTAAATGTGCTTCTCTAAATGGAATTTTAGAAGAGGAAGTGTATGTTTCACAACCTCCTGGTTTTGAAAATAAGGATTTCCCAATTCACGTTTATAAGTTGGACAAGGCACTTTATGGTCTCAAACAAGCCCCTAGGGCATGGTATGAGAGATTGTCCAAATATCTTCTTGAAAATGGTTTTAAACATGGTTTGATCGACAAAACGTTGTTTATCAAGACTCAAGGTCACGATTTGTTAGTTGGATGATATACTATTCGGTACTACTAATAACTCTTTTTACAAAGAATTTTCAGACATTATATTCAAGGAATTTGAAATGAGTCTTGTGGGAGAATTGACATTCTTCCTTGGACTACAAGTACATCAAGCACAGAAGGGAATTTTCCTAAATCAAGGCAAGTATAGTAGAGATCTGCTCAAGAAGTACAAGATTGACCAATCAAAGGTTGCTAAGACCCCTATGAGCTCAACACTTTCTCTAGATCAAGATAAGATATGGTAAGAGTGTGAACCAAAAAGAGTATCGAGGTATGATTGCTTCAATCCTCTATCTCACGGCAAGTAGACCCGACATTATGTTCAGTGTATGTGTGTGTGCACGGTTTCAGGCTGACCCAAAGGAATCACATCTTATTGCGGTTAAAAGAATTTTTCGTTTTTGGTATCCAAAACAAAGCAATTTTCACCTCATTGGCTATTTAAATGCAGATTTTGCAGGTTACAAAGTCGATAGAAAAAGAACTTCAGGGTATTGTCAACTGTTGGGGTCCTCTCTAATAAGTTGGCACTCAAAGAAACAAAATTCTATTGCACTTTCAGCTGTAGAAGCCGAATACATAGCTATTAGAGCTTGTTGTTCTCAAGTGTTATGGATAACTCAACAATTACGTGATCTTGGCTTTGATTTGAAAGGTATTCTTATTAAGTGCGATAATACAAGTGCAATATCGATGTATTACTAAAAATCATGTGCATCATTCAATAACCAAGCATATCGATGTAACTTGTAAGGTGTCATTTTGTTCGAGATCATGTGGAAAAAGGTGACGCATCCATATCCTTTATCTCAACTGATTTACAACTTGCTAATATTTTCACTAAACCCTTTCCTGAGGATAGATTTAACTTTATTCGTTTAGAATTGGGAATGCTTAATAAAGATGCACTGATATAGGGGGAGTAAATCTCTGCAGTACGTTTCAACGTCTTAAAACGCAATTCAATGACCTTGAGTGTCTATGCAGTACACTGATATCTTGGATCATATCATATGGCTATTATTCTCTTGAATATGAGTCATTCGATTTTTTTTAAACGTACCAGCTTCTAGTAAAAGATTTTATTGTTTAAAACTTGTTTTCTTAACGGGGTTTTTTTTGGCAAAAAGATTTGGAACAAGATATTATAACCAGATTTTAAATTCAAATCGTTAAAATTAGTTTGAATTTTAAAAGGAAAAATAAATTTTCCTCATTCCCGGTATTATCTCTCCTACTCCCTATATCTGTTGAAGAGTAATTATCCCCTCCCCCCCGCCCCCGAATCTATCCAAACCGATTCATCTCCTCTTTATTAACCCGTTAGTTGTCACATCTTCTCACACGACTCAACACAATCCCACTTTACTCTCTCTCACTGCTCCTTCTTCCTCTCCACTCCTCGAATCTTCAACCTTCCATTTTCATGGCACCAAAGACCTTCCATGACAATCCAGGCTCATCTGGAAAAGGAAAATGGATGAGATATTTTGGATAAAACACCTCAAGAAGCAATGTAAATTTTTGAAAGGTTGGCTAATGCATCGCAACAATATGGGAGACACCAAGGAGTTAGAGGAGTTCATAAGTTGGAAAGTTCTAAAGATGGTTACAAGGACAACATAGATAGGCTTGCGGGGAAAGTGAATAAGATGGTTATGTAAATGAATCAATCTCATCAGCCTAAAGATGGTGTTTGTGGAGATCCAACTCATCCAAATAATAATTGTCCCTTGATTCAAGAGGACATTGCTGATGTGAATGCTATGGATTATGGATCTCACCGCAACTTTGGTAATAGTTATAATTATGGATACAATGCGAACTATCAAAGTGGATTCAACGGTAGAAGCTAGCAGCAACAAGTGCCTTTTCAAAGAGGAAAATTAAAGAATCGTCTGAGAAACACTCAATAAGATGATAGAGATGAGACATTGCTGTTATTGCTGGATAAGATGGGTGTTCAAGAAAAGTTGTTGAATTAAATGGATAAGGAGATTGGAGAACTGAAATCGAAAGATTCGGGGAAGTTATCATCACAAGTGGTAGTGAATCCGAAAGAGAATGTGAGTGTCATGATCCATAGAGGAGGTAAACAAGTGAATGTGCCCACTAGAAATATTGAAGAGAGGCCTAGGGAAGAAATTGATGTGGGAGAAGAGGACAAAACAAAATTGGTGACACACTGCAAAGACGGCGCCCGCCGCCCCTCACCACGGTGCCCACCGCACCCTCAAGTGACGGAACCGATTTTCGACGTTGTTGTATCCTCGAAGAAATCTTCTAAGGAGTTGTCTTCTGAGGTTTCAAGACCTGCGCCACCCTTTCCTTATACCTTAAGACCTGATCATAAGTGGGAAGATGAACAAATTCTTTATGACACCTTTCCTCATTGTGAGGTAAATATTCCACTTTTCAATTTGATTAAAACTATACCTCGCTATGCGAAGTATTTGAAAGAACTATGCACTATGAAACACAAGCAAAAGATGCGAAGAAAAGAAAAGGTAAGTTTAAGTGAGAATGTTTCTGCTTTACATCAGAAAAGATTGCTTGAAAAGTACGGAGGTTCAGGTATGTTTACTATCCCATGTGCAATAGGTAATGCTAGCTTCACCAAAGCTATGTTAGACCTAGGTGCTTCAATCCATTTTATGTCTTATAACTTGTACATGTTTTTGGGTCTCAATGCATTGTCTAAAAATGGTGTTACTATACAACTCGTTGATCGTTCTAGTATTACACATAGAGGAGTTGTTGAGGATGTTTTGGTTAAGGTAAACGATTTGATATTTCCAGCCGATTTCTTCATTCTAGATATGGAACAAAGTACGCCTGAAACCCCAATTATATTAGGAAGGCCATTCTTGCGAACGGCTAAGAATAAGATTGATTATTTTGAAGGTTCACTAACTATGAAATTTGATGGTAGAAAGATTGAGTTTTCTATGTTTGAGCCTATTGTTTCTTCTACTAATGATTATGTAGATGTTCTTGACTCCAATGAAAGTGATCACATGAATGAATCAAATGGTTTGTGAGATGCTTCTGTTGAAACTGAATCTTTGAATATTTAGTCTTCTAACAAAGATGAAATTGGATTAGGGAAAGATGACATTGAAAAGAAAATTGAGAATTTGTTGAAGTCACAGGACAATGTGTCTAATTCAAATGATTTTGTTGTTATCCCCTATGAGAAATCGATTCCTAACAATGTTGAGGTTTTTGCAATTTCAGGGCAACCTCGGGGAGTAACTCATTTCAATAAGGAATTGATGGATGCAATTGATGGGTATGTTGGAGAAATTCCTAAAGTCCCCCCTCTTGTCTTGAAAAGGACAAGTGTGGAGGATCTTAATGGGATAACTTAATCAAGAAATGCATCACGCCGAGCCAAAGACGTGAAACAAAGGCGCTTCTCGGGAGGCAACCCAAGATAGTTTAGGTAATATCATTTCAATTTTGCATTTAGTTTTTCAATTTAATAAAGTAGGATCAATCGTGTCGCTAAATTTTGGAGTGATGGTAAGTTAGAACCTTTGTTGGAGTTGAGTTTTGCTTGATTTGAGTACGGAGTCACGTTCTGAGGACACGCCGCCCGCCGCCCCTGTGTTCTTGACGAGTCAGGATTTTCGGTAAAATTGGAAGGAAAGTAATTCTATCTTTTACTTTTGGTTAATTTCGTTTTAGGTTAGTTTCTTTATTTTATGTCGTATTAGGATTAGATTTATATTTTTTATTTTATTTTAGGTTTAGTTTATTTTTATCTATCTTTAGGTCAGATTTTTTTTCTATCTTAGGTTAATTTATTTATCTTCTATCTATTTTTATCTATCTTAGGATTAGATTATCTATATAGGGTTAGTTTCCATTTATCTTAGTTCTAGGATTTATCTTTTCTATTTTTCTATTTTCTCTTTACCTAGTTCTAATATTTTCTATTTTCTTTTTGATAGATATCCCTTTCCAACTCACCATATATTTTCATTTCTTATTTTGAATCAACCAAGCTTTCTCCAAATAAATCTACAAAACCCAAAAGCCTACTTGAATCCACTCTAAAATTCTAAAGCCTTGTATTTCAATTGATTCTTGCTATCAAAACACTTTCCACCATTACCCAACATCCACAAAAATCAATCTTTTCCCATACCATTCCCCTACCTATCACCTGAGAAACTGTTGAAACCAAGTTGACCATCAATGTTTCAAGCTTGAAGAGTGTGGATGTCGGTTATCCAATGTTTTCACTCTGATTCAAGGCTTGGTATACACGGCGCCCGCCGCCCCATCCATGACGCTCGCCGTCCCCGTAGAGAGTTCATTTTTTCCGGTGCTTTGTGGAGATCTTCTATGTTCACCTTGCTCTTTTCACAAACATGAGTGGATCTATTATGAAAGAGGTGTCGGCTTACTTCGATGATACTGATGTGCTATGCTGGAATGCGCTTGGAAAGCGTACCTACACGTCGACCATATTCTTTGACGAAACCACATTGAAGAGGTTGGGTTTGTTTGATTATGTAATCACCCTGATGGCACATGGAGGGTTGCCCGAATTTATTGGCAGAAGGGCTCCGACCTACCCTTTCCTGGTCAAGGAGTTCCTTACTACTTTGGATGTAATCTCGCCCAAGGATGTTCGATTTCGGTTAAGAAGAAAAGCTTGTAATTCCTCATATGCTGCAATTGGAGTTGCTTTTGGTATTTCGGAGAGGTGTTCTAGGAAGTGGCAGAATGCCATGAGTGTTCTTGATTCATTAGAGATTTGGAGGAGTTTGACAGGGATGCCTGAGACTTTCAAGAACTTCATACATAATGATATGATTACTCATCCCGCTCTTCATCTATGTCTGCGGATTTTGGGCTCTACTTTCTATTATTCTGAGAGCACCGCTATTGTCGATACTGGATTGATTGATTTTATGTATTGCCTGACTCATGAGTCTACTATAGTACCAGACTGGGTACTCTTCTTTTTTAGGATCTGTGAAAAAGCTCGTGACCAACGTAGTGAGAACCACCCTCTTGTCACTCTTTTTGGAGGCATGATCACACTTCTGGCAATATATTATGGTGTTGATGTTAGTTCACTGCAGCATGTGAGTCACTCTCATATGTGGGACATTGATGCTCTTGTGTCTGCACTGATGGTAGAGAAGCTGGAGTTGCCATATGCTATTGAGATATTTCGTTGGCTTTTGGGACCTCAGTGGTCTCATCATCAGTATCTGCCGACTATTTAACCCGTGGGGCCGAAATTGAGCATGTATGATCTAAGTTTGTGAGCATGTTTGATATTCAACAAAAAATTGTCCTAGTGAGATATTTTTGGCCTTATAAGGGATACATCTATATTTCTTTTCCTTTTCTTGTGTGATTTACTCTTCCTATGCATTTATCATTGAGTATTGCCATGATTATCTATTTTTCAAGACCAATTATATACATGTTCATTGCTTGATAAGTTCAAATGATAGAGGCAACATTTTAGCCACATATTATCCATGTCTACCTTATGTTATATCTTGCTTTGAAGCCAATTTGAGCCTTTAGCCTATTTTATTGATAGATCCACGAAATTATACTATTCCTAGCCTATGATAAGCCTTACCCTTATTTCGGGGGAATGGAGATTTTGAGTGGGTTATGGAATCTATTTTGGAGATTGAGGAGAATGAAGCTAAAGTATGATGTTATGGTTTATGGTTTTGAGAAGATGTAATGTTATCTGTTTAGTTATTCCCTCACTTTTATGCATTCGTTCTACATGTATTTCGGCTCAAGAAAGAAAAATAAGAAGCTTGGACCTAGGGAGGATAAAATTCACCTAGGGGTAAAAGTATGTTAAAAAATCCAAAAAAGAAAAAGAAAAAGGAAAAAAAGAGCCAAGTTTATTTTATTTTTGCATAATGACGAAAAATTGGATTTATGTTGGTTAGAAGTTAAATTGGTTGGTTGTTAGAGATTTCATGATATGTGATGTGATGATTTGATGATGAATATGAGTTTATTGAATGATTTTTGGAGTTTTTATGATGATATTGAGAGATGTTGGGTATTTGTGAGATTTAGTATTATTGAGTTAGTTTGTGTTATGTCGGCAGTTGTTGGAATTTTATTTTCCCATAATTTATAGCACCACATGACCAAATACGTACAATTCATTGCCCTTATGCTTCTTTACCAAGCCCCATTACAACCCCGTCGAATGGAATCTTCTATGAAGGTTTCCATTGTGCGAAAGTCCTCTTGATATCCTTATTTTTGCACCAACGTATCCGGTGGAGATTTTGTGATATAAATGTCAATATTTGAGTTGATGATTGTATATGAAATTAAGGTGAGTGTATGCTTAAAGCCTAAACACATGACAGTGAGAAATACACATTTTATCCTTGGTAAGGTTGGATTTTTTAGCATGCAAGTAGCTTGATCTCATATATACATGTTATGACGTTTATATGCCTTGATTATACTTGCACTATTGATGATGTTGCTTTCGATGAGTAAAGTTATGAAGGAATTTTCTGTGGGATGCGTAGATGATGTTTTTGTCTTATGGTTTCTTGAGGACAAGCATGAGTTAACACTAGGCCAAAAACACTGTTTTATCCCGGTTCCGTTTGGTCATATATCCTGGTTTTTAACCGTCTTATTTTGTTGCGGGATACAAAAATAGGGTTACAGAAACGGGAATAAAAAAGGGTATATATCACGGTTAATAACCGTGATAAAATGGTAGCGTACGCACTAGTTGGCTTTTACATCACGGTTATAACCGTGATATATACTCTCACATCTGTGATATATGGTCCAATTGCGCATGCGTTCAACAATTTATATATCACGGTTATTAATATAACTGGGATATAAAACTAATATTTTTTCAAAAAAAAAAGCGGTTCAAAGAACCAAACCGGTTCTTTAAACTGAGTAATACAAAAAATACGTATTTTTTTCACGATCACCAGCGGTTTGTCGCCTAGCTCTAATGCCCTTCTGTCTATTTGCACATAAATATCATTCTCATTCACATTTAACCACACATAATAAGCCAAATTTACACAAATCTTATGATTTCAAGAGTCAATTCAAACTCTATCTAACAAGGCTCGAAACACTTAAATTCTATACTAACAATAGGTTTAAAATAACAAAATGATGTCTAAATTACACTCACTTTCGACAAGGGATCATATTTGAAGATGTCATGTACGGTCATTGATCGATCGCTGTGTGTAATTTGTGGAAGGACCAAATTGACGTTGTCAAGAATCCCAACAACTCTGCAGCAGTATCTACATAACTACAAAACTGAACAAAAATTATATGTGTAAGATTGTAAAGTTATTATAACCACCATAAACCACCACACATAATGGAAAATGAAAGAAATACATCACATGGTTATAAAAATCAAAGTTAAAAGAGGGTCATACCATGGACTCACTCATATATGTACAAAAATGAACAAATAACAAAAATCAAATTGGATAATTCCCGTCCCCCATAATCCATTTTTACCAATTTAGGTTGAGAAAAGAAAAAAGTAATTCATCAACATCAAACTAAATTCACTGTCAATCAACTAAATCTAGTCGAATGTAGCCAAATTTAAGATGAATTTAGTAAAAGAGAACTACATTGAAAATAACCTAATCTGAAATAAGTTGAATGAAATACTTTACCTGGAACTCATTAAAAGGGATTAAGAAAGGGTTGTCATAGTCTAATACACTCACAAGGCTAGTGGATACATGTAGTCCGCCTATAATATGTGCATTTGAAAATTAACAGTACACAATTCAGTAACATAAGTCAGCCACTAAATAAACAATAAAAACACTGGAGAAACATAGTAAGTTAGCAAAATCAGTCACTGCAGAAACATAGTAAGTCATCAAAACTAGATCAATCTTAGAAAAATAGATTAATACTTAATCGGCCGCTAAAAAAAAAAAAGGCAAGAGGCAGAAAATTCCAATTTCAGCAACTACTCAACTAAAGGAAACAAAACCCTAGACTGAGTAACAAGAGGGATACTAATATTCAATATATTTCAATAATAATCAACAAACAGATAGAATCAAACTAAAATCCTAAATTCGAAGGCAAAAACACACAAGATAAAAAAATCGTATTTAAAACAAACCTGCATACATAAACTAATCGTTCCTTCCAGGAATCTTCTCAAAAGAGCATTCGACATCCAAGGATTGTGTAGTTATGTTCTTCCGTTTTACCTGTAAAAGTACCCTAGACACCAACAATAGACAAACAATGACCAAAACTTAAAGCTAGAATATGGATTTTCCTCTGAACATGCACATACAAATTCTTACAAGAGGGCACGCACCCATCTGTCTTGGACATCTCTACATGTACATGGCCAGCAATTTCTACTGCCAAACTTTTGTTTGATCTTTCAATGAACGAATTCCTGCAAAATCATATCAGGGGATGCACTGGTGGAATTTTACACTAAAACCTACAAGGGATAACTAAAATCATATAAGCTCTCAGGTAAACGATGCTTAAAGTACTCCAAGGAGGATTAATGGCCGAACTTCTGGGCTGAAGAAAAATGAGTAAAATTACCACCTGAAGAAGATTTAGTACAAATATTTATCGTTGTTCATAATTGTTAGTTATTTCAGTCGGTCTTTAGTATGTAGAACCCTTATAAAATAATGATATTTATGTTGGTGTAAGCTTAATAAATGGAGATATTACCCACTGTTGCTATGGAATAAAAGCTAGGATCAATCAATTTTAGACTAAATAAAAAGCAGAATAAATGGAGATATTAAACTAAATAAAAAGAGTTCTGTAATTTCATACCCAGAAACAAGTGAATAACCATAAAAAATAAAGAAAATGGTTCTAAAAGGCTTATGACATTACCAGCCAAGTGACACCAAACAGAAAATGCTGAAGAAAATTCAGTGAATATAAATAGTTTGTTAAAGGAGAAACCAACCACAACATGATGATGGAACTCACCAACAATGACAGTCTCTACTACACACTGAATTAGACCTGGTGACTGGCTGCAAGAACAGAAGATGCCATCATCCTCATGGTGTTTCTTCACCTTCTTGGTGAGATATATGTCTAGATTGTCAAAGGAAAATACGGCAGAAAGAGGAGAGCAGTCCAAAAAGTATAAATTAACCACATGGAGAAAGATACTGTTTTTACAATTAAATGTAAAAAGAACACCAGGTTGAGTAAAATGCTATAGAAAGGATGTAAAGGAATAGCTTAAAAGGTTGCATTATATTAAATTAAATTAGGCATGGCCCTGCTGGAAAATACATGAAAAAAGCTCAATGTCCCATTAGGTTATTAACCATCAGGAGGTATCATGCTAATATGCTATGCCCACTAACCCAGGTTGCGTCACAAGGTTTTCCAAAATCAAGTGAAACCTTAGACTCAAAATTCTTTACCAAAATCGAAAACCCTAGATCTGAACAAAGAAACCTAACCCAAGATCTGAAGCACCAATATATGGAAGAATCGAAACCCTAGATTGAAAATTCCTATTTGTTTTGACGCTGCTTCAATGCTTCAAATCGAACAGGGTTCGAATAAATAAAACTTTAGAAATTAACACAAACCGGAGATGTTCCCCTCGAATCAGTTAGACCCACAATCTCTTGAGGGTTTGAAAAATCGAACAATGGATGGACTTGAATCATTGAAGCTAGGCAACCCCTGAGCTTTAATGCGGTGGAACTCCGGCACTGAGAAGCAATAGACGATGGGTGTTCGAACGGTGTCGGGGTCGGGAGGAGAAGTGTTGGCCTCTATCTTTGATTTGGGGTCGAGAGTCGAGGAAACGGATCTGAGAGAGAGGAGGGTAAGAATGGCAGGGGAACAGTGGTTGTAGGGTTGAAGCGAGAAACTGGTTGTTGCAGGGATAAATAATTTGGGATAAATAAAAATATATTAAAATACCCCCTTTTTATATGACGGGTTTGCAACCGGGATATATTATGTATTACCAAACGTTGTCTTTCCTCTATAATATATCCCGGATAAGTTACAAACGCGAGATATAAAAGAGTAAGATGAGTTTTTAAGACAGAAAGCAACATAAACAAGATATATGAAATGCGATAAAATGGGATTTTTGGCCTAGTGTAAGTGTGGGGGGATTTGATAATGCATATTTCATATAGGCATTATAGGTATTTCTTATTGCATTTAGATAGTGGTTTTGCTTATGTTTGAGTCTAGTTTCGTATATTGCTTGTGAAGTATTCGAGTTCCGAATCTACGCCTTTTTAGTGTTTATTCTACAAAATTACATTCCAACCTTGAAGGGACTTTGGAAGAGCTTAAGAGAGATGTTTTAGAGTATATGGAGGTTGAGGAAGAAGCTAGAGAGGAGCAAGGAGACACGACATTGGAGATTATTGAAGTCAATCGAGGGAATCCTGTAACACGGTGCCCATCGTGGGTCGATTTCCAGGGATTCTGATTTTGGATCCGAAAACCATATCTCCTATTATGTTATTATTATTTCTATTAGGGTTTTGCCGACTCTTTGAGAGACTTTATATGGTTTATTCAGTTCATTCACTGTAAGAAGAAGTTGGTGGTGGCTATTGTGAGACTATGAACACCATTAGAGAGAGAGAGATAGAGAGAGAGAATCGGCCTATGAGTTGCTAAACTCATAGTTTCGCCTGTGATTCAAAGACATGGTTGTTTGGATTGCGAGGATTTGATTATATTTAGTTATTCATATTCATAGTTATCATTTTGTGCTTATTGATTATATTTGTGTTCCTTTCTATGATTTATCACCATGTTAGGAATTGCATTTTAACTATGAATTTGTTATGGTGTTCTTGATAGCAAACAAAGTATTGAAGTAGTGATATTTCTTTGTATTTGTAGTGGATTATTTCAATTGATTTATGTTGTGGATGTGTCGATTAGGTCTGGTTAGGGTTGTTCCGGTTTGTCATAATTGCATTGAATCAATGTGACAATTGGTCTAATTACTTGAGTCATTAATGTTATTCTTTAGTGATATTAAATAAGGTGATTGTATCACTGCGGATATCTCAACTTTAGTCAAGTAGACATGTGTTTATGAATAATTGATAGATCAATCACAAGAGCATGAATTCCAACCATTGTCGCAGAATTACAAGTGAAATATTCTTTCTACTTTGTTATCAATCTACTTTGCAATCATAAAGTTGGTTACTTTTACATCTCGGTTATTTGCGACAAATCATTGTTTTGTCATGAGAGTCCTTGTTAAGAGTTATTGAATAGGAAATTGCTTCTCCTTGTGGGTTCGACTCCGGACTTAATTGTTATACTAGTAGCTGGTTGGTTCATCATGTGATTGATTGACTAATCTATTGGTTTTGTGTCTGAGTTTGGATTATATTACTATTTGGAAAAGTGCAAAAGTGCCAACGACGTTTGTCCCGCACCAAGGCTTGTAAGCACCACAAGCCCACTTTTTCAGAAATTTCTTTGCGTTAGAGTCAGGAAAAGCAAATTATTGAGTTTCTGCAGGGAGCGGCGGACGCCAGTTAAAGGTGATTCCAAATTCGAGTACTTTTCTTCTTTCTCCTCCACATCTATGGCTTCTTTAGGCTCTTTCTCCATGCTTTTTGTGGGTACCTTGACTTCTTTTCCTTCTCCAAGGATCATGACACTTACATTCTCTTTCGGATTGACTACCACTTGTGAGGGTAGCTTGCCCGAATCCTTAGCTTTAAGTTCTTCAATCTCTTGAGCCATTTGACTCAATAGCTTCTCTTGGACACTCATGTTATCCAACAACAATCTCAAAGTTTCTTCTTTATAATCACGTGGAGAGTTTCTTTGACGATTCTCAAATTGGCTTCTTCCTTGATAAGGTGCTTGTTATTGCTGCTGGTTCATCATGCCATTGAAACCACTTTGATAATTGGAATTATAATTTGAACTGTAGAAATTGTTGTCAAAGTTTCGACGAGGTTCATAATCCATTGCATGAACATCGGCAACTCCTTCTTGAATCAGTGGGCATCTATCATTAGGATGATTTGGATATCCGCAGACTCCACATGTTTTAGGTTGTTGTGTCTGATTCATCTGTAGAGCCATGTTCTTGACTATTTCAGCGAGCTTATCAAGATTATTGACAGGCCTAAAGTCGTTATGCCAAATCAAAGTAAATTTCTAAGATGCAAACTATAACAAGTATAGTAGGTAAGTTAGGGTCGAACCCACAGGGAAACAGAATCAATTGTAAGAGCAAGTATTATTACCCAAAAGTAACTGATTAAAGGGGGAGTTTTGTGTGTGAGTAATAGTGACAGAGCAAGTTGCAAGTAAAGGTTGCGAATATATGACGGAAAGGTATCACACCACGTAATTATCCGCACAACAATTGAGATGGTTCATCATCGCATTCTATGAATCTCAAGTTCTAATGTCCAGTAATTGTTCTCAATTCAGATCGTGTAATAGGTTTTAGTCCTACCAGTCCTAAAAGCACTTATCACCAAATTACAAGGGAAAACCTTCACCAAATAATAAAGCAATAGCATTCAAACATGAATTATAATGAGATACAAGCGATTCTAACAACCCGTTAAAATAGCCTGTAATCGAATCTCCCTCACAATCCACCACAAACAACCCGCGTATGGAGATTGTGTTTGCTACAATGAATCTACAACCCCAAACCTGGAATTGGAAACCCTAGCAATATGACTAGTATCGATAAACCTAGGTGATCAATCCAGATAAATCAATAATAAGCAATCAAGCAATAAACTCAGGAGATCGAAACAATTAACAAAGGACGAACATGAGTAGAATACTCACAACCAAATCAATTGAAGGCTTCAAAGAACCAAGTGTAACAAAGGAGAGTTAGTTCTCCATAGGGTTTGTGAGATGATCAAAAGGGAAAATACGTCTCTCTGGAAAATAACCTAATTAATTCTCTACTGCCTTCTCGGCCTATATAACCTAATAAAATCGGGTTTAACATCCCGTACAATTATAATAATAAAATATTAAAACTAATAAGATAAACAGAATCGGATAAGAATCCGTCTTCAGGACTGACGCGGGCGCGCCAAGTGCAGCGCGGGCGCGCCAAGTGCAGCGCGGGCGCGCCAGCTTCATCTTGCTTCTTCTGTCTGTTCAGCAGCGCGGCCACTTCCTCCTAGCAGAGTGGTCGCGTCGGGTAGCAGCGCGGGCGCGCCAGGTGCAGCGCGGCCGCGTCAAGTTGCAGCGCGGGCACGTCATTGGTTTTTCCCGAAAATTCCGTCTCGAATTAGCTTTCGGCGTCAACATGAAAGTTGTAGCTCTCTGAAAGAGCTTTCCAACGCATGGTCATAATAGTCGATCGGACAACCGAGGCCTCCAGAAAGTGCAAAACAAGTTCAGCATGTCTGGCGACAATTTCTGCAGACTTGTTCTTCGTTTAGGTTCGCTTCTTCTTCTCAGGACCTCTTGAGATCTTCATGTAAGCTTCTTCGATCAACTAGACATTCTCATCAAATGCGATATCAACTCATGTCTTCTCCGCGGATCTACCATTACCTGAAATAATCAATAAAAGCGTGTAGATTCCGACTCCGACAACATAGAGAACTAATATGCAAATCATGCTTAATCCATCCATGAAATGCATCTTAACTAAGCTAAATGCAACCTATTATGCCTACCTAAATGCATGATATCAATCTCCCCCACACTTAACCTTTGCTTGTCCTCAAGCAATGATAGAATGAACATGAATCAACGCATCCCACAGGAAATCCCTTCAAGTTTCAACCTCATCAAAAAGCAACATTATAGCAGGTGAAAACATAAACCAAGCAAACAAACGTCATAGCATGTATTCCAGTGATCAAAGCTCAAAAGTAGACGTCATCCAACCTCACCAGAAATATGTGTTTCACTCATGTGTTTAGGCTTTTAAGTACAACTCTCAACTCAAACCATTCATGCACTAAGCTCATAGACATTGACCACCATATCACCAATTCTCTACCGAAATGTCATTACTTCCGGGACACAATAAAGAAAATAAAATGCAACACTTTTTTTTTTCTTCTTTTTCTTTGGTTTTCTTTTCTCTTTTTTTTTTTCTTTTTCTTGTCTTGGTGCTTCCTTACGCGAAGCGCAAACATGGGTGTCATGAATGGCCCCGGTCTATCAACACCTCAACTACTAATATGAAGTCCACTTGAACACCTTTTGACGCAAGTTGCAAACATGGGTGTCATGAATGAACCTGGTTACTCAATGGTCAAGCTTCTTTCCTAGTGGATAGTTTTCAACACCTTTTTGCGCGAATCATACCCATGGGTGTCATGCATAGATCTGGTTACTAAGTGCATTAACCATTGCCACCTTATTCACTAAATATTCATAAAATTAAATAAAAAGACTCAAAATATAAACATAAACTCCGCAAGCAACAAACATGTGCATCGGTCTTTAAAAATAGATACTGCAGTCAATACCAAGAGGTAGCAACACTAGGCGAGTAATTCACACAATTGAGCAAAAGAATTCAAATAAGGCCAAACATTCTCACATAGTCATGTTTTTAGGACTTCAATCATACTTTAGCTCAATCATACATGCTCAATTACATTCGCTAGCTCATGTTCCACAAAAATCAAATACAGATAATAATCAAAACATCCAGAACTCCATGGGATTTTTATGAATCATGCTTGAAATTTAAAATAGAGGACAAACTAAGCAAGATGGGTATTTGAATAACACATATGTATGAAATGCATGCTCTATTTTTGGATTTTTTGATTTTTTTGATTTTTTTTTTAAATACGAAAATAAACAAAAATGAATAAAAATGATTAGAGAAATTAAACATGATGCATAAATTTAAATATGATCTCCTATATGCATCTATATATAGAATTCCTCTCCCCCACACTTAAAGTTTTCATTGTCCTCAATGAAACAATAAAGACAACAAAAGTAAACCAAATACAATCAGGGTGAAGGAAAAGAAAAAGGGAAAAGAAAGAAAAACTTACCTCGGGTTGCCTCCCGAGAAGCGCCTTTGTTTCAAGTCTTTGGCTAGACATTTTAGTTGTCCATTTAAGACTCATTCAGACATCGTCAGTGCCCTAAGCAGCAAATCAAACTCTTGTGCACACCATCTAGGTAAGCGGGCACTACATACGAATAAGTTGAAGTCAAAGTACGTCATCAACTCCTCATAAGCCCGAGCATGACTCCCCGCCGCGGGTATGTAGAACCACCAATTCAGTTCCATTGGCGGTATGTCAAAATAATGAGCCCAAGGATCAACATAATCACCAAACTTCTCACCATTGCAAAAGATATCAATTCTTTGCTCAGGAGCCACAGAAATTAGCTTCGGACTTGGTTCCTTGATAGGCGAGCTCGAGACAATCTCATCGAATGAAGGAGACAATAAATCACATGGGATCTCATGCGTCGACTCATGACACTCCATGTCAGGAAGTAGTGTACTCTCCTCTTCATCGCTGAAGAAACTGTCATCGTCTGCGAACATATCCTCCTCCGCCAAAACATTATCATGCTCATAGCTCAAGGGTATGGGAGGTAGCGGAGGAGACTCAGATGAACTCAATGAGGGAGGAATAGGAAGCACGCAATAACCTTCATCTTCATGACTTTCTGAGCTTCCCTTAGGTGTGACAAACAGGTCCTTGCCACTCCCTAGGGTGTTCGTGGTGAGGCTCTCTATCAGGTTAACCACCGGTTGAGACGGTAGTTCACCTGCTTCACAAGTTGGTATCTCATTCCCCACTTGGACCATTTGGTGCACTCGTTCACCCAATTCCGCGATCTGCTGACACAATTGCTCATTCCCCTCATAAGAGGACATGGATAGATCATCCGAAGGTGCGTAAAAGTAATCCATCGGTTGAGGTTCTTGGGCAAATGACACTTCCTGCAAGGCCTGGTGACCCATGTAGCAGATAAGATCCCAAATTCCCATCAAACCTAACCTTGCTAGACTTCCTCCGCTCATATATATAGCACGTGCCTTTGTCTCAGCAGGCATTCCCTCTACAATGCAGACAACCATATCTCGCAAACTATCATGGAAACCCCGCACATTGCGGATGTCCACACACCTCTGCAACCTATCGAGATATAGGTGAAAATCTTCACCTTCGAACTGCGATAATCTCAACATGTTAAACTGTTAGTAGCATATGTGTTGTGAACCGTAAGATAGGTTCACAACAAAAGTTAGTAGCTAAATTAACACACAAGACAAACACACAGGTAATAAGACAAACAAGAACAAAGATAAACCGTTTCCCCGGCAACGGCGCCAAATTTGACAGGCCTAAAGTCGTTATGCCAAATCAAAGTAAATTCCTAAGATGCAAACTATAACAAGTATAGTAGGTAAGTTAGGGTCGAACCCACAGGGAAACAGAATCAATTGTAAGAGCAAGTATTATTACCCAAAAGTAACTGATTAAAGGGGGAGTTTTGTGTGTGAGTAATAGTGACAGAGCAAGTTGCAAGTAAAGGTTGCGAATATATGACGGAAAGGTATCACACCACGTAATTATCCGCACAACAATTGAGATGGTTCATCATCGCATTCTATGAATCTCAAGTTCTAATGTCCAGTAATTATTCTCAATTCAGATCGTGTAATAGCTTTTAGTCCTACCAGTCCTAAAAGTACTTATCACCAAATTACAAGGGAAAACCTTCACCAAATAATAAAGCAATAGCATTCAAACATGAATTATAATGAGATACAAGCGATTCTAACAACCCGTTAAAATAGCCTGTAATCGAATCTCCCTCACAATCCACCACAAACAACCCGCGTATGGAGATTGTGTTTGCTACAATGAATCTACAACCCCAAACCTGGAATTGGAAACCCTAGCAATATGACTAGTATCGATAAACCTAGGTGATCAATCCAGATAAATCAATAATAAGCAATCAAGCAATAAACTCAGGAGATCGAAACAATTAACAAAGGACGAACATGAGTAGAATACTCACAACCAAATCAATTGAAGGCTTCAAATAACCAAGTGTAACAAAGGAGAGTTAGTTCTCCATAGGGTTTGTGAGATGATCAAAAGGGAAAATACGTCTCTCTGGAAAATAACCTAATTAATTCTCTACTGCCTTCTCGGCCTATATAACCTAATAAAATCGGGTTTAACATCCCGTACAATTATAATAATAAAATATTAAAACTAATAAGATAAACAGAATCGGATAAGAATCCGTCTTCAGGACTGACGCGGGCGCGCCAGCTTCATCTTGCTTCTTCTGTCTGTTCAGCAGCGCGGCCACTTCCTCCTAGCAGAGTGGTCGCGTCGGGTAGCAGCGCGGGCGCGCCAGGTGCAGCGCGGCCGCGTCAAGTTGCAGCGCGGGCACGTCATTGGTTTTTCCCGAAAATTCCGTCTCGAATTAGCTTTCGGCGTCAACATGAAAGTTGTAGCTCTCTGAAAGAGCTTTCCAACGCATGGTCATAATAGTCGATCGGACAACCGAGGCCTCCAGAAAGTGCAAAACAAGTTCAGCATGTCTGGCGACAATTTCTGCAGACTTGTTCTTCGTTTAGGTTCGCTTCTTCTTCTCAGGACCTCTTGAGATCTTCATGTAAGCTTCTTCGATCAACTAGACATTCTCATCAAATGCGTTATCAACTCATGTCTTCTCCTCGGATCTACCATTACCTGAAATAATCAATAAAAGCGTGTAGATTCCGACTCCGACAACATAGAGAACTAATATGCAAATCATGCTTAATCCATCCATGAAATGCATCTTAACTAAGCTAAATGCAACCTATTATGCCTACCTAAATGCATGCTATCAATTATCTATATGACTGTCTCTAGAGCGGTCCAACCTGTGAAGTTCTTTGACACCTTGTTGTTTCCCATATTTTTATGAAGCATTGATTAAGTCCTCAAATATTTGCATCGCTTCCTCGGGTGTCTTGTCTAAGACATCTCCTCCACTTGATGTATTGATAACACTGCGCTCACGATCAAGCAAGCCTTCATGGAGACAGAGGACTAGATCATCCTCTAGTATACCATGATGCGGGCAACTTCCTTTAATCTTCTCTAATCTCTTAACATACTCATACATGATCATTGTAGATGATTGCTCTATACTAAACAATTCTTTCTTGAGTTTGCTGAGGCGAGTGGCAGGAAAGTACTTCAGAAGGAAAGCTTTCTTCAACCCAGCCCAAGTTGTAATGCTTTCTGCAGGGAGGTAATATAACTAATCGCTTGCTACATCCTTTAAAGTAAAAGGAAACACTCTAAGAATCAATTGATCATCCGTAAGGGCTTGAGGTCATAATCTGTCGCAAACCCTAGCAAACTCTATGAGATCGGTGTTTGTTTGGTTCCTCTCCAACCTTTCCATGAAAACTATGCAAAATATTTGTCTAATTATACTTGTATTCAAATATTGACCCCTCGGGGAGAGAAGGAAGCCTGATCGCAAGTGGTTGCAAATTCAGATTGGGCTTCTTTAAGCTTCTCAGGGTCCTTCTTGGCGGTGCTTCAATTTCTCCATTGCCTTCTTTATTGGGATTATTATCATTCATTTCCTCTTCTTGCTTAAAATCAAGTCTTCTTCTTAACCTGGATAAAGGTCTATCAATCTTTGGATCAAAAGACAAAGGTGATGAATTAATAGCATGGGTCTGGATCATACAGAGCAGGTCAGACCGAAGAAAATCAACAAAAGAACACGAATACTAGACTTCCCCGACAACGGTGCCAAGATTTGGTGATGTGACGGGAGTGATGGGTCATTGATCATGGTCTGAAATGCAATATATCCTTAACTAGCGCTAAATAAAAAATTAGTATAGCATACAAATTGGGATCGAACCCACAGAGAAGACGGAGTCGTTGTTCCTATGGTGGTTCAAAGCAAATAATAACAAAGTTGAGATGAATAAAGCAAACAAATAAATAAAAGTAGTAATAGTTGTAGAGAAATAATAATATGAGAAATCACTTCACTTGCAATTATTGACAATGTTTGGGGTTCATGGTCCTTGGAATGATTTCATTGTCTCAAATCAACTCAAAGCAATTGATATCAATGGTTATTCCGACTTTGGTTTAAATAGATCAATATCCCTCACAGGCTTACTAATCTCTTACAATTTATGCACTACAACATAGAATAACACAAATTCTCAAAGTACTTGGCTAATTAGTAATACCAAATCTCAGTGCAATTAGAATGTCAAAAGAGTGCAAATTTCTTAACCCTTTTAATCTCACGGTAGAGCTTGGCTGCCCTGGATTATCTCTCTGACAAAGAGATTCATTTTTGTATGTGAGGAAAGGAGTTCTTAGTGACTAAGGATGTGATAGCTTAAGCTTTTGGAGTCATCAGAAAGCGTTCTGATTCTTGGATCAATGCAACGGTGGATCCACTTGCACATGAGACTTAGGTTGTAGCTACTAGATGGTTGTGTGGGAAAGGAGGATATTACTTTGATTATATGCTCACTCATCATGAGCCGAAATTGTGTTACCTGGTGCTTAGTCTTGCATTCTTTAGGTTGGTTGATCCGACTATAGTATCTCTAAGAGGTTGGTCCTGAACTTATTGTTTGACTCCTGAATCCAAGAGAACTCCAAACTGGTTTCAATTGTTCTTAGGGAGTTGCACTGAAATCATCGGTACAACATATGAGCGTGTTGATCGACTATTTCTTTTGGAGAATTGATATCATTGATTGATCATCGTCTCGGTGTTAGTTTGGATGGTGTGCAACCTTTGCATGCTGATATTGTTTATGATATTGGTACTTTGACTTGTTCTCGTATAATTGAGAAGTTCGGGTATCCTCGTTCAAATGAACATTTCAGGTGGATTGTGGAGAACATAGAGAGCACCATTTGTACCTTCCCCTAGAGTTATCGTTCTGTTTCAAGCTTGCTGACTTCAAGCTCAGTCATGATAGTCTTCTTATGCCCCATGAGATTCCTTCAAATAGGGAAGATTTCAAATCAAAAGGCTCAGCAGAAGAAGATAACCAAATTGAAGATAAAAAAGAAGAAGATCCTGAGGATGCTGCAAAACCTGACCCTGTCTATATTGCTTTGGATGAATTTGAGCGTCACCTGGCAGAGCTGGAAAAGAAGCAAAAAGATGATCTCCTAAATACCTATAATTGAATTACTTAAACACGGACTCTCTGGGCGCGTATACTTGCTGATTTTTGCCATTAGTCTGGATTCTACCCTCCGTCTGCCCAGTGATTGGTTAGTTATCACTTCCTTCACCCTGAGTTTATTTCACTATTCTTTTTATCTATGCATTGAGGACAATGCAACATTTAAGTGTGTATGTGTGTGGGAGGGGGGGGGGGGGGGTTATGTTTTCATGCATCATGTTTATGTTTATTGTTGTTATTAGAGTCAAAAATGAAAAAAAAATTAATAAAGGACAAAAATCCAAAAATATCATGCATTGCATACCGGCGCGAATATCTTCACCGCTAACTTTTACTATTTCCACTGCTAATCACCGCATAGGTTGGCGGTGGCCTTAATCACCTTTTTCCAGGGCCACCGCATAATACGACGGTGGGGTCGTTGACCGTACACGAGTCCACCGTCATGTATAGTGGTGGGGTTGAGCATAACGGGGTATGTTATGCTCAAACCCACCGTTGTACGTGATGGCGGAACCCACTGCTTATACATGCGGTGGGTTTTGAATTATCAAAAACGGAATATCAATATTATCCAAAACCCACTGCAGACCCAAGCGGTGAGTTTTGAATTATCGAAAACGAAATATCACCGTTATCCAAAACACACTGCATGCTCATACAATGTTTTTTTTACCGTTATGGCGATGGTTCGAACCCACTGTATGGGTATGCGGTGGGTTCTAGGGCCCTTAAATAGGCGTGCGGGCCCCATTTCTTCGCAAACTTTCCGACTCTCCTTCGCTTCCAATCCCTCCCTCGTCTTTAGATCCTCTCCTTTTTTCCGTCGCTTCTCTCATCGACTCTCCTCCCCCTTCCAATCCCTCGCCTTTTGAACCTTCTCACCCATTTTCCCTCGTTTCTCTCCTTCTTTTCCCGATTTTTTTACTATACTCCTACTTTCTTCGTGAGTTTTACAATGGTGAGAAAGAGTAGCCGTGACGGAGATTAGGCTTGTGGTGTTGGCCGTGGTCAGAGAGATCATTTGTAGGTAAAAATTAAATTTTATTAAATTCCAATCAAGTTATTTGTATTTATAAGGAGCTAGCGTTAATATATTATTGTTATATGAATTGTAGCCGGCCCCGATGATTCAGAGACGTGGTAGTGGTCATATGAGGACATACATGAAGGCAATATCCAGCACACCATAGGTATGTTGAAATCAATTAGATAGGGTTATTTTTTTCATATGAAATGAAGTTATTAGTATGGAATCAATATTTAGTTGTAGGGAAATTGAATAGAATTTGAAATTGAATACGATATAGAAGTGTGTTCGGCAATTAGAGAGTAACATCCATAATCGATAAGATTTAGAAAAAAAATTATGGTATACAACCCATATTGTCGCGGAGATTAGCACATATGGTGGTTTTGCAATCCGTTCGGAGGGCCGCCGAAAGGGAGAGACAAGCATTGCATGAGTCATGTGCAGATATTGAGTCTATTCCTTTACATTTGCAGGATGTAGATGATCATATGGATAGGGATAGTCAGACAATAGGTGTAGATAGTGGGGTTGGGTCATCTAGTCAGTTAGTTGTCGACCCAGGCGTTGGAGTTGTCGAACCCAGTGACATACGTGCACAGACGTCGCAGCCGTCTACGGAGGCATACTAGAGTTTGGCGCAGATAGAGATGTAGATGATGACGGAGCACAATTATGATGCAATGGTGCAGTTGGCGTATGAGTCTTCTCGAGAGGAGACTGAGCAGATGTTGCAGGAGTTGATAGGAGCGTATGGATGATCAGCCGCAGACTCAGCCCCATGGGTTTGAAGCATACTTTGGGACTGGGTTTGAGAGCGTGCAGTTGAACTCGTACGACGACACGGCGTCGCTTGTCGGAGATGCTGGTGTTAGGGCCAACCATGCTATGGAGGGAGCTGAGGGGACTAGTCATGCATCCATGAGAGATCTCGAGGCCTGGGTCGGAGGCATTGATTTTTCGAGGTGGACACCACCAGCTCCTCTTGACATCCGGGGGAGTCAGCCGGCGGTTGATTCGGCGCAGCATGCTGATGTACGGGGATATGTGGTAGGAGGTGATGCGCGAATGCCTGACTTTTACGATCCTATGGTAGAGCCTGGCGGTGCCCATCATTAGGAGATGGGAGGAGACTAGACAACACCTGCTCCAGTGCATGGTGTGGAGAGGAGGCGGCGCCAGCAGGACGAGGCTAGTAGTTCAGGGCATGTTGGGGGGGATGATCAGGCGAGCATCTTTGGGGTAGGACGAGGCTATTAGTTTGGCCATCCACAATCTTCTCCTCCTATGGCAAACGATGATGCTAATCGAGCCACTTCAAGGTCGGACGAAGCACAGCGCGACACTCCATCGGTGGAAGAAGCACAACCACCCACTCCAATGGCCGACGACTCTCCACACGCTCCTCTGTCGGTACGTACTTTATCTTTCCCGTATACATGTAGTTATATTCTCGTACTAGTAAGGATGTCATCACATAGGTTTAGAATCAGCCTGAGTGGAAACAGTAATATAGGTGCCGTAATATAGGTAGTGTAACGTAGTCCGACCTGCAATGATACCGTAATATAGGTAGGGTAACGTAGGTAATGTACCGTAATCTAAATACCTGTATGACATTACCACAACAACCATTAGATGAGCAGGCTAATCCGATGTCGGACGACTGTGACGATGTGGAACCCCATATCCGGGTGTTCCATGATTACACGGCCGATTTTGCCACATCGTAAACGTGGACAAATCGCGAGGACTTGTTACAACATTGTCGTGGCATCGCCTTATCTCTAAATACGGTTCTTACAATCAAGCGAACTTGGGGGAGCACTTCTGCAAGGTGTGGTAGTGTTTTTCTCGCATGTGAGAAGTACAACGAATATACTCCCCGCAAGAGGCCGAGAGTTGTCGAAGACGTGGCTAACGGGAACACTCGCAGAGCCATTTCGAAGATAGAGGGGTGTTCGTTTCCGTTGTCGGGCGTGGAGTTCAAACGGGGCGAATGGGGGTTGGATGTTGTTAAGGACAGAGATGACCTAGACGCTACATTGGCCCTTACCGTGGCATTCGCAGTTCGTTGGATGGTCACCCATACGTCGGTCAAATGGATAGAGATGACCTAGACGCTACATTGGCCCTTACCGTGGCTGGTACCCCATCGAAGTCGATTTTAGCGATCTTGAACGAGACAACTGAGAAACGGAATAAGTTGAACTTGACATCGCGGCGACAAGTTTACAATTCTAGGGCAAATTTAAAGCTGAAGCGAGAGGAAACCGAACAGTCATGCAGGAAACACTTCACGTATTGCGAGATAGGGGTTACTTCTACTCTACAAGGAGAGCCCCTGATGATCCAAATAGGCTTCAAGATATGTTCATCACGCATCCAAGCGCTTGCCATTTTATGGCCATCTTTTCATATATCGTCCTCATCAACAGTACATACCAGACGAATGCGTATGTTTCTATCTCAACCATTTACCCCTACCGACAAGGGTTTGAAAACTAAAATATGTCATGGTGCAGGTACGGGATACCTTTGTGTGAGTTCATTGGATTCACTTGCACGAAAAAGAACTTCGTCATTGGATTCTGCTTCATGTCACACGAGAACACAAAGACGTATAGTTGGGCGTTGCAACAACTCATTTACCTCATGCGAGGTAATCTCCCTAATGTTGTTGTCACAAATCGAGAGTTAGGGCTCATCGCCGCACTACAAGACGTTCTTCCCAGTGTTAGTAATATGTTGTGCAAAGTGTATGTCCTCCGTAGATGCGAAGAAACTGCTGCCTTCTCTTTGTTTCAATCCATATATTTGTCTTGGTTTATTTGTGTTGTCTTTCCTCATTTGTGTTCCTAGTCCTTTGTTAGTGTCATAATTGACAAACACATATTGCATTGAAGTACTTGTTTCTCTATGGGTTCTACCCCTTACTAATCCTCTATACTAGGTTGCTACTTTAGTTTATTTGTTTGGATTATTTCTTTGGCGAGGTGAAATCAAACGACGTTTTCCTTCCGTCAGTTGTGGAATCTATTTTATAGATTGAGGAGAATGAAGCTGAAGTGTGATTTTATAATTTATGGTTTTGAGAAGATTTAATGTTATGTGCTTATTTAGTCCCTCAGTGTTATGCATTTGATTTCCATGTATTTTGGCCTCACCAGGAATATGTGTTTCACTCATGCTCTCATTTGTTTAGGCTTTTAAGTTCAACTCTCAACTCAATCCAATATGCAACTAAGCTCATAGAAATTGACAACAATATCACCAAATCTCCACCGAAATGTCATTACTTGCGAAAAAACAATAAAAATAAGCAATTTCGCTCTAGATCTCTCTATCTTTTTTTCTTTCCGTTTTTTAGTTTTTCCTCTTTTTTTCGATTGTTTTTTCTTTCTTTTTTTCATTTTCTTTTTTCTTGCTCTCTTTCAGCCTTGGTGTGTTCCTTACACGAATCGAAAACATGAGTGTCATGAATGGCCTCGGTCTATCAACACCTAAACTTACTTGAATAAAATCTCCACTTGAGCATCTTTTGACGCGAGTTGCAAACATGGATGTCATGAATGAACCCGGTTACTCAATGATCTAGCTTTCTTCCTTAGTGGATAGCTTTCGACACCATTTTGCGCGAATCATACCCGTGGGTGTCATGCGTAGATCCGGTTACTAAGTGTCTCAACCATCGCCACCTTATTTCACTCAAAACATGCAACCAAAGCCAAATATAAACATAAAAGCATAAAATTCCGCAAGAAACAAACATGTGAATCGGTTTTGACAGTAGATAATGACGTCAATATCAAGAGGTAGAAACATAAGGAGAGTAAATCACACATAAAAGCAAGAGGAATTATATGATTCCAATAAGGCTAAAAAACAATCTCACAAGGGTCATATTGTGTAGGATTTCAATCATACTCAAGCTTAATCATACATGCTCAATTACATCACCAAATCATGCTTCATATGAAAAACCAAATTTTATAGGACAAGGCTAAACAATCAAAACATGCTATGGAATATATATGATCATGCCAAAATATATAGTAGAGGACAAACATTGCAAGATGAGTAGTTGACTAACACAGGTTTATCTTAATGCATGATATTTTTGGGTTTCTTTTGACATTTTCCTATTTTTTTCATTCTTGACATTTTCTAAAACAAATAACATAAAATAAAAAGACTAAAAATCAAAACACGAAACAAAAAATTCAAACATGGACTGACCTAACCTAACTAACTCATTCACTTCACTTTCCCCCCACACTTGAACTTTTCATAATCCTTAAATAAAAATCAAATAAAGACAACAAAATTTAAAATAAAAGCACAAGTGAGAGAAAAGGGAACCTAATTGATCATGGTAATGGTTGCTGATATAATCGTTAACAAACATTGGAGCACTTGGGCGGCGGCGGGCGCCGGTCTTGGGACGGTGGGCGCCGTGTATGCAGAACCATGAATCCGAGTTGCAACGTCAATGTTCCGACGTCCAAACTCCTTCCAAATTGCTCTTTGAAGATCATGACTTGGTTTCAAAGTCTTTCTTTTGGTGATAGTATGAAAAGAATCGAATTTGATAAATGAAGGGTATTGATGGATGTGGATGATGGATGAGACAAAGAAAGGCTTTTGATGGAAACACAAGCTTTAGGTTTTGGAATTTAGATTCAAGTGGAGAAATTAGGGTTCTTTCATTTTCTTGGACACAAAGGCTTGAATGATCAAATTTGGGAATTGGGATATATGGTTAATTGGAAAGGGAAATGATCATCTATCAAAAAGAAAAAGAAATATTAGAAATAGATAGAAATAATAAAATAAAATAAAATAAAAAGATAAAATCTAGTCCTAAGATAAAAGGAAAATGATCATAAGATAAAAAGAAATCTAACCTAAAAATGGATATAAAAATTAATCTAATCCTAAATAAAATATAAAGAAATAAATCTAATCCTAAAGATAGATAGAATAAAATCTACTCCTAAAATGGAAAATAGAAAACATCTAATCCTAAATAAGATAGAAAATCTAAAATAACCTAAAAATTGAAAATCATAAAAGGATAGAAAATACTCCATTCCAATGTTACCAAAGATCCAGACGCGTGCCATTGTCAACCACGACGGGCGCCGTGTCTACAGAACGCCAACTCTGTTATTTAATCAAGCAAATTTCATGGTTAGCTCAAGAATCCTCCAAAAACACACATCTCTATGGAACTTTATCATTTTATTGAATTTGAAAGACTAGATACCTAACTAGGAATTGAAAAACTTGCAAACTAGAAAACAAATTATGGGTTGCCTCCCAAGAATCATCCTTGGTTAACGTCATAAACTCGACGGTTTATTATGTCCTTACCTTAAGACTCATTCAGACACTGTTAACGCCCTTAAAAGCAAATCAAATTCTTGTGCCCAACCAAAATTTGAATGAACACTAAACATTAAAAAATATGCAATTAAGGATACCTTGTAGAGAAGCTTTGACACTTTCCTACTTACCTGAGGTTGATCTTTTCGAGAGGGAATGTAAGACCACCAACACAGTTCTGCTGGCGTCTTGTAGAAGTAATGCTTCCAGGGATCCAAATATTTACCATAAATCACAAAAGTGTTAGAAATTTCATTACCTTTCTCAGGAGCCACAGAAACCGGCTCTGGAATTGGTTCTGTGATTGGCGCGATCGAGATGAGCTCTTTGGATGAATTAGGAGCCAAAACATATAGATCCTCATGCATGCACTCATGAGATTCCATTTCAATAGGCATCAGGCTCTCCACTTCACTAGGTGATGGGTAAGAAGAAGTAATGGGTGATGGGGAGGAGGACATAATGGATGATAAAGGAGACAACACAAAAGATAATGGGGAAGAAGCCATAATAGATAAAACCTCACACGTCGACTCATGAGAGTCCATTTCAAGAATCACTATATCTTCTTCTTCATTGCAATCATCGTCAACGAATAGATGCGTCTCCCAAGCCTCCTTAAATCATTTGAACTGTTCCTCCCACTCTTGCTTAGTTATCATTTCATATGGCCACTACTAGAAAAATGCAATTAGACATCTGTTGTCAACAGATGTCTTTCAGAAAAATTTCCGATCTCTTTGTGCGTGTAGTAAAAGATCAAACTTTCCACATCGGTTTTAAGCAGATGTCTTTTCTTAATTAAAACCCCTCAATTTTGGTTATGACATATTCATTTGTTGATGAATATCCATGATTTGTTATTTGAAAAAATGTGAAGATGTCCTCCTAAAGCAAAAAAGTAATGTCTTAAGACAAAATAGACAACAATTTTTATTTTAGTGATCATGTTTATAATCATATCTGATATATAATTTATGATTTTATATTGTTTTAATTTAACTGACCACGTGAAATATAGGAATAAAACTGATGTCGTTTCCCACATTTATATCAGTTTTTTCAAAATAAAATGATGATGTTGCTACAATAACACATTGATTTATTTGACAAATAACGATGTTAGTTTGACAAATATATATCAGTTCATATATCATTTTAATGTTCAAACTGATGTTGCACATTGATTTAAATGAATGAATTGATGTGTATAATTATATTAGCATCTGTTTCCATAGACTTACATATATCTACCACAAACATTACCTAGCTAGCCACAACATCACAAAAAACATACAATCACTTGTTGATAAAGCCCATCATCATGATGCCACCTCCTTCCGCTCACAAAGAAGGTACCTACCTACGCTACGCATCATAAGCAAAAAGAAATATCTAAAGCTTATCGAGTTTGATCCTCAAATCATTAAACTTTTAGTCACATTTGACTAAAATAAATCCGCAAGTCATAGCAGCAGAGGAAAGGAGTCGGCGGAAGGAGTTGTTGTCGGATCCCGGCTTCGGTGACAATGGGTGGGAAGGTGGCTCTGTCTTCATTGTACCTTTCCAAAGATAACCATTGTACCTTTCCAGGTTCTGTCTTACAACTTGAGTGGTGTTATCCATTGTGCATTTGTACCTTTCCAGGTTCCCCATCTGATCACGCCACGGGCTTATAAAATCTTCCTCTTTAAAGACTATTCCGAGTACTAGTATTCCTACTGCTAGACACTGCATTCAAGGGAAAAAACCCAAAAAAATAATTTAACTGCTAATAAACTCATAAAGCTCATGCTCCAAGAAATCTTAGTCATGTCAAACACCACATTGTTTTCCTGAAATATCAGTAAATATAGCACTGAAAAAAGAATAAGTATGAATTGAGTTATGAAACATACGCCCTGTTTATGATTCTCTCCAACCGCTTTAAACTCAAATTCCTCAATGTCTTGTCTCCTAGTCGTTTAGCCACCTTGCTCCCAATGAAGAGCGGATTATATCATAAGATAAAGTGGAGCACCAAACCTAGGTTTCAAATTCCATTTAAAAGATTCAAGTAGAACCCAACAGTTTCAGAGTACCTTCTGCAGCCACATGTTCAAGATACAAGTAGAATCCACGGATCTAAGAACTCTCTTTACTTCCGAAATGAAAAAGATGAGTGCAACATTTCAGACTTCAATGTTCTGCCAAAAATAACAGGTTACTAGATCATGATGCGAGCTTAGAGCTCCATTTTACTTAAAAAAGATCAAAACCAATAATCTCTTGTTCACAAAAGATACAAACATGTTTAGAAAGTTGTCAAGGAATGTAAGTGGAAGTGTTCCTTTTTGACACAATAAAACGTCACCGTGAAAAGAAAAGATGACATAGTTTGGCAAATACTAGCATATATAATGCTAGTTTGTGCTGAAGCCAAAGATTTTATTATTTGGTGAAAAATCATCCGTCTAATGTCCAATTGTGCACTGTGTCAAACCGGAGACAATGTTGAACCATTAATTACTAGTAGGCTAACACCTATGATTTACAAATACACACATTCAGGAGCAATTGACATCTTGTGCAATTTTAATCCATCAAAGTAATATGAGCTCTAGATTTACGGCATGGGAGGTTGTATTGGATAAGATTCCATTATTATCTCACTTGTTCTAAGTGTGTAACTGGAAATTTATCTTCAATTGCCTAATCTACTTCTTCTGAGCTAAAAACACATAAACCTCGATCAACAAATTTTTGATTTGGCTAGTGGCTAGTAGAAACAACTCTAAATAAGAAACCAAACAACAAAACATGCAATAAGATGAACAGAAATAAATTTAAGCACGAATCAAACAAATTTAAAAATAAATCTAGCAGACTAGGAGCAATAGCAAATCAATCAGGCAGGACCATCCAAATCTAAACTATATATAAATAAAACCTAAGAGGATAAATTACCATCAGCAATATCAAATCATGTACCATTATCTAACCCTAGAGGAATTATATACTAGGCTAACTGAGAAGCTAAAGTATATTGTATAATGAAAAAGAAATCGGTAAACTCTAAACTCATTACTTACCGAAACATGCAAAATAGTAGCATATCCTCTGCAATGTCACTTCTTATATTAGAAGAACTGCATTGATTCTCAGCCATCTGTTATGGCAAATGAGAACCAATGCAAGCATGTCAATGTGAACAAGTAGGACATTAATGCAGGAGGATTACAACCAGAAAGAGTATCAACCATGAAGATCATGGTTCTTACCAATAGTGATGAAGCTACCAAACTCAGCTACAAAATAAACTCAAGAATGTTTGATAAAACATTGCATTATTATTTTATTGATTTATATCAATCTTGAAGAGCATGACTATTTATTGAAAAAGGAATGGGGATTTATCTTGCTTTGGATGAACAGCTTTGTGATAATGAGGATCAGAATCCTTGTCCAGTTCCTTGTGGAAACGAATTGGCTCAGATAAATTTTTTGAGACAATCTGCAAAAAAATATTTCAAGGATAACAAGTTAGTAATGAAGTGATATCGTTATATCATGCACTTAAAAAGTACACATGGACAATGTATGTACAAAGACATTTTAAACTACTGTGTACAATTGATAGAAATGTTGTAAAACATTGCACAAGCAACAGGAAGCCCTTTGAACTCTTGTGAAATGCTTTGATTACCAAATAGAGCAAGCATTCATTAGAGCAAGCATTCATTGATTGATCTAACTTCCGATCTTCAAATTATGGTTAGCATATATTTCAACATATATAATTTAAATTACTAGAGGCTTATCATGATAAACAAAGACTGAAATTGGCCTTCCATATATTCTGAATTTTCAAACAAACACTAGATATCATCAACAAAAGCAGATTAGGAAGACAATACCTTCTAAGAAGCTGGTTGCTTTCTATGAAGAGTGCATCAACCTCCTTCAATTGATTGCTTATCTTCTCATCAAGACTCCATGATTTCTCCTCCTACTCGGTTCTCACTGATTTCGCCAGTGATTTGCAGAAAGTGTTGAATGCCAGGTAAAAGCTTGCTCCGAATTCCCTAGAATAAACACAAAATTAGTGGAATCTCAAAGAAAAAGTTTATATATCCCACAAAGAAACCCTAAATTGAAGCCTTAATCTCAATCATGCAAGAACAAGTCCAGATTTCAAAATCACAAACCCTAAACAAGTTGAAATCAACGAAATGGGAAGGAGAGTAAAGCATCCTACCATAAATAACTCGATGAAGCTGAACAAAGTAATAGGAGAAGGAGTGTAAAGCATCCTACCATAAAGGCAGCCGGTGATGAAGTGGTGGTCCTGATGGCAGTCGGTGATGCGTCTGTTGTTTGGGAGGTTGTGCCGCAGAGAGAGATCGAGTGAGAGAGAGAGTAAGAGAGGAAATAGAGGAAGATCGAGAGAGGGAGAGAAAGAAAGAGGGCCGAGAGAGAGAGAGATTTCAGATCTGTGGAGAGAGGAGGAGAAGACGAGGATGAAAGCAAAAAGAAAGAGGAGAGATGGCGGTGGCGGCGGTGTTGATTGCGACGGCGGCGGCAACGGCGAGGATGGTAGTGGCGGGTAAGAGAGGAAATAGAGGAAGATCGAGTGAGGGAGAGAAAGAATGAGGGGCGAGAGAGATAGATCTCAGATCTGTGGAGAGAGGAGGAGAAGCCGAGGATGAAAGCTGGAAGAAAGAAGAGAGATGGCGGTGGCGGCGGTGTTGGTGGCGACGGCGGTGGCAACGGCGAGGATGGTAGCGGTGGTAGTGGTGGTGGTGGTGGCATCCAGGCTATGGTGAAACAGAGAATTGGGAGCCTGGGAGAAAGGAGAGTAGGAGACGTTTGGTGGACTTCAATCTGTTCACACAAGTTTGAGGTAGAGCTCTTGTTTTGACTAAGTATGGGCGGGTGTTTAAAAAAAATTCTAAGTATGAGCGGGCGTTCAAACATTTACAAAATTTTATCGGGCGCGCGCTTCAATCGTTTTTAAAATTAAATATTTAACATCTGTCAAAAAAGTCAACTGTTATGTTAAGTTTTTTTAACATCACAAATTTATTATTTGATGTAATAGATTAATTTAACATCGGTTGATTTATTGACAGACTTAAATTACATGATGTCTAATTGCAGTTTTCTAGTAGTGGGCGGAGGTTCTGAGGGGGCGGCAGGAGCCGTTGATGGGGAGGTGGGTGCGTTTGTTCAGAATCCTCCTCCTCCTTGTTTTTCTCGGCTACTCCATTGCGTTCTTCCTTAAATGCTTCGTCAGCTAGGTCGTGGAAAAGATCCCACAATCCCGAAAATCCAGGGTTGCACAAACCAGCATCACCCATGTCATCAATCAGTTCTCGCATTTCAGGAGTTACGCCTTCATAAATGCAAAGAACCATATCTCGTTCACTATCATAGATATCCCGTGTTTGGCGCTTACTCACTAATTCTTGTACTCTTTTGAAGTAATGGTGAAAAGATTCTCCCTGATTTTGATATAACCTCAACATTTTTTTTTTATTTTTCCAAAGACACAAAACAAACAAAAAAACACAAAACATCAATAAACACACAAAACAAAGAAATAACCTCAACTTGCCTCCCCGGCAACGACGCCACTTTTGACGGAGGGGAAACGTCGCTTGATTTCACCTTGCCAAAGAAATAACTCAAAAAAATAAACTAAACTAGCAACCTAGTATAGCGGATAAGTAAGGGGTCGAAGCCACGGAGAAACAAGTACTTCAATGCAATACGTATTTATCAATTATGACACTGACAAAGCCCAAGGAAGACGAATGAGGAAAGACACCACAAATAAACTAACACAAACATATGGATGGAAACAAAGAGAAGAAAAAAGGTAAGAGTGTGATTTGCCTACAATTCGCAACATTGGTTGATTTATTGATCCTTGAGATGATTGCAATATTATTCCGATGCCTATGTCGACTTGACTAAAGTTGAAGGATCCACATAGATACAATCACCTTATTCATTATCACTAAAGAATAGCATTAAGAACTCAAGTACTTAGACCAATTGGCAAATTGATTCAATGCAAGATAGATAGGCGCATACCCAACTCAGGCCTAATCGAATCTACACAACATAGATCAATTGTTATCATCCACTACAAAAGCATAAAAATATCACTAAATCAATGACTTTGTTTGCTATCGAGAAACCAACAACGGATTCATAGCATAGATGCGAATTCTAACTAGATGTGCGGTCATAGAAATAATCACAAATATAAACAATGAAGAATAAGATGACAAATAAACTCATGAATAATATAGAAATCAAGTCTCACAATCAATCAATGAAGTCTTGAATCATAGCAAAACCACAAGAATTCTAGGCAAGAATAACAAACCTTGAATCCCTAAACTTAAATCCTCTCATTGTATTGAATTTATGGGGAATAGAACTTATTGAATAGAATTGAAAACGACCTACTATATGCCTCCTTTCGTCAGCCAAACCCTAGGAAAGATAGATAAGGGTTTCCATAAAGATGGACTGGGCCACGTATCGCAAATCTAGAACTGACGAGACGGCGGGCGCCGTGGAAATGGCGGAGGGCTCCGCCTTATATGCACTAGACAGCTTCGACAGACTGAACTTGTAATGCACTTTCTGAAGTCATCCTTTGTCCGATTGACGCATATGAATATGCGTTGGAAATCTCTTTCCATGTACTACGATTCTCATGAAGACTTCAGAAGCTAATTCCAACTTCTCAGAACCTTAAAGATATGATTTCTCCATGTTCTCCATTTCCGCTCTTGTTTTTTAGCTCTTCTTTGTCCATTTTCTCCATTCTTTCTCCAACTTTCGAGGCCGGGTCTTATAACCTACAAATAAACACTAAAAAACGTAGATTCCTCACTTCGAATGCCAAATGACCAAGAATATGAATAAGCTTATTAAACACGCAATAAGAGTACTTAATGCCCCTAAGACCACCTATAAATGACCATATAAAATATGCATTATCAATAAGACAATAACCCACTCCAAATCTCAATTCCCCCGGAATAAGAGTAAGGCTCATCATAGGCTAGGAATAATAATTTTGTGTAGCTAACAACAAAAAGGCTAAAGGCCCAAATTGGCTTCAAAACAAGATATAACATAAGGTAGATATGGATAAATATGTGGCTAAAAGGTTGCCTCTATCATTTGAACTTATCAAGCATTGAAGATGTATATAATCGGCATTGAAAATAGATAACCATGGCAATACTTATTTATCTCAGTGTTATGCATTTGTTTAGGCTTTTAAGTTCAACTCTCAACTCAATCCAATATGCAACTAAGCTCATAGAAATTGACAACAATATCACCAAATCTCCACCGAAATGTCATTACTTGCGAAAAAACAATAAAAATAAGCAATTTCGCTCTAGATCTCTCTATCTTTTTTTCTTTCCGTTTTTTAGTTTTTCCTCTTTTTTTCGATTGTTTTTTCTTTCTTTTTTTCATTTTCTTTTTTCTTGCTCTCTTTCAGCCTTGGTGTGTTCCTTACACGAATCGAAAACATGAGTGTCATGAATGGCCTCGGTCTATCAACACCTAAACTTACTTGAATAAAATCTCCACTTGAGCATCTTTTGACGCGAGTTGCAAACATGGATGTCATGAATGAACCCGGTTACTCAATGATCTAGCTTTCTTCCTTAGTGGATAGCTTTCGACACCATTTTGCGCGAATCATACCCGTGGGTGTCATGCGTAGATCCGGTTACTAAGTGTCTCAACCATCGCCACCTTATTTCACTCAAAACATGCAACCAAAGCCAAATATAAACATAAAAGCATAAAATTCCGCAAGAAACAAACATGTGAATCGGTTTTGACAGTAGATAATGACGTCAATATCAAGAGGTAGAAACATAAGGAGAGTAAATCACACATAAAAGCAAGAGGAATTATATGATTCCAATAAGGCTAAAAAACAATCTCACAAGGGTCATATTGTGTAGGATTTCAATCATACTCAAGCTTAATCATACATGCTCAATTACATCACCAAATCATGCTTCATATGAAAAACCAAATTTTATAGGACAAGGCTAAACAATCAAAACATGCTATGGAATATATATGATCATGCCAAAATATATAGTAGAGGACAAACATTGCAAGATGAGTAGTTGACTAACACAGGTTTATCTTAATGCATGATATTTTTGGGTTTTTTTTGACATTTTTCTATTTTTTTCATTCTTGACATTTTCTAAAACAAATAACATAAAATAAAAAGACTAAAAATCAAAACACGAAACAAAAAATTCAAACATGGACTGACCTAACCTAACTAACTCATTCACTTCACTTTCCCCCCACACTTGAACTTTTCATAATCCTTAAATAAAAATCAAATAAAGACAACAAAATTTAAAATAAAAGCACAAGTGAGAGAAAAGGGAACCTAATTGATCATGGTAATGGTTGCTGATATAATCGTTAGCAAACATTGGAGCACTTGGGCGGCGGCGGGCGCCGGTCTTGGGACGGTGGGCGCCGTGTATGCAGAACCATGAATCCGAGTTGCAACGTCAATGTTCCGACGTCCAAACTCCTTCCAAATTGCTCTTTGAAGATCATGACTTGGTTTCAAAGTCTTTCTTTTGGTGATAGTATGAAAAGAATCGAATTTGATAAATGAAGGGTATTGATGGATGTGGATGATGGATGAGACAAAGAAAGGCTTTTGATGGAAACACAAGCTTTAGGTTTTGGAATTTAGATTCAAGTGGAGAAATTAGGATTCTTTCATTTTCTTGGACACAAAGGCTTGAATGATCAAATTTGGGAATTGGGATATATGGTTAATTGGAAAGGGAAATGATCATCTATCAAAAAGAAAAAGAAATATTAGAAATAGATAGAAATAATAAAATAAAATAAAATAAAAAGATAAAATCTAGTCCTAAGATAAAAGGAAAATGATCATAAGATAAAAAGAAATCTAACCTAAAAATGGATATAAAAATTAATCTAATCCTAAATAAAATATAAAGAAATAAATCTAATCCTAAAGATAGATAGAATAAAATCTACTCCTAAAATGGAAAATAGAAAACATCTAATCCTAAATAAGATAGAAAATCTAAAATAACCTAAAAATTGAAAATCATAAAAGGATAGAAAATACTCCATTCCAATGTTACCAAAGATCCAGACGCGTGCCATTGTCAACCACGACGGGCGCCGTGTCTACAGAACGCCAACTCTGTTATTTAATCAAGCAAATTTCATGGTTAGCTCAAGAATCCTCCAAAAACACACATCTCTATGGAACTTTATCATTTTATTGAATTTGAAAGACTAGATACCTAACTAGGAATTGAAAAACTTGCAAACTAGAAAACAAATTATGGGTTGCCTCCCAAGAATCATCCTTGGTTAACGTCATAAACTCGACGGTTTATTATGTCCTTACCTTAAGACTCATTCAGACACTGTTAACGCCCTTAAAAGCAAATCAAATTCTTGTGCCCAACCAAAATTTGAATGAACACTAAACATTAAAAAATATGCAATTAAGGATACCTTGTAGAGAAGCTTTGACACTTTCCTACTTACCTGAGGTTGATCTTTTCGAGAGGGAATGTAAGACCACCAACACAGTTCTGCTGGCGTCTTGTAGAAGTAATGCTTCCAGGGATCCAAATATTTACCATAAATCACAAAAGTGTTAGAAATTTCATTACCTTTCTCAGGAGCCACAGAAACCGGCTCTGGAATTGGTTCTGTGATTGGCGCGATCGAGATGAGCTCTTTGGATGAATTAGGAGCCAAAACATATAGATCCTCATGCATGCACTCATGAGATTCCATTTCAATAGGCATCAGGCTCTCCACTTCACTAGGTGATGGGTAAGAAGAAGTAATGGGTGATGGGGAGGAGGACATAATGGATGATAAAGGAGACAACACAAAAGATAATGGGGAAGAAGCCATAATAGATAAAACCTCACACGTCGACTCATGAGAGTCCATTTCAAGAATCACTATATCTTCTTCTTCATTGCAATCATCGTCAACGAATAGATGCGTCTCCCAAGCCTCCTTAAATCATTTGAACTGTTCCTCCCACTCTTGCTTAGTTATCATTTCATATGGCCACTACTAGAAAAATGCAATTAGACATCTGTTGTCAACAGATGTCTTTCAGAAAAATTTCCGATCTCTTTGTGCGTGTAGTAAAAGATCAAACTTTCCACATCGGTTTTAAGCAGATGTCTTTTCTTAATTAAAACCCCTCAATTTTGGTTATGACATATTCATTTGTTGATGAATATCCATGATTTGTTATTTGAAAAAATGTGAAGATGTCCTCCTAAAGCAAAAAAGTAATGTCTTAAGACAAAATAGACAACAATTTTTATTTTAGTGATCATGTTTATAATCATATCTGATATATAATTTATGATTTTATATTGTTTTAATTTAACTGACCACGTGAAATATAGGAATAAAACTGATGTCGTTTCCCACATTTATATCAGTTTTTTCAAAATAAAATGATGATGTTGCTACAATAACACATTGATTTATTTGACAAATAACGATGTTAGTTTGACAAATATATATCAGTTCATATATCATTTTAATGTTCAAACTGATGTTGCACATTGATTTAAATGAATGAATTGATGTGTATAATTATATTAGCATCTGTTTCCATAGACTTACATATATCTACCACAAACATTACCTAGCTAGCCACAACATCACAAAAAACATACAATCACTTGTTGATAAAGCCCATCATCATGATGCCACCTCCTTCCGCTCACAAAGAAGGTACCTACCTACGCTACGCATCATAAGCAAAAAGAAATATCTAAAGCATATCGAGTTTGATCCTCAAATCATTAAACTTTTAGTCACATTTGACTAAAATAAATCCGCAAGTCATAGCAGCAGAGGAAAGGAGTCGGCGGAAGGAGTTGTTGTCGGATCCCGGCTTCGGTGACAATGGGTGGGAAGGTGGCTCTGTCTTCATTGTACCTTTCCAAAGATAACCATTGTACCTTTCCAGGTTCTGTCTTACAACTTGAGTGGTGTTATCCATTGTGCATTTGTACCTTTCCAGGTTCCCCATCTGATCACGCCACGGGCTTATAAAATCTTCCTCTTTAAAGACTATTCCGAGTACTAGTATTCCTACTGCTAGACACTGCATTCAAGGGAAAAAACCCAAAAAAATAATTTAACTGCTAATAAACTCATAAAGCTCATGCTCCAAGAAATCTTAGTCATGTCAAACACCACATTGTTTTCCTGAAATATCAGTAAATATAGCACTGAAAAAAGAATAAGTATGAATTGAGTTATGAAACATACGCCCTGTTTATGATTCTCTCCAACCGCTTTAAACTCAAATTCCTCAATGTCTTGTCTCCTAGTCGTTTAGCCACCTTGCTCCCAATGAAGAGCGGATTATATCATAAGATAAAGTGGAGCACCAAACCTAGGTTTCAAATTCCATTTAAAAGATTCAAGTAGAACCCAACAGTTTCAGAGTACCTTCTGCAGCCACATGTTCAAGATACAAGTAGAATCCACGGATCTAAGAACTCTCTTTACTTCCGAAATGAAAAAGATGAGTGCAACATTTCAGACTTCAATGTTCTGCCAAAAATAACAGGTTACTAGATCATGATGCGAGCTTAGAGCTCCATTTTACTTAAAAAAGATCAAAACCAATAATCTCTTGTTCACAAAAGATACAAACATGTTTAGAAAGTTGTCAAGGAATGTAAGTGGAAGTGTTCCTTTTTGACACAATAAAACGTCACCGTGAAAAGAAAAGATGACATAGTTTGGCAAATACTAGCATATATAATGCTAGTTTGTGCTGAAGCCAAAGATTTTATTATTTGGTGAAAAATCATCCGTCTAATGTCCAATTGTGCACTGTGTCAAACCGGAGACAATGTTGAACCATTAATTACTAGTAGGCTAACACCTATGATTTACAAATACACACATTCAGGAGCAATTGACATCTTGTGCAATTTTAATCCATCAAAGTAATATGAGCTCTAGATTTACGGCATGGGAGGTTGTATTGGATAAGATTCCATTATTATCTCACTTGTTCTAAGTGTGTAACTGGAAATTTATCTTCAATTGCCTAATCTACTTCTTCTGAGCTAAAAACACATAAACCTCGATCAACAAATTTTTGATTTGGCTAGTGGCTAGTAGAAACAACTCTAAATAAGAAACCAAACAACAAAACATGCAATAAGATGAACAGAAATAAATTTAAGCACGAATCAAACAAATTTAAAAATAAATCTAGCAGACTAGGAGCAATAGCAAATCAATCAGGCAGGACCATCCAAATCTAAACTATATATAAATAAAACCTAAGAGGATAAATTACCATCAGCAATATCAAATCATGTACCATTATCTAACCCTAGAGGAATTATATACTAGGCTAACTGAGAAGCTAAAGTATATTGTATAATGAAAAAGAAATCGGTAAACTCTAAACTCATTACTTACCGAAACATGCAAAATAGTAGCATATCCTCTGCAATGTCACTTCTTATATTAGAAGAACTGCATTGATTCTCAGCCATCTGTTATGGCAAATGAGAACCAATGCAAGCATGTCAATGTGAACAAGTAGGACATTAATGCAGGAGGATTACAACCAGAAAGAGTATCAACCATGAAGATCATGGTTCTTACCAATAGTGATGAAGCTACCAAACTCAGCTACAAAATAAACTCAAGAATGTTTGATAAAACATTGCATTATTATTTTATTGATTTATATCAATCTTGAAGAGCATGACTATTTATTGAAAAAGGAATGGGGATTTATCTTGCTTTGGATGAACAGCTTTGTGATAATGAGGATCAGAATCCTTGTCCAGTTCCTTGTGGAAACGAATTGGCTCAGATAAATTTTTTGAGACAATCTGCAAAAAAATATTTCAAGGATAACAAGTTAGTAATGAAGTGATATCGTTATATCATGCACTTAAAAAGTACACATGGACAATGTATGTACAAAGACATTTTAAACTACTGTGTACAATTGATAGAAATGTTGTAAAACATTGCACAAGCAACAGGAAGCCCTTTGAACTCTTGTGAAATGCTTTGATTACCAAATAGAGCAAGCATTCATTAGAGCAAGCATTCATTGATTGATCTAACTTCCGATCTTCAAATTATGGTTAGCATATATTTCAACATATATAATTTAAATTACTAGAGGCTTATCATGATAAACAAAGACTGAAATTGGCCTTCCATATATTCTGAATTTTCAAACAAACACTAGATATCATCAACAAAAGCAGATTAGGAAGACAATACCTTCTAAGAAGCTGGTTGCTTTCTATGAAGAGTGCATCAACCTCCTTCAATTGATTGCTTATCTTCTCATCAAGACTCCATGATTTCTCCTCCTACTCGGTTCTCACTGATTTCGCCAGTGATTTGCAGAAAGTGTTGAATGCCAGGTAAAAGCTTGCTCCGAATTCCCTAGAATAAACACAAAATTAGTGGAATCTCAAAGAAAAAGTTTATATATCCCACAAAGAAACCCTAAATTGAAGCCTTAATCTCAATCATGCAAGAACAAGTCCAGATTTCAAAATCACAAACCCTAAACAAGTTGAAATCAACGAAATGGGAAGGAGAGTAAAGCATCCTACCATAAATAACTCGATGAAGCTGAACAAAGTAATAGGAGAAGGAGTGTAAAGCATCCTACCATAAAGGCAGCCGGTGATGAAGTGGTGGTCCTGATGGAAGTCGGTGATGCGTCTGTTGTTTGGGAGGTTGTGCCGCAGAGAGAGATCGAGTGAGAGAGAGAGTAAGAGAGGAAATAGAGGAAGATCGAGAGAGGGAGAGAAAGAAAGAGGGCCGAGAGAGAGAGAGATTTCAGATCTGTGGAGAGAGGAGGAGAAGACGAGGATGAAAGCAAAAAGAAAGAGGAGAGATGGCGGTGGCGGCGGTGTTGATTGCGACGGCGGCGGCAACGGCGAGGATGGTAGTGGCGGGTAAGAGAGGAAATAGAGGAAGATCGAGTGAGGGAGAGAAAGAATGAGGGGCGAGAGAGATAGATCTCAGATCTGTGGAGAGAGGAGGAGAAGCCGAGGATGAAAGCTGGAAGAAAGAAGAGAGATGGCGGTGGCGGCGGTGTTGGTGGCGACGGCGGTGGCAACGGCGAGGATGGTAGCGGTGGTAGTGGTGGTGGTGGTGGCATCCAGGCTATGGTGAAACAGAGAATTGGGAGCCTGGGAGAAAGGAGAGTAGGAGACGTTTGGTGGACTTCAATCTGTTCACACAAGTTTGAGGTAGAGCTCTTGTTTTGACTAAGTATGGGCGGGTGTTTAAAAAAAATTCTAAGTATGAGCGGGCGTTCAAACATTTACAAAATTTTATCGGGCGCGCGCTTCAATCGTTTTTAAAATTAAATATTTAACATCTGTCAAAAAAGTCAACTGTTATGTTAAGTTTTTTTAACATCACAAATTTATTATTTGATGTAATAGATTAATTTAACATCGGTTGATTTATTGACAGACTTAAATTACATGATGTCTAATTGCAGTTTTCTAGTAGTGGGCGGAGGTTCTGAGGGGGCGGCAGGAGCCGTTGATGGGGAGGTGGGTGCGTTTGTTCAGAATCCTCCTCCTCCTTGTTTTTCTCGGCTACTCCATTGCGTTCTTCCTTAAATGCTTCGTCAGCTAGGTCGTGGAAAAGATCCCACAATCCCGAAAATCCAGGGTTGCACAAACCAGCATCACCCATGTCATCAATCAGTTCTCGCATTTCAGGAGTTACGCCTTCATAAATGCAAAGAACCATATCTCGTTCACTATCATAGATATCCCGTGTTTGGCGCTTACTCACTAATTCTTGTACTCTTTTGAAGTAATGGTGAAAAGATTCTCCCTGATTTTGATATAACCTCAACATTTTTTTTTTATTTTTCCAAAGACACAAAACAAACAAAAAAACACAAAACATCAATAAACACACAAAACAAAGAAATAACCTCAACTTGCCTCCCCGGCAACGACGCCACTTTTGACGGAGGGGAAACGTCGCTTGATTTCACCTTGCCAAAGAAATAACTCAAAAAAATAAACTAAACTAGCAACCTAGTATAGCGGATAAGTAAGGGGTCGAAGCCACGGAGAAACAAGTACTTCAATGCAATACGTATTTATCAATTATGACACTGACAAAGCCCAAGGAAGACGAATGAGGAAAGACACCACAAATAAACTAACACAAACATATGGATGGAAACAAAGAGAAGAAAAAAGGTAAGAGTGTGATTTGCCTACAATTCGCAACATTGGTTGATTTATTGATCCTTGAGATGATTGCAATATTATTCCGATGCCTATGTCGACTTGACTAAAGTTGAAGGATCCACATAGATACAATCACCTTATTCATTATCACTAAAGAATAGCATTAAGAACTCAAGTACTTAGACCAATTGGCAAATTGATTCAATGCAAGATAGATAGGCGCATACCCAACTCAGGCCTAATCGAATCTACACAACATAGATCAATTGTTATCATCCACTACAAAAGCATAAAAATATCACTAAATCAATGACTTTGTTTGCTATCGAGAAACCAACAACGGATTCATAGCATAGATGCGAATTCTAACTAGATGTGCGGTCATAGAAATAATCACAAATATAAACAATGAAGAATAAGATGACAAATAAACTCATGAATAATATAGAAATCAAGTCTCACAATCAATCAATGAAGTCTTGAATCATAGCAAAACCACAAGAATTCTAGGCAAGAATAACAAACCTTGAATCCCTAAACTTAAATCCTCTCATTGTATTGAATTTATGGGGAATAGAACTTATTGAATAGAATTGAAAACGACCTACTATATGCCTCCTTTCGTCAGCCAAACCCTAGGAAAGATAGATAAGGGTTTCCATAAAGATGGACTGGGCCACGTATCGCAAATCTAGAACTGACGAGACGGCGGGCGCCGTGGAAATGGCGGAGGGCTCCGCCTTATATGCACTAGACAGCTTCGACAGACTGAACTTGTAATGCACTTTCTGAAGTCATCCTTTGTCCGATTGACGCATATGAATATGCGTTGGAAATCTCTTTCCATGTACTACGATTCTCATGAAGACTTCAGAAGCTAATTCCAACTTCTCAGAACCTTAAAGATATGATTTCTCCATGTTCTCCATTTCCGCTCTTGTTTTTTAGCTCTTCTTTGTCCATTTTCTCCATTCTTTCTCCAACTTTCGAGGCCGGGTCTTATAACCTACAAATAAACACTAAAAAACGTAGATTCCTCACTTCGAATGCCAAATGACCAAGAATATGAATAAGCTTATTAAACACGCAATAAGAGTACTTAATGCCCCTAAGACCACCTATAAATGACCATATAAAATATGCATTATCAATAAGACAATAACCCACTCCAAATCTCAATTCCCCCGGAATAAGAGTAAGGCTCATCATAGGCTAGGAATAATAATTTTGTGTAGCTAACAACAAAAAGGCTAAAGGCCCAAATTGGCTTCAAAACAAGATATAACATAAGGTAGATATGGATAAATATGTGGCTAAAAGGTTGCCTCTATCATTTGAACTTATCAAGCATTGAAGATGTATATAATCGGCATTGAAAATAGATAACCATGGCAATACTTAATGATAAATGCATAGGAAGAGTATATCACACAAGAAAAGCAAAAGGAATAAAGACGTATCCTTTATAAGGCCAAAAATATCTCACTGGCACAAATTTTTGTTGAATTTCAAGCATACTCCCAAACTTAGATCATACATGCTCAATTATATATGCTCAATCATATTTCACATAAAAACCGATTTTCAGGATTAGATCAAATCATTCCAGAATTCCATGGGATTTATAAGATCATGTCAGGACAAACTCAAATTAGATGGGTATCTTTGATAACACAATATGCAAAACAATAAACAAGACTCACTTTTTATTTTTTTGACATTTTCTATAACATAAAAGAAATAACATAAAAGAAATAACAAAGACTAAAAAAACTAAAAAACAAACAAAAATTCAAACATGGTCTAACCTAACTAATTCACATCAATCCCCCCCCCCCCCACCCACTTACATGGTGCATTGTCCTCAATGCATAGAAACACAAAAAGTGACAATGAAAAATATAAAAATAAAGGGTTTGAAAGAAGAAAATGACCGACCAATTATCGTGAAGGCGGGGTCTAGGGTCCAAGCCACTGATTGATCAAATCCAAGGAAATATACGCCCAGGGCTTATGAAGACATGCTTCTATCTTGTCTATCTTCTTCTCTAGACTCAATTGATGCTCACGGAGTGTACGAAAACTTCTTAGGTGATGATCTTCCATTCTAGTCAAGCGATTGTCAAGAATCTCCATAAGCTTAAACAAAGAACTACTATCAGTGGGGATATCAAGATCATCATCGACCTCATCTTCCAGAAGAATTCTTCTAGAAGAGAACGGGTCCACAACAATCCCAGCAGGTGCTAGAACATGACAAATGCAGAAAGCAACATAGGGCCAACAGGTATATGCGCAGGAAGATACAAGTGGTGTTCACCCTTCTCACCGGATAGACAACGGAAACACTCGCTATTGTCGAAGCGGCTAACTCTTTCAATCAAACGAGCGCTCAGTAGGACTGACATGTCATAATAATAGGACGCTGTCGAGGGTTGTAGGGAGCTCAAATCCATACCCAAATAGCGTGCTATCAGGGTAATCATTCCACCAAAAGTGACAATGTGGGCACTCATATCATCTCTACTACATAGTGTGTTTGCACATGCAGCCAGAAACAATTGTATCCAATCTGATACATACTCGCCCTCCGACGTCAAACATCGGAGCCAAATCCACATCCTCTTGGGAATAACTGTCGGATCAGTAGAACCACGGAAGGAAGGGGTCAGCACCATGTGGCAAAGTCTAAAGACAAGGTGCCTAATCGAATAGTCGTAAAAGCTGTTTGCCAAATCAGCATGGTCTGACACAATAGCCTAAGTCTCATCAGGTGTAGTAGTAGATAAGCTCCGACGCAAAGGACTGGACCAAGGTATGTGCATTCCCAAAGCATGAGATAACAATCGTTTCTGAATTAAACATTCAATACCCAGTGATATGAAGCAGATGTCCTTATTAGAATGCACATCCAGAATTCACAGGAACTTGCGCACCAAAACAGGTTAGGTTAGTGCGCTCATCGATATGATATTAGCTAGACCTCCCATTTCCAGCATGAGATGTACCGAACTATGAAGACCAAGCTTCTGCAATATCTCCAGATGAAAGAATCACGTCGACTGATAACTCACAAGTAGGTTGGAGCATCCATCTTAGGAGCACGAGACATAATTCACAAAATTGAGGAAAAAACCAACCAAAAACCACAAAAACGACCAAAAGACGGGCTTGTTGTAGCGGTGGCAGGCGTAGTGTAGGCAGAACCATGAATCCGAGTGAAAACGTTGGAAAGCCGACGTCCACTCTTCCAAACTTCAAATTTTCTCGAACAACTTGGTTTCAAAAGGGTTCTTTTGTGATATGTAAGAGAATGGAATGGGAAAAGATTGAATTTTGTGGATGTTGAGTGATGGCAGAAAGTGTTTGGTGAATAGAATTGATTGAAACACAAGACTTTAGGCAGTTGGATTGGATTCCAGTAGGCTTTTGGTATTCTTGAGATTCCTCTTGAGCAAGCTTGATTGATCCAAAAATAGGGAGATAATATATGGTGAGTTGGAGGGGAAAATCTATCAAAAAGAAATGTTTGATCTAGATAAAATAAAGATAGAACTCTAATCGTAGGAAAATAAGGAAACTAATCTTAAACAACAACAACAAACCAGTTAATCCCGCTATAAAGCGGGGTTTGGGGGGTCAGGATGTACGCACTCATAACCCGAACAGGTTGAGAGAGTATTTCCGAAAAAGATAAAAAAAAATCTAACCCTAAAATAAAATAAAATATAAAATGCTAACCTAAGATAGAATAAAATAAAATCTAACCCTAAAATAAAATAAAATATAAAATGCTAACCTAAAATAAAATAAAATAAAAAGATAGAACCTTCTCTTCAAAGTGTACCAAAATTCGGATTCGTTAGGCAGATAGACTGGCGGCGGGCGCCGTGGCTGGGGCGGCGGGCACCGTGTCCATAGAGAGCTACTCCGTTTTATACAATCAAAACTCAATCCCAACATAGGTTTCACTTACCGTAACTTCCAAAATTCGATGACACGACTGATCCTACGTTATTGAATTGAAAAACTAAATGCAAAAATAGAAATACTACCTAATTACCTTGGGTTGCCTCCCAAGAAGCGCCTTTGTTTCACGACTTTGGCTCAACGTGATGCACTCTTGATCAAGTTATTCTACCAAGCTCCCCCACACTTTTCCTTTTCAAAACAAGAAGTGGAACTTTAGGAACTTCTCCGACATATCCATCAATTGCGTCCATCGATTCCTTCTTGAAATGAATTTCTCCTAGAGGTTGTCCTGTAATTGCAAAAACCTCAGCATTGTTAGGAATCAATTTCTCATAGGGAATGGCAATAGAATCATTTGAACGAGACAGATTTTCATGCGACTTAAACAAATTATCAATTTTCCTTTCAATGTCATCTTTCCCTAAACCAATTTCATCTTTGTTAGAAAACTCAAGATTCATAGATTCAGTTTCAACATAAGCATCTAACAAACCATTTGAGTCATTCATGTGATTAGTTTCATTAGAGTCAAGAATGTGTACGAAATCATTGGCAGAAGAAATAATAGGCTCAAATATAGAAAACTCAATCTTTCTACCTTCAAACTCCATAGTTAGTGAACCTTCAAAACAGTCAATCTTAGTCTTAGCCGTTCGTAAGAATGGCCTTCCCAAGATAATTAGGGTTTCAGGCGTACCTTGTTCCATGTCTAGAATGAAGAAATCAGCTGGAAATATCAAATCATTTAACTTAACCAAAACATCTTCAACAACTCCTCTAGGCTTAATACTAGAACGATAAGCGAGTTGTATAGTAACACCAGCTTCAGACAATGAATTGAGACCCAAAAACATGTACAAGTTATAAGACATAACATTGACTGAAGCACCTAGTGTCTAACATGGTATAGTAAACATACCTGGATCTACACACTTTTCAGTCAACCATTTATGAAGCAAGGTAGTAACATTATCACTTAAACTTACCTTTTTCTTCCTTTCTCATCCTTTTCTTGCGCTTCATCGTGCATAGCTCTTTCAAGAATTTTGCATAGCGAAGCACATTTTTAATCAAATTGAGAAGTGGAATATTTACCTCACAATGAGCGAAGGTGTCATAAAGAATTTGTTCATCTTCCCACTTACGATAGGATCTTATGGCATGAGGAAAGGGTGGTGCATGCCTTGAAACCTCAAAAGACCACTCTTTAGAAGATTTCTTCGGGGATTGAACAATGTCAGAAGTCGGATCCCTAGATGGAGGTGGCGGCGGGTGCCATGGTGAGGGGCGACGGACGCCGTCTATGCAGTGCGTCTCCAATTCTATCTCTTCCTCTTTATTTCCCAAATCAACTTCCTCTCTAGACCTCTCTTCCACATTTCTTGTGGGTACATTCACTTGTTTACCTCCTCTAAGGGTCATGGCGCTAACATTCTCCTTCGGATTCACTGCCACATGTGATGGCAACTTACCCGAATCTTTTGCTTTCAATTCACCAATCTCCTTAGCCATTTGACTCAACAACGTTTCTTGAACACTCATCTTGTCCAACAACAACCTCAATGGATTATCACTATCTTCTTGTTGAGTGTTTCTAGGACGATTCTTGAATTGTCCTCTCTGAAAAGAAACTTGTTCCTGCTGGCCTCTTCCGTAGAATCCACTTTGTTAGTTTGAATTGTAGCCCTGATTGTAATTGTTACCAAAGTTGTTGCTGCTGGCCTCTTCCATAATCCATAGAACTCACTTTAGCAGTGCCCTCCTGAATCAAGGGACACTTATCATTCGGATGAGTTGGATCTTTACAAACACCACAAGGTCTAGGCTGATGGGGTTGATTCATTTTTGTAGCCATCTTGTTCACTATCTCCATAAGCCTATCGATATCATCCTTGTTACTATATATCGAACTATCCAACTTATGAATTCCTCTAAGTCCTTGGTGTCTCCTATATTGTTACGATGCATTAACCAACCTTTCAAAAAATCTGCATTGCTTCCTGAGGTGTTTTATCCAAAATATCTCCTCCGCTAGTAGCATTGATGAAACTCATGTCGGTGTCAAGAAAACCTTCATAAAGATACATCACTAGATCATCTTCGGGTATACCATGTTGTGGGCAACTACCCTTAAGCTTCTTGAACCGCTCAACCTACTCATAAAGACTCTCCGTAGGTGATTGACTTTACTACCTACCCCCAGATAGCTCTTTATTAAGTTTGTTGAGGCGAGTCGCAGGAAAGTACTTTTATAGGAAAGCTTTGTTCAATTGCACCCAAGTAGAAATGCTTTGTGGGGGTAGGTAGTAAAGCCAATCGCTTGCAGCATCTTTCAAAGTAAAGAGGAACACTCTCAACATCAATTGGTCGTCAGATAGGCCTTGGGGTCTCAGTCTATCACACACACTCACAAAAGTAGCAAGGTACTTGTACTCAAATCTTGAACCCTTAGGGAGATCCGGAAGACTAATTGCAAATGGTTGAGCACTCAAATTAGGTTCATTCAGGTTTCTCAGGGTCCTTCTTGGCAGATTCACAACAACGTTTGCCATCTCTTCGTCTGCCTCAAACACAAGCTTCATCTTCAACCAAAGAGATCTTTCAATCTTGGGATCAAAAGACAAAAGCAATAAATTAGAAAGTCTAGTTTGAACCATACAAAGACACAACAGACTCAACGTAAAGAGTAATTGAAAAAGTTAAAGAAAAGCAAACTCCTTTCTTCTCTCCGGCAACGACGCCAAGAATTTGGTGCTGGGATGAACGTCGTTGGCACATTCGCCCTTTACCAAATAGTAATAATATCCAAACATAAACACACAACCAATAGGTTAGGCAATCGATCACTTGATAAACAAAATAACTACTAGTATAGCGATGAAGTCCGGTGTCAAACCCACATGGAGAAGTGATTTCCTATTCAATAACTCTAAACAAGCACTCTTATAGCAAAGTGATAATGCATATTTAGATAGGCATTATAGAGTAGTTTTATGGTCATTTAGATGTATATATTGCATTTAAAGAGGTTAGTTTACTTGTTTGCTCATTTGGTGCTTAAGTGCGGAATCTACACAAGTTTAGCGAGTAATTGCAGGTTTCGGAGTTGAAGTAGCATGGAGGTCATTCAGGGGAGTCATATGGATTATACGGAGACAAGGAACGTGCTAGAGAAGCAAGTTGGAATGCACAAGGAAGAGGCAAAGGTATACAAGAGTCAAAAATAGCACCCGCGGTCAGAGGAACAAGGCAATCACAAAAAACCGCACCCGCGGCCATCCATGCAGCACCCGCGGCCATAATTTCAGGACTCACTGCAGTGGCAGCACCCGCGGCCTTCCCGCGGCCTTCCCGCGGCCTGGTCACGGTTTTCCTGGGCCGGATTCAGCGCCGATTTTCTATGCCTCTTAAGATGGACCTATCTTTGGGAAATACTTTCTAGGTTTTTATGACGGTATTCTTAGGTATTTAAAGACTTATTTTATATGGTTTTAGTTATCTTTTATGCTTTGAAGAATTGAGAGACGATGCTTGAAACCATGCGAAACTAAACTCATCTTGTTTTACCTACGGTCAAGACTTGGTTTTGTTGAATTTTGAGTTTGGAATTCTAGTTGTTTTCTAATATCTACTTCAATTTCTTTGTGCTTTAATTGCTTGTGGTGTTGATTCTACCTTGATTCGCGACCTCGTTAGAATTGCATCATTGCTAGGGTTTTGATTCATACGGTTCTAAAGCCTAATCCAAAGTAGCAAATACAATTGAGTGGATCTCATAGAAAAGCTTGATTGTATAAGAAGTTGACTATAGGTTAAATGTTAGTTCTCTAGGGAATTAATATTGCTTATAAGCTTTATATATCTTGAGACTTAGTGCTATTCCTAGGATTAAACTTTAATCCGTGTTAAGATTGCTGCCTAGGAATAAGGGATTATTAGGACTCATAGGATTAATAATCTATTTAAATCAAGATAAGAGTGTATATCGAAAAGATACAACTAGAAGGAAGAACTATGATCAAGTAGATGAACCAAAGTTGAAAATCATAGGTGAAACATCTCATTCATCACTGTTTACAACCATCACCATTATTTACTTCTTCAATTCTTTGCATTTTTACATCTCTACAACCCCTTGTTTACTCTTGTTGGTGATTATAACGCATAAAGTAACGGTAGTTCCCTGTGGATCGACTCCGGACTTCACTACAAAAAAAAAAGAAATTCGCTTCGGCAAAAGGGGTGCAAAGGGTGGCAAAAGGGGTTTAGCTTCGGCTTAGCTACGGCAAATGAGGGGGTAGCGAATTTAGGGGTGGCAAAATTTGGTAGCTTCGGCAAATAGCCATAGCAAAAAGATTAGCGACGCCTAAGCAACCCTTATGAAAGACACACCACATTTGCCACGACAAATTGCCGTAGCTAAATTGTGGGTGGAAAATTAAAAAAAAACTGCTTTTTAGCCTGGATTCTTTAGACCCGGGCTAAAAAGTCCCAACATTTAAAAAAAAATAAAAATAATACACACAATTTACATATATAATAAGATTTCATTAATTATACAAAACATACATATATAATCAAATCTCACAAACTACATAATTTATATACAATAAATATACATAATTATAAAATTTACATATATAATAAAAAAAATGTTTCATTACAAACTCTCATCAAATCATCCTCATTACAAACACTCATCCTCATTACAAACTCTCATCCAATCATCCTCATTACAAACTCTCATCCAATCTTTCATTTCCAAATAGGAGATACAGAACATCAGACAAGTACCACATCAGTTCTGCAATGAAGCATCAATAATGCATCTTTCTAGATCTATTAAAACATGAACTTTATAAAGGATAGCTCAATTTGATTACCTTGGAACAACAGAAACCCCAAAGGAAAAAAAAAGTCAGCTGCAATCATTTAAAATTGGGATCATGCAAAGATGTACATTTAACAAAGCAAAAGCAAGTTACAAGGAAGAAAAAAACTAAAACAATAATCAGCATAGCAAAAGCTTAACTAAACTACTCTATAAGAATTCTCTATTGACCAAATGAATCTCATTTGATCACCTGTTTATTTTTTGAGCTTTTCTTATGGATTGATGCAAAAAGGAGAATATGAAAGACCAACTTCACTTTATAGTGATATATCCACACACACAAAAATACACATAATTCCACAAAGATCCAAAACCAAGGCTTAATGATCCAAATAAGAATGTTGTCCACATAAATAAAGACCATATCATATAATGACTAATTATTTACCCTGACAAGGCCAAAGATGATCAAATTCAAGTTCAGTAGCAACGAATGCAAAACATTTATACCTTGGTTGGACTTTGGTTAAAAAACAAGTCTCTCATAAATGACTTGTCAAAATCAATTGGTAGGAGGTTGATCCCTTCCATTTGCATACAGGAATATCTAGGATTGTCCCATTAGATGTCATTTGACTATCCTTGAAAAAATAAGCACATAAACTGCCTCAGAACAATTTTCAGAATGATTTGACGAGACTACTAGTCAATCATCTACCTTTAACTCATTATCCTATCCTAAGCTTCGTAGGCCATGCAGAAATATACTTAGATCGAAATATACTAAAACTAAACTAACAACTTCAGATTCAAATAGCAATATAACAACTTGAGATATCTCAAGTAACAATTAGTAGCAGCTAGGCCTTCCCACATGAGCAATACCTATTCTGTGAAGAATTCCTTGTCGTCCATGTCCTGCACACAACATACATCCATATTATCAGGTCTTGAAAGCATAAGACATATATCTAGGAAGCATATCAAGAAACCATCATAATTACACAGAATCCCTACAGCTAACATGTTCATCAAAGTAAAATTTCATATGATAAAATTGCAAACTTGTTTGACCATGTTTATCAAAGTAACTAAAAACTAAACACACCTATAAATAATATGAAAATAAACTAAGAATCCCTGCAGCAAACATGAATATAACTTAAGGCCTAAAACATTAAGTAGTGTATTACAAAACACTCGGAAGAACAAGTTTAAGCCAATGATTAGAACTGAATTTGATCCAACTAAAACTAATGATAACCGACTTCCATTCAAACCATTTTTTCCCTTTCCTTTTGTGCGGCAGGATTGGGGGAGAGGAAGGCAATTCCATATCCACTATGGTCACTTAATCAGAGAAAGAGATAAGTCATATAAGATAGGAGTGGGAACTACCAGTGCTTGCATTTGCATATACGGAAGTGTCAAGTTGAAGCATGTCCATCACTTATAATTTCATACTGAAGCAACTAGACACAGTTTCTTGATGTTTACATCAGCACTTTCTCCTGCAATCTACAATAAAATCAAGTTTTAGATGAGAGAATTGCAAATCTACAATCAGCTAGCATTGCTTAGCCATCAAAAAGATCCTAAAATCACTGACATCAAGGTGAGTACCCATATAAAAATAAACCATATTAGTAAATACTCCAATCAAACCATAATTTAACCTAAAAACCCAATAAAGACCACACAAACCCTATTAAAAGTAAACTATGATATAAAATGTAAAATAGGATGAAATACAACCTCCAAATTGCATACTAAATAAGTAAACATTTTGAAGGCAAACTAATTCATCCATAATTTAAAATAAGGTAACTTTGTCTTGATGCTTTGAGAAATTTACATTGTAGGGTCTGTGCAATTTACATATTAGGGGGTTTATGCAAATAACACAAAGAAATTAAGTAATTACAAACAATTTGAGAATGATAGCATAGATGATATAAAAGTGAAAAATAAACCATCAAACACATCAAAATGGCAGTTCTCTAAAACCTGGCAGCTGACAAGAACATTTTTTTCCTTCTCAAATTAACAAATTTCACAAGCTACTTAGAGTAAAATGCATTAGAGTTCTCTTTTAGTTTCTTTAAGAATTTATTCATAACACATATTCACTAATTAATAAGATTCTAGCTTTTTGTTTTTTAAGAAATCTTAATATCACCTATATATAGTCAAAGAAGGGTTGTTATGCAGGAAACGATTTATTTTCTTAAGTACCATACTTGGTCACTCAATGGATGCATCAAGTAGTCAAGAAACTAAGGTTGGCGGGTACGATCGAAGTGGGCGAGTTCAATAACCACATCCAAAAATATATGTATATAAGAGTAGAAAAAATAAAATCAGGCAACCATTCATTCTTTCATATTCATTTGGTTCCTTTACGCAGTTTAAAAGTTCCAAATTCTATATGATTTGTGATATAAACAGATGAGATCGGCTAAACAGGTTTGATTAAACAGGTTTGGATAAGAGACTTATCCAAGAGCATCCAAACGGATGAGATCTTGAAGATCTTTGTCATTTGTTATGTGTTCCCCATAGGCAGAATGGCTAAGGTGTGCAACCTTATCAGCCACTCTGTTGCCAGCGCGGGGAATATGAGAAAAAGAGACATTTCTCATATTTTGTAAGATGATCTGTATGTCAGACAGGCACAATTCAACCTCCCAGGGGCATTTTTTACCATGTTTGAAGTAATCAATAATGATTTTTGAGTCACCCTCAATGATTATATTTTGCATATTCCGTTTGCTGGTTTCTAGTATTCCAAGTCTCAAAGCGGCAGCTTCCACTTTAAGGGGCGACTAGCGTCCTAGCCTCTGGTATGAAATTTGGATTGGATGTCCATTCCAGTCTCGTATGACAGTACCAGCAGAGCTTGTACCATCAAGCCGGCATGAACCATCGAAATTGATTTTGTATCTGCCAGGTGGGGGTTTTACCCACTTCTTGGTTGTCCCCTTTTCTTTCTTGTGTTTGCTTTTTTGTAGTTCCCGGACCGCTAAAGGATTACCATTCCGGAGGTTTTCTTCAAGCCTAGATGCTTGGATCCAATTGTTACATTGTTTGGCGCAGAACGCCCCTATTACATTACTTGGCGCTTTCTGTTGATTACGGAATACGGTTCCATTTCGAAAAAACCATATTCCCCACCAATTGGTAAGTATCTTCTGTATTTTTGCTTTTGGTAGCGTTCGTAGCCATCTCAGTAATTCCTCTACATCCCTGCTTCGTGTAATTGTCAGACTTAGATTGTGACATTCAACCGGACTTAAGTGACATGTAATTAATCCGGGGACGCATTCAGAAAGGATGTGTATATCGTTTTCAACACAATCAAGGCATCTTTCGCATGTCTCAGGTATAGGCACCCCACGTGCCGCCAACCTAGCCTTTGTTGGAAGACCAAAGTTGACAATTTTCCATAGAAAGTTTTTTATCTTTGGGGGAAGATCCAGCCTCCATATCCAGGTAAAGTCTCTGCTTCCTCCGACCCCATCGTTTGTGAGGAAATTATATGCAGAAGATGTGGTAAACCATCCATTTTTGTCGGGCCACCAGTAGAGCCTGTCTTCCATGTTCGAAATCGGCAGCGGGATTGCAAGGATTTCGCGTATTATCATTGTTGGAAGTACCCTTCGCAATTTTTCCTCCCACCATTGCCCATTTATAATATAATCCTTTACCAGCTCATTTGGGTCAACAGAAGTTGGGCAATCAGCTCGTGCACTTAGCGGTGTTTCTCGTATCCAATTATCTTTCCAGAATTTAACAGATGCTCCGTTACCAATGGACCAAATCAGCCCCGATTTAAACTTGTCAAGCAGACTCGAAAGTTTTGCCCATTGCCACGACATGTTCCCCTTTTTGGTGTATGTTAGGATACTTTCATTCTTTAGGTACTTATGGCTGATTATGCTAACCCAAATGTTGTTCGGTTTAGCAAGCACCTTCCATAGGAGTTTAAGTTGTAAGGCCTCATTCATCTCCTTGGATCTTCTGATTCCTAAGCCCCCATTTTTCTTCGGTTTACATATTCTACTCTACCCAATTAAGGGCCTGTGTTGCGCATCCTTGTTCCAGAAGAAACTTCTGTGCATCGTGTCAAGTTCCTTGTGCATGGTTGCTGGAAGCATGAAGTTCTGCATCGTGTATAACGGTTTAGCAGTAAGATTTGCTCCAATCAAAGTAGCCCTTCCCTGCTGAGAAAGCGAGTCTGCTCTCCATTTGCTCAATTGGTCCTTAGTTTTTGTGATAACATCCTTGAATGTCTCATTATTTACTCTGCCATTTATAATTGTGCAGCCTAGATATTTTTCCACATAATTCGAGTGGGCGATACCCAGGGTACCACCCAGTTCAGTGATTCGTGACCGGGCAATCCCTGAGGTCGCCTGGAATGCAGATTTGTTGTAATTAACTTTCTGGCCTGATATCTGGCAATACTCGTCAAGAATCATCCTAGTATTTCGACAAGCATTAGTGCTGCCTTTGAGGAAAATTATTGTATCGTCAGCAAACGCCAGAAATGGCACCGAGGGTCCATTATTTCCAAATCTAAATCCTAGTTTTTTTTTTCGGGGCCCTAGAGACCGCTTTTAGTTTGCGCGCTAAGATTTCAGCACCTAGAATGAATAGGAAGGGGGATAGGGGGTCTCCCTGCCTTAATCCTCTTGTAGGAGTAAATAGATCAGTGGGACCATTGTTGACCAGTACCGAAAAAGACACTGATGTAATACACTCCATAATCCATTTAACAAAGGTTTGATGAAACCCAAACTTTTCCAGTACAGCTTCCGTGAATTCCCAGTCGACCCTGTCATAAGCCTTTTCCATATCTAATTTCAGGGCAATCCACCCCTCTTTACCCCGTCTAGTTTTAAAGGAGTGGAAAATATCGTGAGCTATAAGAACATTGTCTTGGATGGCTCGGTCCGAAACGAAAGCCCCTTGTAACGGGTTGATTAATTTTCCCAGGACTCTCTTAAGTCTTTCTGTTAGGATCTTTGATACGATTTTGTATATTGTAGAACACAAACTGATGGGTCTGTAATGACCCGTGTTGGTGGGGTTATCGTTTTTTGGTAATAGTGTAATGAAAGTATGGTTTATTTGTTTGAGTATTCTACCAGATAGGAAGAAACTTTTAACAGCTTTGGTTACAGAGGGACCCACTACGTCCCAAGATATCTTATAAAATTCTGCTGTCATGCCATCTAGCCCAAGAGCCTTATTTTTACCTAGGCAGAAAACTGCATTCTTAATTTCACCGTTAGATGGAATGGCAATAAGCATGTTATTCTCCGCCGTAGTAATTTCTGGGGAAATTAAGGTTAGATATTCATTTCATTTGGTTTTATTGATCGGTTGTTTTGTGAAACGTTTCTGAAAATCACTTCTGATTTCATTATTTATGTTTTCTTCACCCATTACCTGGGTACCTTCTGCAGTAGTGATGCTTCTGATGAACTTTCTGTTTCTTTTTCCTGATGCAATTCTGTGAAAGTATCAAATGTTTGAGTCGGATAGTTTAATGTGTTTTGTCTTTGCTCTTTGATTCCAATATAGTTTTTGGAGCAGAAGGAGTTTCTCCTTTTTTCTGATCAGATTGCTTTCTTTCTTTTGTAAGCTCGGACCCCCTCCTAGAGATGTTTGTTGTTGTAGTTGTAGTAATTGATTTTCAACCGTTTGGAGTTGTCTGAAAATATTTCCAAATGTATTTTTGTTCCATTCCTTTGCTTTTTCCTTTAGTAATTTTGTTTTTCTAACAAGTTGGAACATCGTCGACCCATGACACATAACCCGCCAAGCTTGCTTTACTATATTTAGGAAATCCTTCCTCTGTAACCAGCTATTTTCTAGTTTGAATGGGGGGGGGGGGGGGTTTAAATTTTTGATTAGTAGTTAACTCAATCGTGATTGAGCAGTGGTCAGATGATGAGAAAGCTCCATTTTTGGTGCTCATGGTTGGAAATCGATGTAGGATATCATGTTGTACTAATACACGGTCCAGTTTTTCTCTTATATTTCCGGGACCCATTTGTTTCTTCCTCCAGGTGAACTGGTTTCCCCATGCCGGAATATCTTCCAAGGCGCATTTGTTCTTGATTTCAGCCAACCTGATAAATCTGCGGGGATGCGTAACCGCACCACCTTCTTTGTCTCCAAAATTTCCAATTTCATTTAAATCTCCCATCACAATAGATGGTAGGCTAGCTTGTGTTATTGATTCAATGACCGGGCCCCAGAAGGCAGCTTTGTCTTGCTCGTGAGGGGGCGCATACACAAACCATATTAGGCACGAGAATTCATCGGTGATGCTAGTGTATTTGATAGTGATTGTTCTAGGTGTTTGCGATATAACTTCGATTGATTCATTCACTAAACTAGTTTCCTTCCGTAAACCCACCCCGCCTGATTTACCAATTGCTGGTGACCAGATGGCCTTATCAAAACCTGCTGCCTTTCATACAGGAGGTGCAGGTATGTCTTCTGTTTTTGTTTCAGCTTGTGCTAACAGCTGTATATGTTCCGCTTTACACCAGGTATTAATATCCACCCAGAAAGTCGGTCTCCCGATCCCTCTACAGTTCCAAAAGCTAATCTTCATTATTACTCTTTTGTTGTAAGAGCGAGCCATTTCCTCGCCTCCTACCGATGATTTTCCGTTGCATAGGGAAGTTCCCATGCCAGTAATCCCTACTATTGGTCAGGGGACGAAACTGGGGCCACCAATCGCAACCCGAGTCAGCGCCTAATCCTTCACCAATGGTTTGTTTTATGATATTATAATTGTTGTTGTAATTTGTTATGGATTGTAAATATGAACTCCAGTACTTATCAAATTCAACCGATCTAACCTCAAACAAGCAAGTGATGTCGAGGGGAGTAACCCGGGTGATTGGTTCTGGTGCCCACAGAGACAGGGAAGATTGTCAACTCGTCAGTTTCAAGCACCGAGTATGCTTAAGGCAGATGGGATATGTTGATTGTTTGGTTGGTCCGAGACGCACAGCAAGGTGTGTGTTTTTGTTCCATCTCCGGCAACTACTTTGGTCAGTGTAACGATGTTTGTTTGTAGAGACGGGGGAAGACAACGAGCACTCATGCACCTTGCCCCACTGAACCCCCAAGGATAACCATCTAAGGCTCACAGCTTCAATATACCCACAACTCATAATAGTATTTATATATGCATCATACAAAGGAGGGGTCCAAGAGCACAACTCTCTAACCCGACCATAGGACCAAGCTTTGCACACTACAACGTACCAGTCTACAGTAGCACAACCTACAAGCGGCTCACTTCCAAGCATTATACAGGGAATTGGAAGGGAGGGGTGATTACAACTGACATCGAATAGAAAGGGTGGCACATATCGCCATAGGATAACTAGACAAAGAGCACATCCGAGGCAAATCCAGACAGCCGGATAGTAGAGAGAACACAATTTAGAAAATCTTACCCAACACTCCGCCATTACTAGCACGGAGCACTCACTTCGGCACCTGAAGGTTTCACTCATTGCGAGGCTTCTTGACGCCACACCCCATCAGAGAAGATGTAGCAGTGTCAGGCTCCCCATGACCAACTTTGCGCTTGCTAGACTCAAATGTAGAGTTAGTCTTTACCTCAAGCTTTTCAAGACGAGCAGTGGTAGTGAACAGACCAGGAGTGGCCTGGATTGCCTGCGCCAGAGCACCTGGGTTGCTAAGATCGGGTAGCAGAAATTCCTCACCGGGTGGGATGTTTTGGAGATACACCTCAAAATCCTCCTGAGAGAATTGCATCATCGGATCTAAGCCGTCCACAGAGAGCTCTGGTTCGACCTCCTCCAACTCCATGTACTCATCCTCATCGTCTTCAAACTAAAAAATTGAGTCATGGGTGGCCAATAGCTCACGGAAAGCCTCATCATTTGGGGGTTCTGGCATCAGTGAAGCGACAGCAGCCAAGGGGTGCAGCTCAGGGGGTGCAACAATCTCGGTTGGAGAAACAGAGTCACTTTCAGTCGCACCAGCGAGCTTACCGTCCATCTCCGGGGTCACAGGGGCAGGCTCCCCAACTCTAGAAGAGTCATGACCCCCAGAAGATGCCGACGGGAGAGTAATAGGAGAGTCGTGGGTGGTAGGCGCCATGCTCCCAACAAGCTTGAACAGCTCTTCTTTTGTATTGCCAATCTTCATGGAAGGAGCGATATGTTTGCTCCTCGCAGCAACCGAAATCCACTCACCCTTACCATCATTGCCACCTCCATTGGCTCCCCTAGGCACAGCACCACCAGGGTGTGCTCCACCAGCAGGGGGAGGCGCTCTCCGACGCAGCGAACACTCATGGAAAAGGTGATCATGTTTGCCACAGCTCCTACACCCCTCGGGGAACTCTTCAAAGAAGACCGGGTACTCCACCATCTGATCAAATTCATCAGGTACGAACACACATTTGTTGGGGATGGTGGTGATGTCAACATTGACACAAATCCGAGGATAACGCACTCTTTTTCCTTTTGCAGTGAAAGCATCCAGTTTGAGAACTCTCCCAAACCCATTTCCTCAATGATCGAAGTGAGAACCGACTCACTTATGAACTCAGCTGGTAATCCTGGAATGCGGATCCACATATCCAAGGTAGTGAGAGGTTCCGACGCGGGATCGAAACCCTGACGCCAAGGCTTCAGCAACAGCAGTTGGCTCTATATGTGGAACGGTCGGCCATTCCACACACGCTCCTTATCAGCAGGTGAATTGAACTTAAGTTCAAACGAGTTACTTGCCATTGGAATGACCTGGAAGCTTCCCTCCAGGAAACGCCAATCAAAACGAATCTTCTTTCGGATTTCCTTCAACTCCAAAGGATCACCAATGATGGTGGCGAACAAAGTAGTGTTCTTGAGGTTGAGGATGTTCTCATGAACACCGTCCAGCCTGGCTTTGTATTGCTCAATGTTGAAGGGATGTTTCCCCATACGTTTTTCAGAGGCTGTCACCGGGTTTGCACCCGTGTCCTTAGGGCCTGGTACCCCCTTGGACATGTTTTTTGGAACCCCGCCGGCAGGGCTTCCATTGTCTTCAGCGGCTCCTGACAAAGGAACAGGATGCTCCTCCACAAGGACTTGCTTCCCTTTGTCCTTGGCAGAAGTGGACATCCCTCCAGCGGCAACACAAAGAACACACAAAAGATTAGAGATTTCAGAGAAATTAGGGTTAGAAGGGAGTAGATGATAGCGGCGAGACCACCAACCATCACTCCGTTTATATATACGAAGGTAGAGAGAGAACAAAGAGCAATTTCCATCACCATACCTTCGCAGATCCTCCATTAATGCCTCACCACTACTTAGAACACCGTACAATCCACCCCGCGGGAAGAACACTGTAGCAATCTTCAAGGATCCTCCAAATTTGATTTTTCCTTGCGACGGAAGGATCCATACCTTCATCCATCTCCACCATTTACTCCATTGTACTTGCACCGTTTGTGATTGGACATTCACAGCTCGTCGCCCCTTCATCGGCAACATCTTCGTCTCAGGACGAAATACACTTGCGCACTCCACATTTACTCGGCTAGGCCATGCCGCTACACTAAATCCTCCAATTAGGGAGGATATAGCCATGTGAATGAGAAGAAGAGCAGAAGCCCCATCATTACTCAAAGATTCAGCCTCATATTTGGTAGATTTAGGAGGAAGATTGCAATTAGGGTTCTCCGCCGTCGGGGGAAAGGGTGTTGGAGGGTTCTCTCTCATCGGGTCTTTTTTTGTGTTACCACTTTCTTTTCATGTATCAGCTTTATTGGTGGTTCATTCACATGTATCAGCTTTATTGGTAAATTCTTTCACATTTATTAGTGGGTACTGAGTACAATACTCAAGTTACCTACACCGTTTTCCAACATTATATATGAATATGTAATTTCATACTGAAGCAACTAGACACAGTATATCAAATCAAATATTAGAAGGTTGTATACTCATTAAGGCATGTTTAAAGTCTAGATGAAATTAACCATCTCTATCATCTTGTAATATAAGTTGAAATCAGACATCACCATTTCTACAAAACCATAACAGTTAAATTCATACTTCACGAGAGAGATGGCAGTAAACATTCACATAAATCACTCCCAAAGAAAGTCATCATTGCAATTTTCATGAATGTTTTATACCCATATATCATCGATTTCAAGTGTCATCTATCACAAACAGTTCTAGCCCGACTTAGTCAAGTAACTCTACAATCTAACAATTACCACTAGTGCAACGAATTATAACACGCCATATGCATAACAGATAGTAGAAAATTGAGAGATGAGTGGCCAATTAAGGAGACTAAACAAATAAAAAAATGCACTGCTCATTAACATCAACAAAGCATTACAGGACAACCATGGATAATAGAAAACATCCTCCCAACTACAGACTGTATGCTACACTTTTATGCCATTCATCCCTAACCAAATACAATTATCAAATCCATCCATATCTATTTGCAATGAAAGAATAAACAACACAAATTTGTCCCAAAAAGAAGAGAAGAGGAAGAGACCTGGACATTTCAATCGTCAATCCTGGGAGCAATGGTGATCTCAACTAGGCAATATCAATTCCAGTGGCCTTCAGTGCGGAAAGCACATGCTCAATAGTTCAAAATCCATCAGGGCAAGAGTGGTACAAAGAGGCGATTCCTTGGCGCAATCAATCGAAGCTGAGATGAAACTTGAAGTAATGTTTAAGTTCCTACCTTTCCCTACTATCTCCGATAACAATCTATTGATAACAGATTCGCTAAAGTGAAGGTCGATTCCAAATTTCTCCACGCATTTCGCTAGGGTTTTTTGGAACTTCCCGGATTGTACAAAACGGATCAATCATTGAGAGAGAGAGAGAGAGAGAGAGAGAGAGAGAGAGAGAGAGAGAGAGAGAGAGAGAGAGAGAGAGAGAGAGAGCGAGAGGAGTACTCACCTGGTGCTGCAATGGCGAGTAGGCGATCGTTGAAGATAGGACTGCCTTGTGATAGAGAAGAGGAGTAAATACTCTCCTGTTACTCTCGGTATCGCCTGGTAAGAACTGAAAGTTAGGTTTAGAGGAGAGTTCCTGGAGAAGAAGAGGTTGAGGGGTTGATGACAAGCTATGGATGAGAGTGAGCGATGAGAGGCCAGCGAGGTGCTGATGGGTTAGCAGGCACAAAGGTACGTACGACGGAGGATGAGATGAGGAAGATGGGAAGAGAGCAGTGATGGCCACCTAAAGAGGACTAGGGTTTCTCTTCCGTTTTATACCGTGCCGTGTTTCAACACAAAATTAGCGTTGAGAACGCTTGCCATCGCTAATGTCGTGGCGAAATTGGTAGCAGTAGCGATGGAAAACCCACGCCGTTGCTAGCTACCATGGCTATTTTTTCAAGTGAATGCTTGCCGTTGCTAATTCCGTGGCAAAGGGATGGAATTGGCCACGGGAAATTCACGCCGTTGCTAGCTACCGTGGAAAATTTGTTTATTTTTTGTAGTGCTTAGCTATATTAGTTGGTTAGTTTGGATATTCTTTTGATATGAACTCGACGATTTTGTCCTATCTAAATTTGGCGCCGTTGCCGGGGAACTATTATTGTGCACTTTGTGTGTTTGATTACTAACTTAGGTGTGGACCACGTCTATGGTCCGCACCCATTCTACTAACTCATCTTTATTGTCTTTGGATTCAAAGATCGAGAGGACTCTCTCTAGATTGAGGCGAGAAGCTTGTGATCGCTTTCGCGAGCTACCTTTCGACCAAGGAGAAGAAGAAAGTATAGAGATGGCTAACGAAGATAACCGAACTCTTAAGGGGCTTACAACACCGGACTTGGCCCAACAACCATTGGCAGTGCAATTCCCCGAACTTGGGGAAGGTGTAAACTTTGAGCTGAAATCTGGGGTGATCCATCTCTTACCCAAATTCCATGGGTTGAGTGGTGAGGACCCCCAGAAACACTTGTCAGAATTTCATACTGTTGTGGTGGGAATGAAGCCAGGCAATGTCACGGAGGAGCAAATGAAATTGAGGGCATTCCCATTCTCGCTAAAGGATACCGCTAATGAGTGGTTCTACTATTTGCCCCCAGGTAGTGTAACCACATGGACTGCATTGAAGCATCTCTTTCTAAATAAGTACTTTTCTACGACGAAGTTAAATAGCCTGAAAAAGGATATCAGCAGTATCGAACAACAGGCTACAGAAACCATTTATGAGTACTTTGAGCATTTCAAAAAGCTTTGCTCTAGCTGCCCTTACCATAATTTTTCAAAGAAAGATTTGGTGCTTTTTCTATTCAATGGGTTATTTGATGAAGAGCGCAAGACGGTGAACTCCGCCTATGGAAGCAATATCTTGAACAAAGCACCCAATGCTGCTTGGGAGGTGTTTTCAAAGCTTTCTGATGGATCTAGACAATTCAGCAAAAGAGAACATGCGCGTGGGGTGCTAGCAATTGATTCAAACTCCACTATGCAGAGTGATATGGCGGAGATGAAGGAGACGATGAAACGGATGGTGCTTAAAGGAAACCCACAACAACTCAAGACGTGTGGGCTCTGTTCTGACCAAAGTCATCCCATGGATGCTTGTCCCATGCTGCAGGATCATGAAATGGAGGTGAATGCAATGGGAGATTTTATTCCACGAGGGAAAATGTATGGTAATTTTGCTAACAATTTCAATTCAAATAACCATAATGCAGGTTATCAACAGGGCTATGTATTGTGAGCCTAATTCGCCATGTTTTATAGTTACTTTTATATCGTTTTCTACATGCATTTTATACATTTGGGCTAGAATAGTACAGAATCTATGTAGTTTCTGTTTATTTTCCAAATTATGGAATCTACACCCGTTTCTGTTTAATTTCGCAGAAATCGAGGGAATTTACAGCAGTTCAGAGAAAGGATGAAAAGCTCGAAGTCAAGTGGAACCAGGATAAATCGAGCTGGAAGCAAGAAAATCGAGTCGAAAATCACAAGTTGATATCGAGTCATGCTAGTCGATATCCAGTAATCCACTCGATTTCCACCCAGAAAGCCAAGAATCGGCTAAGAAAGAACAGAGAGGTCGATATCAACTACCTCAAGTCGATATCGAGTTACCCCATATTGAGGAAGATCTTAGAAATCGGCCCGAGAAGCTGGACAAAGAAGATACAGGTCGATATCGACATGTCTTGGTCGATATCGAGTTGAGTCGAGTCGATATTCACCCTAGGAGCCGAGATCGAGTTGCTGAGCTGAAGTGAAGAAAATGCCAGGTCGATATCGAGTGAGGCTAGTTGATATCAACCGGACCACAACGGCCGAAATCGAGCTAGTCCAAGACTTGTTAAGGTTCTATCCCGAATCCAATAGAAACATCCACAAGAGCAAATTCTATCAAGATCTATCAAGTCCAAGGAGGATTTATCCACAATTAGTTCTAGTTTCCTTTGAGATTTATTTCTTTTATTCCATTATTTAATCTTTAAGTGAGTAGATAGATAGATATAGATATAGATAGATTTTCTTTCCTAATTATCTAGGGAATGAAGCCTATAAATAGAGCCTTAGGGGCTGAGTTTTATTCATTCAATTCTAGAGAAGGAGAAGAGGTAGTAAGTAGAGAGAGAGAGAGCTTGTGGCGAGTGGAGCAAGAGAGGCGAGAGCGGATTTGGCTTTGTTCGGTTTTAAGCTTTCTTCAGTTTATTTAATGCAACGTTATTTCCTTTTATTATTGATGAGTCTACTGATGATGAAGAGCGAGTATTCACCCAACTTCTAGGGTCGGAGTGAGCGACGGAGGGAAAACCTGTCGTTGATTCCGCCAAAGAAAACTCAAACCTATAGCAAGTATAGCAATAAGCAAGAGGTCGGTCCACAGGGAAACTTAGAATTCTAGTTTGATTCAAGTGTCAATCAAAGTAACTAGTTTGGGGGGTTTTTGTGTGTGAAAGTTCCGCCTTTTATGAAAGCGGAGTAAAGAAAGCAAAGTAAAGGAATTTGTTTTAGACAATTAGGAGAAGTAATTCTACCTACAATTTTCCACTTTATTGGATTGAAGCGATCCATGTAACTTCTTCTCGTCCTATTAAGTTTCCTATGAATGCCTTTGTCCCGACCTAATATAGTTACTAGTCCAACCAGTCCTAGCAACCCTTATCAATCGAACAGTCCCTAAAGAAGGATTTAACCCAATTGATAGCTTTAAGTTCAGAGATTAGCCAAGGTATTTGCAGTCCCTAAAGAGGGATTTAACAACACATTCAACTTCCTACTCATTCAATTAGTTCAACCAGCCCTAAAGGAACAAGTTTGCCACTTAGGTTAAGGTTCACAACCAGGAATCTACAAAACCTTAGCAATTGAATTGATTCTAACTAGTTGCGCGGGCAGCACAAAGAAGTTGAAGCATTCAAATATAGGAAACAAGGAACGAGAATTAGAAACTCACAATCAATCCGAATAAAGCTTCAAATTACATGCAGAATAGATGAGTTTAGTTCCTCATGGAACACATCGCTCAAAATCTCTAAAGTGTCTGATGAATCAATAGAATAGAAGTCATGAAAATAACATAAAACATGGCCTTTTAAAACATCCAAAGTCGGCCACAAAATAAAAAATTAGGTTCTAGGGTTTTCATTAATCAAAACGCAGCGCATAATCGCTGATGGAAAATGCGGCGGCCGCCGCATGGATGCTGCGGCCGCAACATCAACATTTCCTCGCAGCCCTGCTGCATCGGCCCTGGCGGCGGTCGCGACATACTGCGGCCGCTGCATCGGTCTTTCCCAGAAAAACCGTCTCGAATTTACTCTTCTTTTCAACAGCAAAGTTGTAGCTCTCTGAAAGAGCTTTCCAACGCATGGTCATATTAGTCAATCGGACAACCGAGGCCTCCAGAAAGTGCAAAACAAGTTCATGCAGCATGTCTAGAGACAACTTCTGCAGACTTGTTCTTCGTTTAGGCTCGCTTCTTCTTCTTAGGACCTCTTGAGATCTTCATGTAAGCATCTTCGATCAACTAGAAATTCTCATCCAATGCGTTATCAACTCATGTCTCCTCCTCGGATCCACCATTACCTGAAATAATCAATAAAGCGTGTAGATTCCGACTCCACTAACATAGAGAGCAAATATGCAAATTGTACTTAATCCATGCATAAAATGCATCTTAACTAAGCTAAATGCAACCTATTATGCCTACCTAAATGCATGCTATTAGTGAGCCCGATGGTAGCCATGTGAGGTAAGGCGGTAAAGGTACAATCTTTGGATGCAATTCATCTTCTATCCCTACAAGCATTATTCTTTTGCGAAAGTTGCAGGTGGTCCTTGTTTGTGTTATTGAAGAGAAAGTGATCTTAATACAACTTGGATTAATTATGTGAAAAGGGTTAATAAAAATTAGTGTTTATGCGAAACCTCTATATTCCTATTTGTTAATAACGAAAGTTATTTGATGAAAAGCATGATCTTTTATGCCTTTATGTGTTATTTTACATGGTTACCATTGTGCTGTTGAAACCCTGATCTTGGAAGTCTTTTATTTCCTTGATTTATTTCATAATGTTTTGATTCTTAGTCGATATCGAGTGTCTCAGGTCGATATCGACCAAAGTTTCTGCCTTTGCTTGGTTTATGTTTTTACTCGATATTGAGTCACCGTTGTCGATTTTTCTAGTCGATATCGAGTCCTTCCAGTCGATATCGACCAAATTTGCTTTTCTGTGTTATTTTCTGCTTTCTTCTGTGTTTTACTGTTTCTGCTGAGTTTCTTAACTGAAAAGGCGTGCGCTGACACGCTTCCTCGTGGATCGATCCTGACTGCCTTCTACTGCAACAGGAGGAAGTCTTGTATTTATTTGTTGAGACAGGGAGTCAGTTTGCTTTATATTTTATTTATATTTCATACTTGACCATCCTCCTACAACTACAAATTGGCGCCGTTGCCGGGAAGCTATCAATCGCGCCCTTTTTAGTTCTATTTCTTTTCTTTATATTTGTTTTTATTTTTAGTTTCTTTTTACTTGCTTTTTTTGTTTGCTTTTCAGGTGCATGCGAAGAACTGATCGCACGCCTATAGACCCAATTCTCGAGCCTAAGCGGTTTTTCCATCTTCAACAAAGGCTTATGAGGAGACTCATGTCAACATCCGACAACAAGAATGCGGGCTAGCTCACACCTGCACAAGAGCTTGAGCAACTCCGTCAACAGATTGAGGCATTCACCACCAGAGAAGCTTAACACGCCCGACGAGAGGCGGAATATGCACAGAACCAACAGCGGTGGGAAGCAAGGGTAGATTGCGAGATCAACACGAGAAGGGAACTTGAGGAGCGGGTTGAGCATATCCCAGCCAATGCAAAGGAGTATCTGCATCCTACTCTGGAAGTCCCAGAATCAGCGATCATTCTTTCCGCTTTTAACTTTGAAATTCGTCCTTCTTTTATTACTGAAATTAGAAGGAGTCAATTTAGGCGAAGAATTAATGAATGTCTTTTGGAGCATGTCACCACTTTTATAGACTTATGCGAAGCTATAGCTGATGGTTCTAATCTTGAATACTTAAAACTAAAGGCTTTTCGTTGGTCCCTTGCACGAATAGCCCAACAATGGCTGAAAGGATTGCCTGCACGATCAATTCGCACTTGGAATGAGCTACAAGACCTATTCCTCAACAAGTTCTTTCCTCATGCAAAGACAGCTGCCCTCAGACAACAAATCACGACTTTCAGACAAAAGCCAGGAGAACCACTAGCACAAGTCTGGGAGCACTACAAGAGGCTTATGAAATCCTGTCCTACTCATGGCCAGCCTCCCTACGTCATCCAGGAGATCATCTTCAACTGCCTGGATGCGCCTACTAAAGATAGGATCAACAACTACACCAACTATGAGTATCTTGGATACACTCCACGCCGAGCATGGGAGGTATTTGAGACGTTGGCAAACTACGACAACACCTATGGGACTTCTGCGACCGCTTCTGACGAAAGGTATGAAAGGTCTGCCTCATCTATGCCATTGTATGTGCCACCTAAGGAGGTTGATCCAGATGTCAGAGACCAGTTTCACAACGATCAGGTACGCCGTCTCACTGTTGACGTTGGAAATCGAGTTTAAAATATAATAAAATACATCAAACCAGATTCGTGCCCACACAAATAATTACAGGACTTCCTCCCGATGCAGTAGTGGGAAGTAAGGATCGATCCTCGAGAAAGCGTGTCAGCGGATCCTAGGCAGCGGAGAATCTCACAAGTGGTGATCGACCACAGTGTACTTGACCTTGACCAAGGGTGGTCGACAGGGGTCAGGCACATTCGATTTCGAGCAATAGAAGATGTTGATGGTGGTCGACGTCGAGTAGGGTCTGGTCGACTTCGGGTTCCTACAGAGTCAGAAGCAACAACGATCTTTGCTCGATCGAAAATCAGTGGGCTTGGTTGACCAAGGGGTGGTCGAAGTCGAGTAGAAATAGTAACTAAAATAAAAGACAAATCTTTTCGGAATTCGGAATAAAAATATGTAAAAGAAATTCCAAGATCAGGGTTTGCGACAATGATAACCAAACATGCATAAGACAAGATAAATAACGATAATCATGCAAATCGCATCGAAGGATCAAGCTTTTGCCTTTTCCAACAATTAAGAAACTCTTTCAAGAAACCCTAATTGTATCTTCCGATTTTATGTTTACAATCCAAGTTGTTAGCATGGATCTCCATTGAATGGGTAATAAGCACATAAAAGGTAGTAGATGCTCAAAACATGATAAAAGTAGGATCTTTACCTCAAACACGCATGGCTATCGTCGGGCTCGCCCCGACCCTAGAATTGGGTGGACTACTCGCTCTTCATCGCAAGGAAAGACATTAATAATAAAAGGAAATAACTATATTGCATTAAAATAAACCAAAGCTAACAACCGATCGAAGCCAAATTGCTTTCGCTCTCTTGCTCCTACTCGGCCTCTACTCTCTTTCTCTCTCGCTACTCTCCTACTTCTCTTCCCAAGATTGAATGAATAAAAATCAGCCCCATTGGCTTTATTTATAGGCTTCCAATCCTTGCTAATCAAGGAAGGAATTTCTATCTATATCTAAAGATAGAATTTCTACTTAGGGAATAAATATATCTAAACTAGATAAAACTAGATAAATCCTAAGGTAATTAATTGTTCAACCCGTAGGATAGATAAAAAGAAAAAAAATATCTAAATATTCATGTGTTGGAAATCTCTTCTCGAAAATAACTCCATTGAATTCACTAACCTTAATAAGATTCGGACTAGCTCGAAGTTGGCTACTGTGGGTCAACTCAATATCGAGTAGTTTTCTCGATATCGACCAACTTTTCTCGCATCTTCAGCTCAGCTACTCGATTCCGGCCTCCAGAGTGAAAATCGACCAACTTTTACTCGATATCGACATGCACTGGTCGATATCGAGTTGATTTCTTCTTGGCTAAGCATCCTTGTCGATTTCTGGGACTCCAGCTCGATTTGGGCTTGGTCGACTTCGACCAATTTGGTCGATGTCGAGCAAATGTGACAGCTCTCAACTTTCTGCTCTGTTCTTGAAACGCACTTTCCCGAGTCCTCGTTCGTCGGATTGACACATATGAGTATGCGTTGGAAACCTCTTTTCAAGGGCTACAACTCTCATTAAGAGATCAGAACTTGACTCAGAATGATAAATGGCGAAAAATGGCCTTTTCTCCAGCTGTACCATCCTTAGCTTCTTCATGAGTTTCCTTTAAGCTCCAAAGGGCGTCCGATTTCTGCGAAGTTAAACAGAAACTTGTGTATAGACTCCATAATTTGGAAAATAAGCGTAAACTATATAGATTATGTATTAATCTAACCCAAATGCATGAAATGCATGCAGAAATCCATATAAAAGTAGATATAAAACATGGCACAAAACATGGACATCAAATCACCCCATACTTAAGCTTGATTTTCCCGAAGCAATCACTTGGATGGTCATTCAGGGGAAGAATTCAATCTCTCAACATCATAGATTCATTCTTATATAACCCTGCAATCAATTACCATCGTCGAAAAGGTACTTGTGCCACAAATCCATGCATGTGCAACAAAAAAGCAACATCTACTTATAAATATAGGGTTATGCAAACCAATTCATGTAACAAAGCATTAACAATCAAGAGGACTTTAATTAAGCTCAATAAGGAGTAGTTTGGTAAAAGGCTAAAGGTGGGCAATTTTTTTGCAACGTGGTGCGAATAATCCGGGGAAATGGAGTACTTTCCAAATTTTCTTTACCACATTCCTTCTTCATAAGATTCTTCACCTTCCATAATGCTTTTATCAATAATAATGCTTTTAACCTCTCTAACCTCAGCACTGCCTTCTCGTGAGTCGCAAAATGGGTGTCATGAATGGCTCCCGATACTTAGTGCTTTGGACTCCTCACCTGTGTGTTACATCTCACTGAACTATTATCTCAGTAAGCAGGGTCGATCTACCTTTATCTCCTGAGATGACCGGATTTTTTCTCACTCATTAAATTTTCCATATATTTCAACCATTCCTACCAAACTTCAATAGTGATAATAACCACAACACAAACACTATATAACATCTTCACAATGTAACATTATTCTCAACACAATCCCCAGATAAGGTAAAGAATGGAAATATTTAGAACATGTGGAGTAATAATTGAAATAAGGCATAATATGGCTTTTTGTGATGCATAAGCATAGATAAGGCTAGGATATAACAATATGAGCATTATATGGAAATATAAAGTCCTCCATCCTCTTATTATGCAACATGTCAAAAGCAACATCAAAATTTACCTCCTTTCATGGTTTTCAATAAAATATGCACTTCATTGTGACTTCCCATTACTAGGCAATTTCATGCTATATCTCTAATGAATCCAATTTTGCATCGTCGAGTTCAATTAAAGCTTCCATGAAACTATTTCTTTGAACAATTTACAAGCATTGGGAGATGTCTCATAGAACTTTGAGTTTAGCATTATGCACAAAAATTTAAAAATTCACTCAAAATTCACCATGTAAATCAAAAGCAAGAATAAAACATATAATAATGATAATGAGCTCTTCCCCCACCCCATACTTAAAAATACAATGTCCTCACTGTATAAAATCAATATAAAACAAGGGTAAAGGAAGGGACTCATCGAATAACGCATCGAGTAGGCAAAACAGGGGTTGTCGAGTAATAGAGTGTTGGTCGAAGTCGGGGAATTTTATCGATATCGACCAACTTACTCGATATCGAGTAAGGTTGGTCGAAATCGACTGGCTGCTTTTCCTCCTCCCCTGGTGGATTTCTACCTCAGGAGTCGATGTCAACTAAGGTTAGCCGATATCGACCAGGTTGGTCGACTCCAGTTTCTTTCGACCTGCAGATTTGTTAGTTTTTCCCGAAAACAAGATTCCACATGAAGTATCCAAAATCAAAAACAAAAACAAAAACCAAAAGTTTCAAAGTCCCAAAATTCAAAAGTTCTATGTACATGCTCTAGATTTTAAGGTCGCTAGGCCGACTTCTCCGTTTGTGCTCAAGGACCGTCAATGTGGGGCCCCCTTGTGCTTGGCCCTTCTCCTGAATCATCTAGGACCTGATGGTAGTATGCAAGCTCAGCTGATAAGTTGTCGGTTGCATAGTCTCCCTTTATTTCCTTTTTTCTCTTTCCAGCTTTCATTCTTTGCAGATTAGCTCGCCATGGGGCCTTACCTCCCCTTAAATTATTCATATTTTTCTTAATGGACTGAGGAGGAGTAGAAATCATACCTAAACTTACCTCTCCGGGACCAAAACAGAAATCTTTGTGTTTAGGGTTGGTCGACGTCGAGTAAGACTGGTCGACGTCAAGTACAGGGACCCCATACTTAGGCTCTTGGCAAGTCGGGTGCTCAACAGAGGACGTCGACCTCGGGAAAGTTTGGTCGAAGTCGAGTTGGTTGGTCGACATTGAGGAACCTTGGTCGATGTCGAGCAGATTTCTGGAGTTTTCCTCTATTGTTTGCTCGATCCCGTGGTTGTTGATGCTCTTCACCTCCAGCCATGAAACATCCTCTTTTGCAGGGCCAAAAGAGAAATCTAAGATCTCGTCGCCTATCGTGAAGGTGAGCAATCGCTGCTTTACGCTGATTTTAGCATATGCAGTAGCTAGGAATGGTCTACCAAGAATAATAGGGCTAGTTGGATGTTCAACACAATCTATAATAAGGAAATCAGTGGGGACATAGAACTTACCAACTTGGACTGGGACATTCTCAACCATACCTGTGGGGATGACCACTGTATTTTTTGCCATGAATAGCCTAGCTTCCACATGCTCTATGGACCCTATCTTCATCTTTCGCCAGATTGATAAGGGCATGATACTTACGCTTGCTCCTAAATCACACAAGGCATCATAGTTAAATTTTCCAAATCCCACATTAATGGAAAACTTACCAGGGTCAGGTCTCTTCTCAGGGAAGTCCATTCTTTTGCATTCGCCGGCGATCTCTGAGATGTATCGCTTGTTGCTAAGGATTTCCTTGAGGAACTTGACATAAGCAGGCATCTCTTGAAGAGCTTCTGTAAAAGGAATAGAAACATTCAGTTCTTGAAGCATCTTAACAAACCTTTTAAACCTACCTATAGTGGGATCTTTCAGCGCCTTGAAAGGGAAAGGAAGCGTCTTCTACTGTTTCAGAGCCAGAACAGACGTGGGAGGTGTTGCAGCTTCCTCAACTTCGAGTTGATTCTCCTCGACATCGAATTGTGTAGTCAATTTCGAGTTGGAGTGTTGTGCAGATGAATCTTGGCCAAGTTGTTCCTCGACTTCGAGTTGATTTTGCTCGACATCGACCAAATTTTGGTCGACATTGAGTTGTTGTTGGTCGTTGTCGAGTTGCCTCTCGGCTTCGTCTTGCTGCTTTTCGACCACTGGCTCGCGTAGTTGGTGTCCGCTCCTGAGTTTTATAGCTGCGACGTGTCCAGTCTTCCCCTTGGGATTTGGTTCTGTTTGCCCAGTGAGTTGCCCGATCGGTCGTGGGATTTATCCCGCAAATCGACCCATTTGGGTCTCAATGTTCCTCTTCTAGATGTCCAGTTCTCCAAATCTTGTATTGATATGTTGGAGGTGATTATTGATGGCACTACTGGCTTGCTTGCTTTCTGCTTGATTCCGGCGCATCTCATCGAGGATAGTGTGTAGATCATCTTTCCGCCGATCCCTTTCTGAATGTCCTAGAGCTCTATATGGAGGGGGGTTCCTAGGGGCACCTTAGTTCCACTGTGGTTGCTGAAACCTTTGGTCCCACATGTAGCGATTAGGACCCCCTGCGTAAGCTACTTCCTCGTGGGTTTCTGCCATCCCGACTTGGTCTGTGTCTGGGCACTTGGTAGTGGTGTGCCAATGTGAACCACATTCGATGCAGGGCCGGTTGACAGAAAGATACTTGACTTGCTTGAGGAGCTTGCGATTTTGATCTCTATAGTACTGCTCCTTGACATCTGGGTCAATCTCCTTAGAAGGCTCATAGAGGGGCATGGATGGGGCTGGCCTGGCATATGCATTTTCATCATAGTTTGTCGGAGTCCCATACTTATTTTCGTAGTTGGTAAGCTTGTCGAGGGTAACCCATGCGTCAGCTGGTGGCATTGTCAGATACTCATAATGAGTATACTGGTTGATCCTATCCTTAGCGGCCAGATCAAGACAATTGAAGAAGATCTCCTGAACAACATAGGGTGGGTGTCCCTGTGTAGGGCAGGATCGCAATAGATTCTTATATCGTTCCCATGCTTTTGCTAGAGGCTCCCCGGGCTTCTGTTTGAAAGTTGTAATCTTTTGGTGGAGGAGCGCTGTCTTGGCAGGAGGAAAGAATTTGTTGAGAAATTCCTGGAGGGAGACCTTCAAGCCACTTCAATGCTGGACCGGCCAGAGACCAACGAAAAGCCTTCATCATGACATATTCCAATGTGGTACCTTCAGCAAGAGTATGGCTCATATCAGAAAAATTGGTAATATGTTGAAGAGGGCATTCATTAAATCTTCCATAGAAGGCATTATTTTTAATCTCAATCAGGAAAGGATTGTGAATTTCAAAATTATTTTCATGGATTAGAGTGGCCGATTCAGGCACGACGAGAGTCAGGTGCATGTAATCCTCTACAGTGGTAGGGTATTGGGCAAGCTCAGCTTCTGGTTGCCTCCTTCGCTTAGCTTCCTACGCAGCGCATGCTCTCTCAGAGGTGAGAGCAGTATCCTTGGCTTCTAATTCTGTCCTAAGCCTCTGTATTAGTTGTTCCTGTGTTTCTGCGGCCGCCATGGCTCTTTTTAATTTAGCGTGGACGTTGTTGACTAGAACGGTGCATACACTGCAAAATAAAAAACTTAAAGAAAACGTGAGATCTCACTACGTAAGGCGCGGATGATTGCTTCCCCGGCAACGGTGCCAATTTATTGACGGAGGAAATCGAGTTTAAAATATAATAAAATAGATCAAACCAGATTCGGGCCCACGTAAATAATTACAAGACTTCCTCCCGATGCAGTAGTGGGAAGTCAAGATCGGTCCTTGAGGAAGCGTGTCAGCGGATCCTAGGCAGCGGCGAATCTCACAAGTGGTGATCGATCACAGTGTACTCGACCTCGACCAATGGTGGTCGACAGGGGTCAGGCACAGCCGATTTCGAGCAACAGAAGATGTTGGTGGTGGTCGACGTCGACTAGGCTTACTCGACGTCAAGTAGGGTTTGGTCGACTTCGGGTTCCTGCAGAGACAGAAGCAACAACGATCTTTGCTCAATCAAAAATCAATGGTCGACGTCGACCAAGGGGTGGTCGAAGTCGAGTAGAAACAGTAACTAAAAGAAAAGACAAATCTTTTCGGAATTCGAAATAAAAATATGTAAAAGAACTTCCAAGATCGGGGTTTGCCACAGCGATAACCAAACATGCATAAGGCAAGATAAATAACGATAATCATGCAAATCGCATCGAAGGATCAAGCTTTCTCCTTTTCCAACAATTAAGAAACTCTTTCAAGGAACCCTAATTGTATCTACCGATTTTATGTTTACAATCCAAATTGTTAGCATGGATCTCCATTGAATGGGTAATAAGCACATAAAAGGTAGTAGATGCTCAAAACATGATAAAAGTCGGATCTTTACGTCAAACACGCATGGCTATCGTCGGGCTCGCCCCGACCCTAGAAGTGGGTGGATTACTCGCTCTTCATCGCAAGGAAAGACATCAATAATAAAAGGAAATAACTATATTGCATTAAAATAAATCAAAGCTTACAACCGATCGAAGCCAAATTGCTTTCACTCTCTTGCTCCTACTCGACCTCCACTCTCTCTCTCTCTCTACTCTCCTACTTCTCTTCCCAAGATTGAATGAATAAAAATCAGCCCCATGGGCTTTATTTATAGGCTTCCAATCCTTGCTAATCAAGGAAGAATTTCTATCTATATCTAAAGATAGAATTTCTACTTAGGCAATAAATATATCTAAACTAGATAAAACTAGATAAATCCTAGTGTAATTAATTGTTCAACCCATAGGATAGATAAAAAGATAAAAGATAAAAAATATCTAAATCTTCATGTGTTGGAAATCTCTTCTCGAAAATAACTCCATTGACTTTAGGATAGAACCTTAACAAGATTCGGACTAGCTCGAAGTCGGCTACTGTGGGTCAACTCGATATCGAGTAGTTTCCTCGATATCGACCAACTTTTCTCGCGTCTTCAGCTCAGCTACTCGATTCCGACCTCCAGAGTAAAAATCGACCAACTTTTACTCGATATCGACATGAACTGGTCGATATCGATTGGAATTCTTCTTGGCTAAGCATCCTTGTTGATTTCTAGGACTCCAACTCGATTTGGGCTTGGTCGACTTTGACCAATTTGGTCGATGTCGAGCAAATGTGACAGCTCTTAGCTTTCTGCTCTGTTCTTGAAACGCCCTTTACCGAGTCCTCGTTCGTCAGATTGACGCATATGAGTATGCGTTGGAAAGGTCTTTTCGAGGGCTACAACTCTTATGAAGACATCAGAACTTTGATCAGAATGATGAATGTCGAAAAATGGCCTTTTCTCCAGTTGTACCATCCTTAGCTTCTTCATGAGTTTCCTGTAAGCTTCAAAGTGCGTCCGATTTCTGCGAAATTAAACAGAAACTTGTGTAGACTCCATAATTTGGAAAATAAGTATAAACTACATAGATTATGTATTAATCTAACCCGAATGCATGAAATGCCTGCAGAAATCCATATAAAAGTATATATAAAACATGGCACAAAACATGGACATTTCTCACCAAGCAAGTTAAGTTTCTGTCTAAAGATAAACCTTGTTTGGAATGTGGGTCTGTGAGGCACAACACTACTGCGTGCCCACACGTCGATCAAGTACATCAAGGAGAGACCCACGAAGAGGTAAGGTATGCGGGAGGACACTACTCAGGGCCACTTCAAAATCAGAACTGGAGCTATTATCGCCAGCCCCAGCATCAGAATTCCCCTCCCTACAAAGCCCCTGGTCACCCTGACAAAGAAGGTAAGAAGGATGACCTGCAGACCATCCTTGAAGAGATGCGGAGGAACCATTCAGACACCAAGCAATCCATCAATTCCATCCACACTCAGGTGTATGGTGTCAACTCTAATCTTGGGGAAATCGATATTTGGAGAAAATCGATTGACACAAAGATTGGCCAGATGGCAGCATCCGTCCCCAAACAGTCAGGTACGCTCCCTGTAACCTCTGAACCTAACCCTAAGGGTAAATCTGCTGGACAGGTGGCTGCTATGAACCTAAGGAGTGGGCGACAGATGCAAACGCCGGAGCAAGCGACAGAGGAAACGGGCGCTGGAGACCAGTCGATATCGACCAACCCAATCAATATCGACCAGTCCCCAATCGATATCGACCACCCTAGGTCGAAATCGACCCGAATCCTCAGCAAATCCCGAGGCCATCATATCCAGTCGATATCGACCAGACACCACTCGATATCGACGCCAGTCGATTTCGACCCTCCCCACTCGACATCAGCACCTCCGTCGAAGAAAAAACTGCCTTTCCCGACGAAATTTCCATAGGATCCAGCAGAAAAGAAGTTACAGCGCTTCATCAAGATGCTTCAGAGGCTCAATGTCACCATACCCTTCACATAAGCTCTTAATGAAATGCCATCATACGTCAAGTTTCTAAAGGAGATTCTAAGCAAAAAGCGGTCAATGGCTGAGATCGCAGAGGAGTGCAGCCAGATGGACGTTCTTGAGAAAAGGTCAGATCCAGGTAAGTTTGCTATAACCATTGGATTTGGTCAATATAAACAACACGGTGGTCATCCCAACGGGCATGGTGGACAATGTGCCAGTACAAGTAGGTAAGTTCTTCGTCCATGCTGATTTCTTAGTTATTGATATGGCGGAGGACCCTTCTTGTCGAATTATTCTAGGAAGGCCCTTCTTGGCGACGGTGGATGTCAACATAAGCGTAAGAAAAGGAGTGCTCACTTTCAACATCAACGATGAGGTAATTGAGTATTCCTTCAATAAAACTAAAAGGCATACAGGTCTTATTGAAGAGGTAAAGTCTACATGAGCTGGTTACATCACCTACGGGGAGCCTAAGGTAAGAAATATGACTCCCGAAGAACTGGAAAAAAGAGATAGGGAAGCCCAGGTGGAAGAGATCATGACCATCCTGAACGAAGAAGCTGAGAATCCACTCGACATAGACCAAGGTACGTCGATTTGGACTAACTATTTTTCGGATGCTTTGCCAGGTCTTAAGTATGGGGTCAAAATCGACCAGGAGAAATCGACGGGCCTACAGAACCACTCGATATCGAGTGCACCAGGCCGATATCGACTAGTCTATGTCGAGTTGACCCCACCAGAAACCGAGACAGGCAAAATCAAGCCAGAGCACTCGATATCGAGTGACCCTACTCAATATCGACCTACCGTCACCGAGCCGATTCTACCTGTTGAGCATAAGCCAGCCGATTTCGAGCCAGGCAACTCGATATCGAGTGACATTACTCGATATCAACCTCCCCAAATCGTCAAATCTTCCTCCATATTGACTGAGATTCCACCAGAAGAGCAACAGAACTCGATATCGCGTGACTCTTCTCGATATCGACCAGACCCTCAGGAGCTTTCGACATCCGATTCTGCGAAGGGAAGCCAAGGTATGGATCTTTCTTCTCCTATTTCAATTAATGATTTATCTATACATGGGAGAGGTTTGCCTTGGTATGTGCGCTTATGTAAGATTCCCAATGATGAGCCTAAGGAGTATGAAGTTGGTGACAAAGTCTATGTTGCCAAATCAAATGATCATTGGTTCCCAAAAAAGTTTAAACACAAGAAGATGGGCCCCTTCACGGTGAACAAGATCTATTCAGGAGGACTGCAGCTGATGGATAAGAATATAGTCCTATTTGAAGCCCAAGCTACATGGGCCCTGCAAATGCCACCTTGAGCTTCATGGAGAAATTCAGCCTAAAGACTATAAAGTCTAGAGCTTGTAAATAGACATTTACTTTTTGGGATTTTTGGACATTGTTGCTTTTGTTTCTTGGTTTTGGACATTATTTTCTATTGTGGGTATATCTTTTCTAATTTTTTTTTTCAGGAACTAGGAATAAGTAGTCGAAATCGAGTATAGTAGGTCGATATCGACCATGATTACTCGATATCGACTGGGGCCAGCAACATTGACACTCGATTTTGAAGCTCTGCACATCTGTCTATTGAGTTTCATTCTTTACCCTTATTTTTTATACAGTGAGGACTGATGAGTGATTTTTAGTCGCGTTAACCGTATAAAAATAATTTCAAACCTACCTAACTAATGTAGCTTGGTAAGCACGAGTCGATCCCACAGAGAATCAAGTTATTCCTAAGTTAAGTTTATTTACCAATTAGTATGAAACGGGGGGTTTTGAGTGGTAAAAATAAGTAAGAAAATAAAATAAACTATAAACAAATTAATAGAGATAACGATTAATAAAATAGTTTCATCTACGAATATCCACTTTAGTTGGTTAAATTTATATTGTAACTTCCTCTTGTCCTTTTAGGTTTCCTATGAATGCCCTTGTCCCGACCTAATATAGTTACTAGTCCAATCAGTCCTAGAAACCCTTATCAATCGAACAGTCCCAAAAGAAGGATTTAACTCAATTGATAGCTTTAAGTTCAGAGATTAACCAACGTATTTGCAGTCCCTGAAGAAGGATTGAACAACACATCCCACTTCCTACCCATAAAGGGATAAGTTTGCCACTTCGGTTAAGGTTCGCAATCAGGAATCTACAAAACTCTAGCAATTGAATTGATTCTACCAAGTTGATCAGTCGAGATAGAATAAAACAATCAAACATTCAAGCACAAAGAAGTCGAAACATTCAATATAGGAAATAAGGAACAAGAATTAAAAACTCACAATCAATCTAAACAAAGCTTCAAATTGTAGACGAAACATAAGAGTTTAGGTCTCCATAAAAATAAAATAAAAGACAATTAGGGTTAAGAAAATAAAAATAACTAGTCCCCGCCTTCTCACGTATGTTCGGCCTCTTTAGACTCGGCCGGCTCCCCTTTACAACCGTATGAATGGATGTATATATAGCTAAAGTTCTATCCTAAATTCCTAATCTATCTAATTAATCTAATACGAACTATATCTTAATTTATATATAATACTCCATCAGACTTTACGCTCCACTTGATGAAGACCAAACTGCACCTTTGAATCCGGTCCAATTAATTAGCTCGTGTCTCCATCCAATTCGGCCCATGTTTTCTTTCAATTTATAAAATCTTCGCATAAATTATCGTTGATCTCTGAATTCATACGATCCAACCCGAAAATACATGAAATATATAAAAACACTAGTGTAGACTCCAAAAAACAAATAATAACAAATAAGCTATAAAACATGTAAACATGCTCTAAATTAATATGCAAATCTCTACTAAAAACATAACTAAAATAGATTCTATCAAACTACCTCATGCTTAGACTTTTGCTTGTTCTCAAGCAATAGAAAACAAATATAGACTTGATCATCCCACAAATAAGATCTTTATGCTATAATTTTATAAAAACAACATCAATGAATAAGAGCCATGAATAAGAGAACAAACATCCTAGCAAGTATATGAGTGATCCAATTGTAAAGGCAAATTTAATCCAACCTCACCGGGATAATGTGTTTCTCTCATGCTCAATGTGTTTAGGCTTTAAAGTACAACTTCCAACTCAATCCAAAATGCTCTATACACCGTGAATGTCATCACTTGCAAACAACATCATGAGGACTTTTATAAGGTTGTAATGGGGCTTTGGTAGGAACATAAGGCATGAGAAATATTTAGGCTTGTGGTGCTAAAAATCCGGGAAAAAGGAACAACAACCAACCAGAACAACACCAAAACTTCCATACTTCGCAAACCATTCCAATAACATAAACTCCAATACACATCAATAAGCACTCTTAGATTTAAATAGCCACACAACTTATGCAATTTTTATTTTATTTTGGATGATAACTTTTTTTCTTTTCTTTTATGTTTACTTTTGCCCATAGGTGAATTTTATCCTCCCTAGGTCCAAGCTTACTAGACTTTTACTCCTAAGTGAATTTTATCCTCCTTAGGCCCCTAGTAATAAGTCATCTATATTGTGCAAGAAGGGTTACCTTATTTTGGCTATGCCTCTCGCAATGCACAATCATACATTCATCATCTCTACTCATAGCAACTCCAACATATAGATTTTTCACCAATTCTCCTCCTAATTCCCGGATAGGGTCAGGCTAATCATTGGCTATGATATATTTTTGTGGAGCTATAAAAAAAATAGGCTTTAAGGCTCAGATGGGCTTCAAGCAAAGGATAATGTAAAGGGTAGATAAGGTATAATACGGCTAAAGGAAACATGCCTCAATCATTTGAAATTCACAAGCAACAAACATGTGCAATACGATATTGAAATAAGAAGCATATGGAGAGTATAATCACACAATAAAAGCAAAAGGGAAATAATTATGCATAGTCCGTATAAGGCCAAAACAAACTCACAAGGGTTATATTTTTGTAGATTTCAATTTAACCTCAACTATGAACCATACTTGCTCAATTATATTATCAAATCATACTCCAAAAATCAATTTTAAGCAATTCAATCAAATCATGGGATTTATGCAATTAAGATCATAAAAAAAATTAGAGGACAAACTAAACCAAGATGGGTATCGTTAATAACACTAAAATGCAATGAAATGCACAACATAAATTGAAAAAAAAAAACAAAAAATATATAAAACTCGGAGTTGCACTTCAATTCCCCACCCCATGCTTAAAATCTTACTTTGTCCTCAAAGTAAATAAAAAAATGAATAAAGGAGGGAGAGGAAACTCACAATGAAATCAAGTATTCGAAAGACCATTTAGCTCAAACGGAGGTAGTGGTGTTGCCTCTGAACAAATCATAAAATTCAGCAACTTCTCATATTCATAGGACTTGTCCAACACCACAAACAGGAACAAAAACAATCCAAACTTGCATAGAAATCAACCACCAATCCAGTCAAGTAACAAAGGAATATCAAAGAATAAAATTCAGCAAGATAGATAACTATTCCTAAGTACTAACACCCTTAAAATATGATAAAAGACTAGAAATTACAGCCTTGGGTGTTTGAGCAGAAGCTTTCAGCAACAACTTGGATCCAACTCACATTGTGAAATGTCTTGGAGTCGGAAAAATATAGGCAATCTCCTTGCTATAACGCCTGACCATGACACACCACAGAGACGACACAACAAGCAAATGCAGGCCAACTATCCAAGAGATAGAATATCATCCAAGTAAAAAAGAATAACATAACCCAGTACATTAGAAATTAGCTGATTGTTTCAGTCCATATAAAGATCTCCTCACCTTTATGGAGAACCTTTCTCGAGGCTTTGAGTTGCAAGATTCAGGCATCTTTAGTCCTTCAGGGACCTTCATGTATATATCGGTGTCAAGTGACCCATACAAATATGCAGTCACGACATCCATTAAGCGCATTTGTAGCTTTTCAGCCACTACCAGGCTAATTAAAAATCTCAAGGTAGTTGCGTCAACTACCGGTGAATATGTATCTTCATAATCAATTCCTAGCATTTGTGAAAAACCTTGTGCAACAAGCCTTGCCTTATATCTTGCTACCTCATTTCTCTCATTTCGTTTTCTCACAAAGACCCATTTGTAGCCGACTGGCCTAACACCTTTTGGGGTCTTCAGTCACAGGACTGAAAACTTTACGCTTTTCAAGGGATTTTAATTCTGCTTGAATTGCATCTCGCCATTTAGGCCAATCTTTTCTACGACGACACTCTTCAACCGTTTTAGGTTCAATATCGTCGTCTTCAGCCATCATTTCAACTGCTACTGAAAAGGCAAATATTTCATCGATAATGACATCTTTTATGTTCCATTGCATCCCAGTGGATACATAGTTTATGGAAATCTCATAATTGTCGATTTTTTTTATCTTCTTCAAGAAGACTCTCTTTTTCATCTTCTTTAACAAGATTCTCCTCTTCTGAGGAGTTTCCTTCGCCTTTCAGGCTATCTTCATTATATATCTCTTTGCCTTTATTATTATCTTCAAATGGCTGAATTGTTGTGAGATCACCAACATTACCCTTTTGTCTCCTCGTTTGTCTTGGTTTCAAATCTTTGGAACCAAGTGGTCTACCTCGCTTTCTACGTATAGTAGATTCATTAGCAAGAGATTTATTAGGTAGATCCATAGGTACTTCAATTCTTGCAGGGGCATTTACAACAGGTATATGTGACTTCGTCACTTTTGCTATATCAGTAAATGCATCAGGCAACTGATTAGCTATGCCTTGTAAATGAATTATCTTTTGTACCTCTTGTTCACATACTTTTGTTCGAGGATCAAGGTATGATAAAGACATGGCATCCCATGTGGTCTCACCTTCATTAGGGTCCATTTTATTCTTTTCTCCCCCTAGAGTTGGGAATGTATTTTCATCAAAGTGACAATCAGCAAACCTTGCTGTAAATAAGTCACCTGTTGTTGGCTCAAGATATTTAATAATCGAGGGGGATTCAAAGCCAACATATATTCCCAATCTCCTTTGAGGACCCATCTTTGTTCGTTGTGGTGGAGCAATCGGAACATACACTGCACATCCAAAAACCTTCAGATGTGATATATTTTGTTCCTTACCGGACACAAGTTGCATTGGGGAGTATGTATGGTATGCAGTTGGTCTCAACCGAATCAGTGCTGCATCATGTAATACAGCATGTCCCCAAGCTGATGATGGTAATTTAGATTTCATCAGCAATGGTCTGGCAATTAATTGTAATCATTTGATTAACGATTCCGCAAGACCATTTTGTGTATGTACATGTGCTACTGGGTGCTCCACTGTAATCCCAATTGACATACAACAGTCATTAAATGATTGGGATGTGAATTTTCCTGCATTATCTAGTCGGATTTTCTTTATTGCATAATCCGGAAATTGTGCTCTTAATCGTATGATTTGAGCAAGGAGCTTAGCAAATGCGACATTTCTTGTCACTACTAGAATTATGCAATTAGACATCACGTCTTTAAGTCTGTCAATAAAACACATCATATTAAATTAGTTTGTTACATCAATTATTAAATTTGTGATGTTGAAACACATTTAGACATCTGTCAAGTTTTTGACAGATGTGAAATTGCTCGTTCTTAAAAAAATAAATGAGCGCGGGTTTAAATTTTGTAAGTTAAAATGAGCGGGATTGAAACGCTTAACAAAAAATTGGGAGGGCTTTCAAAATTTAGTAAAAAATCATAAGACTTCACAGATTTAATGGGTGTCCACATTTACATAGTTGAATCTCAAGTTCCCGACCCCAACTTTGCTATCACTCTCTCCAGTCTCCATATCTCAATCACCTCCACCTTCCTCCATTTCCGGCGACGTTTCACCGCTCCGATGACCTTCCTCCACCTCCTCCTCTCCTCTATGCTTCAGGCTCCTCCCTCGCTCACCGCCTCCACCCTCTTGACGTCTTCTTCAACCCTATCCCGACCCCGACCTCGCTCTTCCTCTCTCCAGATCTCAAAATCAAGCCTCCCCTCTTCCCCGCTACCTAAATCCCTCCATCTCCCTCAAGATCTGAGAGAGTTTCTCCCTCGATCTAAGGTTGTTCATCTCTTCACCGCTGCTTGTTGATTTGCTAACCCAAGATCTCCTCTTTCTTACCCTTCAAACCCTCACCAGCGGCCGCTAGCCTACAGATCCACCTTCTTCATCTTTCGCAAAGCTCTACCAAGTCCTCCATGCTCGAGAGTATAGTTGGACGCGATTTTCTCCCCTGAGGATCTGGTTAGGGTTTCTCAGGAATTTTGTTTTTTTGTTTAGGAGTTGCATTTGGAGTCTGAGAGGAGTTTTAGAGTCGATTGTTTAGGGATATGGTCTTTGTGTTCGCAGGGATTGTGACGAGGAGGCCACTGGTTTTGCAATGGCACAAAACTGTGCGAGGAACACATGAGTTTGCTGAGTTTCTTCACTTGCTAAAGACTGAAGTATTTGATTTACTGATTTCGGTAAGTGGACTTTGATCTACTTTCAACTTTCTATTACATTATTTGTGGATCTTGTAAAATGTCCTCTATTGTTTAAGCATTAAAAAATGCCTTACTTTTGATACTTGTCTTCTTCTGAAGCTTTGGTTATAAGGAGATCCAAGATGAAATTTTGATCACTTTTGCTAAATCAGCCATTTTCAGTTTAGCAAATAACTTAGTTTAGTTTAGCAAATAATTTTGATCAATTTATAAATTAGCATCATAGTTTATGACTTAGTATGCCTTTGTATATATATGGTTTCAGTTTTACTAAATAAGTTAGATCAACTTTTCCAACTTTTAATAAATAAGTTAAATAACTTAGTAAATAGTTAAATGTTATTGATAAAATAATTTAAATATATGTTATTGATAAAACTAAATATATTAACTGAAACCACTTAGTTTATGACTTATATATGGTTTCAGATTATGACTGAGATTAGTTTAGTAAATATTTAAATGTTATTGATAAAAACTAAGTTCACTGAAATCCCTTAGTTTATAACTTAGTATATATGGATTCAATTTATGACTTAGATCAGTTTAGTAAATATGGTTTCTTGTATCAGTTTCTTTTAATAAATAAGACCACTTTCAGTTTTACTAAATAATTTAGATCAATCTTGATAAACTTTTATTAAATAAGGTAAATCACTTAGTTTAGTCAATAAATTTTTGTACTAAGTTTTCATTTGTCATGTGCTATTTCTTATTAAGTTTCAGTTTAGTCATTTAGTGATTAAGTTATTTACTTAGTTATTTACAAAAAGATGGCACTGTGCTTACATCTATTGATATTGGTTGTGGGGTGAGTTCAGATTTATTTTCGTCCTCCTATCTTTTCGTTTACAGTGAGTATTGTGTTTGACTCACACTCGTATGTTTAAATATATGTTATTTGAGAATACTCACATAATTTAAATATATGTTATTGATAAAACTATGTATGTTAAATATATGTTATTTGAGATTACATTAAGTCGAGTAATAGTAATTTATGTTTGTCGACATGTCGACAATAAGCTTACATGTGACCAACGTGTTGATGCGTCTCTTAGCACCATAAATTAGCGAAATGGTCCACATGGTGGCGCAATTGGCCCACATATATCTCCTTGAATTCTTTCTAAAAATGCAGGAGCCTCGACTGCTATTTTATTTTTCGAGGGCCTAATGATCAATTTACCCAACGAAAAAGCAGTACAATTGAGATCACTTGTCTCTAGGCTCCTCTTGTCCTTTAATGCATGACCAAGTGAATTCTCAATAATTCTGTGCATCATTGTTGTACTTGGATGACCTAATCGGTCATGCCACAAGTTAAACATTTTATAGTCGTCTGGACTTCTCCTAGACACCATATTGATCTCAAATGGACTTATATGATGAGTAAAATATAGTCCAGAGGAATAAGTGTTGTGAGCCTAATTCGCCATGTTTTACATGTACTTTTATATCGATTTCTGCATGCATTTCATGCATATTGGGTTAGAACAATACAGAATCTGTGTAGTTTACACTTATTTGCAATATATGGAGGTCTACACAAGTTTTGGTTATATTTCCCAGAAATCGGACGCACTTTGGAGCTTAAAGGAAACTCATGGAGAAGCTAAGAATGGTGCAGCTGGGGAAAAGACCATTTTTCACCATTCTTCGTTCTTAATCAAGCTTTGATGTCTTCACAAGAGTTGTAGCCCTCGGAAAGAGTTTTCCAACGCATGGTCATATGCGTCAATCCGACGAACGAGGACTCGGGAAAGTGCGTTTCAAGAACAGAGCAGAATGCTGATAGATCTACTCGATATCGAGAACCTGTACTCGATATCGAGAACCTGTACTCGATATCGACCAAAATCCAGATCGAGTAGAGAACCCAGAAATCGACAAGTGAAGTTGGGGAGCTGGAGCAGGTTAGTCGATATCGACAAGATTTGGCCGATATCGATTAAGCACCCAAGTCGATTTCCATATCAAGAGCCGAGATCGACGAAGCTGAGCACTGGGAAGCCGAACATGTTACTCGATATCAAGGAAATCTACTCGATATCGAGTAAAACCCAAGTCGACATCCGTTCTAGAGGCCGGAATCGAGTTGCTGAGCAGAAGACGAGAAATTGCTAGTCGATATCGAGCAATCCTACTCGATATCGAGTTGACCCATGCGGCGAATTCCGAATTATCCGTCTTCTTGTTAAGGTTCTATCCCGAATCCGATGGAGATATTTTCGAGACCAAATTCTATCCACATCTATCAAGAGCTATCAAATCAAGGAAGAAGATATTTTATCCACATTAGATATAGTCTTAGTTGATTTAATTATTTATTTCCATGTTTTATCTTAATGTTATTAGATAGATAAAATTAGATATAGATATAGTTTCTTTCCTAGAATAGCTATGGAATGAAGCCTATAAATAAAGCCCTAGGGGGCTGATTTTCATTAATTCAAGTCAAGTCGTCTTAGGGCGCAAGGAGAGACGAGAGAGGGAGGAGAGAGAGAGAGAGAGAGAGAGAGAAGAGGAGGAGGAAGAAGACGAACGGTTGTAAGTTTTAGTTTATTTTATGTTAAAGTTAATTTATTTCATTATGGTTTGTTTCTAATTTCCTTCTTCTAGGGTTGGGGTGATCCCAACATAGATATGTGTGTTTGATTTATAAATCCATGAATATATATGTCTTTATCATCATCTACCTATGTGTTTAATCCTTTGCGAGAGTTGAGGAAATTCCTTATTCATGATATTGAAGCGAAAGTGATCTTATTATGAATTTGGATAGTAATTAGGGTTTATTTGCGAGAGTTGGTTAATCCTAATTAAGAAAAGGTAGAAACAAATTAGGTTTTTATGCGAGAGCCTCTATCACCTAAATTGTTGGAATTTGCGAAAGTTGATTCTTTGATATATGCATGCATCTTTATGTGATTTATAACCTACACATATGTTTATTGTTGTGGTGATCCATAACCTTGGATGTTTGCATCTTTATTTATTTTATTTTATTATTTTTATTTGGCACATATTCTACTCGATATCAAACCATCATTCTCTCTCCATCCCTCGATATCGACCCCTCTATTCTTTGTCGATAGCCACCCTCATCACCTCTTCCCGTTATCCCTGGACCCAAAAACATTAAACTTAGAACCGCTGACTTCTCTCCTGAGGACGAACCTGACTCCACTATCCTATAGCGGGGTCTTGACTATAAATTTATTTGGTCGAGAAACCCTCTCGTCAAATTGGCGCCGTTGCTGGGGAAGCAATCATTCGCGCCTTAGGTAGTCAGATCTCACTTTTCCTTGAGTTACTTAACAGGTATATGCGATGTTCTGGAATGCAAGACGCATATGATATGGAGGCTAAGATAGCGGAGCTTCGCCAACGGATAGCGGAGATAGATAGAGAGAGGGCGGAATTAAAACGTCATGGAGCGTCCACTCGGGGAGGTTTAAGCTCCTTCACATGATGCCCTCGGATGACATCCCACGCTTCCCACCACCGTAGGAACCACCAGATCCACCTACACCTCCGGACAAAGATGAGCCAGGCTAAAGCTAAAGGGAGAAAGTCGCCTTAGCGACTATAAAATCTAGAGCTTGTAAATAGACATTTATTTTTGGGACTTTTGGACATTGTTGCTTTTGTATTTTTTTTGGTTTTGAACTTTTAGTTTTTCTATTGTGGGTATTTTTTTCTACATTTTTTTAGGTCCATGGGGACAGAAGCAAGCTAAAAATGGACTAGGCCCAGCAGCATAGCACTCGATTAGCACGTATGTCTAGTGAGTTTCTTTCTTTACCCTTATTTTTTATACAGTGAGGACACTGTAATGTTTAAGTATTGGGTGGGGGAAGGGCTTACTTCATCCATATTTGACATTATGTGTGCATTTTTTAAGTTTATTTCTTGAATTGCTTTTACATGGCTATTTTGGAATTCATTATTGATTTATATGCATGTTTTCCAAAATTTTGAAAATGATCCCCATTGAATTTTTTTGATTAATGTCATGGAAGCTTTATATTGAACTCGACGATGCAAAATTGGATTCATTAGAGATATAGCATGAAATTGCCTAGTAAAAATAAGTCACAATGAAATACATTATTTCGTGAAAACCATGAAAGGAGGTAAAATTTGAAATTGTTTTTGACATGTTGCATGATAAGAGGATGGAGGACTTTATATTTTTCATATAATGCTCATATGTTTATAATCCTAGCCTTAACTATGCTTATGCATCACAAAAGCCATAATATGCCTTATTTCATATATTACTCCATATGATCTAAATATTTTCCATTCTTTACCTTATTTCCTATCCGGGGATTATGTTGAGAATGATGTTGCATTATGGAGATGTTGTATGGTTGTTGTGTTGTTATTATCATTACTGGAGTTTGGTAGGAAATTTTTTGAAAAATTTATGGAAAATTTAATGAGTGAGAAAAAATCCAATCACCTCAGGAGATAAAGGTAGATTGCCTCTCCTCGCTGAGATAATAGTTCAGTGAGATGGGACACATTGTGAGGAGTCCAAAGCACTAAGTATCCGGGGCCATTCATGACACCCATGTTTGCGACTCGCGAGAAGGCAGTGCTGAGGTCAGAGACGTAAAATCATTATTATTGAGAAAAAAAGCAATGTGAAAGGTGATGATTCCTATGGAGAATGAATGTGGTAAAGAAAGTTTGGAAGTACTCCATTTCCCCGGATCATTAGCACCATATGGCCAAAAATTGCCCACCTTTAGCCTTTTACCAATCTACTCCTTATTTGAGCTTAAATTAAAGTCCTCTTGATTATTAATGCTTTGTCACATATGGATTGTTTTTTGCATTACCCTTCTTTTGTGAGTAGATGTTGCTTTTTATTGCACATGCATAAATTTGTGACACTAGTACCTTTTCGAGGATGGTAATTGATTGCAGGGACATATAAGAATAAATCTAAGATGTTGAGAGTTTTGATTTCTTCCCCTGTATGATAAATAAAAGTATTGCTTGAGGACAAGCAAGCTTAAGTATGGGGTGTTTGTTGTGAGTCTAATTCGACATGTTTTACATGTACTTTTATATCGATTTCTGCATGCATTTCATGCATATTGGGTTAGAACAATACAGAATCTGTGTAGTTTACACTTATTTGCAATATATGGAGGTCTACACACGTTTTGGTTATATTTCGCAGAAATCGGACGCACTTTGGAGCTTAATGGAAACTCATGGAGAAGCTAAGAATGGTGCAGCTGGAGAAAAGACCATTTTTCACCATTCTTCGTTCTTAATCAAGCTTTGACGTCTTCATAATAGTTGTAGCCCTCGGAAAGAGCTTTCCAACGCATGGTCATATGCGTCAATCCGACGAACGAGGACTCGGGAAAGTGCGTTTCAAGAACAGATCAGAATGTTGATAGATCTACTCGATATCGAGAACATGTACTCGATATCGACCAAAACCCAGATCGAGTAGACAACCCAGAAATCGACAAGTGAAGCTGGGGAGATGGAGCAGGTTAGTCGATATCGACAAGATTTGGTCGATATCGAGTAAGCACCCAAGTCGATTTCCATATCAAGAGCCGAGATCGACGAAGCTGAGCACTGGGAAGCCGAACATGTTACTCGATATCAAGGAAATCTACTCGATATCGAGTAAAACCCAAGTCGACAGGCGTGCTAGAGGCCGGAATCGAGTTGCTGAGTAGAAGACGAGAAATTGCTAGTCGATATCGAGCAATCCTACTCGATATCGAGTTGACCCAAGCGGCGAATTCCGAGTTATCCGTCTTCTTGTTATGGTTCTATCCCGAATCCGATGGAGATATTTTCGAGACCAAATTCTATCCACATCTATCAAGAGCTATCAAATCAAGGGAGAAGATATTTTATCCACATTAGATATAGTCTTAGTTGATTTAATTATTTATTTCCATGTTTTATCTTAATGTTATTAGATAGATAAAATTAGATATAGATATAGTTTCTTTCCTAGAATAGCTATGGAATAAAGCCTATAAATAAAGCCCTAGGGGGCTGATTTTCATTAATTCAAGTCAAGTCGTCTTAGGGCGCAAGGAGAGAGGAGAGAGGGAGGAGAGAGAGAGAGAGAGAGAGAGAGAGAGAGAGAGAGAGAGAGAGTGAGAAGAGGAGGAGGAAGAAGACGAACGGTTGTAAGTTTTAGTTTATTTTATGTTAAAGTTAATTTATTTCATTATGGTTTGTTTCTAATTTCCTTCTTCTAGGGTTGGGGTGATCCCAACATAGATATGTGTGTTTGATTTATAAATCCATGAATATATATGTCTTTACACTACTAGAAATTTGTGATTTAACATCGGCTAATAGCCGATGTCTTTCAAAAAAAAAATCGATGTCTATGTGGGTGATGTAAAAAGTCAAAAGTTTTTCACATCGGCATTTGGCCGATGTCTATATAATTTATAACATCGTTTCTTATTATAAAAACGATATGTTTAATACTTTATAACATCATTTGTATAGAAATTCTACAGATGTATATTCATTTTCTTTCTATAATTTGTAATGTTATTCTTCACCACAAAATTTGGCTATATGGAATAAATACAAAACCGATGTTATTACGTATATTGAAATCATTTTTTGGTTTTAAAACCGTTGTTTATATATATTAAAGACATCCTAAATTATTAGTGAATCAGATGTGTTTAGGTCGTAAAAATGATGTGTTTAGTTCATAAAAATGATGTATTTAGTTTGTAAAACTGATGTTTTTTGTACGTAAAGTTGATGTGTTTCGTTCGTAAAACTGATGTTTTTAGTACATGACACTGGTGTTTTTAATTTGTAAAACTGATGTCTTTCGTTACAATAAAATGCTGTCTATTGCTTATAAATCCGATGTGCTAGCTTATGAACCGAAGCAATTTGGTTCATAAACCCAATATCCTGTCTATATATATACACTTACACCATACCACAATACCAACCAAAGAGAACATGTTCCTATCTATATATACACATACACCAGACGACAGTACCAACCAAAGAGAACATGTTTTCAAAACCTGTATATATACGCATACACCATTACAATAAACGATATGTTTAATAACTTTGCCTTGAGCAACAAACTGATCAACCAAAGTAGAAGCTCCAAGATATTAGCATAGTTGTTCATAACTTTGCCTTGAGCAACAAACTGATCAAATTGGGCCTATTAATTATGCATAAAAACAGTTAACTTGCACCTTTATTCATCATCTTATTTCGCTAACCAATTATGTTCTATAATTGGTCAGCCAATGCAGAGGCAGTGATTTACTCACTTTTGATCTCTTGAAAAGTGCTGTGTAGAAGTCATTTTCAGCTTCAGATTGTTCACACACAACGAGCCTAACATCAGTAGGAGGTAATGAAAGTATAAGCCTGCACAAAAATGAAATGTCAGATCTTGCTTCGAGTTCAATTGAGAAGCCAAGACAATTAACAGTAGGGATGCACAGTGATCACCTTCCATCCTTGTCTTTGGTCTCCTTTGTTCTTCTTAGCATTAATGGCTTCAAAAGTGCCTTAACTGTCATTCTGTTGTGGTGTGGCTGCACATGATTGATGATGAATTATTCCTTTATCAAGCAAAAACTGAGAATGTTCACGACTGCCTCCTAACTCCAAAGCATTATCAGATCTAATGACACGTACCTGCTTCCCAAATTGCCTTTCAGAGAAGGCAATAAACTGCAGAATTATACATATAAAAACATTTTAAGATGCACAAAGATATTGATGAGGATACAATTCATAGAAGAAAACATTTGACTGATCAAGAAAAAGAATATGAAAATACAAAGTTGCTCACATTTCTTTTAATACTAGCCAAGAATAAGAAAGCTATATTAAAATTCCAAAATGAAGCCATAATCTAATTGAAACACTTACTTTGTTCGTAAGGGACATTAGATCTCAATTTCACAAGTTCTAAATCCAGACCAACTTTTACCTAAAATCAAACATGTATATATTAGGAGCTGAAAAAAATTAGGCGCCGAGGAAATGAAATCAAATCAGTAATAGAACAAAATATATATAATGAGATGATAGTGATGATACTAAGTTAATCTATGCTGAAAAAAATAGTGGTTCTTTCAACACCCATACCCATTCCATACAGACCATACCCATATCCATTCCACAATCAAACACTCTAGGTCAGTGAATCATTCCAATTAGTCAAGCATAAGGTTACGAGTGAACAAGACGACCAATGCAGCTGTATTGAGAGTTTCAACTACTCCTTAGTCATCTAATACCTTTTTAGAACCATACAACATGAATCATTCTATAGAATCCCTAGAAAGATTATACTGAATGAAATCTCAAGTTAAAGTACACATCCATGTTCAGAAACTAGCTTACCCTTATTGAGTTGTCCATTGAACTAGAAAAAAGTTTATTAGCTCCAACAAATAGAGCAACAACCGCAAGAGTATGGCCTTCCAAGAATGCTGCAAGTTCAAAACAGTTGGTTGCCGAATTAAACTTCCAGGCCAGTATTTTCCCATCCTGCAACATAAAATGATCCCCCTTTGTCATAAAAGGAACATGGCAAACACAGCCAAGGAAAGTTCCTGAATGCCTTGGCACAATCATATAGCTAGCTTAATAAGTAGAATAAATACTTAAAAGGTTAGTAGAAAAGAATCAATTAGAATAGTCCATCCGCTGAAATAAGAAAACATATTCAGATACATTTGATAACTTCCTCAGTGAGTAAGAAGAAATATTCAAGTGCATTTGATGACTTTTTAACCTCCTATAATTATTCACTCCTTTTACAATGAGCCACATCCTAAAATTCAACAGAATATTACTATGGATGATGAAATCTCAAGATCTAAAGCATTACCGTCTAAGAACAAAATCCAAACTAATATAGTGAGCTTTTAAATACTTTCAACCCTTATGAACTCCATCATATAATCATATTCCAGAACCACTTTTTATAATTTGGACAGAAGACTATGAAATGGAGATTAAAGTATCAAATAACAAAATAAATACAACCACAACAGAGAGCAATTCAACCAAAAGAGAACCACCATAGATAAGAATAAGTCCATATTCACTATGATTAATATGCTTAGGATTTTTGTTATAAATGAAATCTGAATGGAAAATCCAAGGAATTTCAATCAAAGGAAAAGTTCATAAGGATCAATAAGTTCTTTTACAATTCTCAGTGTTGTAACAGCTTGTGCCTTAGCATTTCTAGCAACAAAGTGGAGAAAAATAGCAAATCAACATTCCCTAGAGATTATGTTTCAAGGAGTTGAAAGCGGCTAAAAAGAAGAGAAAGCAGGGAGAGTGAGAGACCTTGGAGGAGCAGCTTCTAGGAGATAGTTATAAGCCATGGACGAGATCGAGTTCTTTGGTGATAAAGGTCGAGCAGGGCCCTTCTTCATTGAGACCGAGAGCCAAGAAGGACAAGGGCCTGTACGGAGCCAAAACAAGTCCAAGAGAGCGCGCCGAGGCCTGGGAAGAGGACAGCGGAGGCAAGCAGATCTCGTTCTTCAGCGGTGGAGAAGGCAAGCAGATAGAGAGATGGTGCAAGGTTGACGGCGGGAGGAGGAGAATGAGAGATTGGAAGGCCGCTAGGCGGTGGTGGTGAGCGACGTTAGGCATTTTAAGATCTGAAAGTATACTTCCCCAAATTAGAGCAACCCTAGAATACCTTTTCAGTAAAATCAAACCCAACTTTTCCCAAATTAAACCCTAACCAAACACTGTTTCAAGAAATTACCTGGTATTCGAGGCTTGGTGGGGATGAGAATCGCCTAATCTGACCGAGCACAAGCATGAGCGCAGGGAACGACGCTCAACTGAGTTCGGTTTCGGCGAGTTGGTCTTCGACGAGCGCAGGAGAAGATGGGAGAGGGAGGGAGGGAGGAGATGGGAGAATCCCGGCGGCGAGTACAGGCTCCGGCGAGATTGGCGGATTGGAGGAGAAAGGTGTTGGGGGTGAACAGGTATGAGTCTGCGATTTGGAAGAGGGAACTGGGAATCCGAGGGCTGAGTCTAAATGTGGAATTGGGTTTTAATTTTTACAAGCATCGTAAATAAGCCTTCGATCTATTCTTTTTGTTTTGTAAATAATTCCATTTTTTTTTCAAGTGTTAGAAATATTGGGTTGTGTTTTAATTTTTGTAAGAAACAAACTCAAACTTCAAAAAAATATTTCAAGTGTTAAATTCGCCCGCCTGTATTAGAGATGGGCGTGATTTTACGTACTCTAAATTTCAATCCCGCGCGTTTAACTTTTTTCTAAAAAACTTTTTAACATCGGTCAATAAAATTGGTGTGATGTCTGTTATGTTTTCAACATCATCAATTTTTTAACCGATGTTAAAAATCTATTTAACATCACCTACTTTTCTGGACGATGTTAATTGTCCGATGTTAAATAACAGAATTTTAGTAGTGTTATCATCATCTACCTATGTGTTTAATACTTTGCGAGAGTTGAGGAAATTCGTTATTCATGATATTGAAGCGAAAGTGATCTTATTATGAATTTGGATAGTAATTAGGGTTTATTTGCGAGAGTTGGTTAATCCTAATTAAGAAAAGGTAGAAACAAATTAGGTTTTTATGCGAGAGCCTCTATCACTTAAATTGTTGGAATTTGCGAAAGTTGATTATTTGATATATGCATGCATCTTTATGTGATTTATAATCTACAGATATATTTATTGTTGTGGTGATCCCTAACCTTGAATGTTTGCATCTTTATTTATTTTATTTTATTATTTTTATTTGGCACATATTCTACTCGATATCAAACCATCATTCTCTCTCCATCCCTCGATATCGACCCCTCTATTCTTTGTCGACAGCCACCCTCATCACCTTTTCCCGCTATCCTTGGACCCAAAAACACTAAACCTAGAACCGCTGACTTCTCTCCTGAGGACGAACCTGACTCCACTATCCTATAGCGGGGTCTTGACTATTAATTTATTTGGTCGAGAAACCCTCTCGTCAAATTGGCGTGGTTGCTGGGGAAGCAATCATTCGCGCCTTAGGTAGTCAGATCTCACTTTTCCTTGAGTTACTTAACAGGTATATGCGATGTTCTGGAATGCAAGACGCATATGATATGGAGGCTAAGAGAGCGGAGCTTCGCCAACGGATACCGGAGACAGACATAGAGAGGGCGGAATTAAAACGTCATGGAGCATCCACTCGGGGAGGTTTAAGCTTCTTCACATGATGCCCCCGGATGACATCCCACGCTTCCCACCACCGGAGGAACCACCAGATCCACCTACACCTCCGGACAAAGATGAGACAGGCTAAAGGTAAATGGAGAAAGTCGGCCTAGCGACTATAAAATCTAGAGCTTGTAAATAGACATTTATTTTTGGGACTTTTGGACATTGTTGCTTTTGTTTGTTTTTTGGTTTTGCACTTTTAGTTTTTCTATTGTGGGTATTTTTTTCTACATTTTTTTAGGTCCATGGGGATAGAAGCAAGCTAAAAATGGACTAGGCCCAGCAGCATAGCACTCGATTAGCACGTATGTCTAGTGAGTTTCTTTCTTTACCCTTATTTTTTATACAGTGAGGACACTGTAATGTTTAAGTATTGGGTGGGGGAAGGGCTTACTTCATCCATATTTGACATTATGTGTGCATTTTTGAAGTTTATTTCTTGAATTGCTTATACATGGCTATTTTGGAATTCATTATTGATTTATATGCATGTTTTCCAAAATTTTGAAAAATGATCCCCGTTGAATTTTTTTGATTAATGTCATGGAAGCTTTAAATTGAACTCGACGATGCAAAATAGGATTCATTATAGATATAGAATGAAATTGCCTAGTAAAATAAGTCACAATGAAATACATTATTTCGTGAAAACCATGAAAGGAGGTAAATTTTGAAATTGTTTTTGACATGTTGCATGATAAGAGGATGGAGGACTTTATATTTTTCATATAATGCTCATATGTTTATAATCCTAGCCTTACCTATGCTTATTCATCACAAAAGTCATAATATGCCTTATTTCATATATTACTCCACATGATCTAAATATTTTCCATTCTTTACCTTATTTCCTATCAGGGGATTATGTTGAGAATGATGTTGCATTATGGAGATGTTGTATGGTTGTTGTGTTGTTATTATCATTATTGGAGTTTGGTAGGAAATTGTTTGAAAAATTTATGAAAAATTTAATGAGTGAGAAAAAATCCAATCACCTTAGGAGATAAAGGTAGATTAACTCTGCTCGCTGAGATAATAGTTCAGTGAGATGGGACACATTGTGAGGAGTCCAAAGCACTAAGTATCCGGGGCCATTCATGACACCCATGTTTGCGACTCGCGAGAAGGCAGTGCTGAGGTCAGAGACGTAAAATCATTATTATTGAGAAAAAAAGCAATGTGAAAGGTGATGATTCATATGGAGAAGGAATGTGGTAAAGAAAGTTTGGAAGTACTCCATTTCCCCGGATCATTAGCACCATATGGCCAAAAATTGCCCACCTTTAGCCTTTTACTAATCTACTTCTTATTTGAGCTTAAATTAAAATCCTCTTGATCATTAATGCTTTGTCACATATGGATTGTTTTTTGCATTACCCTCCTTTTGTGAGTAGATGTTGCTTTTTATTGCAAATGCATAAATTTATGACACTAGTACCTTTTGGAGGATTGTAATTGATTGCAGGGACATATAAGAATAAATCTAAGATGTTGAGAGTTTTGATTTCTTCCCCTGTATGATAAATAAAAGTATTGCTTGACGACAAGCAAGCTTAAGTATGGGGTGTTTGTTGTGAGCCTAATTCGGCATGTTTTACATGTACTTTTATATCGATTTATGCATGAATTTCGTGCATATTGGGTTAGAACAATACAGAATCTGTGTAGTTTACATTTATTTGCAATATATGGAGGTCTACACACGTTTTGGTTATATTTCGTAGAAATCAGACGCACTTTGGAGCTTAAAGGAAACTCATGGAGAAGCTAAGAATGGTGCAGCCGGAGAAAAGACCATTTTTCACCATTCTTCGTTCTTAATCAAGCTTTGACGTCTTCATAATAGTTTTAGCCCTCGGAAAGAGCTTTCCAACGCATGGTCATATGCGTCAATCCGACGAACGAGTACTCGGGAAAGTGTGTTTCAAGAACAGAGCAGAAGTCTGAGAGATCTACACTCGATATCGAGAACCTTTACTCGATATCAACCAAAGGCCAGATCGAGTAGAGAACCCAGAAATCGACAAGTGAAGCTGGGGAGATGGAGCAGGTTAGTCGATATCGACAAGATTTGGTCGATATCGAGTAAGCACCCAAGTCGATTTCCATATCCAGAGCCGAGATCGACGAAGCTGAGCACTGGGAAGCCGAACATGTTACTCGATATCGAGTAAAACCCAAGTCGACATGCGTTCTAGAGGCCGGAATCGAGTTGCTGAGAAGAAGACGAGAAATTTCTAGTCGATATCGAGCAATCCTACTCGATATCGGGTTGACCAAGGCGGCGGATTCCGAGTTATCCGTCTTCTTGTTAAGGTTCTATCCCGAATCCGATGGAGATATTTTCGAGACCAAATTCTATCCACATCTATCAAGAGCTATCAAATCAAGGGAGAAGATATTTTATCCACATTAGATATAGTCTTAGTTGATTTAATTATTTATTTCCATGTTTTATCTTAATGTTATTAGACAAATAAAATTAGATATAGATATAGTTTTTTTCCTAGAATAGCTAGGGAATGAAGCCTATAAAGAAAGCCTTAGGGGGCTGATTTTCATTAATTCAAGTGAAGTCGTCTTAGGGCGCAAGGAGAGAGGAGAAAGGGAGGAGAGGGGGAGAGAGAGAGAGAGAGAGAGAGAGAGAGAGAGAGAGAGAAGGCGGGAGAGGAGAGAGAGAAAGAAGAGGAGGAGGAAGAAGACGAATGGTTGTAAGTTTTAGTTTATTTTATGTTAAAGTTAATTTATTTCATTATGGTTTGTTTCTAATTTCCTTCTCATAGGGTTGGGGTGATCCCAACATAGATATGTGTGTTCGATTTATAAATCCATGAATATATATGTCGATATCAAACCATCATTCTCTCTCCATCCCTCGACATCGACCCCTCTATTCTTTGTCGACAGCCACCCTCATCACCTTTTCCCGCTATCCCTGGACCCCAAAACACACTAAACCTAGAACCGCTGACTTCTCTCCTGAGGACGAACCTGACTTCACTATCCTATAGCAGGGTCTTGGCTATAAATTTATTTGGTCGAGAAACCCTCTCGTCAATAAGCTGGTAGCTTTTCTACCACTTCCCTTTTTCCAGATACATGTGCAGTCAAGCACAAGTACTCATTTTCATTTTCATTCATGGTTTCAATATGAAACCCATTTTGACGCACATCTTTGAAGCTTAACAGATTTCTCTGTGACTTCCTCGAGTATAGTGCGTCTTTTATTATCATATTTGTCCCTCTTAGAAGCAAGAGGCAAGCTTTTCCTGATCCTTCGATCAACTTTGCCTCACCTGATATTGTGTTGACATTTCCTTCATACACTGTCAACTGAGTGAAGTACTCTTTATTTTTAAGGATGGTGTGGATTGTGGCACTGTCCACAAAGCATTGCTCTTTATAATCATGATTAACTCCAGATGAATTCATAACTTCAGAAATTAAGAAAACACACAAAGTTAATACAAGCATTATATTACATGGTCGATTGAAACTAAAGTTACATTAATATCATACAAGGACACTTCATAGGACTCGGACGAGGAAATTGAAATTACACTGCTATTATACAAGGACACTTCATAAGACTTAGACAAACAAACATTCAACTTATTAGAGACATATAAATTTAGAAATTAGTGCCTTCATCATAGGGAAATTCATCACCAGTCTCGACATTGTTTGCAAACATGTCTTCGAGATCAAGAGTGGGAATTTGTGGAGGATTGTTAGTAGCAAAGTTTCCTTCCACCTCTTTTCCCTTTTCTTTCTGGGAAGCTTGATACAGCTCACACAAGTGCTTAGTTGTACGACATACTCTGGCCCAATGGCCAGTCATCCCACATCGATAACATTGAGACTTGGGTTTGTTTGGGGTTCCTATTGGACCCCTCTGGACCTTTTGCTTCATCCCTTTAGAGGAGGATTCTCCAGGATGGCCATGTTTTTGGGAGAAGTTGCCTTTCCCATAGCCTTGTTTGCGGTCATTACCACGGCCTTTCCATTTCTTGTAACCCCGCGAATTTTTACGGCCATCACCTCTCTTTGTGTTGGCATTCATAGCATTCACATCATTCGCTTCAGGGTATGGTGCCGCACCTGGAGGCCTCATGTTGTGGTTCCTCATCAGGAGTTCATTATTTTTCTCCGCCACAAGCATCACATTATTCAGGTCAGAGTACTTTTTAAAGCCACACTGCCTGTATTGCTGCTGTAACAGCACATTAGATGCATGCATTATTGAAAATGTCTTCTCCATCATTTGATCCTCGGTAATTTCATGGCCACATAATTTCAGTTTCGATGTGTTTCGAAACACAGCGGAGTTATACTCCCTGATATTTTTGAAATCTTGAACCCGTAAAGAGTTCCATTCATATATGGCCATTGGGAGTAATATATTCACTTGATTGCCATACCTTTCGGATAAATTCTCCCACAATTCCTTCGAATCTTCCACCAATAAATACTCAGACTTTAAGCTTTCATGTATATGGTGGCGAAGGAAGACAATGGCCTTGGCCTTTTCTTGTGGAGTGGTGGTATTATTTTCTTTGACGGTCTCTTCCATACCATTAGCCTTCAAATGCGTTAAGGCATCCACCTTTCATTCGAGGTACTTGTCTCCAGACAGATCCAGAATATCAAATTCCCTTTTGGTGATGTTTGCCATAATAGCACTACACATAAAATCATATTGATTAAGATTAATTAGCGCATAAGTTAAAATTAATTAAATGTCAAATGAATCATATACGCACTATAGTTGTAAGTCTCAAAAGTCAAAATAAAATAGTAATTGTCATAATTACTCATTCTATCAAATAGCAACCTATATGTATATACTGATTGTATGCTACATGTATAGTTGGTTTAGAATGATTACACCCATACCAATCAATATATGCATGTATATATTTTATCGAAAAAAAAAATATTATAATGTATATGTATCAAATATATGTAGTAAAGAATGTACTATGTAAGCTATATACTCCCTCCGTTAATTAAAACTTGACGTTTTACTATTCACGCACGCTTTTTGAGGTGTTAAAAACTATATAAAATATTAACTTTTTTAATATTTTTTTTAATAAGTTTATACTTGTTACTATTAAGTATGAATTTATGAAAACAAATTTTAAAAAAAGTTAATATTTCATATAGTTTTTATCATTCTAAAAAAACGTGCATGAATAGTAAACGACAAGTTTTAATTAACAGAGGGAGTAGTAAATTAAAGAAGCAATATCATTGCTATGTTGCTGTGTATACATGTATATGATTTGTATTGTCAAATCAATTGGATGTACACAATTTTTAAATGAAGGAAGTGGGAAATCATAAGTTTTTAACAATCGGTTAGAATACTCTATCATTCGTGTAAGAGTTATTTTACCTCACCGAAAAAACTCTCATTTTGAAACACTTCAAAAGCCTTTCAAGAGAAAAAAAAAAAAACTCCCCCTCTACTCCGTATGAGTTGAATTCATCAAAGGAAGAACAAACACATCATTTCTTTGAGAGATTGATTATCTTTCATTTCACATTGATCAGATTACTATCTAGTTCTTTCTCTTTATCTTTTCACTCCCTCCTTTTTATACCACTTACTCCTCCCCGCTCCACTCACTTCCACCATCTCCCTCATCCTCTCGTCCTCCTGGTTCCCAACGCCACCACCACACACATTTTCCGATCCGGCGAAAAAATGACCCCGACCGGGTTTTACTCAAAATATTGGTTAGTGGGATGACGATAGTGGTTTTGGTGGTTTCCTTCATTGTGTGGGTGACTAGAAATTGTGGGAGCTCCTAAGAGCTCCGACGAAGGTTCCGGTGAGGCGGGGCTTGAAGACGGAGTTCAAAACGATATTGTATTATGTAATTTCTTAGCAAATCTCTTGTAATAAGCTTAGATCTACCAATTTTGTTTTTAAGTGAAGATTTGTAAAACTTGATGATGAAACTTTCTGTGTTTTATTTTCGAAAATCTTCGATTTTGTATAAAACCTCATGAAACCGTGTTGATCGTTTTATGTGTTCCATATTTTATGAGTTTTGAAAACGGATTTGAACAAAACTGATGTAAAACGGTAAGATATGAGAGTTTGTATGAGTTTCTGGTGTAGAAGATCATCCCAATTTAGGCAACTACAGAGCGTACTCCTCCATAAAACGATTTTGGTAAAAACATTTTCATAATTAAAGAGTTTAGATAGGAAGATTTTACCTTCAGATATGAAAAACTCGGTTGGTTTTTAGATCTCGTGCTGATAATGTGTGATAATTTTAGTGGTAAACAAGAGAACCAGATTATTTGTACTTGTAATCGTACTTAGTTTATCTGATTTCTTGATTGATTTACAACAATCCGGATCCCCCTTTTATAGTGGAGGGCCAACCCCATAACCCCTAAAATATCCCTAATTTTGGGATATATTTTACCCTAAGGTGAAATATTCACCACATAATAAAATATTACAACAAGAATAAATTAATCCTAACATAAAATAAGAGGAATAAAGGAAAAAAAAAACCTTACATTAGTTTCTACCCAACCTTTTTAAGATCAGACATTGTTAAAGTCCTTAGTAATTTATCAAACTCTTGTACACACATATCAATAAAGCATATATAATATAATGATAAACTTAAATTATATATTAAAAAAGTTAAAATCCTTTTCAATTTATCATGACTCTTTACCAAGGGAATGTGATACCACCAACACAGTTCCGCTGGTGACGTCTCAAAGTAATGCTCCCAAGGGTCTGTATATTCACAAAAATTCACAAAAGTGTAAGAATTATCAATACCTTCTTCGGCAGCCACAGAAATCGGCTCGGTAAATGATTCCTTGATAGGCAAGTCGGGGATGATTTCTTCGGATGAAATAGGAGCCAAAACACATGGATCCTCACGCGTGCACTCATGAGACTCCATGTAAGGGAGCATCGGGCTCTCATCGATCAAACCATCATTATTTGTGTCTTGACTTTCATCAACTTGAGGAATAAAGCATTGCCCTACTACCAACTCACTCACCGGTTGATTAAGTTGGTTCAATTGTTCCTCAATTCGCTCCATCCTTTTAAGCACCTGCTTTAACATAATCTGGCGTGTGAAAGTTTCTTCCTGCTCCACCCGGTGACTCATATAGCAGAAAAATATCCCACATCTCTGATAAGTTGAAACTTGCCAAGCCTCCGTTAGTCATAGACTAGACAAGTTCTTTGGTGTGAGGAGTCATGCCCTCAAGTACACAAACAACCATATCTTGCAAACTATCTTGGTAACCCCTTGCATAACGGACATCCAATAAATTATGCACTCTTGTGAAATAATGGTGAAAATTTTCTCCTTGACACTACATTAATCTCATCTTAAAATGTTAGTAATAAGGGCGTCGTGAACCGTAAGATAGGTTCACAACAAAAGTGAAGTTATATACAAAACTCGGCAAACACACAGAAAAAAGAAATAAACTTTGATTCCTCGGCAACGGCGCCAATTTGATGAATAATTTTTAGTCACGTTAACCGTATCAAAATAATTTCGAACCTACCTAACTAATGTAGCTTGGTAAGAACGAGTTGATCCCACAGAGAATCAAGTTATTCCTGATTTAAGTTTATTTATCAATTAGTATGAAACGGGGGGTTTTGAGTGGTGAAAATAAGTAAGAAAATAAAATAAACTATAAACAAATTAATAGAGATAACGATTAATAAAATAGTTTCATCTACGAATATCCACTTTAGTTGGTTAAATTTATATTGTAACTTCCTCTTGTCCTTTTAGGTTTCCTATGAATGCCCTTGTCCCGACCTATAAACCCTTATCAATCGAACAGTTCCTAAAGAAGGATTTAAATCAATTGATAGCTTTAAATTCAGAGATTAACCAAGGTATTTGCAGTCCCTAAAGAATGATTTAACAACACATCCAACCTCCTACCCATCCAATTAGTTCAATCAGCCCTAAAGGGATAAGTTTGCCACTTGGGTTAAGGTTCGCAATCAGGAATCTACAAAACCCTAGCAATTGAGTTGATTCTACCAAGTTGATCAGTCGAGATAGAATAAAACAATTAAACATTCAAGCACAGAGAAGTCGAAACATTCAATATAGGAAATAAGGAACAAGAATTAGAAACTCACAATCAATCCAAACAAAGCTTCAAATTGTAAACGAAACGTAAGAGTTTAGGTCTGCATAAAAATAAAACAAAAGACAATTAGGTTTAAGAAAATAAAACTAACTAGTCCCCGCCTTGTCACGTATGTTCGGCCTCTTTAGACTCGGCCGGCTCCCCTTTACAACCGTATGAATGGATAGCTAAAGTTCTATCCTAAATTCCTAATCTATCTAATTAATCTAATACGAACTATATCTTAATTTATATATAATATATATTAATAGTATAATAGCAACACAATCACATGACTCATCCATCAGACTTTATGCTCCACTTGATGAAGACCAAACTGCACCATTGAATCCGGTCCAATTAATTAGCTCGTGGCTCCATCCGATTCGGCCCATGTTTTCTTTCCATTTATAAAATCATCGCATAAATTATCGTCGATCTCCGAATTCATACGATCCAACCCGAAAATACCTGAAATATAAAAAAACACTAGTGTAGATTCCGAAAATCAAATAATAACAAATAAGCTATAAAACATGTAAACATGCTCTAAATTAATATGCAAATCTATATTAAAAACATAACTGAAATAGACTATATTTCAGTTATGTTTTTAATGTTTAAGTATGGGGTGGGGGAAGAGCTTACTTTGTGCATATTTGATTTATTTGACATTATTTGTGCACTATTTCTTGAATTGCTTATACATGGTTATTTTGGAATTCATTATTTATTTATGTGCTTACATTCATGTTTTCCGAAGTTTGAAAACAATGACCCCCATTGAAAATTTTGATTAATATCATGGAAGCTTTAATTGAACTCGACGATGCAAAATTGAATTCATTAGAGATATAGCATGAAATTGCATAGTAAAAGGAAGTCACAATGAAGTGCATTATTTTCATGAAAACCATGAAAGGAGGTAAAATTTGATGTTGCTTTTGACATGTTGCATAATAAGAGGATGGAGGACTTTATATTTCCATATAATGCTCATATTGTTATATTCCTAGCCTTTACCTACGCTTATGCATCACAAAAGCCATATTGAGCCTTATTTCATATTATGCTCCACATGATCTAAATATTGTCATTCTTTACCTTATCCGGGGGTTATGTTGAGAATGAAAGCTACATTATGGAGATTATTATATGGTGGTTGCGTTGTTGTTATTATCATATTTGGAGTTTGGCAGGAAATTGAAAATATATATGGAAAATTTAATGAGTGAAAGAAAATCCGATCACCTCAGGAGATAAAGAAAGATCGACCCTGCTCGCTGAGATAATAGTTCAGTGAGATGGGACACAAGGTGAGGAGTCCAAAGTACTAAGTATCTGGGGCCATTCATGACACCCATGTTTGCGACTCGAGAGAAGGCAGTGCCGAGATTAAAGAGGTAAAAGCATAATATTGAAAAAAAAAAGCAATGAGCGATGAGCGAAAGGTGAGAAATCAAAGGAGGAAGGAATGTGGTATAAAAGTTTGGAAAGTACTCCATTTCCCCGGATTATTAGCACCACATGGCCAAAAATTACCCACCTTTTAGCCTTTTACCAATCTACTCGTTATTGAGCTTAATTGAAGTCCTCTTGATTATTAATGCTTTGTCACTTATGAATGTTTTGCATAACCCTCCTTTTATGAGTAGATGTTGCTTTTTAATTGCACATGCATGGATTTGTGACACTAGTACCTTTTCGAAGATGGTAATTGATTGCAGGGACATATGGAAATGAATCTAAGATGTTGAGAGTTTTGATTTCTTCCCCTGGATGACAATTAAAAGTATTGTTTGAGGACAAGCAAGCTTAAGTATGGGGTGTTTGTTGTGAGCCTCATTCGCCATGTTTTATAGTTACTTTTATATCGTTTTCTGCATCCATTTCAGACATTTGGGCTAGAATAGTACATAATCTATGTAGTTTATGTTTATTTTCCAAATTATGGAATCTACACCAGTTTCTGTTTAATTTTGCAGAAACCGAGGCAATTTACATCAGTTCAGAAAAAGGATGAAAAGCTCAAAGTCAACTACAGAAAGTCCGAGGTCAAGCAGTAGCGGAACCATGACAAATCGAGGTGGAAGCAAGAAAATCGAGTCGAAAATCACAAGTTGATATCGAGTCATTCTAGTCGATATCGAGTAATCCACTCGATTTCCACCCAGAAAGCCAAGAATCGGCTAAGAAAGAACAAGAGGTCGATATCGACTACCTCAAGTCGATATCGAGTTGCCCCATATCGAGCAAGATCCCAGAAATCGGCCCGAGAAGCTGGACAAAGAAGATGCAGGTCGATATCGACATGTCTTGGTCGATATCGAGTTGAGCCGAGTCGACATTCACCCTAGGAGCCGAGATCGAGTTGCTGAGTTGAAGTGAAGAAAATGCCAGGTCGATATCGAGTGAGGCTAGTCGGTATCGACTGGACAACATCGGCCGAAATCAAGCTAGTCCGAGTCTTGTTAAGGTTCTATCCCGAATCCAATGGAGATATCCACAAGAGCAAAATCTATCATGATCTATCAAGTCCAAGGAGAATTTATCCACAATGAGTTCTAGTTTCCTTTGAGTTTCTTTCTTAATTATCTTGGGAATGAAGCCTATAAATAGAGCCTTAGGGGCTGAGTTTTATTCATTCCATTCCAGAGAAGGAGAAGAGGTAGTAAGTAGAGAGAGAGAGAGAGCTTGTGGCGAGTGGAGCAAGAGAGGCGAGAGCGGATTTTGGCTTTATTCGGTTGTAAGCTTTCTTCAGTTTATTTAATGCAATGTTATTTCCTTTTATTATTAATGAGTCTATTGATGATGAAGAGCGAGTAGTCACCCAACTTCTAGGGTCGGGGTGAGCACGACGGTAGCCATGTGAGGTAAGGCGGTAAAGGTACAATCTTTGATTGCAATTCATCATCTATCTCTACAAGCATGATTCTTTTGCGAAAGTTGAAGGTGATCCATGTTTGTGTTATTGAAGCGAAAATGATCTTAATACAGCTTGGATTAATTATGTGAAAAAGGTTAGTAACAATTAGGGTTTATGCGAAAGTCTCTATATTCTTATTTGTTAGTAACGAAAGTTATTTGATGAAAAGCATGATCTTTTATGCCTTTATGTGTTATTTTACATGGTTATCGTTGTGCTGTTGAAACCCTGATCTTGGAAGTCTTTTATTTCATTGATTTATTTCATAAAGTTTTTATTTTTAAAGTTACTATTGAGTCGATTTTGAGTTGATCCAGTCGGTTTTCTTAGTCGATATCGAGTGTCTCAGGTCGATATCGACCAAAGTTTCTGCCTTTGCTTGGTTTCTGTTTTTACTCGATATTGAGTCACTGCTGTCGATTTTTCTAGTCGATATCGACCAAAATTGCTTTTCTTTGTTATTATATGCTTTCTTTTGTATTGTGTTGTTTCTGCTGAGTTTCTGAACTGAAAAGGCGGGCGCTGACACGCTTCTTTGTGGATCGATCCTGACTGCCTTCAACTACAACGGGAGGAAGTCTTGTATTTATTTGCTGAGACAGAGAGTCATTTTGCTTTATATTTTATTTATATTTCATACTTGACCATCCTCCTGCAACAACATTATGGTATGAGGAACAATCCACAACAACAACCTCCTTTAAATCAGCAGAGAGGACCCTAATACAGACAACAGTTTGACAATAGATAGAGGGGTCCTCAACAAGGAGGCTCATCCATTGAGGATACTCTCAAAGCTATCCTAGAACAGAATACTCAACTGGCACAAGCGCTGAAGGCAACAGAGCACCAAGTGAGCCAAATGGCTCAAACGGTGGGCGAACTACAAGATCTAGACTCTGGGAAGCTACCGCCGCAAACGGTGGTGAACCCAAATGAGAACGCCAGCGCCATCACCCTTAGGAGTGGCAAGGAACTGTTTGACACTCCTCCGGGTGGAAAAGAGGATGAAAACAAGAAGAATGGAGGTTCCTAGGTAGAGGATGAGGAGAAATCTGAGATGGAAGGATGTCACTAGGAGGCCGCACCCGCGGCCACAGAAACCGCACCCGCGGACAATGAAGGCAGCACCCACGGCCATCTATCTGGGAATGAAACTTCATCCAAAACTCCGCATCTCAACCTCTATCAACCTATTCCGCCCTTCTCGGATGCTTTGAAGGAAGTTAGGAGATCGGAGAGCGACAAAGAGATCTTCGAAGCATTTAGCAAATCCGAGGTAAATATCCCCCTTCTCAAGCTCATTAAAAGTATTTCTCGATATGCTAAGTTTTTGCAGGAACTATGCACGATAAAGAGGAACCAAAAGTTGAAGGGGAAGCAAAAAGTACAGGTGAGTGAGCATGTATCCGCTATGTTTCGAAAGCGGTTGCCCGAGAAGTGTAGCGATCCAGGTACGTTCACCATTCCTTGCACGATAGGTGAGACTAAGTTTGAAAGAGCTATGTTAGACTTAGGAGCATCTATCAATGTTATACCTTACTCTCTCTATAAAACTCTAGAACTTGGTACTTTGCATGAAACAAGAGTAGTGATTCATCTAGCGGATCACTCTCATATATATCCTAGAGGCTTTGCTGAGGATGTTCTTGTGATGGTTGATTCTTTGATATTTCCTGCTGATTTTTTCGTTTTGGATATGGAACACAGCTCTCCCGACGCACCTATCCTCCTAGGTAAGCCTTTCTTAAAAACTGCCAGAACAAAAATTGATGTTCATGATGGCTCTCTTACTATAGAATTTGATGGTGTGAAGGTAGAGTATAGTATTTTTGATGACATGAAATTTCTTTCAGACGATCATTCCTTGTGGTTTCTTGATGTTATAGAGCCATGTGTTGAAGATATGCTTGAGATTAGTAATGATGATGATCTGCAGGTGGTTTTAGAGGCTCCTCTAGATGAGCTTGCTATTGATTATGCTATTCTTACAAACCTACAGGAGACTCTAATGGAGCTAATAGCTCAACCGGCTTATACTTCCCCCTATACTGAGGGACCTTATGAACTAACTCTTCCGAAGGAAAATCTCCTTCCCTCTATTTTGCAGGCACCTGAAGTTGAGCTCAAACCTTTGCCGGATCACCTCAAGTACGCATTCTTAGGGGATGGTGATACGTTGTCCGTCATCTTATCGAACAAGCTCAACAAAAGTCAAGAGGAGAGGTTAGTTGCGGTGCTAAAGAAGAGCAAGACAACCCTGGGGTGGACAATAACAAACATCAAAGGGATTAGTCCTACCATGTGTATGCACCAGATTTTGCTAGAGAATGGAGCCAATCCATCACGACAACCACAAAGAAGGCTCAACCCGCCGATGATGGAGGTGGTGAAGAAGGAGGTGCTAAAACTTCTTCAAGCCAACCTGATTTACCCCATTTCGGATAGCAACTGGGTAAGTCCAACACAAGTGGTGCCTAAGAAAGGAGGCGTCACAATGGTAGAGAACAAGGAGGGTGAGCTAGTTCCTACACGAGTCCAAACGGGCTGGAGAGTATGTATTGATTACCGCAAGTTGAATGCGGTGACTCGTAAGGATCACTTCCCCCTTCCTTTCATTGATCAAATGCTTGAGCGCCTTGTTGGGCGCTCCTTTTATTGTTTCTTAGATGGATACTCAGGGTATTTCCAGATTGCCATTGCACCAGAGGACCAAGACAAAACGGCATTTACATGTCCTTTTAGCACATTTGCATACCGTAGAATGCCATTTGGATTATGTAACGCATCCGGTACTTTCCAAAGGTGTATGGTAAGCATATTTTCTTAGTATATTGCGCACTATATAGAGGTTTTCATGGATAATTTCACAACCCATGGAAATGATTTTGATTCTTGCTTGCACCATCTAACATTGGTACTTAAGAGATGTGTAGAGACCAATCTAGTCCTCAATTCTGAAAAATGTCACTTTATGGTTGAGCAGGGAATCATTCTAGGCCACCTTGTCTCCCAAAAGAGAATTGAAGTTGATAAGGCAATTATTAATATCATTCAAAATCCTTGCCTCATCCTACTAATGTGCGAGAAATTCGCTCTTTCCTTGGTAATGCAGGCGTCTATCGCAGGTTCATCAAGGATTTTTCGAAGATTACCGCACCATTATGTGAACTTCTGAAGAAGGAGACAACATTTGAATTTGATGACAAATGTAAGGAGGCATTCAATGAGTTGAGGACGAGGCTTACAAGTGCACCTATCATCCAAGCTCCGGATTGGTCCAAGCCGTTTGAGTTGATGTGCCATGCAAGTGACTATGCGGTGGGAGTTGTGCTCGGGTAGAAGATTGAACGAGCTTCGCATGTGATTTACTATGAATCCATGATGCTAAACGGAGCTCAACGGAACTACATAACCACATAGAAAGATCTCCTAGCCATGGTGTTTTCCTTGAACAAGTTCATACCCTACTTACTTGGCGCTAAGGTAATTATTTACACTGACCATGCAATACTTCGTTATCTTTTGACGAAGAAAGAAGCCAAGCCAAGGTTGATCCGGTGGATATTACTCTTGAGTGAGTTCGATGTGGAGATCAAAGATAAAAAAGTGCGCCGAGAATCTTGTCGCTGACCATCTAAGCCGACTACTACATGTGAATTGACTAGGAGAACACCCCTTCATCCTTGGCCAATTTCTAGACGAAAGCCTAATGCTACTCTCGGACTCCTCATAAAACCGCACCCGCGGCCAATTTTGGGGAGAGTTCGGGAATGGCAGCACCTGCGGCCATCCCTGCAACCGACTCTTTTGACTCTTTGATGATGTTGTTGATGGTGGCACACACTCCTAAACCATGGTACGCGGATATCATAAATTTTATTGTAACTGGAGTGTTCCCGCCAAACTTTCCAAAGGCCAAGAAGGACAAGATCCATCATCATGCTCGGTACTATGTGTGGGATGACCCTTTCTTATAGAAGCATTGTGCAGATCAGGTAATTCGTCGATGTCTTCCCGACGACGAGGTACTTTCTGTCCTTGAGTTTTGTCATTCACATGGTTGTGGTGGTCATTTTGGACCACGAAAAACCGCCAGGAAAGTGCTCGATTCAAGATTCTTTTGGCCTTATATTTTTTGTGATGCTCATGCTTATTGTAAATCTTGTGATCGATGCCAATGAGTAGGGAACTTGTCAGGTAGAAACGAAATGCCCCAAATGCGTTTGATGTTTTTTGAAATATTTGGTGTTTGGGGAATTGATTTCCTGGGGCCTTTCCCTAGCTCATTTGGGAACCTTTATATATTACTTGCGGTGGATTATGTCTCTAAGTGGGTGGAGGCAAAAGCCACCAAAACTGATGATTCACGAGTTGTTGCAGGGTTCTTGAAAGATCTCTTTTCTGGATTTAGTGTGCCACGAGCATTGATAAGCGACATGGGGACACACATTTGCAATAAAACGGTGAGTTCTCTACTAAAGAAATACCATGTTACGCAAAAGGTGTCCACTGCCTATCACCCCCAAACCAATGGGCAAGCCGATGTCTCAAATCGCTAAATCAAAACAATCTTGGAGAAGACGGTTTCCCCTAATCATAAGGATTGGAGTTTGAGATTGGATGATGCATTGTGGGCCTATCGTATGACATACAAGACCCCAATTGGTATGCCACCATATCAATTGGTGTATGGAAAAGCGTGTCCTCTTTCATTCGAGCTCCAACACAAGGCATATTGGGTGGTAAAGGAGTGCAACATGAGGACCAATGAAGTTGGTGAGTTCCGAAAGCTCCAAATTCAGGAGTTGGAGGAATTGAGATGGGATGGTTATGACAACGCCGTCAACTATAAGGACAAGACCAAAGCTTGGCACGACAAACACATATTGAGGAAAGCTCCGTTCTCGTTGGGCAGGCCCTCATCGTTCATATCTTCCCACATAGAGCGGTGAACATCAAAGATGAGAAGAGTGGTGCCATGTTCAAGGTAAATGGTCATAGGCATAAAATTTACTTTGATGGATTCTCCACAAACATAGAAGAGGAGATAGCTCTTCAAGAGCCAACTGAAGAAGGTCAGTGAGGAGTCACTACGTCGAGCCAACGATAAGAAACAAAGGCGCTTCTCGGGTGGCAACCTGAGGTAAGTCGACTTTGCGCTTTATTTTCTTTATTAGTTTTTCATTTTTCTTAGCATAATTAGAGTCGTCGTATATTTTAGGACGTTTTTCTCCGCCATGTTAGACTAATCTTCTAGGGGGAAGAACGAAGAAGGTAGGAAAGGCAGCTACCGCGGCAAATCTAGGCAACAACACTGAAACCAAACCCACGGCCAGAAACCGCACCAGCGGCCTCTGAGAAAAAAAAAAAGAAAAAAGGAGAAGAAGAAAGGCTCACTTCGTGGGGCCTTCCTAGCTTTTTGTTGACTACATCACGAGAAGGGAAGCTCCCTTTTATTTTTCCTATAAAAAAAAAATCAAAAAATGTGGCCTGATTTCGTGTGCCCCATGTGTGCCCCCTAGTTACCTACCTCGCATGACAAAGAAAGAGCCTCCCCATATTTTGTTTTTACCTTCTATCTTCCTCTATCCTTTTTCTTCCATTCACTTTATTTCTTCCTACTTTAAAACCTCCATTGAAGAACACAAGCTCTAATCTTCCACACGCCATATCCCACAACCTCCTTCATTCCATCCCAAAATCACATACAAAACCCGTTTTTTGCCGTTTCCCCTCCTTGAATTGGTAAATAAAGAGCGGTCATCCGGGGTTCGAACCCCGCCGTTTCCACTCCCGATCTACACAACCACGCACTTCGTTCGTCGTTCCGACCAAAAAGCAACAACCTTTCTTAATTTCCACCATGTTGAACAAAAATGCGCGAATAATTGTAAAACATATTTTATTTAATTTTTTATAATTTGAGTTCGACCCCTTTTGGTTATCCTCTTGATTCGAAGTCGTATCGACACCAAGACTTAAGTGGTTTTGGTGATTTGGGCTGCACCCGAAATTTAACGGGTTGCCTACGTAGTTCAGAGTATTTAAATTGATTTGATTTTTGGGTTTTGGTGATTGAACCCGACAAGCTTGAGCTTTATGTCGGGTGTCCTACGTACCCGTTTGGAACGGGATCAAACCACCCGTAGTTCTTTTAGGAACCAATTATTTAATTTGGTTGGACTTTGACCTCGTATTCATTGAAAAGTGAATTTAGAGGTTGACGACTGTACCCGATATAATTTTAGTATTTAATATCGGGTTACCTACGTAGCCGATATGAGGTGTCAAGTCTTTACGTAGTTCTTTTTAAGAACCGTTTGAGTTTAGGGATATTTAATTTAGGGTTTTGACTCCGTTTTCATTTTCCTCGTTTAGAAGTCAATTTTGAGATCGACCCGCTAGAATAAACTGACAATGAAATTTTACGAGTTTAACTTTAGGATTTTGTTAAAATCAATTTCCTATTTATGCCAATTATAATTCTTACATTTTAGTGGAGGTTTCGTGATTAAACACAATTTAATCCTCGTAAAACCGATTGTCCACTTTGAAATTTTTGTAGTGAGTTATTTGTTTTACGTTTCAAATCCTCACCAGCCCGTTTCATTTGAACAGGGCCCAAACACCAATCGGTTTTCTTTAACCTATTTTAGCCCAATTTCCTTTTTTTTTTAATCACTTCAAAAATGCTATTACTGATAAAAAAAAAAAAAAAATATCAGCAAATTCCTCCCAAGCAGCTCGTCGTCTGCCTTTCTACTACGAAGAAAACTCTGGTGGGCGCTCCTCGCCGAAAATGATCACGCTCCGACTCGATTTTTGCTGCTCTTGGTTTAAACACTTGGGGCTGGACGGTACAAGGGCGAAGCGCGGGTGTAGCGAACCGAAGACGGTCCAGGTATGTGTGAGGTTGATTTTTGCTTTGTTTTGCGAAGTTCAGTCGAGCTTCATGCTCAATCTAGTGTTTAATTTTCATGCTCAATTGATGTTGTTTTCAAATTGCGATTTTAGGGTTTTCTTCTTATTTTGGTTTAGGTCGAAGTCGAAAACGACCGAGAGGGCAAGGCATCAACGCAGTGACAGGCGACCCAGGACTGCAACCTGAGCCCAATTGATGTCAACCCGAGGTACCTAGATCGAGGTATGTTCATTCTGTTTCTTTCTAATGTGAATTTCAGCTATGAATCCTCTGTTTGGGCTGCTTGATTTTAACCAAAGCCTATTTTGGTTTTGAGCATGTTGTTGTCGTTTGGGACAAAGGGCACCTAGTGCAACGAGGTACAAATCCAATTCCCAGACTAAGTGCAGTAACTTGTATGATTTTTGCCTTGAATTTTGAATCGTCTGTTTTGGGTTTGACTGATTCTTTTCTCCCCTTTTTCATATGAGCCAGGCGCACAATTCAGGCTCGAGGATATTCAATGTGACAAGGCTTTTGGGAGGTATACTTAAATCCTTGAAAATTTTAGACCGAAGTTATGCTTTATGCAAAATCTGAATCTGCTTAGATACTTCTTTGTTGTCTGATCTGTGCAACCTATGCTTGTTTGGTTGGACTTGCAATCAATTTCTCTCTCTTTTTTTAATCTGATTTGGAGCTTTATCTACTTTGGAGCTTTGCTTGGCAATTTGCATATATCTAGACTTAGAGTTAGAAGGATGCTTTGTGTCTCTCCACTCTCCAGTTCGCTACAGAGACTTGGTATGTTCAAGGTGAACCCTCTTGTCTCCAAAATCATACCTTAGAGAAGTTCTGACTTAGTTTTTTTTGTGTGAAATTGAATTCCTTTTCTTTGCTTTCAATTTCTTTTCCTTAGAAAAGTCTTGACTGCAGTGAGGTTGTTTTCTTTTTTTTTTCTAACTTCATGGCTGCAAATTTTTTTTTTCTTTAGCTTTGTATGAAATTGCCTGCAATTTGTGTGTACGAATTAGTTGACTTGGCTAGTCAGAATCCAACAGCATTTCACCCTTTTTTAGAACGATTTGCTGATTCCGAAACCCAGTGACTTTGCAAGGGCGGGGTTTCGTGAATCGATTTCGATTTGATGAGTTCGCCTTGTGTGCAATTGAACTGACTCGATTTGCTGCGTTGAATTTGTCTCCTTTTGTTTGCTTGAGACTTGTTTGCCATTTGTGTGAACTTGTTGGCATGTTTAGAAGAATTGGGCATCATTTTGCCCTCTTTTAGGGTTGTTTGCTGATCCCGAAACCCAGGCCGCAAGCGAAAGCCAGTGACTTTGCAAGGGCGGGGTTTCGTGGATCGATTTCGGCAGCAACTTGACTTTGTTTGAGGCAATTTGCTGACTCCGAAACCCAGGCCGCAAACGAAAGCCAGTGACTTTGCAAGGGAGGGGTTTCGAGAGTCCGTTTTGACAGAGCTTCGTCTTCTTTGGAGATATTTGTCGACTCCGAAACCCAGGCCACAAAAGAAAGCCAGTGACTTTGCAAGGGCGGGGTTCCGAGATTCGGTTAGCCAGTGACTTTGCAAGGGCGGGGTTCCGAGATTCGATAGGAACCGATGTAGAGAGAACTACCTTGTTGCTCTTCTTTGTGGTGATGGCTTTGCTTCTTTTTCTCTGCAATAGCTTTTTTTTCTGTCTTTGTGTGCTTTGTGCAACCGTGTGTCTCTTCTCCTTTTCAACCCTAGAGTTGGCCACCTTTTATAGGGAGAAGGGGCAACTAAAGATATATCTTGTTTCCTTTTAAGATATATTTTTTTTTCCTGATCTGGGTGATCTTTTATCTTTTTTTTCTCTAACTGCCGATTATTTTTTTAGTAGATAAGGACAGATTTTTATTTACCTCATTCCCATATGATTTCATTCTAGAACTCACGTATGAGGACTTTTTCACTGAGTACCTTTCTACTTCTTGTCCTTTATTTTATTCCTTTTCCATCAATTTGCTATGTTGGGCCACTTTCAGCCCATGGATGCTAAATTTGAGCCCATCATACAAATTCTAAGCTCATTTAGTTATGCTGGCAATGCAAATAGCATATATTAAATTTCTTTTTTTTTCCTTACGTGTATTTGACATCTCACGGAATGCTTGAATTGGCTAATTTTGCAGCTAAACAGTTCGCCCATGAGAGCTCGAGGAAGCTTGAGTCATTTGTCGCATTTCGAGCAGAGTGACCGGCAAAGCTATGGGCTCTAGGGTCTAGTGAGAACGGAATGAATCGCCAATGTACCTTACAAACTCAATTGGTTACTGTACTGAATGTATAGCTTTAGTTTACGAGTTTGTTAGATATGTGTATTTGATATGTAGCATACTCCACACATGCCTCGCTTGTTCGTAATTATTACAAACCAATTTTAAGTATCCATGAAAGCCTTCACGAGAATGACTTCATGAACACATATGATAACTTTTAATAAAACACGAAAATTTACTCCCAAACACACCCCCCAACACTACCAACCACCATCATCCTCCACCGCTCTCCATCATAAATCACCCAACTCTACCCGCATTGCGACGTTCAGAGTGTTTATACACATACAAGGGGCCAAGGTCGCACTTTTTGGTAAAAAATCTCGAGTTTCGATGCTCCGCGACGCAACCAGAGCCATATCGGAGCTACCTAGAGGAAGATCCGGCCAGCCCAACACAGTACCACCTGCGGTTCCTGTCGCAGCACCTGCGGCCATTACAGCAACGGCCTAGTTTTCAGCAGCACCCACGGTTCCTGTAGCAGCACTCGCGGCCACTTGATTCGGCCTCCTTTTCCATCGTTTTTGACGCATGGTTCCTTGTAAGTGCCTTTTCTCCCCATTTTCCAGTCCATTATTGATAGAATAGCATGACCAGACCCCATGGTTGGTCTAGTGAACAAAGGAAGAAATGGGATGACCTTGACGGTCGAGAGATATTATCGACGAAATTCTTCCATGTGCCCACTTTGAGAATACATAGGATGGAACAAACGGTGCATCAATTGTTACAAAAAGGGGGTTTGAATGAATTTGTGACAAAGAATGCTCTGACTTACCCGAGCTTGGTTCGTGAATTATTGAGTGCGTTGAGGGTAAGTCGAAATGGTGGCATTGATTTCAGGCTAAGGGGAAAGGCGTATCATTCAGATAGGAGACGATTTGTTAAGGCTTTTGGAGTATCAGCCTAACCCACTAACGACTAGCACAGAATCCCCAGGGATACAACCACCAACTTCTAGCAGAGAGTGACTGGGCGAATCATGCGGCCCAAGGTGGGAGAATATAACTACAACATCCTCCACCTACGGCTTTGTCACAAGGTGTTGAATAACACCTTCCTAGGGCAAGTGGAGATCAACAACGGCTTTGTCACAAGGTGTTGAATAACACCTTCCTAGGGCAAGCGGAGATCAACAAGGTGTCCTTGAGTGCTTTGGCTTTTCTAGGGTGCTTAACTCCGGAAGGCGAGCACATTCCAGATTGGGTTGAGCTGTTTTTAGAGCACTATAAGGCGGTGATGAAGAAGACATTGCCTATCGGTTTTGGAGGTCTTATCACTTTTGATTGCTTTGGTGCATGGAGCTGACACTTCTGACCTTCAGGATTTGGTAAGTGATCTTTATCTCATAGACTTGACGACTTTAAGGAGGGCAAATCATTTGGTGGGAGAGGGTCCCTCCTTCATTTGGCAGGCAGGAAAGAAAAATGTCCATCGAATTGGGCTACCTAGGCTTTTTCCCTTCAGACCGACGACTGAGGATTTCTACATTCCCCATGATGACCCCAAGCGCTCCTTGCTTTGGGATTTGGACCGGCTTATGATGAAGAAGGGGGAAATGAGGCAGGGGAATGAGGAGGAGGAAGAAGATGTTCCACCTAGCGAGCCCATGGACTTCCAGCCCGGGCCATCTTATGGGGGTGTTTACTCTTTTGACACTTCTAGAGGGGGTGAGCCTTCATTTTGGGCACTTCAGCGGTAGATGAAGTCCTTGAGAGTTGAGAAGCACGGCTTATGGGAGAACTAGCAGGACCTACATTAGGATTTCTCCTACGTTCGTCAGGATATCCAGGGCATATCTGTGGACCTTACTATGATTCAGGAGTCGCATGCTCAGCTTGCTCAGCATCAAGCTGAGTCTCGGCGTTGCCAGGAGTAGGCTCACATTTTCCAGATTGAGGCCCATCGGCTTTAGATGGAGGCTAATGAGCGCTTGCATCAGCGCCAGGAGGAGTTCTTTCACGTTGCCTATCCGGGGTTCCCGCTATACCAGCCTCCACTTCCACCCCCGCCATACCAGTGAGCTTGTGAGTTTTACTTTTCTCCTCCCTTGTTCTTTCTATTTTTTTTTGTTTTGATTTCATTGAGACAATGAAAACTTCAAGTGTGGGGGAGGGGATTAGTGTACATAGTAGGTTTCATTGCATATCGAGCATGTTTCAATTATTCTGCATAACATTCATGTTTTAATGCTTCGCATCTTAGTTTATTTTAAGAAAAACAAAAAGAGAAAAAAACATGGAAAAAAAGAAAAAGAAAAAAATCATGCATTTGCATAAAATATGTTGTTATCTAAACAACCACCTAGCCTAGTGAGTCCTCAAAATTTTGTTGAAATTAAAGTATGATCATATAAGTCCCATGACATGTTTGAATTGTTTTAGCCTTATCCCACTTATTGGTTTTATGTGAAACATAGCTAGGTGAACATAATTGAGCTTGTATGATCTAAGTTTCTAGCATGACTAAAATCCAACAAAAATTTAACCTTGTGAGATTGATTTTTGGCCTTATTGGGACTACACTTCATTGAGTTCTTTTGATCTTGTTTCATGTGTGTGAATACTCTCCAATGCTTCTACCTCTTGGAATTGATTTTTTTATCTATGTCAAGGTTGAACTTATATGTTTGTTATTGGTGAATTTCACATGATTGAGGCACCTTTAATAGCCCTATTTGACTCTATTCCACTTTACATATGATCCTCTGCTTTAAGCCAATTTGAGCCTAATTGCCTATTCTTTTTTTAGCTCCACAAGATTTTCCATACCCATTTATAGCCTGACCTCATCCGGGAATTAGGAATGGTTGGTGAATATTTATATTGTGGATGCTGGTTTTTAATGGTGGATTGTATATTTGATGTACCCTTATGAGATGTTTGATTATTGCTAGTACATTCCTTACTTGGGACCTAAGGAGGATAAAATTCACATAGGGGTAAAAGTCAAGGAAAATCATTTGATATAGCATGAAAAAAAAAGGAAAAAAAGAGAGAAAAAAACATAAGAAAAAAAAAAGAGAATAAAGGAATGAGTTTAGTATGGTTTGTAAAGTTATATGCTTGTGATTGAAGTTGTATTACATTGTACAGTTATGGTATGAGTTTATGAGTGGAATTGTGATTTGGTTGATTCCTTAGTTCCCAGATTATGAGCACCACATAGCCTAAATTGTTCCATACCTTATCTTTTCTAACTTGGCCCCATTACAACCCATAAAAGACCTCATGATGATTTTTGCCGGTAATGACATCCACGGTGGAGATTGTGATTCAATTTCAATTCTGATGTAGTTAGTTGCATTTTGGATAGAGTTTGAGTGTTAATTGATAAACCTAAACACTTGAGTGAGCGAAAACACTTTATTCCCGGTGAGGTTGGATATGTAAGCATGCGGGTTACTTGATCACATAAATACTTGCTAGGACATTTGTTTGCCTTGTCTATGTTTGCACTTTGATGAGATGTTGCTTTTGATGAGGCTATTGCATGAAGGATTGTGTTTGTGGGATGAATGACTCATAAATGTTTTCTTTTGCTCGAGGACAAGAAAAAGGCTAAGTGTGGGGGAGTTTGATAATGCATATTTAGATAGGCGTTATAGAGTAGTTTTATGGCCATTTAGATGTATATATTGCATTTAAAGGGGTTAGTTTACTTTTTTGCTCATTTGGTGCTTAATTGCGGAATCTACACAAGTTTAGCGAGTAATTGCATATTTCGGAGTCGAAGTAGCGTGGAGGTCATTCATGGGAGTCATATGGATCATATGGAGACAAGGAACGAGCTAGAGAAGCAAGTTGGAATGCACAAGGAAGAGGCAAAGGGCATACAAGAGTAAAAAAAACAGCATCCGCGGCCAGAGGAACAAGGCATTCATAAAAAACCGCACCCGTGGCCATCCAGGTAGCACTTGCGACCAGAATTTCAGGATTCACTGCAGTAGCAGCACCCGCGGGCTGCCCACGGCCTGGTCGCGGTTTTCTTGGGCCGAATTTACCGTTGATTTTCTATGCTTCTTAAGTTGGGCCTATCTTTGGGAAATACTTTCTAGGTTTTTATGACGGTATTCTTCGGTATTCGAAGACTTATTTTAGATGGTTTTAGTTATCTTTTATCATTTGAAGAATTGAGAGACGACGTTTGGAAGCATGACCAACTAAACTCATCTTGTTTTGCCTACAATCAAGACTGGGTTTTGTTGAATTGTGAGTTTGGAATTCTAGTTGTTTTCTATTATCTACTTCGATTTCTTTGTTCTTTAATTTCTTGTGGTGTTGATTCTACCTTGATTCGCGGCCTCGTTAGAATTGCATCATTTCTACGGTTTTGATTCATACGTTTGTGAAGCCTAATCCAAAGTAGCAAATACAATTGAGAGGATCTCATAGAAAAGCTTGATTATATAAGAAGTTGACTATAGGTTAAATGTTTCTCCCTCCGATCCAAAAAGGATGTCGTTTGACTTTTTAACACGTATTTTAAGGAGGTAAAAACTATGTAATATATTAACTTTTTTTTTATTATTTTTTTATAATCTAATACTTATTACCAACAAATATTAAGTTGTAAAAAAATAATTTAAAAAAAGTTGATATTTTATATAGTTTTAGCTCCTTAAAATACGTGTTAAAAAGTCAAACGACATTCTTTTTGGATCGTAGGTAGTAGTTCTTTAGGGAATTAATATTGCTTATAAGCTTTATATATCTTGAGACTTAGTGCTATTCCTAGGATTAAACCTTAATCCGTGTTGAAATTGTCTAGGAATAAGGGATTATTATGACTCATAGAATTAATAATCTATTTAAATCAAGATAAGAGTGGATATAGAAAAGATACAACTAGAAGGAAGAACTATATATGATCAAGTAGACGAACCAAAGTTGAGAATCGTAGGTGAAACATCTCATTCATCATTGTTTACAACCATCACCATTATTTACTTCTTCAATTCTTTGCATTTTTATATATCTACAACCCCTTGTTTACTCTTGTTGGTGATTATAACGCATAAAGTAACGGTAGTTCCCTGTGGATTGACTCCAGACTTACTAGCTATACTCGTTGGTTAGTTTGGATATTCTTTTGATAGGAACCCGACAATTTTTTCCTATCACAAAGCAATGATTCTTGACAAATAGCAAATATGTAAAAGTAACCAGATTGCAAATCACAAAGCAAATAGATATCAAGGTAGATAGAACATTTCAACTGTAATTTTCTGACAGTGGTTGGAATTCATGGTCCTCATATTGATCTATCAATTATTCAAATTCTTAGGTCTGCTTGACTAAAGTTGAGAGATCCGTAGAGATTCACTCATCTTATTCAATATCACTAAAGAATAGCATTAAAAACTCAATTAATCAAGACCAATTAGCACATTGACTCTACACAATTAACATTAATAGGCGCATACCGAACTCAACCCTAATCGCATATCCTCAACATAGATCAATTGAAATCATCCACTACAAAGACAAAGATACATCACTATCATCAATACCTTTGTTTGCTATTGAGAAAAAAACAACGAATTCATAGCTAAAGATGCAATCCCGAACATGTTGATCAGGTGTAGAAAGGAACACCACTATAAATTAAGAACAAGATGATAACTAAGAACATGAATAATCAAATAGAATCAAATCTTCACAATCCAAACAACCATGTCTTCGAATCACAGGCAAAACTATGAGTTTAACAACTCATAGGTCAATTCTCTCTCTCTCTCTCTCTCTCTCTCTCTCTCTCTCTCTCTCTCTGATGGTGTTCATCGTCTCACACAATAGCCATACATACGGCGAAATTAACTGAAAATAACCTAAATAAGTCTCACAAGGGTCGGTAAACCCTAGTAGGATATACTAGAAAATAATATAAAATAATAGTCTTCGGATCCAAAACCGTGTTTCTAGGATCTGGGCCAACGACGAGCGCCGTGCAAGGGGCGACGGGCGCCGTCTCTGCAGTGCTCGACGTTCTTCAAATTCCTTCAACGGATTCCAATGTCGTGCTTCCTTGCTCATCTTTATGCTCCATTTGCTCCAAAACATGCTTCTTAAGCTCTTCCCAAAGTCCATTCAAGGTCGGATGTAAATCTGTAGAATAAACACTAAAAACGCATAGATTCCGAACTCAAATACTTCACAAGTAATATACGGAACTAGACTAAAAACATAACAAAACCAATACCTAATAGCAATAAGAAACACCTATAATGCGTATATGAAATATGCATTATCAGTATCACTCGACCTCCTACTTCTAACTAGAGGTGTCCGATGATGATGATTCCCCGCCGAAGGAGACCTGGAAGGCTGCCACTAGTGCTTTTTGGATCCGTGGAGGAGGGAACTACAACAACGCCATCACCCATCCTGCACTTCGACTCTGCCACAAGATGTTGAACAACACATTCTTGGGTCAGGATCCTCTCCAAATTAGGGATCTCCTAAAATACTCCTAATAAAAATCAATGGTCCAGATTTCCCCTGTTAATAAACCAATTAACTGTAAAAAAAAACAAATAATTAACCTCAATTTACTAATTCAATTATCTCAAATCTTGAATACTCTGTTGCTTGCCTACTCCTCGTCTCCTCCGCCTTTACCCACCACCACCATAAATCCAACCCCATCCTCCTCACCACCTCTGTTGACATAGGTTGAATCCTAGGGATGCCTGCTGGCGGCGGCGTTGCAGTAGCCACTTTAAAGGTTGAAGAGAAGAAAGAGTCGGATGATGACATGGGTTTCAGCCTCTTCGATTAAGGGATACATGGGATTTTACTATCCTATTCGTCTTTCTTTGTTTTACTTTTGAAGTTAAAGTTCTGACCAAAGAGTGTGTTTTTAGACATCAGCCTTTCTAATTGATTATATGAATGCAGAAGTTTCTTACTTTGTTGAAAACAAAGCTTAGATTTTGATTTTAATTTCAATTTTGTGGGAAGATTTTCGGTAGTGAGTTCTTTTCAAAATATAAGCTTGACAGAAAGAACATGGTGGATGGGTGAGTGAGAATCAATCCCTCCCAATTTTACTGTATATTGAATTCAAGGAGGAAGGGGTTACTCGATCGACAAGAATTCATTGCTCCGTGGGTGGGATGGCGTTTTTTTATTTAATAGTTAATTAATTAATTAATTAGTGATATTTAATCTCAACCCTTCGTTAAATCTAATGGTTGTTATTGATTTATTAGGTAGATATTAGGAGATCTCTCATAATGGTTGTTATTGATTCTTCGGGCAGAACGAGTTGAACAACGTTTCCTTGAAGGCATGAGCGGCGATGTACTATTTGACCCCCGAGGTGGAGGTTACTCTTGACTAGCTTCGTTTATTCTTGGACGCATGTGTTGATATGCTGATTGGGGGAGCTCATAGAGATACCAGGACTATTGGATTTGGAGGATTGATCACATTGATCGCTGTGCGCTACGGGGTGAGATTGACTGAGTTAGTGCCTATGGACGGAGAGTCTCGCATCTCCTTGGAGATGTTGATGAGGATGAGGCACCTGGAGGGTGATGAGGCACCTTTTATTTGGCATGCTAGACATAGGGGGTGACCATATTATCCGTCTACTGGTTCAGTTTCTGCTTGGACCGACGATTGCAGATTTCAACTTACCGTCGGAAGCTGTGGACCTTTCTGATGATGTTGACGAGTATGGTGATGATGATGATGTGGCCCCTGTTGATGCTGTTGGGTGGTATGTCCCACTTTCTACCTTTGTGAGAGGAGAGTCTAGCCATGCTCAGACTTTGGATTCTGACACTGACATGAGCTATGCCCCATCTTCCTCTTATGGTCACTACTTTTAGCAGTTGGATGGGATTCATCGGCTATAGTTGGCTTAGGACGTGGAGTTCAGACGCTACCACCATGATCTTCGCCAGCGCCAGGATGAGATGTACTAGAGGCAGTGTTCTAAAAATCGCGCCTAGGCGCCGCCTGGGCGCCGCCTAGGCGCTAGGCGGGACGGGACCTAGGAATTTTTAAGCCTAGGCGGACCTCTAGGCGGAAATTCGTCCAAGAACCGCCTAGGCGCCTAGGCGGGACCAGGCGGTGCCTAGGCACCGCCTGGTGAGTGAGTATGTTCTCTTCCTTACACCTCGTTCTATTTCATTTGGTGTATTGTCCTTCGTATTTCGGCATTGAAGACAATGAAATATTTATGTGTGTGTGTGTGTGTGTGGGGGGGGGGGGGGGGGGGTTTATGATCTATTTTATGATTTCATGGGTTATTGAGACATTTTCTTTACCCGTTCCAGCCGCCGCCACAGTGAGTGAGTATGTTCTCTTCCTTACACCTCGTTCTATTTCATTTGGTGTATTGTCCTTCGTATTTCGGCATTGAAGACAATGAAATATTTATGTGTGTGGGTGGGTGGGGGGGTTTATGATCTATTTTATGATTTCATGGGTTATTGAGACATTTTCTTTTCTTTTTTATTTATTTATCTGTACTTTGGTCGGTTCATGTTGCTCTGTACATTTATTGGGATATTTATGTCATTTAGATGTTGGGATATTATTATCTTTATGTTTGGATGGCATATGTTTGGATTCTGTTTTAATTATTGTGTTTTGTGTTTGATTTTCTGTCTTTCGAAAAAAAAACAATAAAATGCCTAAAATCCTAAAAAATATTTCTTGTTTGTCTAATACGTCATTATTTGTACAACCATCTTGGTTGAGCGAAAGAGTTGAAGTGTCTAGCCTTATATGTTTTTGTTTTTGAAAATGTTTGCTTATGAGGGATGATTTGGTGATATAATTGAGCATGTATGATCGAGATGGAAGTATGATTGAAATCCTACACAATATGACCCTTGTGAGATTTTTTTTAGCCTTATTGGAATCATATATTTCCTTTAGCTTTTATGTGTGATTTATTCTCCTTATGTTGCTATCTCTTGATATTGACTTCATTAGCTATTGTCAAAGCCGACTCACATGTTTGTTGCTTGTGAAATTTTATGCTTTTATGGTTATATTTGGCATTAGTTGCTTATTGAGTGTTCAGTGTGAAATAAAGTGGTAATGGTTGAGAAAGTTAGTAACCGGATCTACGCATGACACCCATGTGTACTATTCGCGCAAAATAGTGTCAAAAGCTATCCACTAAGGAAGGAAGCTTGATCATTGAGTAACCGGGTTCATTCATGACACCCATGTTTGCAACTCGCGTCAAAAGATGTTCAAGTGGACTTTATTCAAGTAAGTTGAGGTGTTGATAGACCGAGGCTACTCATGACACCCATGTTTGCGACTCGTGTAAGGAATACATCAAGACCTAAAGAGAAAAAAATATCCAAAAAAAAGAGAGTGAGATCTAGAGCCAAGTTGTTTATTTCTATGGTTTTACGCAAGTAATGGCATGTCGGTGGAGATTTGGTTATATTGTTGTCAATTTCTATGAGCTTTTGTTCGTTTTGGATAGAAGTTGAGAGTTGTTCTTCAAAGCCTAAACACATATGAGTTTGAGTGAAATACATGTCCCTGTGAAGGTTGGATAATTTCTGTTTCTGAATGCTTGGATCAATAAATACATGCGAAGATGTTTGTCACTTTATTTTATGTTCCTGGAAAGTTTGTGTTTTGGATTTCTTTTTGTAAGGCTATGGCATGCTCGATTAATCCGTAGGTATAGGTTGCTTTTATTAGTCACTCGAGGACTAGCGAAGCTCAAGTGCGGGGGAGTTTGATAATGCGTATTTTATATAGGCATTATTTGAGTAGTTTAGATAGCTTATTTCGTGTTTATTTGAGTAGTTCGAGTCAGTAGTGTTGAGTCTTGCAAGTTTGGAATCTACGCTCTTTTTATGCTTTTCTGCAGATTTATGTCCTGACGCCGGAAGGACGCATCTATGACTTGCCAAGGATGAGTTTGGAGAGCTAGGAACCTAAGGAAACATGTGAAGAAGGCAAGGAAGAGGCGTGGAGGAAGTTAGCTAGGATTCGGAAGTGAGAAATTGAAGAAGATCATTACGGCGCCCGCCGTCCGTGCCGATACGGGATTCCTATTCCATCTTTTGGAAACCAATTAGGTTAAAGTATTTATTATGTCTGGGCTGACTTTGATAGAGTGTGGGAGTTTTTTGGAAGAAACCTAATTGAGAGAGAACTCCTATAGAAATATTGAGAGGAAGACTTTCCATGATGAACTAAACCTCTTTTGTTTCGTCTTCAATTCGGAGACATGGTTATATGATTTGTGAGACTTAATTTCTATCTATTCTGAGTTTGATTGATTCAATGTCTTTGTTTGTTATTGATTGATTGCATGTATTCCCCCTTGATTGGCAACCTTGACGGAATTTGCTTTCATGTCAAAGGTTTGATTAACCGTTGCAAGTTAATTGGATTAGTAGCACATCATAGCTATTTGATCCCCTGAAAGCATCGATTGGGTCTATAGGGCATTGACAATTTTGCTTTATCAAGTATATCAATTAGGGTTATGGAGTTGTGCCCCTATCTTTGGTTGTTTGTGTCGTTGGTACTGTCGAATTGCTTAGGGTTAGAGTGATCTGCCATTAGATGAATCGAACAAGAAGGATAGAATAGAGTCAAGGATCAAGGACATAACCATTGTTGGTGAATTATAGGGGAAACTATCTCATTCATAATTATCACCAATTCACCATTGTTACTTTTGTTGCGTTCAATTGTTTTGATATTCAATCTCTCTTTGATATTGTTCCCTTTCAGATAGTGATTTGATAGACAGGAAATGTATTATCTCTGTGGGATCGACCCCTTGCTATTCCACTATACTATAATATCTATGGGATCGAACCTTAGCTATTCCCCTATACTAGTTATTCTTTCATCCACTATATACAGTCAGCCGAATGGCCCCCAAGAAAGTTGTAGTTGAAGATGTAGTTGTCCAATCGTTCTTCGAGCTCATAAACTTACCAATGGTCCGTCGTATCTGGGCGAGGGCGAGGCAAAAATCCCTTCATTGGTCCTTCTGCATACCAAGGAGCTCAAAAAATGATAAATATCCACAATGACTGTCCACACCGAGGTTCTTGACTCTAGTGATGATGATTTCCATAAAAGGGTCGATGTCATCCTTTGCCCAGGGGAAATGCAGTCGCGCAGAGGGTACAATAGGAGGGCATTCACGTCAACCATGTTGCAAGTGCCACATCATCATGTGACGCATCCACGGAGACGCTCGGGAGCCGACCAGGACTGCGACCATGATCACGACCTCGACCGCATGGACACTATGATTGGGTCTGCTCCTAGCATCGTAGTTCCATCGATTGCATTCTCTTCCACGCCAATGGGTTAGTCTGCAGGGGTTACGATGTTTGTGCCTTGTCATCTCAGGGGGCTCGGAAGGAACTAGGTTCTTGGTGGTAGGGAATTGGCGATTGGCGAGTGTCTTTGAAACTATATCCATATTTGAGTCAGATACGACATCTCGTTGGTATCTTTCAAGGAAATTGTTGATGGTCAGCTGAACCTCGTTCATGGGGACTGAAAATGCGTATTTCAGATAGACATTATAGATAAGTTTTATTACATTTAAGTATTCATATTGCATATATTTTATCTTATTTATATTGTCTTGCATTAGGAGTATTCAAGTTTGGAATCTGTGCTATTTTGTTTTTATTCTGCAGATTTATAATCCGAGCTTGAAAGGAGGCTAGAGAGATATGAAAGAGCTGATTTTTAGCATAAAGAGGCTAAGGAAGGAGCATAACGTTGAAGCTAAAGAAGAGTTGCGGAGCCTGAATAACAGCGCCCGACGGTCATGCAGAGTTAAGCGATTGCGATTTCGTCCGAAAATTTTCTAATTATTTTGTTATTATTATTTGCCCTAGTTTTGGCACAACTCTATTTAGGTTATTTCTATTCTATTTCATGGTGTGTTCGACTGTTGTTGACATTGAGAGAGAGAGAGAGATACTTTGGCTATGAGTTGCTAAACTCATAGTTTGACATGTGCTTCGAAGATATGGTTGGATGGATTGTGAGAATTTGATTTTATATTATTGTTTCTAAGCTATTCATATTATTTTACTATTATTAGTTTATTATTATGAAATCAAATCCTCACAATTCAACCAACCATGTCTTTTAATCACAGGTGAAACTATGAATTTAGTAACTCATAATCAACGTTCTCTCTCTCTCTCTCTCTCTCTCTCTCTCTCTCTCTCTCTCTCTCTCTCTCTCTCTCTCTCTCTCTCTCTCGCTCTCCATCTCTCAATACCGCCATTGCTCAACACACGGCTGTAAAATGAATAGAAATAACCTAACACTCTCAGGCAAAACCTTGGAGAATAAAATAATAATAAACTAATAAGAATATCTTCGAACGAAATCGTAATCGCTGAACAAACAAGACTGGCGGGCGCTGGTAGAAAAGCAGCGGGTGCCGCTACTCTGGCTCCGCGATTCTTCTTTTTCTTCGACATTATGCTCCTTAGCTCCCTTGATGCTCCTTCTTTAGCCTCTCTTATGCTACAAAATGATCTCTCCTGAATCTCTCAAGCCTCCCTTCGAGCTCGGATTATAAAACTGCAGAATAAACACAAAATAGCGGTATAGATTCTGAACTCGAATACTCCAAATGCAGGACAATGTAAATAAGATAAAACACATGCAATATAAACACTCAAATGCAATAAAGTCTATCTATAATGCCTATCTAAAATAGCATTATCAAACTCTTCCACAGTTAAGCTCTTGTTTGTCCTCAAGCAAATGAAGAATAAACTTAAATTAATGTACCCCGTAAGAGATTCCTGTACAACTTTACCTCATCAAAAGCAACGTCAAACCAAATGCAAATATGAATAAGGCACATAAACATCATAACATGTATATGGATGATCAAGTAGCGTGCATGCTTATCAATCCAACCTCACAAGGGAAAATATGTATTTCTCTCACTCTCATGTGTACTAGGCTTTATGCATACACTCAACTCAATTCCATATGCAAACATAAACTCAAATATCGAAACTTATATCACCAAATCTCCACCGGATACATCAAAGCAAAGTAAACATCAAGAGCACTTTCTCTCAATGGAAATCTTCAAAGAAGACTCCAATCGGTGGGATTGTAATGGGGCTTGGTAGAAACATAAGAGCAAAGAATTGTATTTGGGCATGTGGTGATATCAATTCCGGGAACCAAGATTCCTAAAACATCCAACATAACTCAAAACAACTAAAAAAAACATCAAGCTCACATAAGAACATAAACTAAAAAAATATCATCAATAAGCTCAAAACTCAACATAACATAAACTCTCAAAATAAACATTTTATACAACTCTGATATGCAAAAATAAATAAACAAGACTCTTTATTCTTTTTTTTTTTCTTTTTCTTTCTTTTATTCAACTTTTTTATTCTTTTTTTTATTTTTTTTTCTTGCACCATAAGCATGAAATACAAATATGACGATAATAAGCACATAACATTACATCTTTCTCAAAAGCTCTCAACAATAAGCACAAACATTTATAGCTTTTATCTCAAAACTCAAAATAACATCCATAACCAACTCTAAATCCCAATTCCCGGAAGGGTAAGGATTATCATAGGCTAGGAAACATGAATTTTGCGGAGCTTCAAAGAAAAAGGCTAAATGCTCAAATTAGCTTCAAGTAAATATATGATGTAAGGTAAATATGGATAAAAACATGCCTCTATTATATGCAACTCATAGGCAATGATCATGTATATAATCAGCCTAAAAAAATAGATAAACATGTCAATACTTAGAGATAAATGCATAGGAAGTGTAAATCACAAAACAAAAGCAAAATAAAAATAAATGTAATCCTTTATTAGGCAAAAATTTCTCAATATGACAAATTTTTGTTTGATTTCAATCATGCTTATAGGAACTCGAATAATACATGCTAAATTACATATGCCAATTCATACCTTACATAAAACAATTTCCAAGACAAGGTTAAATCATCTAGAATTCAATGGGATTTATATGATCATGCCAAAATGAAATAGAGGGCAATGCATGATATTTTTGGATAACACACACACACACACACACACACACACACACACACACACACACACACACACACACACACACACACACACACACACACACACACACACACACACACACACACACACACACACACACACACACACACACACACACACACACACACACACACACACACACACACACACACACACACACACACACACACACACACACACACACACACACACACACACACACACACACACACACACACAATGCATGATATTTTTGGATTTTTGACATTTTCCATTTTTGGTTTTCATTTTTTTGACTTTAATAACAACAAAAAATCATAAACATGATGCATGAAAATAAACTAAAAAGATAAACATAAGTAAATAAACATAAACATAAATAAACATGAAAATGGAATCATAAACATGAACTAAATAACATAAATCACCTGTCCCACACTTAAATGTTGCATTGTCCTCAATGCATAATCACAAAGAACAATGAAATAAACCCAGGGTGAAGGAAGGGATACTAACCTATCACTAGGAAGGCGGAGGCTGAAATCTAGACAGATGGTGAAGATCGGCAAGTATGCGCGTCAAAAGTGTCTGAATATCAATAATCCTAGTAGAGATAGTCAGGAGATCTTCCTTGTGCTTCTTTTCCAGCTCTACCAGACGACTCTCAAATCCAGACAGTTTGAAACAAAATGGTAACTCAAGACGAAGGTGTGGATGATGCTTTCCATGTTCTCCCGCAATCCATCTGAAACGCTCATTTGCATGAGGATAATGCACCTTCACAATAACGCCCGACCAGGTTTGGGTGGCAATATCCTAAGCAAATTCACTACACATAGGCTGCACATCGTCCAAGCTAACGCCAAGATAATGAGCAATCAATGATATCAAGGATTTAGGGTTTTGGAATTTGGATTTGAGTATGAGGGTGTGGAGTTTCTTATCTTTCTTGTAGAAAAAGTTGGAGAAAAAGTAGAACATAGAAGATGGAAGGTATTTATATGGAAAGGTAGGGATAAAAAGATATAAGATAGATAAGTATATAATCTCGTGGCCTTTTCCAAAATCAATATTGTGTCTCACATGAAGGGAGCGACGGGCGCCGGTTGACGGTGCTCCAACTTCGTTCTTTTTCTTCGTTCAAACTCACCTACAAGTTAGTCCTCACATAAAATCTTGAAAAAATACCTCAAATAGACTTGTCCTGCTTTATTGAATTGAAAAACAAATACAAAAATCAAAGAAAACTACCTACTTAACTTGGGTTGCCTGACAAGAAGCGTCTTTGTGTCTTCGACTCGATGTGTTGCCCTTCTTGGCTTAAGTAACTCCACCGGGGTCATCTACACTTGTCCGTTCCTTGACAAGTGCAGGCACCTTTGGAAGGTGTAACACTCTATCCAATCATTCATCTATTTCTTCAATTAATTTCTTCTCTTGAACTTGGATCTCTCCTGGCAGTTGTCCTGAAATTGCAAAAACCTCCACACTATTCGGAATTAGCTTTTCATAGGGTAGAATAATAGGCTCATGTGGACTAAGCACTCTCAATATTCATCTTGAGCTCTTATCTCCCTACATCAAATTTCACATTATTAGAAGATTCAACATTGAATAAATCTTTATCCTTAGGAATTTCTAACATATCATGAGGTTCATCACTACAATTAACATTTTTAGCATAAGGAACATTCCTAGAATTTTTAGGAGAAAGATTAATAGGATCATAAACAGAAAACTCAATCTTTCTACCATCAAACTCCATGGTCAGTGAACATTCACAGTAATCAATAATTGTCTTTTCCGTTCTCAGGAATGGCCTTCCTAAGATGATTGGTGTCTCAGGAGTTTCCTCTTCCATATCTAACACAAATAAATCATCAGGAAAAAATTACATCACCACCCTTTACTAGAACATCCTCAACAACTCCTCTAGGTTTGATATGAGATCAATCAACGAATTGTATTGTAACTCTTGTTTATGTTAGAGCATTCAGGCCCAAAAACATGTACAAGTTATAAGACACAACATTAATTGAAGCTCCTAAATCCAACATAGCTTTCATGAATTTAGTATTTCCAATTGAACATGGAATTGTGAACATACCTGGGTCTCTGCACTTTTGAGGCAATCTCTTTTGTAAAACAACAGGAACATTCTCATTCAGATTTACCTTTTCTTTTCTCTTCATCATTTGCTTTCTCTTGATAGTGCATATATCCTTCAAAAACTTAGCATAGCGAGGCACAAACTTAATTAAATTCAAAAGTGGAATGTTTGCCTTACAGCGCAAAAGTACCATACAAGATTTGTTCATCTTCCCACTTTCTATCAACTCTCAAGGTGTATGGAAAGGGTGGTTTAGGTGTGTAAGCCTTAAAAGACCACTCTTTCGATGATTGCTTCGTGGTTGGGTTGGAATCAACAAACGGATCAGCGACTGTAGGGGGCGGCGGGAGCCGGTTGGCGATGATGCCAAATCTGAGATATGACGAGAGGGTTTCTCGACCAAATAAATTTGTAGTCAAGACTCTGCTATAGGATAGTGGAGTCAGGTTCATCCTCAAGAGAGAAGTCAGTGGTTCTAGGTTTAGTTGGTTTTGGGGTTCGGGAATAGCGGGAAAAAGTGGGGAGGGTTGCTTTCGACGTCAGCTAAGAGTTGGTCGATGTCGAGGGATGGAGAGGGAATGGTGGGTGGTGTCGAGTGGCTACGTAGAAACTTTAAAATAACAAAAATAGAATAATAAAATAGCAAACTTCCAAGGTTAGAGATCACCGCAACAATAAACATATGTGTAGATTATAAATCACATAAAGATGCATGCTTTATATCAAATAACTTTCGTTATTAACAAATAGAAATATAGAGGCTCTCGCATAAACCCTGTGTTACTATCTCAATTTCATAATTAATCCAAATTCATAATAAGATAACTTTAGCTTCAATATCATAAATAAGGATCACCTACTACTCTCGTGGAAGAATCATGCATATAGGATAGAAGATGATAAAGACTTACGAATTCATAAATTCATAAATCGAACACCCATATGTATGTTGGGATCACCCCATCCCTAGAAGAGGGAAATTAGAAACAAAAAATAATAAAAGAAGCTAACTTTAACATTCAACTCAAATTAAAACTTACAAAACCTTTCAAACGTTCCTCCTCTCCCACTCGGCCCCTCTTCCTTCTCCTATCTCCTTGCGCCCGAAGACGACTTGACTTGAATTAATGGAAAAAAAACAGCCCCTAGGGCTTTATTTATAAGCCCCAATCCTAGTTATTCTACGAAGGAACATCTCTATCTATATATAACTTCTATCTATCTTTATCTAAAGATAAGTGTTTGATAAATAAAACAATTAAAATAATTAAAATCCTTTCTAGGTAAAATAGAAATTAACCAAAGAGGGTAAATGTTCATCTGAGTAGATAAAAGATCTCCACTTTGTGGCTAAGTAATCTTCTCTCTCATATTCGGACTCGAAATCGACCTCTGGGGTTTTTTGGATTTTTAGTCAACGTCGAGTGGATTGGTCGATGTCGAGTAGGCTGGTCGATGTTGAGTGCTTTCACTCGATCTCTAGTTTCCCGGTTGATTTCTAGTGAAATGTGGTCGGCGTCGATTATGTTTAGGCGACGCCGAGTACTTTTGTAAACTTTCAGCATTCTGCTCTGTCTTGAAACGCACTTTTCCGAGTCCTTTTTCGTCTGATTGACGCATATGAGTATGTGTTGGATAGCTCTTTTTTAGGGCTACAGCTCTCATGAAGAAATCCGAACTTGAATCAAAATGATGAATGGTGAAAAGTGGCGTTTTCGCCAGCTGCACCATCATGTCCTCTTTCTTAGCTTCTCCAATGTTTTCATAACTTTGCTTTAAGCTCTAAAGTGTGTCTGATTTCTACGAAATTAAACAAGAACTTGTATAGATCTCTATATATTGCAAATAAACATAAACTACACAAATCCTATACTTTCTCAATATAAAAGTATAAAATATAGACAAAAATCGAAGTAAATGATAACATGAAACATGGTGAAATGAACCCACATCAAGATGTCTTCCCCCTTTTCCTCCACGTCTATGCCTTCATTAGGCTTTTCTTCCAAGCTTTTTGTGGGTGTTTTGACTTCTTTTCCTCCGGTATGGATCATGGCACTTACATTTTTCTTCGGATTGACTACCACTTGTGAAGGTAGCTTGCTTGAATTCTTAGCTTTGTGTTCTCCGATCTCTTTAACCATTTGGATTAATAGCTTCTCTTGGACACTCATCTTGTCCAACAATAACCTCAAATTTTATTCTCTATCCTATTGTTGAGGATTCCTTAGACGGTTCTCAAATTGGCCCCTTTCTTGATAAGATACTAGTTGTTGATGACCCCTGCCATTGAAACCATTTTGATAGTTTGAATTGTAATTTGAATTGTAGAAATTTTTACCAAAGTTTCAACGAGGTGCATAATCTATTGCATTAACATTAGTAACTCTTTCTTGAATCAATTGGCACTTATCATTGTGATGACTTGGATCTCCGCAGACTCCGTAGGGTTTAGGCTGATGTGTCTAATTCATCTACAACACCATGTTGTTGTGAACTCCTCTCACACCTTGGTGTCTCCTATATTGTTGTGAAGCATTGGCTAAGTCCTCAAAAATTTGCATTGCTTCCTTATGCGTCTTCTCTAAGACATCTCCTCCACTTCTAGCATTGATGACAATGCGCTCTCGATCAAGAAAGTATTCATAGAGATAGAGGACTAGATCATTCTTTGGTATATCATGTAGCGGCCAACTTCCTTTAAGCTTCTTGAATCTCTCAACATACTCATACATGTTCTCTGTAGGTGATTGTTCAATACTAGGCAATTCCTTCTTAAGTATGATGAGGCAGTTGGTAGGAAAGTACTTTTGAAGGAAAACTTTCTTCAATCTAACCCAAGTAGTGATGCTTTTCGGAGGAGGATAATATAACCAATCACTAGCTGCATCCTTAAGAGTAAAGACAACACTCTAAACATCAATTGGTCATCCGTTAGGCCTTGAGGTCTCAATCTGTCCCAGACACTAGCAAACTTTGTGATATGTTTGTTTGGTTCTTTTTCAGCCCTTCCATGAAAATTAGGCAAAATACTAGACCAATTGGATTTGTACTCAAGCCTTGAACCCTCAGGGAGAGCAGGAAGCCTGATTGCAGGCGATCACGAATTCAGATTAGGCTCTTTTAAGCTTCTCAGGGTCCTTCGTAGTGGATTTTCAATGTTGTCGTCATTGTTGTTGTTGTCATCCATCTCCTCTTCCTGATTAAAATCAAGTCTTCTTCTTAAACTGGATAGAGATCTTTCAATCTTTGGATCAAAAGACAAAGGTGATGAATTAGTTACATGGGTCTTGACCATACAGAGTAGGTCAGCCCTAAAAGAAAATCAACAAAAAAACACGAATACTAAAGAATTTTTTTTCGAATTGGCCAAAAAGTACGAAAATATTTGGAGAATAGCCAAAAATCCAAAGTAATTTGGTAATTAGCCAAAGTGGGGTAAAATCGCTGTTTCAAACAACGACTTTACCCCAAATTTTTTTTAAAAATAATAAAATACTAAAGTCGCTGTTATAAACAGCGACTTATGTATTTTTTTAATTTTTTTAATCTTTGATAAATTAATTTAGCTAAAAAAACAACAAAAAATATATATATAACTAGCCTCCACTTTAATACTTTACCACCCAATTCACAATCCTCTCTCTCCAGATTTTGTGATCCCCGACCTTTCTTTCTTTATTCCCTCTCTCTCCCTAATTGGAATGGCCCCCACTCAACATCTCCTTTTCTCTTTCCCTCCCTCTCTCATTGATTATGTGGCCCCCGCTGTTGTAAACAACGACTCTCTTTGTATATTTTTTTTAGTTTTTTTACCTAAATAAATATATTAAAAATTAAAAAAATAAATAAAAATATATAAGTCGCTGTTTATAACAGCGACTTTAATATATATTTTTTTTAAATCCGAGGTAAAGTCGCTGTTTGAACAACGACTTTACCCCACTTTGGCTAATTACCAAAATACTTCGGATTTTTGGCTATTCTCCAAATATTTTCTTGTTTTTTGGCCAATTCGAAAAAAAATTCAATACTAAACTTCTCCGACAACGAGGCCAAGATTTGTTGGGCTGCTTTTATTAGGTGTAAATGTGATGTTGGTTCTGGTCCCCCAAATGTAAAGTATATCCTAACGCAATGATAAACAAAAGATTAGTATAACAAAAAAGTAGGGAGTCAATCCCACAAAGAAGACTGATTCATAGTTCTTATGATGATTCTTAAGAGAAATAATAATAAAGTTATACTACCTCCGTCCTAAAATACATGGCCTTTTAGCATTTTGCACAAGTTTTAATAAAACACTTTACTTTTAAAAAAACATCATCATTGCACTAATTTTTTCATAAATTTTATTATTTTTTAACACCCACTACACATTTTAACCAATCAAATTATTTTAAAAAGTCAACAACACACAAACCAATACAAGTCATTACAACTTCCCACCTAGAAAACATAAAAGCCCATCTATTGTTGGACAAAATTTTACCTCTAAAAACTCATGTATTGTTGGACGGAGGAGTAGCAAACAATTGAAACAAACAAATAAGCAAAAGGAGCAATGATTGCAAAGTAGTAATAATATGAGGAAAATGATTCATATGCAATTCTTGACAATGGTTAGGGTTCATGATCACTGGAATGATTTCATTGTTATTCTTTAGTTATGTCAACTTTTCTTAGATAGATTGATCATTAGAGAGACAATAACTTACATTATATGTAATACAACATATAATAGCATATAGACCTAAGTACATGGGCAATTCCCAATATCAATTCAAGGCAATTAGGAATCAAAAGAATGCAAGGTTAAAGAGTCTTTAACCCTAATCTCATAGAAATCAATATAAATAAATAGTCATCATCATGCAGAGATAATTGATGCTGTCACGGGATCAATTTCCTTTGCTTGCCACGAAGAAACCAATCTTACAAAAGAAATCATTAGCAAAGATGTAATTTCTGTCTAGATGATCTGTCATAGAGAGAACACGCGCAAATACTTAACAATGAAGAACAAAGATAATGAAATAACTCATGAACAATATGAAATCAAATCCTCACAATTCAACCAACCATGTCTTCGAATCACATGCAAAACTATGAGTTTAGCAACTCATAATCAACAAATCTCTCTCTATTGTTCTCTCTCAATACCACCACTGCTCAACTCACAACTATAAAATGAATAGAAATAACCTAATAGTTTCAGGCAAAACCCTAAGGAATAAAATAATAATAAAATAATAAGAATATCTTCGGATGAAATCATAATCGCTGAACACACAGGACTACCGGGCGTCGGTAGAAAAGCGGTGAGCGCCGCTACTCTGGCCACGCGATTCTTCTTTGTCTTCGACATTATGCTCATTAGCTCTCTTAATGCTCCTTCTTTAGCCTCTCTTATGCTCCAAAATCATCTCTTTTGAATCTCTCAAGCCTCTCTTCAAGCTCGGATTATGAAACTGCAAAATAAACACAAAATAGCATAGATTTCGAACTCGTATACTCCAAATGCAAGAAAATATTAATAAGACAAAACACATGCAATATAAACACTCAAATGCAATAAAACCTTGATAGCATGCATTCATATAGATGTTATAGGACTTATTTAGCATAGTTTAGGTGCACATATTGTCCATTTTCTTATGAATTTATGCATTTTATGATTATGGTTGCGGAGGCGGAATCTACACACAATTGTTATTAATTGTAGGCATTGAAAAGATGAGGTGGGAGGTGCAGGAAGTGTAAGAGTGGAATCCCCGGAGTCAATCAAGGAAGCAAGGAGAAGATTGATGTGAATAGTGAGCCGCGCCCGCGGCCATGTAGCCGCGCCCATAGCCTATGCCGAAAGCAAGAGTTGACTGAGCCATTAAGCCGCGCACGCGGCCAAGAAATCGCGCATGCGGCCTCTGTCAGCGCATAAACTCTAAACTGCTGAGTTACTTATTTTAATTAGGTTATTTTGTAACCCTTTTGGACGCCTATTTAAGGGGTATTTAGGAGAAGTTTTAGGGACCGTTTAGCAATTGAAGAAACCCTAGAGGAGAGCTTTTGTGCTATGGCGAACTAAACTCCACGTTCGTTTAATTGATTAGTTTAAAGCTTTTGATTTGATATTTCGTGAGATATTCCTTACTCTATTTACTTTTGAGTAATCTTTATCTTCCATTGTCATTGCTTATGATTGAGTTTGTGTTCTATTGGATTGGCCACCTAATATTACTTGAATTCAATCTATCGCTAGATCTAAAGGGACGCTAGTTGAAGAACTTAGATCGTAGTAGCAACTTGTAATCATCTAGGGCTAGTTGACTTGGTTGATTGCATGAAGATAAAGATACAATTGGTTTATTGCTAGTTGCTTTATTTCAATTGTTCCTATTGAATTTCCTTGGTGTGCATTGCTATTGTTGAATTGAATCTGGATAGTTTCTAGGTTATTCATCAATAAGGGTGTTTAGAGTCTAGTTGACATATTCACTAATTGCAGGGAAGGAATTGAAAGTTATTGTCAAGGTATAATTGATTTTCACAATAGGTTGCTCAAGAGTAATAGGTTTATGGAATTTCAAGGATCGGAATTTAAATTGAGAGTGGATACTATAATTAATCAAGCGTGTTTCTCACATATTGTTATCCATCACCATCATTGAACCTTTTGCTTATTTTTGTGTTACTTTGCATACTTCCAAAATCCCCTTTTCATATCATTCTCATCTTAGCATACAAATTGAGCATACGAATTGCACAAGCCTCTTTGGGTTCGACCTGTACTTGCCAAACTATACTAGTTAGGTTAGTTCAGAACTATTTGATCGGATTTAACGACTGCGAAAATATCTCTATCAAACTTGGCGCCGTTGCCGGGGACTTGTTTGATAATTTTTGCATTTCATTTTTGTGTTATTTCTGGTGTGGATCATCTATATGGTCCACACTCGTGCTACTAATTCCGCTATTTTTCCTTTTGATCCAGAGATTGAGGGTAGCCTACGTGAGAATTGCGATCACTTTCGCGAATTACCATTTAGTCTAGAGTTCGTTGAGACTACGGAGATGGCTAACGAAGATAACCGAACGCTGAAGGAGCTCACAACACCTGACTTGGCCCAACAACCGTTGGCGCTCGTGTTCCTTGAACTTGTGGAAGGTGTGAACTTTGAGCTAAAGTCTGGGGTGATTAATCTCTTACCTCAATTCCATGGGTTGAGTGGTGGGAATGAAGCCAGGCAATGTCAGGGAGGAGCAAATCAAATCGAGGGCATTCCCATTCTCGCTAAAGGATACCGCTAATGAATGGTTCTACTATTTGCCCCCAGGTAGTGCAACCACATTGACTGCATTGAAGCGTCTCTTTTTGGAGAAGTACATTCCTGCGACGAGGTTAAATAGCCTGAAAAAGGCTATCAGCAGCATTGACCAGCAGGCGACAGAAACCCTTTATGAATACTTCGAGCGCTTTAAGAAGCTTTGCTCTAGCTGCCCCTACCATGGTTTCTCAAAGAAGGATTTTGTGCTCTTTTTATTCAATGGGTTGCTTGACGAAGAGCGCAAGACGATGAACTCCGCCTGTGGAGGCAACATCTTAAACAAAACACACAATGCTGCTTGGGAGGTGTTTTCAGAGCTTGCTGAGTGCTCTAGACAATTCAGCAAGGGACTACACGCTCGAGGGGTGCTTGCAGTTGACTCCTCAACTTCCGCCTTACATAGCGATGTGGCAGAGTTGAAAGAGATGATGAAAAGGTTTGTGCTACAGGGAACACCACAGCAACTTAAGGCATGTGGAATTTGCGCGGATCCATATCATCCTATGAACACATGCCCAATTCTGCAAGTGTCAAGTATTGAGTTAAATGCCATGGGAGGTTTTGTGCCACGAAGACCCGGGTTTGGTAATTATGCTAATTTTAATAATTTCAATGCTAATAACTATAATGCAGGATACCAACAGGGCTATGGTTATGTGAACCAACAACCCCCGCTCAACCAACAAGGAGGGCCCCATTTTAGACCCCAACAACAATATGACATGCAAAGGGACCCCCACAAGGAAACACAACACCGGATGATCCATTAAAGGCGCTAGTTGAGCAAAATAAGCAACTCATGCAGTCGGTTATGTTGCAGGTTGAGCATAGCAAGACCTTGGAGAAACAAGTGAGCCAATTGGCTCAAAAGATGAGTGAACTCCAGGCACGTGATTCGGGCAAACTACCATCTCAAACGGTGGTTAACCCAATAGAGAATGTGAGCGCAATGACATTGAGGAGCGGTAAGGAGCGTATTGTCATAACACAAGATAATGAAGAAGGCCACATGGGTACGCAGGAAGAAGAAGATGAAGGTCTGCAAGCAAATGAGCCGCGCCCGCAGCCATGACTGGGAGGCAGAAGTTGACCACTCCGTTTAGCCGCGCCCGCGGCCCATTTGCTAGCACACAAGACGATTACATTCGTCCAGATTTTCCACCACTCAGCTCGAGCAAGCCCATTCCTCCCTTCCCCGAGGCATTAAGAGAGACAAGGAAACCTTTGAATGACAAAGAACTCTTCGACACTTTCAGTAAGTGTGAGGTAAACATCCCTTTGCTCAAATTGATTAAGTCTATTCCTCGTTATGCTAAGTTTCTAAAAGGAATTTGTACGATAAAGAGGAAACATAAAGAAAAGGCAAAGAAGAAGGTGAAGGTAAGTGTAAATGTGTCTAGTATTTTACAACGAAGAATTCCTGAGAAGTGTGGTGATCCATGCATATTTAGTATTCCATGTGAGATAGGTGCTTTAAAATTTGATAGAGCTATGCTTGATTTAGGTGCATCTATTAATGTTTTGTCTTATTACTTGTACAACTCTTTGGGATTAGGACCATTGCCGGACACTATGACACTTATTCAATTGGCTGACCGTTCCATTGTTAGCCCAAGAAGGGTAGTTAAAGATGTTTTGGTTAAAGTCGGCGAGCTTATATTTCCTGCAGATTTCTTTGTTCTAGATATGAAACGTGACAATGTTGTGGTCCCTATTTTGTTAGGTAGACCATTTCTTAAAACTTCTAGGACTAAGATTGATGTTTATGATGGCTCTCTAACAATGGATTTTGATGGGGAGAAAGTCACGTACAATATTGACGATGTTATTAAGCAAACTTCTAATGTTCATTCGTTATGTTTGTCAGATGTTATTGACTCATTGTTTCATGATGCTTCTAAAGATTATAGCTTGCACACTAACACACAAGGAAATTCAGGGAAGCGAGAAGGTTGTGTTGGGAAGTCCACCGAGTCACCAGATCCTATGCTTTTAACGCTAACCTCGTATCGTGAGAAATGTCTATTTGGTATACAGGATTCATTTCTGAAAGGGAATATTGGCCACCTTGGAGGGGATAGCAAGGATGTAATTAAAGAGTTGGTTCTCAAGGAACCAGATACTGAGATTTGAGCTTTGACTAAGTCGAGCCAACGACATAAACCAAAGGCGTTGCTCGGGAGGCAACCTGAGGTAAGTAGGTTTATTCATAATTTGCTTTTATTTTCTTTTATTGCAATTTTTTAGTAGGTAGTTTGGGTATTTTCGGCAAGACACTAACATTTCAGTATAAGAGAAGAATGCCAAGGAAAATGAGCCGCGCCCGCGGTCCAAGAACCGCGCCTGCGGCCTTCAGAATATCTGAAAAGGTTGGAATATATATGGAGCCGCGCCCGTGGCCTACCTACCGCGCCCGCGACCCTTCCCCTGCAACAACTGTCGAATGTGACTCGGATGTAATGGAGTCCCTTCTCGTACTACTTGTCTGAGTTGTGGTAGATTGTTAGAGGTGTCATAGTTTCCGCTTTTCACGCCACCATCATAAGTTTCATTGTAAGTTTTTCTTTTCATTTCCTTTTCCATACTAATTCTTGTATTTGTCTTTATCTTCATTGAGGACAATGAAAGACTTAAGTGTGGGGGGAGGGGGGGGGGGGGGGGGTATTAGCTAGGATTTAGGTTTTAAATTGCATTAGATAACATGTTTATTTCCATTGCTTGTTTATTTCATAGTTAAAAAAAACAAAAAAAAAACAACAAAAACAAAAAAAATAATCATGCATTAGTTAAGTTTAGGTCTTATTTTCCCACATGGATGATCACTTGTCCTCTATATTTTATTTGTGATTTATGATGCCCCATGACTCACTTGGATTGTTGAAGCTTTGATTTAGTACTTTCATATATTAGTGAGCATGGTTTATTGATGATTGAGCATGTATGACTCTTGGATTTGGGCGACATTGAGGTTTTGTGCAAATTACCTGGTGAGACTATTTTGGCCTATTTCAGGACAATCTATATTGTGTCCTCTTGCTTGTTGAGTGTACTCTCTGTGATTGCGTCCTCTTTGGCTTGCATTTAGATATCTTTTTCAAGGCTGCATTTTATGATTTCTGCGCATGGCTTAAACATGATTGAGGCACCTTTATTAGCCCTATTTGACTCATTCCCACCTTACATATTATCCGTTGCTTGAAGCCCATTTGAGCTTGATTGCCTATTTTTTTGTAGCTCCACAAAATTTATCCATAGCCAATTACAGTCTGACCCAATCCGGGAATTTAGATATAGTTGGTGAATATCTATATTGTGGATGATGGGTTCAGTGATGTATGGTGTGATTTGAGGTATCTTTATGATACGTTTAGTTGTTTCTTACTAGTGCTTATTACTTGGGACCTAAGGAGGATAAAATTCACTTGGGGGTAAAAGTCAAGGAAAATCAATTAATGTAGTATGAAGAAAAAACAAAAAGAAAAAAAAGAAAAAAAATTATAATAAAGGAAAGAGTTGAGTATACTTGTAGAGTTGTATGCTTGAGATTGGGATTGTATGACATGGTAGAGATATGGTATGAGTTGATGAGTAGTGGTTTGTAATTTGGTGTTTTCCTTGGTTCCCGGATTATGAGCACCACATGGCCTAAGAATGTTGATACCTTATGTTTTCTACCTTGGCCCCATTACAACCTGATTGAAAGACCTCATCATTTTTGCTGTGTGTGGAGTCACCAGCGGTGGAGAGTTAGAACACTGGTGCAAGTCTCTTGTAGCTAAGTTTTCAAAGATTGAGTTTTGAGCGTGAAATTTCTAACCCTAAACACATGAGTGAGAGTGAAACACATACCTAGTGAGGTGCAAAATTGACATGTTTGCTTGGGTTTATTGGTTATAAAATATGTGCAATGATGTTGTCAGTCTATCATGTTTACTTCCCTTTCATTTCTAAAGGAACAGTTAGGGTGGATGCATGAAGGGTGTGTCTGTGGGGTAATATGATGTTGTTTTAATTGCTTGAGAACAGTCAAAGGTTTAAGTGTGGGGGAATTTGATAGCATGCATTCATATAGGTGTTATAGGACTTATTTAGCATAGTTTAGGTGCACATATTGTCCATTTTTTTTTTATGAATTTATGCATTTGATGATTATGGTTGCGGAGGCGGAATCTACACACAATTGTTATTAATTGTAGGCATTGAAAAGATGATGTGAGAGGTGCAGGAAGTGTAAGAGTGGAATCCCCGGAGTCAATCAAGGAAGCAATGAGAAGATTGATGTGAATATTGAGTCGCGACCGCGGCCATGTAGCCGCACCCGCGGCCAATGCCGAGAGCAAGAGTTGACTGAGCCATTAAGCCGCATCCGCGGCCTCTGTCAGTGCCGAAACTCTAAATTGCCGAATTACTTATTTTAATTAGGTTATTTTGTAACCCTTTTGGACGCCTATTTAAGGGGTTCTTAGGACAAGTTTTAGGGACCGTTTAGCAATTTAGGAAACCCTAGAGGAGAGCTTTTGATTGATTAGTTTGAAACTTTCGATTTGATATTTCGTGAGATATTCCCTACTCTATTTACTTTGAGTAATCTTTATCTTCCATTGTCATTGCTTATGATTGAGTTTGTGTTCTATTGGATTGGCCACCTAATATTACTTGAATTCAATCTATCTAGATCTAAAGGGACGCTAGTTGAAAAACTTAGATCGTAGTAGCAACTTGTAATCATCTAGGGCTAGTTGACTTGGTTGATTGCATGAAGATAAAGATACAATTGGTTTATTGCTAGTTGCTTTATTTCAATTGTTCCTATTGAATTTCCTTGGTGTGCATTGCTATTGTTGAATTGAATCTGGATAGTTTCTAGGTTATTCATCAATAAGGGTGTTTAGAGTCTATTTGACATATTCACTAATTGTAGGGAAGGAATTGAAAGTTATTGTAAAGGTACAATTGATTTTCACAATAGGTTGCTCAAGAGTAATAGGTTTATGGAATTTCAAGGATCGTAATTCAAATTGAGAGTGGATACTATAATTAATCAAGCGTGTTTCTCACATATTGTTATCAATCACCATCATTGCACCTTTTGCTTATTTTTGTGTTACTTTGCATACTTCCAAAACCACCTTTTCATATCATTCTCATCTTAGCATACAAATTGAGCATACGAATTGCACAAGTCTCTTTGGGTTCGACCTGTACTTGCCAAGCTATACTAGTTAGGTTAGTTCGGAACTATTTGATAGGATTTAACGACTGGGAAAATATCTCTATCAAACCTATATATAATGCCTATCTAAAATATGCATTTTAACCTACGATATGCGCCCCCATGTTAAGAATGTAAAGGACTTATTGGTGATCTTGTACGTAGCTCAGGGTGTCTACATAAGCCAAGAACTGGAATAATCACAAACAGAAAAAGTTTGATGCTCGAGAAACCAACCATGTTGCGATAAGCTAGTGAAGCTATCATCTTATTCATCTATCATTGTTCCCTATTGCTTATTACTTTGATTGCTTTTGCCGATTCTCTCTTTCTCTAAAAAGATCCATCTTTGTTTACTCTTCTATGTCATCTTTTTTATGATTGTTAGCAAGCTAGGGAACCACTAATATCACGCTCTCTATGAGATTAATACCCGTTCTGTTATGCTATACTAGTATTTGAATTGTGGGTTTATTTCTTTGACAAGATTCAATGATTGATTTATCACTTTTTAGTTGACGATGGGGTAGACGGTGTCTATGGCGCTAATAAGACCAAGCTCTTGATCAGTGAAGAAAGCCTTCAACGTTTTGTCTCTATAAAGGTATCGGATATGTCTAACTGCCCACTAATAAGAGGATGCTCTTTTGTCTCTATAAAGGCATTTTGTACCTAGATATTCAATTGTGAACTTGTAAATAATCTTATGGGCATTTTGCAGAATAATAGTAACAACAATAGTAAACGAGAATAAAAGGAATACGTACGGGTTGGTTTTGTACATAATATCGATGTCGATGACTTATGGAAATAATTTCACCAAATGCATGGAATCTTGGTGGATGAAGAAAAGACGTCTTACAACATGGGTGTCAGACCTCCTCTTGACAACATAGAAGTAATTTTTGGCTTGCATCTGAAAGATAACATCATGTGTGATGTTCCTATCACCTCGAGCCTCCATCTTTAACTTGGCCTTGGCATTATATAACTGACACCTCGACGTAACACAGCCCTCTTACATGTGCAACAATAAGTATGCCGACTTTGGCGATGTTCCATGGGCTGACAAAATATTCACAATCTCCAATGGATATGGGTGTATATGCCCATAATAGGGTGACCCAATAGAATATTTGGATGGTCGTGGTTTTGTTTTGGACATATAACATACAGGTTCTACTCGACGCGTTTGAACTCCCGATCCATCAAGGTGAACGGTAGTCTTCTTCGCCGCCTCGCCCCATTCCCTGTGTTCCTTTACCTTCTTCCTCGGTGTGTACACGCTGAACTTCTCATAGGCGAGAAGTAAGCTACTAAGCATTCATCCGGTCCTTGGCCACAAACTCTTTATTACAAGCACCATTTTCAAATGCATATTGTGGAGTTTTGGTATTTTCGCACCATATCTTCGTGATTGTCCCACACCCAATTGCTTGTAAACACCTTCGTGCAATCCAAGTATACTTCTGTGGAGTTAAAATCTTCATCCTACACATATATCGGTGTACGCGCTTATGTAAGAAGTCGATGAACATTGTGTCTTAGTAAATATAACGAAAAGGATAAGAAATGAATCCATAAATATACCTGTTGGACGGGAGTGGAAGAAGAACTCGCCATTCGTATGTAAACCACAAACAGATTAAGGGAATCACTACAAGAAAAACTGGCTATCACAACGACTTTTGGCAACGACATAATTATTGTCGTTGCCAAAGATATTTTTTTGCAACGACTAAAAATTGTCGTTGCTAAATGTTGTTGCAATAATAGAGAATTTCATTTTTCCGCCTTCCCCAATTTTGGCGGGCGGTATGAAATTTGAGTTATATGTTTTGCAACGACATTATCGTTACAATATAGCTTTCATAGGTAACACAACGATAAGTTTTATTGTTGCTATACATGAAATATTTTTGGCAACGACAATCTCCGTTGTTAAAACTCAAATAACAATATAGCAAGAAAAGGTTGTTGCTATAGATAAACAAAATTTTATAGGAAAAATAAAAGAAAATACTTATCAGATCACCATTTTTTTTTAAAAACAAAAAAAAAAAAAACACCCAAATCGGGCCCCAAATGTAAGTATGAAACCCTAGCCCTCTTTTACCCATTTGTTTTCCTTCGTCTTCAAACATAAGGCCATGGTATCGGTGACGTTGAAGCTCCGTAGAGCCCCCAATGGCAGACGTCGGTGTTGTACAGATGAAATTGAAGCTCCGCCGTGAGATCGACGAGTTCAACCGCCATCACCGCAAGGTATTTCTCTCCCTACTTCTCATTCCTGATTGTTCCATAGATCACAACCCGTATAAGGGAGTCTGCCAACTATTCAAACTCTTCTTCTTCTTTGATTGTTCCATAGATCACAACCCGTATAAGGGACCCCGAGGCGTTTGACATGGACCCTTGCCAACAAACGGTGCACTTGAAATTTCTCTTCTACTGTCGTTCCCCGCTAGCGTGGTCTTCTAAGACTTGTACTTCTATCTCTCTCTCGCTACATCCTGTTTCCCATGTCGACCAGTTTCTAGGGTTTATAAATTTTATCGATTTTTCTCTTATGTATTCTGAAACCCGTGTCTTTTTCTGTATTTGATTGGGGTCACTCAGATAGAACAGATGCGAATGAAGAACCGGTGCCCAAGCATCGACTTTCTTCGGCAGTTGTCAAGGTAGAGTTCATCTATTAGAACCTAGCTTCTACCTTGAAGATTCGATGGTTGATTTCAGATTTTTATTCTTTTGAAGGATTTAATGTGAAATAGAAAGGCTAAAGAGAGTTCAAACAACTGTTTTAAGGGGTAATGATTTCATATTTTTATTCTCTCTTGCTACATTCGATGGTTGGTGAAGAGTTGTTGCAGCTAATGGGAACGAGGCAAGGCCTCGTGGTTTTCAGCAGAACAGTGATTTTTTGAGGAGAGATGGCAATTCCAGATTAGGAAAGGTAGTAAAATTTGAAACTTTGTTTCATTTGTTTACTTTTCTGGGACAACAAGAGTTACACATGAGCATGGCATTGACAATGGACTTTTCTAGGAAGATGACTATCAAGCAGAACAACCTGTTCATGGAATTTTTACTTAAAATGAAGATCCAAAGCTTGTGAATAAGAACAGGAGAATATTTGGTCAGCTTTTGGGAACATTAGAGGTATGCCTTGTAAATTTTGCCCTTGTACGCAGGAGTTTATGTTTCTCTTCTCGCTTAGCCTTATGTGTCCTTGTGATGCTCATATAATCGGATGCTAGATTTTTCATTCCATATACATCTTTGGTGAAGGACTGGAAGTTGTATAACTTGTTTTTAATTAAGTGATTTGGGGGAAGGTTGTGTTATTTTTATATCTGGATAACAAAAGGAATGCAAACTGAGAAGGAAGATTGCTTCTATAAGAGTGGATGAAGAGTATCTTCTTCCATCTAAATTCTTCTCAAATTGCTGTCATTTACAAATTTTACCTTTCCTACATTTTGGCACATCACATTGCCTGGTCCACTAGTATCATATTTTTTACGAAGTACCATTGTTATCATCCTTGTCATAAAGTACCACTCTTGCTAAGAAGCTCATCTCAAGAGAGAACATATACCTTTACGACTTATCTTTCTTGTTTCGGTCTCTGGTTTGTACTTTTTGGTTGATGAGGAAGTCTTCAAATTTTTTGATTGACTTATCTAAGGATTGTTTTCCATTTAGTTCTATGGCCTGAAAATTATAGATAGAATATTCCTGTAGTTTTGATACATTTCTTTGATATAGTTTTAAATTTCTTCAATTTCTAAAGTCTTATTTGAAAATTTTGTTGTTGGGATCCTAAGGTTGTTCTTGATGTCATTGCTTTCCCTGCAAATGGTTGTGATGAGAACCATGCTTGATGTTATTGCTCTAGTATTATCTTTTTAAATATTGTTAAGATTGTCTTACTTTAATGGAAGCTTTATTAATGCAAACCTAAAGGTCTAGAATTCCTTCCGTAAGACATCATCAATACCTTACTGAGTGTCACATGGTTATATTTATGAAGATGGTTTAATGAGTGCTGAATGACTTTCTATTAGCAAAGAAAAAAAATGTTGATTTACTAATCTCTCTATACTTGATTAGAAACTTGTAATTGCACTTGATTTACTATCTCTCACATATCCCTCCTATTGATGTGTCAAATAAGGAGATGGAGTACGAGATATGGAGTGGTCCTACTTCCTAGTGAGCTTATTGTACTCTACTACATGGTAATGCTTGAAGTTACGTTCATTGATGCATACCAATCTTTATTCCTTTTCCATGGCACCTTGGATGAGGTTTTGCAGTTTTTGAATACCGCTCCCCATACTTTGAAGTTACTGGAAGCTTATTCTAACGTGCTTTTTTATTTTCATCTGGTAAAGTATCCAAAGCTTACTTTATCGAGCCAATTCTTTCTTTTAAAACCACGAAGCACCTATTTTCGTAAATACCACAAATGTTCCTTGATATACCAGGGTGTTACCTGGCCTTAGAAATTTCATGAAATCCTATATGGTTTTCTTTTCTTTTTGGTTATACCATACAAAGCTATAGATGTGTATGCTAGTGTTAAGACAAATCATCCTTCATGTGTTAACCATTTCTTAAATCTATGACATTTCAAGTGCATTTATTTTCATTACTATCTTCCGGGGTCAAGAAGAGGAACTGCTAAATATGGTTTCTTCAACTCTATCACTTGTGTCAACCATTTATCAAATCTATAACATGTAAGGCTTTTACCTCTTGGCCAGTGTAGACTCCCTCTCCCTATTGGCTTGGTGGAAAGATTGGTTATAACATCTAGTTTTGCATATTTTTCATGTGCATTTAGTTTAGTTTTATAAATCATTTTAGAGTAGTTTAATTGTCTTTTTACTTGTTTTGTGTATTATTTATGATTTAAATATCTACACAAGTGTTGTTCGTGTTTTGTAGGTATGGGTTAGTGATTCGAGCCGAATTTCATGCATCTAATGGAATGGGATTGAAAGACAAGCAAAAGAGACGGGCCATGAAGCAAGCATATCAATTGGATCACTCTATGGAGCTCAAGTGACGTCCCACGACTCGTGGGAGACCTTCACGAGTCATGACATGTGGATCTGAGTATTTTGTGAGCTTCTGAGAAGTCTCACGACTCGTGGGAGACCCTTCACGAGTCGTGACAGGGCCAGTTACCCGCCCAACCTTTCATATTTACGGGTATTTTTTTTTTTTTTTTTGGATTATTTTAAGGGGGGTTAAATACTAAGAATTTAGTCTGAACAAAGGGTTTCATTGTGCATGAAGGGGCTGAAAACTCAAATTGGTTTTTTTTTTGGGGAAAAAGGGATTATCAGTTGAATGATAAGGGATTGCAATTAGAAGCTTTGAAATGATTTCCGCTATAGAAGATCAAGTATTTCTTTTACTCTTCTTAGCTATGTCATCTTATTTTTCTTTTGATTTATTTTTATTCATCATATTTAGCTAATTTGATTGCTCTAGGGTTAGGGTAATCCCGCTATGTTTAGATGGATAGTTACTTACTATAGCTTGAATGTGGTTTGATTCTTGTTTGATTTAATCCTATATATTGAGTGTATAGGCATGATAGGTGTTTTGAAGCCAGAACCAAGACATTATGTACTGATTTCTCCCTGATTTCCAAACTTGTACAAGATCCTAAGTTAGTTGTATTGCACATCTACTACAGCCTCCGCTTAATGAACGTATGTGTGCACATCTCACTATATAATATAATATAATGATATGTCTCTTGGATTCATCCAAATTTCATAATTTAATTAGATACATTGATTGACCTATTCTTGTCCATTCTCCATAAAAAAGTTCATCGTTATAAGATCGATATATTGAATTTCCTTAGTTTAATTTTTCTTCCTTAATTTATTTTACAACTCACTAATAGTTATCTTTTAGAGAAGAAACACATTCACTCTACCACAGTACAACACACATCTCCTCATCTAACTTCAATTACATTTGTTGGTGCAGCTTCTAGTAAATATCTCCATCTATATTACTACGATACGACTGCTTGTGGAATTTGAATCAAAGAGTGTCACAGAGTCTGGTAAGATAATTTTTATCGCCTCTTTTAGGTTAACATTTTTTTTCAAACTATATGTCATTAGACTAGATATGGCTATGTTAGTGAACAAAACCATAAACACTAATTGAAATCCACCATATGTCACCTAGAATTCTCATATTTATGTCTCCATCTAATATCTTTTCTACTAAATTTACATTGACATATAAATTAATAGACGTCAAATTTAGAGTCGAAGTATAAAACTGAATGTTTTTAGTGGTAGGAATTGAGACACTGTCATCCTAAGAATTTTAATTATGAAAAGAACTAATGTACTTGGTATATATGTAAAAATTTGAAAAGGTGTTGATTAAAATTTAAAGATGATTGTTAAATTTGAAGTAATGTATCCTTATCACGTAATTTTGTTCATCATTTCATATGGCTTAGGTTTATATGTATTTTACATGAATTTGTTTTTTGGTGCTAGTTCATAAAGTTAGAATTTGTTGTTATAATATTTGTCCTAATATTTTTGTATCATTTGATATTTTTATTAATATAATAATAATAATAATAATAATAATAATAATAATAATAACAACAACAACAACAACAACAACAACAACAACAACAACAACAACAACAACAACAACAACAACAACAACAACAACAACAACAACAACAACAACAACAACAACAACAACAACAACAACAACAACAATAATAATAATAATAATAATAATAATTTTTTAAATTAGGATATGGCATTAAATAAGGATTGGGTGAAAATAAAGAATTGTTCATGCACTGGTTATGTAAAAGGTGTTGATGGGTTTTTGGAATTCACTCTTTCTAGTGTGCTCGAATAAGATAAATAAACTATAAACTAGTACTATTATGTTATGAGAAGTTATTAATGTCATTTCTTTCTTGGTTGATAACCTAGCTTAATATAACTTTTTATTGTGCTAGACAAAGCAAAACAACAATGTGAAGCCTTCTACGGATGTCATAAATAAAAATTATAAAGGCGAGCTTGAATGGGCTTATACTAGTTCCAAAGAAATTCATGTAATATTTCATACTATTTTAATCGTTGACACATTTCATACTTAGCAGGTCATCTTTGTCCATGTCACTTTACTTGACTTTTTCAATCTAGAGAATGAAGTTTTCACTTTGATTATAAAATATATTTTTTTTGTTCTTTTGCAGGATTCGAAATAATAAACAAGGATAATGGATGCAAGCTTTTGTGGGTTAGTTTGCATACGAAAAAATTTATATATACATTTTGCCTTATACATGAATTTTGATATATATATATATATATATATATAGTTTGTCTAGCTAGAAAAAGGATTTGGAAATTTAGTTTGCTAGTTAGTTTGTCTATGGAAGTACATGTTTATATTTTGTATATGGAATACTTATGATATGATTATTAGGATTGGAATGAAAGGTTGATGTGATTAGTATGGATGAACTTATGTGTTGGAAAGACGTACATTTTGTAATGTCTTTGGACAATCTATGTATATGGTTGATTTGAAGGAAGGCATGTGTATTTGTCTACAATGTTATGAATGAATGTGTTTTGATGAAACTGTAAGACTACTTGTAAAACATGGAATTGAGAAAAGAGAAAATTTGCGCCGAAGGCGCAAATTTTCAGCCAAATTAGCCAAATATACACGTTTGTGTAAAAATTGCAAAACTATACATCCCTAGAAAACCTAATCCTCCGTTTCTCAAATCTAAACTGCCCCCAAATTCTCAGATCTGTTCAGATCTCGACTCCCATGGTTTTCGCCTTCCTTTCTCTCCTCAGATCTATGCAATCAGCGTCTGAGAGGTCTTCGATACTTCCAGTCGCAGTCGCCGGAGATGTTGCTGCTACAGCGACGAAGCAGCGATGGACGAAGGAGGTCCGAGAATCGCAATCCCTTGCATCTGAGAGGTCTTCGACACTTCCAGATCCAGTCGCAGTCGACGAAGCAGCGATGGAGGAAGCAGCAATGGAGGAAGCAGCGATGGAGGATGGAGGATGGTGTGCCGAATCCTCTCGATGATCGCCATCGCTGCTCTCCCTCGCCCTCGCCCATCGCCGTTTCTAGATTTCCAGATGCTGCTCTCCCTCACCCTCGCCCTCTCGCTCATCGTCAGCGCTGACCAAAACTCCAGTGGAGACTGGATAGCAGCAGCTTGAGGCTTGCATCTATCCTCAGGTAACAGAAACCAGGTAATCGTGAATTGCTTGTGATTTTGGTTGATGAATTGGTTTGCATTAGCCTATCACTACATGTCCTGTTAATATCACAATATGTTGCATTCATTGGCACTTCTGAACTCGCTGAAGAGGAAAAATCGAAGAATTAGGGAATCATTATCTGCCTTGAAACTACTTTTTGATCCAATGGGAGATGCATTTGGGCAAGTTCACTGATAATTTTGCTCACCTCCGATGGCGATGACGTCTCTGTCATTATTGCGACTGCTCTTGGGCTCAAACTAGCTTCCTAGTTTTGCAAGTCCATTACCACTTGTTGCAGTTACAGCAATTGAGAGTTGGGTTGTAGGACTATTATCACCTTCTGTCTCATAAGTCCCAGCAGCCAGTGCTGCACTGAGAGATTCGTCTGCTACTGCTGATGAATTTGCACAGTTGAAATTCGAAGAATTAGGGATTGGATAAGCCAATTTCCTTTGGAAAAATAAAAATAAAATTGAAATCTGTCATTGGAGTAATCTGGATTATTTGTTGTTGTTTTCAGTTTGATGGTAATTCCAGGTTGGGTTTGGAGGAATGTGGGATTATCTGTACTGTCTTGGCATCTACTGTAATTTAGATGAATTTGTCAACATTTAACTTGCTTGTTTAAATTGGTGATTTGGATCTAGGTTGTTGATTTTTTTTTATTTTTTTTTTGTGAATAATGCAATTTGTGAATATTTCTGAGAGAATTATCAGTGTTCATTTAGTAATTAATTTGCATTTTGTTTACTTTATTTAGTCTAGTTGTTTGGTCGTAATTAATGATCGATCAAATTTTTTATGTGAGTAATGCAATTTGTCTCCAATTTATTTTAGTGCTGACATCGTTTTTAATTAGATAATGGCGTCAGCATTGCTGACGTCAATATTCCCGACGTCGGCGTCAGCATTGACGTGCGGGAAAAAAAAACTTCCTCGCAAACGGTGTCAGCATTGCTGACGTCAATATTCCCGACGTCGGCGTCAGCATTGATGCGCGAAAAAAAAAAACAAAAAAACCTTCCTTGTAAACGGTGTCAGCATTGCTGACGTCAACATTCCCGTCGTCGGTGTCAACATTGACGCGTGGAAAAAAAACTTCCTTTTAAATGGTGTCAGCATTGCTGACGTCAACATTCCCGACGTCGGCATCAGCATTGACGCGCGAAAAAAAAAAACAAAAAAAACCTTCCTTGTAAACGGTGTCAGCATTGGCGCGCGGAAAAAAAAACAAAAAAACCTTCCTTGTAAACGGTGTCAGCATTACTGACGTCAACATTCCCGACGTGGGCGTGAGCATTGACACGCAAAAAAAAAACAAAAAAACCTTCCTTGTAAATGGTGTCACCATTGCTGACGTCAACATTCCCGACGTCGGCGTCAGCATTGGCGCGCCGGAAAAACAAAAAAAAAAAAAAATTCCTTGTAAAACGGTGTCAGCATTGCTGACGTCAACATTTCCGATGTCGGTGTCAACATTGACGCGCGAAAAAAAAAAACAAAAAATTTGCTGACGTGGAGGGGGGCACAGGGGGACACGCTGGAGGGGGGGCACAGGGGGGCATGTTGGAGGGGGAGGGGGCACATAAGAGGGGCAAGGGTTGTGTATAGTTTTGCAAAATTCCCACAATCTTGTATCGTTGGCTAATTTGGCCTTTGTATTTGTATACTTTGCAAATTGACCCTTGAGAAAAAAAAAGTGACAAAGTCGTCGCGAAATATCTTATTTATTGTAAAATACACCTCTATTGCAACGACATGTTGTTGCAAAAGATTTCATTTTATCATAATATAACCTTTCGCAACAACAAAAGTTGTTGTAAAAAACAGAGTCTATAGCAATGATTTTTGTCGTTGCAAAAGGTAGTATATATAGCAACGACTATGATCATTGCAATACATACCCATAAATTTTACACTTTTTTAGCAACAACATTTTCGTTGCAAAATGTAGTATATATAACAACGACAAATGTCGTTGCAAAAGAATTATACCTAATGCAATGATATTTTTGTTGCTAAAACATCTCATTATTTTCCTAGATACAAGTGTTTTGCAACGACAGATGTTTTGCAACAACATTTGTCGTTGCAAAATGTCTTTTTTTTGCAACGACCAATATTGTCGTTGCGATAGCCTTTTGCTACGCCCCGACCCGCAACAACCCCGCAACGAAAAATGTCGTTGCAATAGCTCTTTATGGCAACGACAATGGACTTTTTGCAATGACTTTTGCCGTTGCCAAAACATGTTTTTCTTGTAGTGAATAGAGAGATTGGAAAGAAGCGTCACTTAACTATCATTAGACTTAATGCTAATCACTACATATAGATGGAGTAAGTGATCTTAACTACTACACAACACGTTGCGAACTACGTCTTATCGTACGTTTAAATATTGTGGTAGAGTTGTACGCAAGATGTTGTAGAACAAAGGCGACCGTTGCGGTGTACCGCAACATGTTGCGAAATCACTGAAATTATTAAAAATTTCAAATTCCAAAATTTTAAACTTTTCAATTGTTGGTTTTCAGAAGAAAAAAAATGTTAAACGGAACTATGCATTCATACGGAGAGCGTTTCTAGGTCTTTCGTTAGTTAGACATATATTATTGTAATTAAATAACATACATTATTGTGTGATTCAAATTTTTTCGCACACAATTGAGCAGTTGTAGGTAAAGAGAAATCAAATGCGTCATCAAAATATTCTATAATTGTGCACAATGTATATGATCACCTCATACAGAAAGCGTTCCCAAGTGCTACATGGACGTTAGATATATATTATTATAACAAAATAATGTATATCAGTGTAGATGAATAAAAATTTTCCGTAATCGAATAACTAGAATGAAAGCCAGTTAGATGCATCATCAAAATACTATATAATTGTTCACCCTAACCTCATAACACATTTTGACAATACTCAAAAGCGCTTTCTTTGCTTGGCTGTAATTCTCTTAGTTTTGGTAACAATTATCTCTGCATGCTCTATGACTTATGTAAGTGCACCTTATCTTCCAACTACTGGTGGCACCCATATATCAAATATGTCTTTAATCAAGTTATGATAGATCTGTGTTGTGCTTGTTGCTTTCTTTGTTTTGCTTTTCATGAATTTACCTGGGATGAGTACCAAGGGACTGTTGGTGTTGCCAGTAACACTAAAGGGTCATACTATGATGCTACCATCTGCTACCTCAGACATAATAGTTCAGTACACAGCACCAGCTCCAACTGTTTGCAATGGACAGGTATGCACCCCTACTCCACTCTCTCAACAAGTCTGGCTATCGCCACCGTTTCTCCTCAAAAAAGTAGTGTGGGGAGAAGCAAAACAAACCTTTACACCAACAACAATATCTCCAACAAATTTTGTAACAAAAGAAACCACACTCTTTCTACAAGCAAAATATGCAGATCAACGAAAAGAAAGGACCACAATACTAGAAGCTGGAGCTCATCTATAAACCACATCAACACTTCTGGGAGCATAAACATAAGACTGGAACCAGGTAACCAACGTAATATTACATTTCAATTACACTTAAAGGACCATAATAATATCTTAAGTTGTATTACTAAATATCAAAGTTACAGATTTTATAGCATGTCTAAATATGATACTCTTGAGCTAAGTAGCATAGCTCTGACAACCATTCATGATTAATATCGGCTATTGGAATATCAGGGGCTCTAGAAAGCCTCTCCTCTGGCGTGAAATAAATCATCTAAGACACAACAACAAGCTTGATTTCTTAGCTCTAACCGAAACCAAGTCAACTCAACCTCCTACTGACAACCAACTTCACTTAGCTGGTTTCCAAAGATGCATCTTTATCACCTCTGTGGGGGCTAAAGGTGGTCTCTGGATTCTCCTAAACCACACTAAAACAAAGCAAAATACTACCATCCTGGAACAAGATACTAGATACTGCATGATCAAAGCTTCCATTGATTCCCTAGACTTTGCCATTATATTTGTCTATGCACCCTCGATTGAACAAGAAAAGACTAGTTTTTGGAACAACATTATTGAAATCACCAATAAACATTATCTACCTGTTCTTATAATGGGTGATCTTAACGACATTGAGAATGAAAGTGAGAAAGTAGGAGGGAACACCCCATCTCTTAGTAGATTTCGAAGACTTAGACATCTCAAAGAGGATCTTAATTTACACACTATCCCCTTTATGGGATCTCCCTTCACTTGGAGAAAACACAAGGAGACTAGAGACAACACCTATGAGCGGCTTGACAGAGTCCTTGCTCATCATCAAATAATAACAAAACTTACAAACATGCATGTTCAACACCATTCCCTTTCCTTGTCTGACCACTGCCCAATCACACTCAAACTGGGAAACAAACTTAGCCACAAAGGTGCCCCCTTTAGATTCGAAATGGCTTGGACTGTGAATCCAATCTATGAAAAAATGGTGAAACAAGTTTGGGAAAATAAACTTGTTGGCTCCCATGCTTACAAATTTATGAAAAAACAAAAGCTGCTCAAAAACAACACCAAAAACTGGTGTAAGACACACTCAAATAACATTCTAAAACAACTCTCTGAAGTGGAAAAAAGAATCACAAATCTGCAAGCTAAATTGCCTTGGGGTCAAATATCCAGCTGGGATAACCGAACACTTATGAACTTGGAAAAGAAAAAGACAGCCATGCTAGAATATAACTACAGATTCTGGAAGCAAAGAGCAAAGACAAAGCACCTTCAGCTAGGTGATAGAAATACAAACTATTACCAAACAATTGTGAAGATTAAAAACTTTAAAAACCATACTTCGACCTTCACTTCTAAAGAAGGTGAAAACATCACTGATCCAGAGAAAATCGCCAGCCAAATTACCAAGGAAATGGCGGAGAGGTTTGTTAAACCAAACTCTCCTAGAATTACACCCGAACAACTACCTCATCACCTCCCCAGAATCACATCAGAAGAAAATAAAGCCCTCACATCAATACCCTCAAATTTGGAAATCAAAAGCATTGTCACAACTATGGCAGTTGACAAAACGTCTGGACCAGATGGCTTTCCTCCTGAATTCTTCAACAAGTACTGGCACATAGTAGGTCAATCTGTCTGTAAAACCGTTAAAGCTTTCTTCCATTCTGGGACTCTACTCTCGGAGATTAACCAAACTTTTATAGCCCTCATACCCAAAATAGACAATCCTTCTAACATAAACCACTATAGGCCTATCAGTCTCTGCAACACCATCTATAAAATAATTTCTAAACTTATAGCTAATAGAATGAAGAATATCCTTCCTAGACTTATCAACCCCTTTCAAGGTGCCTTTGTAGAGGGACGATCCATTCAAGATAACACACTAATTGCACATGAAATTTTTCACAGCTTTCATAAACGAAAAGGATCAAAAGTCTGGATGGCTCTAAAACTAGACATGGAAAAGGCGTATGACAAGATTAATTGGGACTACATTAAAGCCACGCTCATTAAATTTGGATTTGACTCTCGATGGATTAGATGGGTCATGAGCTGTCTAACCACCACTACTTTCTCTATTCTTGTCAACAACCGTCCAGGTGCACAATTTAAACCAGAGAGGGGTATTAGATAAGGGGATCCTTTAGCGCCTTATATCTTTATTCTTGTAATGGAAAATTTAGCAGCTGAATTACAGCAGGAAGCAATGCTAGACGATGCATTGGTTGGAATTAGGATCACAAAAAACGGTACGCCTATTCCCTTTCTGACCTTTGTTGGTGATACAATTATTTTTGCACCTGCATCTTTCACAAGTATCCACACCATTCGTAATATGCTCAACAAATTCTCCAATCTTTCTGGTCTAATGATAAATTACAACAAAAGCTCTCTCCAAGTCTCTGAAAACGTTAGCAACTCCCTAGCAAATTCTTTAGCTAATGAAATGCACATCCCTGTCTCTAGAACTATGGAAAAATATCTTGGCATCCCTCTAATCCGTGGTAGAGTTAAAAATGAGATGTTTGAGGACGCAATCCAAAACCTCAAAAAACAACTAGCCAAATGGAAAGCTTCGACCTTAACCCAAGCTGGCCGGATAACTCTCATTACAGCAAATCTAAGTTCCAAAACTAATTACCTCATGCAGAATTTTTTGCTCCCAAAGGGGGTACTCCATCAGATTGATCAAATAAATAAAAATTTCTTTTGGAATAAATTGGAATCTGAACGCTACAATCCGCTGATAAGTTGGGAAAAAATATGTAAGCCAAAAGACCAAGGAGGCTTGGGAATTAGATTAGCAGAAGAACTAAACATCAGTTTACAAATGAAATTGTTATGGAAACTATACACTAATGCTGATAATATTTGGGTCAAACTCATTACAGAAAAATACCTCAAAAACCAAAACATAACTGAAACGACTCCGGCAAACCCATCATGGCAATTTGGCATACTACTTCACCTTCGTGAAAAATTCATGGAAGGATTACACTGGATAGTTGGAAATGGAACAACCATAAACGTATGGAAAGATCCCTGGGTCCTAAATTGTAACCTTAAGAACTTCCAGCTCTCGCATGACCCAGATCTCAAAGTTCATCAACTCATCAACCAAAATAAAGAGTGGAATCTACAAACTCTTCAGAATCTTTTCCCTAACAATATTGTTGATAAAATCCTAAAAATCAAAATTCCTTCGTGGGAAGCCGAGGATAAGCTAATCTGGAAACTTAATGGGGATGGTCAATTCACAACCAAATCAGTTAAACAAATAATCAACACACACCAACATAATGAAATACATGGAAATTGGATATGGAAACTCAACATCCCCCCTAGGATTAAGAACCTAGTGTGGAAAATATCACAAGATGGAATTGTCACAAAAGAAAGACTAAATCGCTTTTATAACAGAGTGCCCTCCCAATGTTGTCTTTGCATTGATCAAAATGAGGACAGTGATCACCTGTTTCAGCACTGCTCCTACACCAAAAGAATTATAGCGGCTTATGAACAAAAAATTGGGAAGTCTTTAAATATATATGATAACCGAATCCCCCAATTAAAAGATATTCTCTGGACTAAACCCTCAAATCAGAACCTTGAAGACCTTTGCTTTGTATGGCAAACAATCTGGGAGAGTAGAAATGATAAAATCTTCAGAAATAAACATACAGATTCTATCTCTCAAATGGTAACCAAAACTTATATGCAGGTAAGGGATTGGCTGGCCGCCAATCCAACTACAGACACTAAACATGATAGAAAGAGGGTGTGGATTAAATGGAAAAAACCACCTAGGGCCACCTACAAAATTAATGTAGATGGCTCAACTACGCCTACTGGTTTCTGTCAGGTAGGTGGGATTCTCAGGGATTGTGATGGAAACATGAAGGATACTTTTCAGCAGCAGGTGGTTAGCGGCTCTGCTATCCAAACCGAAGCAGCTGCATTTTGTGCAGGAACAAAAATGGCATGGCAAAAAAGGTTTACGAAGAGTGATAATAGAAGGTGACTGCTTAGAAGTAATCAAAGCAATCAATGGTACTCAGAGACCGAGATGGGAGATCTACTGGCAAATCGAGTTACTAAAGAAGATGATAAAGGAATTTGAATGGATAGAGTTTAAACATTGTAATATGGATACTCTCCCTTTGAATAGGGAATTCTGTAACATCATCCGAAAGGATGATCAGGGTTGTGTTCTGTCTTAAGGACCGCCCCCTTTTCGCCTAATAAAAAAAATAATAATAATACTCAAAAGCGCTTTGATAAATTCACACTACTACATATGTGGTCTTTAATGACGGTTAGAATATGGCGTTTTTATATAAAATGTCATTAAAAATACTTTTTATGACATTTACGAACAAAAACGTCATAAATTTATACAATACAATTCATCTATGGCGTTTTACAAACGCCGTAATATTTATGGCGTTTTTCAAACGCCATGGAAACTATTTTTTATGGTGTTTTTCAAACGTCATAAAATAGAACCCAAAAAGACGGCGTCACCTTAGACGGCGTTTAGGGACGGCGTTTAAAAATGCCATGAAATGTTTTTAATGGTGTTTTTCAAACGTCATTGATGACTATGTTTCTACTAGTGTCAATGACGACAATAATGCTAAGTATTTCAAAGTATGACAAGCAACCTGTTTTTCGATTTCTACAATGTTGAACGCAGTAAGACGCCAATTAAATAGAATAATCAGAGATTTCATCAAAGTGTTCAATAATCTTAATTAAATATGCGGGGAGATTAATCAAAGATTGGTTAAGCACTTTGATGATATATGATATATCGATATTCAAAAGCGTATTGAATGTGAGTTTAGGAGGGGGGTATTTGTAGGATATGCAAAAGCGCATATGCATTAGAATAATCGAATGATGTATCAAGTGTGTCGCGGTCTTAGGTATATCTTCAAAGTGATTAATTAAAGATCAAGGAAACACTATGAGAATTAATCGATATTCAGAATAAGCAATTTCGAGGAGTGGGTTGAGTGAAGTGGGGGATATGTGTGGAAATAAAGTGTAGGGGGTGGGTGTATTTATAGGGTCAAAGTTTCGCATATTTTTCTTGTCACGTAACGATGACATACGGTCCACAACTATATAGGTTCAAAATACAGCATTTGCAACATGTAGTGCAATGAACTCCGCTACGTGTGGCAGACCTTTGTTCCTATTCAGCAAGTGGGTGCGGAGTGGTGGGACAATAGGAGAAAATCAACTATTTGAGCCATTCCAAAATTCCGTTTTATGCCTCACCCAATCAGCTATACTGAACATTGTATATATGCCAAACTCTTTTTTTTTTTTAATGAAGCAAGAAAGGAATTCAGTTCTTGAGATAAGTCTAGAGAAACTGAGAGATCGAACATAGATGGACTAACCATCTTATACAACCGAATCAAAAAACAAAAGCAAATGACAGGAAGGAAATAACATGAAGCAAATAACATAAATGAAGATGCGAAAATAAAATAAATGTGCTAGCTATTCTACGTCGTAAAACAAAATCAACATGACAAATAAATTGATGAGCCAACGGAGGACGCACACAAAAAGCTTTGGGGACACTAGCGAACATCTCATATTACGGACTCAGAAGAGCCATCAGATATCGATCACAAATCAACGACGTATTCGAAATATAGCAAATCAACCACCGTTTAGATGAGGCATGCATCACAACAAGAACAGCACAATACACTAGACCGCACCAACTCCAAGCCAAACGACTGCCTAATAAATCAACCACTGTTTAGATGAGGCCTGCATCACAACAAGAAAAGCAGAGTCTCAACCCTTCAAGGATGATAACAAGATCGTGAGAGACTACTAGGTAGCCAAAGTAGAGGCGACTAAGACGGACAGAGCGGAGAAATTGAACAATAATACAAAAGCATAGAGGTAGAAGAACGGAATGGAGAAAGTCCCTAAAAAAAGTTGCGGGTAGGTAAACAAACAAACCACTCGGCTATAAAAAAAATCCCCCTGAGGGACGACGGAGGCTCTTGGAAGGCAGTAAACGCAGAGAGAACACCGACGGACGGAGGGTGGCCCACGGAGGCAAACGTCGACGAACAATCCGACGGTAGGGAACACTAGCTAGGATCCATGGCGATAGAGGCAGCCACGAGATAGTGGCTAAGGAGGGGTGAACGGATGGCGGAGGGCCAAGCAGCATAAGCAATGGGCCGAGCCAGGTGCGGATGTGAGCTGAAGCGGAGGACAGCCCCGACCGTAGCAACTAGAGGTGGCAATTCGGTTGTTCGGGTCGGGTTGGGTCATATGTCGGGTCGGGTCATATGTCGGGTATACTGTATGTTGTTCGATTGGGCTCGGGTCGGGTCGGTCAGTTTTCGGATCGGGTAAGCTCAGGTCAAATGAATTTCGGGTTGGGTCAAGTCGTGTCGCATTAAGTTTTATTGTAAAATGATGATTGTTTTTTGTTAATCTTAATTATTGACTATTTAACTTCATTTATTTAGTATATATGGTCTCATTATATGTAATTCACATTATTTGAGTATTTAAATTAAGAAAGCTAAAGTGATTAGAAGGAAGAGTCGGGTTTTGTTCAGGTCGAGTCAAGGATGGGTCGGGTATGGGTCAAGTCGGGTTTGTCTATGTTCGTGTCCATTCGGGTCGGGTCAAGGAGGAGTTGGGTTCGGGTTGTGCATGATACTAGATTTTCGAATTTCGGTTGGATCTGGGTTCGGGTGAGTCACGTCAGATTTTCGAGTACAAGTAAATTGCAACGATGGAGGGTAAAGGCGGATGTGACCGGAAGGAGGATGACACACCAACGTACAACCTAAAAAGTCTGTTGGAGAAACAGCGCGGGGAGGTGAGCGGTCAAGGAGGGTGTGAAGCAGTGAAGGCTAGGGGAGGAGGTCAGAACTCCGATGAGCATGGAGGAGGCAAAGGAGGGGGCAGTGGCAGCAGGGTGAGGCTAGGTCACGCCCTCAAAAAAGAGAGCGTCAAGCTACTACTCCCTCCGTTCGGCAAAACTTGTCGTTTTAGAGTTTTGTTTTTGTTCGGAAAAACTTGTTATTTTAGATATTTTTGCTTCTACTTTACTAAAATCCCCTTGATTTGATTGATGTGTTGTGAGTTGTAGTTTTTGATAAAGTAAAAAGTAGAGTAATAATTGAGGGTAAATTAGTAAAAAAGAAGTGTAATTATTAGTTTTATTAAAAATTGTGTGAAGAGTTAAAATGACAAGTTTTGCCGAACGGAGGGAGTACTATATAACTCATTCAAACCGAGGTGTTCTTACAACTACGTTACGAGAGGGGTAATTATATGGTTATCCTTACAATTACCAACAACTGTATGTAATTGCAGTTACAATTAATATTAAGTAATCCCATAAATTATCCATCATTACACTTTTGCTAAACAAGTAATCCCATAAACTTATAACCTGTCCATGAAGTTTAACCATCCATGTATATAATAACATTTATTAGTCAGTTCATGCATATTTTGCATAATATATTAAGTTTGGCCTCAAAATTTACGTGAAGAAAGTTGGATAATGATAACTTTGTAAATAGGAATCATTGCCAACTTATAATACATATGTAACGTCTAGAAATCATGTCACTGTTCAGAATATTTATGAGAAATCACACAATTCAAAATCACTCACAGATTATGACCCTTCTAAATTAAATTAAAATATGTTATGTGATTATATTTCTCAGAAATTATCTACTTCTTTCGGCAGGACTTTTATAACCATTCATCTATATATACATGTACTAAAACTAATACATAATGTTTTATGTTATAGTTGATTTTAGGAAAAAATTACCGCCAAAAAAATATATTAAAATAATATATTGTTATTATATATATTAGTTGATTGATAAAAATATAGATCAAAACTTTACATTTCATTGTCATACTTACCAAAAATATTACAGTAATAGATAAATATTTAAGAAAAAAATTGCGAAATAGGCACTTTTTTTGGACAAATTTACAAAATGGACACGGTTTTGGACATTTTAGCAAAATAGCCTCTATATATACCTATTTCCGCTTTTGTACGGACATTTTTTCATGTTTCTCAGAAATCCAAATCCCTCCTCCTCCGAACCCTCTATTTCCGCGCTTCGTCCTTCCTCTTCCGAGACCACTCCTCCTGCTCCGTTTCCAGATCTGTGGATCTCCCGTCACCCACGCCGGCCAGGGCTCCTCGGTGGATCTCGGATCTCGGTCAGGGCTACGTTTCCCGATCTCGGATTCCGTGCTTCTTCATCCAAGAGGAAGAGCAAGAGCGATTTTTGATGCGACTCCGCGTTGGCGAAGATCCGCGTTGGAATTGAAGAAGAAGAGGAAGAAGATCCGACTCCGATGGCGATATGTCGCCGAATCCGCCGCCTTCTACGAGTACCAGTCCATATGTATGTGCCCCTATGCTCCTCCTCTATTTCTCCCTAATTTTGTTATCAAATGAATTTAGGGTTGGCTAAGAGATCAGTCGATGCACACGTTCTGTAGGTCCGAAAATGGTGGAGGCTCTGATCTGTTATAGCTGATAAGGACTGGTTGAAGCATGTGCAGTCTTACTTGCACTACTATGTCTCAATCTCTGCATCATTGTGGATGGTATGTTGCCATGTCTTCGTAAACAGAGCTTAGTTTTGTGTTATATTAACATATTCTCAATCTCAGTGTTTCATTAGAAAATGATTATGTTCATGCGGGAAATTAATTGCAAGTTTGCAACTTTCTACTACCCAGGATTCTATTAAAAAATTCACACAATTGAAGATCATTCTTTGGATTGAGCGTTCAACTGCTTGACCATGGAGGGAGAACCTGGTAAGTTGTAGTTCTTTTCACAACAGAATTTTATTGCTTGCTTGGAAATTTATTTTCTGCATTTGCAAACCATATATGACTAGCAGATAATGTAAAATACAGTGAAATCTTTCTTCATGCTATATGGGATTGCTAGCTATGATTTGATTACTCTTTTTGATTTAAAACTTCGATCTACATTGATACATATCGTATCGATATCTAATATGCTTTGTTTTTTTTAAAGAAAGATTAAAAATAGATTGATCAGTGGAGTTTATGTGACTGCTTAGAGTTGCACAACTCGAGCTTAGAATCTATAAGCCCATCTGATTTGGTCATTTGTTGATCTTTTGATAACGTGGTTTCATTCTTTTGTGAAAATATTGATTGGGTCTTGGAAACCATGAGTTCTTGATTAGATTTGAGCAGTTCCATTAGTTCATATACATGGTGTGCAATCACATATGGTTTAATGTCACATAGGTCATGCAGATGCAGTAGGTGTGTGTTGCTTCTGCTCCTAGCTATTTATAGTCTGAAAATTGGGTCAACTTAAGTTATTGGATAGTTGTATTACCATGGATGAATGTTGGGTGCAAACAATTGGATGGATCGTTCTATCTTATATTTCTTTGGCGCCGATCTGCCCCTTCCCTAATGTAAATTTTATTGCAGTCTCCCTCTTGTGACCATCTAGGAACATCAATGACTTGTAGATATGAGTGAGGATGCAACCTTATTTTATTTTAATCAAAGATCTTTCTGTCTCGTTTTTTTTTTGCCCTGTCATCCATTTTGCAGACACATAGTCACTGCCCACTCTGTACACATCCATGCTCAAATGAGTTAATTACTTGCTCACTTTGAGTCCTTATTTGCAGGAATTCTTACATTTATGAGCCGACCACTGTACAGTTTCTCTTTGAAGTGGCTCAGGGTCTGCATCATAGAGATGATTTATTAAACATGACACATGGTGGTGGTCAGAAGCTTACACCACTACTTTCACATTTTGTGCAGATGGTAATGCTTTTCATATATATGAAAGTTCATATACTTTTCACTTTTCTATAGAATATCTGAATATGAAACCTGGGATTTTTTTCTGCCTATGATCTGTTCTTATGTTGCTTTCAATTTTTACATCAATTGTTAGGTTGATTATGGAATGGATCTAGAACATCATCTGGCTTTTTTAGCTGACTATCGAGGAGCTTTTGCTGATATGGATGAATTGAAGGTATGTGAGTGTGTTTCTTTTATGATTGGAAACAGAATCATTCCGTACTAGGTAATAGGGATTGCTCTAGTTAATGTTGGTGAAGGAATAGCTTAGTATGCTACCTTCAAAAACTTGATAGGCTAAAAACCTACACCGCAAGTGTACGGGTTCAGTTGTAGTATATCGAGTGTCGTATCCACAGGGACTATGTGGTATCGATTGTCAATTTAAACAGATTTAACTAAGCCAAGAAAATAAGATCGAGATAAATATTTATAGGGAATGGAGGAACAACCAACTTAGAGTAAACAACTATACAGAATTGGTAGTAAACAATGGATACAAGGCAAATCTAGGGTAAAAGATCACCACAACGACGCTTTAGTAGATTAATATTAGTATTCGTGCCACCTTGTCTGAATTTGTTGAAGGTAGATTGTCTAAGGTAATCGCAAATCTCCTTTCGGAATCAAAGCGAATGTGTCTATATTGGTTAACAATCACCTTTCGGTTTCAAGCAACCAATTTAGACCCTTTAAGTTCTTAGAATTCTAGATGATAATCATATCAACGTCACCTTTCGGTATCGATCAATATCAAAATCATCTAAAATATCTATGACAACCTATAAATCCTCAAGAAGCTTAATTTCACTTTCGATCAACTAAACTTCAGGTTTAATCCTATGGTTCCGATGGATCCAATAGCTTTTCGGCCTAAATTCACCATCTAAATTCTAATTTAGGGTTTTAGTCTTTCGATTTCAAACCCTAAATCAGTTCTAACCAATTTTCATCAATTAGGGCTGGCGTAATAGGATTAAATCACAAATCAACAGACAAACGAATATCAATCTTAACGCTACCAAATTATCATCGGGATCACCCAAACCCTAGATCGAAGATTCAAGCAAGCATAATATAATAGACAATGAACTAGATTATAGACAGAAATAGATCAAAGCTTAGAATAGAATGCAAACCGAAATTTCCGTCCTCGATCCAAAGTGTGTACCATCAAAACAAAGAACAAAACCTAAAAACTAAGAGCAAGGCCGAAGCAATGTACTGGCGTACTGCGCGCAGCCAAAGTCTTCCAACCCCCTGGATTCTAAAACATACGGGAGTATATAGTTTTATTTTTAGGAAATTACAAACTTGACCCACAAACTTAAATAACTAAATTGCATCCCAACACCCAATTATAAATTAACTCCACAAAACAGCTCCCACATTTAGCAACTTCCGCACTTGACAAGTTAGCTCCTCGGGTCCGATCCATTATGATTGCCGCTCCGCATTAAAGCTTGATTTTTCTGAATATTAGCCTCAAAATGCCTGAAACACATACAAACAAGGTGTAGACTCCGAAAATGCAAAATAAAATAAATAAAGTATAAAATATGATAAATATGCATGAAAATGACCTAAACTAATATGCAAATGTATGCCTAAAATATGACTAAAATAGATGCTATCACTCAGGGTCTGCGTCATAGAGATGATTTATTAAACATGACACATGGTGGTGGTCAGAAGCTTACACCACTACTTTCACATTTTGTGCAGATGGTAATGCTTTTCATATATATGAAAGTTCATATACTTCTCACTTTTCTATAGAATATCTGAATATGAAACCTGGGATTTTTTTCTGCCTATGATCTGTTCTTATGTTGCTTTCAATTTTTACATCAATTGTTAGGTTGATTATGGAATGGATCTAGAACATCATCTGGCTTTTTTAGCTGACTGTCGAGGAGCTTTTGCTGATATGGATGAATTGAAGGTATGTGAGTGTGTTTCTTTTATGATTGGAAACAGAATCATTCCGTACTAGGTAATAGGGATTGCTCTAGTTAATGTTGGTGAAGGAATAGCTTAGTATGCTACCTTCAAAATGTTCTCACCTCATCTAGTGGATAAGGCAGTATTTAGATCTTTCATTTCTAGTTTTATGTGCATTATACATAAATTATGAACAGCTAATAATTTCCACCTTGAAGAAAGGTATTTTATTTATGATCAACTTTGATATTTTTAAATGTTTGTTTTAAATACGAACTAGTTATGATGTAACTTTCAAAACCATTTCAGGTCTCTCTTGTTCATATGAGCAACAGTTTAGCAATCAAAGCTGTCAAACAAGGGAAAAAACGAATTTCATTTTTAAGATCTTGTTTGGCACAACTCGAGCTTAGAGTTGCACAACTCGAGCTTAGAGTTGCACAACTCGAGCTTAGAGTTGCCCAACTCGAGCTTTTTATTTTGTGCTTTGACCCTGCAAAGGCTGGCCTGTTCAAGAAAATTATCTCACAAGCTACTCTGAAGTTTCTTTGTTCTGTTCATTCGAAGCAAAATTATGTCCAATATTTGGTTGATTTGTCAGCATAAAGTTTGTTTCCTAGGAGTATAACTATACCATGTATATTTTGAATAGCATATGCAAAAACATTATAAATTTAATCCTCTTGTTGGACAGCTTTCAAGGCATAAAGGGCCTGTATGGTTTCTATTTATCCTTTTTGAGCTTCTGAACTGTACATTCCACTTGTTTCTCAAAATTAGTTACCTTCTCACGGGAGCCCCTTGGTGGAGCACACGCTGATCCATCTTGGACGTCACAGCAGATTAAAAAGGCAGTTGTTGAGGCAATGGATGTAAGTGATTTCCCTTAGCATTTGTTATTCTGTTTGTTCATCGAACTGTAGGCAAAAAGGATTTAAGTTTTGCACTATTTGCACATCTTATGCCCGTGTGTTAGGGGCCCCTTTTGTAGCCTCAAAACTGAATTTATGTCTCTTCGGGAGCTTGAGAAAATGGATATTGAGGAGCTGTTGCGACACATATCACCAAAGTTCAGGAAAATCGGAGGTTTCCAAGAAGGGGCACCAGTAGTGTCCGAGATTAAAAGAAATATGAAGAAAAAAGATGGACCAGTTGGCCAGGCTTTGAACGAAGAGCTGGAACGTGAGGTTTCGAAACTGACGGAGCAAGTCCTAAAGGCCAAGGAGTCTTCCACGGACCCCACACTGGACCTAGATGAGACAATAAGCAAGCTTAAAGAGGAGGTTGACCATGAATTATCAGAAGCATTGAAAGCAATTGGATTGGATGAGAGGCGTTTTACATTACTCAGAGAGATTGCAGAAGCAAGGAACTCACAGGAGCAGCAAATAGGTATTCAAGGGCATCATAGTGAGGAAGTTTCCATGGACAGTCCGTTGTTAATGGAACAAGTAAGAATTCAGTTCACCTTCTTGTGCTATATAGCTGTATATTGTCTTCCCTTGTCACAAAGTAGAAGTATGATTGGTAGGAAATGACAGATACATAAAAAATCAGGCTCGGGTTTATGTGATGTCTTGTATCAAGAGATAAGTCGTTGGCATTTGAGAGAATAATTTTCCGTTTAACCAGAGGAAATGTGTTTGGTGGATGTGCTTCTTCTTAAGAAATCATTTGTAAGCAATAATTTCCCCATCACAAAACACTTTATATGGCTTCAGTATTTGGTGGATGGTTTTGCAGATTTTGGTTGTGGAGTTATTTAGTTTCTTAGTGGAATGCTTTTATCCTATTAGCTCAAATGGGAGAGCGTTGTGCTCGTGCACAAAGATATGGGTTCGAATCCCATATAGGCAAATTGAATTGTGATTAAAAGGTGCAATTTTAGTTTGAATTTTACCTTTTAGTGTTTGAATTGTGATTTTTTCTTGAATGGGTTTTGTACACTAGATGAATGGGTTTTGTGCTGACAGAAGGGGTTGGACTCTTGAATCTAACTCGACTGCGACGTTATCTTGGAACACCTCTTTGCAACTTCTGTGTGAACTTCTGTGAAAGAATAATAATTTAGATTCGATCTTTGATTAAATATCCCCATCAATAATGTACGCAGAAACTGGTGCCTCTTTGCAACTTCTATGTGAACTTCTGTGAAAGAAACATTTGAAAATGATCCTTTATTTGGGCATCATAATAATAAAATGATGGTGCAAGAATAATAATTTAGATTTATAGAGTTGCACGACTCTGTTGTAGGAGTTGCACGACTCTATTTTAAGAGTTACACGGCTCTCTTGTAAGAGTTGCACAACTCTGTTTTAAGAGTTGCACGCCTGTCTTGTAAGAGTTGCACGACTCTGTTTTAAGAGTTGCACGACTCTCTTGTAAGAGTTGCACGACTCTGTTTTAAGAGTTGCACGGCTCTGTTGTAAGAGTTGCTCATCAATAGACAATAATTGCACTACATGGGGGATTGGTGAAATTTTGCTAAACATCATCTTATTTTTACTCAACTATATGTTATTTTTGCACAACAATCGAGACTTGTGAATTTATACTCACCATGATCTTATTTTATCTCAATATTATTTTATAGTTGATCAATAGATTATTGCACAACATAGTCTTATTTTTGCTCAACAATAGACTATAATTGGACAACATGGGGAATTGGTGAATATTTACTCAACGTGATCTTATTTTTTATCAACAATAGATGCGGAAATTTGCTCCACGTGATCTTATTTTTGCTCAACAATAGATTATTTTTGCACAACTATTGAAACTTGTGAAATTGTACGCTCAACATGATCTTATTTTTTCTCAATATTATTTTATAGTTGCTCAATAGATTATTGCACAACATAGTCTTATTTTTGCTCATCATGGAGATTGCATAACATGCTCCTATTTTTTCTCATCAATACTTTATTTTTGCACAACTAGTGGTGAAAATTAGTGCTGACACTGATATTAGTTACAATTAGTGCTGACACTGATATTAGTTACAATTGAGTCATCTTCCTAAGTAATAACTTTGTAGTTCGGTATATATTTTTCTGTGTGAGCACATTTTTTTTTTCTTCATGTCAGCACATTTTTTAGAGTTGCACAACTTTAGTTTAGAGTTGCACAACTTTAGTTTAGATTTGCACAACTGTATTTTAGATTTGCACAACTGTATTTTTTTTTTGTGTCAAAACCTCCAAGAAACACTTTTCATTCTATTTGTCTCCAATTCAAGTTACTTTTCATTCTATTTGTCTCAAATTCAAGTGGATCAGTGCTTCAACCACTATACGCAAAGAAATTTAGATATTTAAAGACAATTTACTTTAAGCTAGAGTGACATAAACCGCACTAGCCACTAGGCCTTTTCTATGTATTTGTAACTACTTTCTTAGATGCTGAATTACTTCGTTAAGTTATTGTCCATTTTGGCTCTGAAATAAGTTTGATATAATGCAATTAATCCTTTTGTCCTATGTACGGAGGTTAGAAAATTGCAAGAAGCAGTAGATGACCCAAGATTTCACTTTCAATTTCACCCCATTTTGAGCAATCTAGACCTGTTCATATGGCCTTTGCCGACGATCTCTTATTGTTCAGCAGAGGGAGGGTTCAATCCACTTGAATGTATATTTATCGCCCAAGTGATAAGAGACGCCGTGATTCATACGCAATCTAGTTGCGTTGTTTGCACATTCAACAAAGGGTGTGCTTTAAAACTTGATTCAGGACGGTATCCATTCTGTTTTATGTAAAACCCCATTTAGAAATAAATCTAGAAACAGTTATAAATTTCTAATGTTATGATAAGAGAGTGATATGAACAGGCAAACAGGTGGAATTCAAGTTGAACTTGATTAAGTGAAAACGCAGGGCAATTCCAGTATCAACTTTGTTTGTCAACAGATCGAGTACATGTCTGACCTGTCAGATGAAAGAACGGCAAATGAACTGAAAACGTCTGGGATACAGAGAAGGACCGAAAGGGGCTCTTCAGAAGGTTTAAATATTTGGGCATCAGTTCATCCTCTCAACCAGGTGTTGCGGTATGAAGAGTTGTCACGTAGGGAATCATTGTGGCGTTTGTACTCCATTATGTAACTGTGAGGTAGTTTCAAGCATCGTTTGATCGAGTCTCTTAAGACCATTACAGCCTGCACAGCAAAAAACAACGCAAGACCAAAAACGATGGTAAGGCTTGTGGGGATACGGCATAGAGTAGGAAAAACATGAGTAATATGTAATTAACCTGATTGTCAGAAGCATTGCGATTCCAGACACTCAAAATGTCCTCGCTGAAGCGAATAGTGAGGACAGCTTCGCATACGTCATCACTGTAATCGAGCTGGTTACCCACTAGTGCCAGCACCTGGAACCATAGACAGTTGCAAGGGGCAAATGGATACGTGTTTTCCAGTTTTTATGATTATAAGTTGAAAATCTTTGCTCGTAATGCTTTGGCTTTAAACATGACTACGAGTGTTGAAACTGAGCTTTAAGATGAATGGTGAGGTGCATACCTGGGCAGCATGAACATTCTTCTAAGTTTGAGATAATGATGTGGCCTCTACTTCTGCAACATTAAGGACTTGGTACGAAAAATCGAAAAGCTCAAAGTGCAGCTGCTGTCCCAGTAAGTATATTATGGTACATCCTCCCCAGGCAACAGAATCACCTATTATTGAATGGCCACCAGCAGATCCACCAACAGCATCCTCTAGATATTCCTTGAGTCGAATACAATTCATAAGAAAGATTGCTCAACTTAAACAATCTCAAAAATATAGTTGCCACATGAGGTGTTTATTTTCATTGATAAATGATACATCATCTCAAAAAACTTGACGGACTATTGTACTTGTAAAAAATAAATGATCCACCATCTCAAAAAACTTGATCCACCAGCTGATGTCCCAGTAAGTATATTTGATATTTTAGCTAGCCTCTAAAAAGTAAAATGAATAGACTTTTTTATAAGCGTGCTGCGTGCATATGGCTAAAGTATCAAGTTTTTTGAGAGGGACGGGAGGGATTAGTATAATAGGAGGCCAGATCAGATGCCTATGCAAATGATCTCCCACTAATAAAAAGAAAACTAGCTTTCATCTGGTTAAAAGTTACAGAAAAATAAAAACTAGCTAATAAGGAACATATTTAGCAACCAAAACCGTAGCAAGAACAGCATATATTTTTCGTCTCTTTTGTGCTTAGTGTATCCCAACAATCAGTAAGTTGGTAATACAATATTAATGGGATTGCAACTTTCTCCACTAATCCAGGGACAAGAGTAGGATCAGCATCATCTGGGTCACTTCCATCTTTTAGTGAATTTCTGGACATATATGAAAAAAGATAGGAAATTCTAATAATCCATATTCACTCACTCTACATGAAATTAGCAAGTACCTGATTCAACTTTGAGTAATAACAAGCAACATTGCAGCTGGCCACTGAAGATTCATCAGGAGTAGGCTTTGATTCTAACACCGACTCGAATTTCTGCAACGCCTCCTCGTATTTCCCATCCCTTGGATTAAAAATTGCACAATTTAGAGGACACAAGCTATCAATTCACAATAGATTGGGATACAAGACTGCACTTGGAAAGTTGGAGTCCTTCACGAAGATCCGTTTCCCTGCGTCGTTTCAGCTCAACCTTTCTTTGGTAGTTTTGCATCTGATTCCAAAGAATGACAGACAAAATGTTCAAGATCACTAAAATCAATCAGCAGACAGTAAGTACAACAAACAAGAAGCATCAAAGTAGCAATTGCAACCTGAAAACAGCAAGCCTAATAAACAATTTTCAGAGACCATACATATGCACAGACCCTCTAAAATGAGGGATAACAAATCCTTTTTCCAGGTCTAAAGATAACAAACTACATAAACTAAAATGTATGGTGTTCATACTATATACATATGCATAGAACAACTAAAAAGAGTGATGAAAAACAACAAAGAGATCAAGGCAAGATGATAGCAGATGTACCTTAACGAATCCGGAATCCAGCTATAAATTGAGGCCAAGAAGCACAAGGTCCCTTTTGCCAGCAGAAGAGTCACCATCAAAATCCTCATTCATGGAATCTTCACTATCCCGCATTGGATCTAAACTCATCAACACGGCTTGATCTCAGGAATCAGGATTAGTCACAGTACAGTACAGAGGCTGCATTCATGAAGCAAAGCTACATGAACCAAGTGAAAATGAAGACTTTTGTGATTTTTCATGGAAAGATGATATATACTAAAACATTTATTGTAATTCACAAGAACAGAACTACACTCTGATGCAATTAACACCAAAATATGAGAGAAAAAACCCTTCAATACACCAAAGTATTCATTTTGGCTTACAATCCAAAATCTAGATGATTAACAAATTGATCAGATTACAATAGCTTTAGGTCAACTAATTCCAACTATAGTCTGAGCAAATCATGGCTTACACTCTGATGCTTGCATCACGAAATCCTCTTGCTTTAAAATACCAACTGCAATGTCTTCTAATGCACATCCTAGGTTCCACAAGTTCAAGCCACAAACTGCTGAACTGAAATTTTCCTTATCAATCGATCGAAGATCGATTGATAAGGAAAATTCCATATGTTGTACCTCCAATGAATTTTTCACAAAAGCCTCAAACACTACATATAGAAGCAATTACCTCAAAAGACTCCTTATCAATCGATCTTCGATCGATTGATCGATGGTGATCCTGCAAGCAAAGAAGCAAAGTCAGCAGAAGCAAAATCGAAGGCCAGTAGGGAAGCAATCTATCAATCGATATTCGATCGATTGAAGAAAATTTGGGCCGATGGCGCAAATTTTAGAATTCGAGTAGCGAGTACTGGCGGAAGCTTGCAGGACATGAAGCCGCCACCGGAGATCTGATGCCGATGCCGTTGTCTTGTTGGCGCTCGATTAGGGCTTCAGATTGCCTAGTGTTGTCTTGTTGGCGCTCGTTGTGGCGAGAGAGGGAGAAGAGGGAGGCGGCAGTGTCGGAGCTGTCATCGGAGTTCCACAGTCGGGATTGAGTCGCTCTGATCGGCGACGAACAGCTGAGCAGCAGAGAGAGCGTGCGGAGGGAGAGTCGGAGGAGAGAGCCGGAGGAGAGAGAAAGCGCGTGGAAAAAGGTTTTATTGCGTCCATTTTGCAAAAATGTCCCAAAACGCGACTAATTCGCAAATTACGCCCATTTTAGTGGCTATTTTGCAAAATGCCCCAATATTTAATACTCCGGTAGGTCTCATTTTATTTATATCTAGAAATTAATTATATATATACTTTTTGGTAGAATAAGCTGTTTAGATTTAGATTAATTTTTATTTTATATTTTTTGCACACTTTGATCGTTATTAGTTTAATTTTCACATTGTAATTCAGTTTTATTGTTTTTAATATAATTTTAAACGTTTTGGTTTACAAATAATAGATGTAATTTTAGAATATTATGTTAACATATTTTTGTTCGTGGGATGGGACACACACTAGCTAGTTATTGAAAATAATGGAGATACTTCAAAAATATTCATACTTTTTAAAATAATTTTTATTAAAAAAGTTTTTTTTTCTCAAAAGGCATCTTAAATAATACTCCATCCGTTAATTAAAACATGTTATTTTAGAAAGTAAATCTTGTTAAGAAAAACTTGTCATTTTAGAAATTTTGTCATCTACTTTACGAAACTGCCCTTATAATGATTAGACAGTTGAAAGGTGTAGTTTTTGAGAAAGTTAAAAAATAGAATAGTAATAATGATGTGTATAAGTATTTTTTTGTTTATTTTCTTAATAAGTGCGTAATCTATTCAATTGGAACACCAACCTCTACTTTTAGACAAATAATCACATCATATAATCTATTCAATTGCCATCTACACACGAGGGGGCATAGTGGGGGGTACGGGGGCACATGCAGGGGCAAAAAGGGCACATGGACATTTTTCCAATTAAATCAAGAGCGTGGACGAAATGAAAATTTAGGCACAAAAGATGGACATTTTACAAATTGTCCCCTTTTTTTTGGTATATATTAATTTGATAAAACTCGGTAAATAAACGGTATAACTATATGAAAATCTATATGTGATATTGTATAAAATAGATTTAAAAAATCTACACAGTAGAGAGAGAGAATGGATTAATTGTGCGAACCCATTAGGATGTATCTTGTGTACAATTGTGGGCCAATGATCTGAATGGAACAGAAGGATGAGATTTTGCCATGTGTTCGGTGAATTAAAAAATAACAATTTGAAAAACTAATTTGAATCACAAACAGAGGGGCGTGAGCGTGTCAAGGTTAATAAAACCTTAAATTGCAAACTGCCTTTTCTTCAATCTTCATTTTTGTTGAACCGATGAGCCGCATACAGCTAGGCGAGGCAGGCCGAGGCGAGGCGAGGCCATCGGAACAGAATCGGAGCCAAGGATAGGTGACCGCGTATCTTCGTCGTTGCAATGCCTCCCCGTCTCTTTGCTTGCTTCAGCAAGCCAGGTCGGAAGGACCACTCCCGCCGCTCCACCGCCGGCGTCAAACCCACGACCACGGATGAAGCAGATGATCAGAGGAGAGCCGGACTCGGTAGGGCGATGTTGGGGTTGTTCTCCTCGCAGGGCCGCGCGACCTCGCCGGAGGCAAAGCTGCTCGTAACCGTAACATGATTCGTCGAAGTGGGCGTGGATCGAGAATCCATTTGCGTTCAAAGTGGGTCAAGAATTTACTTGCTTTGGAGTCTGTTGTGGTCTTGGTATCAGCATTCGGCGTTGGTGGCCCCTTCAATTTGGGTATTAAATTGCAGTGTTCTACTTATTCTTTTGCTTTTCAATTTGGAATTGTGTGTTGAAAGATGGATTTCAATTGGTAGTTGATTTGGGAATTGTGTGTGAAATTATGTGAATCTATAAATGGTTTTTGTTTGGTTAATGAAATTAATCAACGTGTCGAATGTCGTATTGTCTTATTGCCTTTGATCGGTGTGAATTTGTCATACTCTGATCTCTTTGAAGTTCGATTACATATATGATTTTTATTTGGAATTCATGTTGGGAAAAGAGTCTCTAATGATTATTCAATGGAATACAAGTATTATTCGAATTATTGTTCGGTGAATCTAATGATTATTCACGATAATTGTCAATTTTTTTAAGGAAATCTGATATGGTTGATTGTATTCGTTACACGTGAAACATTATTCAGTGGAATACAAGTATTATTCGTTTAAAGAAGACTTTTTTTTATGGCAACCTAGACGTGTAGGAGAAATGTGAAACATAATTCAGTGAAATATGAAGCATTATTCGTATAAATCGCAATTATTGTTGAGAAATTTTGGGTTTCTTTTATCTGAAATTGTTGGACAAAAAAACATTATTCGATAGCATGTAATAAATTATTTAGCGGAATTGGTAAATTTTGATTTGAATTGGGTAGAAAAAGATAATATAACATTATTCAGTAGGATGTGAAACATTAGTTAGTGAAACTGTCAAATTCTGAAACAAACGAAATTAGGTGAGTCTTAACCAAAGTAGGTGAGTACACATACAACACGCAAGGGGGAAAGGGAGAGTGGGTGATTTTTTTGATGTGGGTCCCACAAGGTTGTTTTTAGCAAAATTAATGAAAAAAAACTCTTTAAATCATTCTCATACATTCAATTAGATCAAGGGTTCTTAATTGTGCACAAGGTACACTATAGGAGGTGTGCACTCTGGAACCAACTTCTATATATATATATTTGGGACGTGGGGGTTATTAGATTATCCACTAGTCCCGCACGGGTCCAAGCCCTGGCCTGCAAAGGACGCAAACCGGTTAAGCCAGGTAACAAGCCACCAGTCAGGCTCACCTAAGCCAATGAAGGCTTGAGCACCCACTAATTACACAAATTATGTAAGGAGTGGGATTTGAACCCTTGAACTAGTATATATATTAAATGTAACCCATTTCATTACCGTCATGTGTCGCCTCCTAATGCACCAATATTTTTCATAATTCTTTTCCTTTCATGATTCAATTAGTTAATTGGACCATAATTAGACCTGTCAAACGGGTCTTTCGGGTCGGGTTCGGGTCGGGTCACTTCGGGTTTCGGGTAAAACGGGTCTCGGTTAAAGCGGGTTCCGGGTTTTTCGGGTTGACTCGAACCCGGGTTTGACCGGGTTTCGGGTCATTTCGGGTCGATTTCGGGTTTGTAAATTTTTTATTTTTTACATTAAAAAAAATCATGATTTGATAATTTTATGATAAATTTTACTTATATATAATTATAAATCAACCGGGTCAATCGGGTCACCGGGTGAATTGGGTAAATCGGGTCAAAATTACCAGGTCAATCGGACCGAAACCCAGATTACCCGGAAAATTTCGGGGTTTTCGGGTTCGGGTCGAAAAAAAATTCGGGTCAAAATTTCTGGGTTCGGATCGGGAAATTTTCGGGTCGTTCGGGTTGGTTCACTGGGTCGGCTTGTGTTTTGACAGGTCTAACCATAATATTTTTATAAGTTAAATTGTTTTATAATAACTTCTTGAGGCATCTAATTAATCTTATTTTAAATTAATTTTGTCAAATATTTTGTTGAAGAAAGAATTATAATGTCTATATTATCTATATCTATTTATATATCCATATATCTATACATATTACTTAAATTCATTCCACCGACCGCCACATGTCATTATATTATATTTAGATATTTTAGGTCAAAATAAAATTTTCAATCTATATATCACATAACTTCACCATATACAAAGATATTTTTAATTCATTTTTTTCAATTCATTACATACTCCATTAATTTTCTAATCAATGAGTTCAATTTAAAACCTTTAATTAATATTAAACTTAGATTCCACCCATAAGACCTCCTGAGAGGAGGAAGAAAACGCTCTCTTTTGGACCCCCCTTGTTCTTCCCTGCCCCTCCTATTCTTCTCCATTTTGATCCGCACTGTCACCCTCTTTGCTCGTCGATCTTGCAAGGACTGCCGCTGGCAGCTCCTTGTAAGATTGATCAAATACAACCTTAACCTTGATATTCCCAGTACCACCAATCCAAACATAGATTCTACAACCTAAACATTAAATTTTATACCACAACTTTACCCAAAAACCAAACATATCAATACCCCGGATTTTCATTTAAATCTGACCTTTCTCAAAGGAAAGCATGTGTTCTTAGAGACGGTGATTATCAATCTCAGTTGCTTATGCATTGATCAACAACAAGGATTAAATGCATGTTACCAATTCCAAGTGTTTGAGGCCTCTCGGCAAATCAAAAACTTTTTGCTACAACTCTAAAAAAAACCAACCATTATACAAAACTTCAGCTGAACAGATTACTTACTGTAGTTATTAACAATTGCGCTAATCATATCACTAACTATAGATTAACTAGCAATTATTACAATGCAGGTGACCTGGTTGGACAGCTGGAGGCGGTTAGCCATCTGCAGTTGCCACAAACCCCTTCCTTTCTCTTGAATACAGCAATGGAACCTATTTCCAAGAGAAGAAAGAGATCATTTACCCATTCCAAGAAGCAACCTGCTGAGGAGGAGATGAACCTGGTCCAAGAGAGCCACTTCTATTTTATCTGGGCTCCTAACAGTAGCCAAAAAGGTATGATTAGCTCTATGATTCTGGCCAATAATGATAATTTCAAATTCCCGCCCTTAGATATTACAATCATCACTGTGTATTCTGATAAGAACATTGCATGCACTACTAGTATAAATAGAACACCTGAGATCTATGATAAATCACATCCTCTCCATCTCCTTCCCTCTGCTTCCACTCTCTGTTGCTTGCTTGTGTTCATGGATTCCCAGCAATCCTTTATGGAAGCTCTCATCAACAATGCTAGGCAAGGTATCTCCCTTAAGAACATGCCTATCCCCTATCAAATTCTGGCCATGGCTATCTCCACTCAAATGACTGAGCCTACCCTCTCTTTAGCTTTGGAGAACCAAGCTCTGACCTCTCAAAACACCGAGCTCTGCCCCCCCCCCCCCCCCCCTTTGGATGCCAATCCTCACTCCCTCAACCATGTTGCGGATCCTTACTTTGTCCTTGGAGTCAAAGATCTTCACAGTAAGCTCTCTGAGTTCAGCTTGATTGGAAGGTTTGTCCTAACTCTTGTTGATCTCAAGCAATTAGCTGGCAAGATGAAAGCTGAATGGAAATCTCTAAAATGCAGCTGGGGGATAGATTCAATTGGAAACGATTGGTTTATCCTCAGGTTTGCTAACAAGGAAGATAGAGTTGTGATTTGGAGCAACAAGCCTTACCATGTCCAAGGTTCCCCGATGGCCATCTATCCCTGGTCAGACACCTTCAATCCCATGGATGAAGATACCACTAATGTGGATGTTTGGGTAAGAATTCTTGGCCTCCCTCATCAATTCTACACGGCTGAGGCTATAGCTTTCATTCTAGCTTCTGGTGGTGTGGGAACTTTGATTAGAATTGTTCAAGTGTCCAACATTAGAAACAAAATGAGATTTGCTAGAGCCTGTGTCAACGTATCCCTCCTTACCAAGCTGGTTACCTTTGTCAACATAAGAAAAAATGAGAATGAGAATGTTAAACTCAGAATTTGGTATGAAGACTTCTCGGATGGTTGTGGGTGTTGTGGGGGTTATGATTTTGTGTATGATAACTGCCCACTTAATGCTCCTCGACCCCGGAAATTCAACCGTGTTCTTGAGGAAAACCCCAATGTTGATCTTCTTGCTCTTCCACCCTCTTTGAACCCTCCCATGCATGATACCAGACACTTCAACATGCCGAATCATACACCCACCTACCAGCAGAGGGAGGCTGAGCCTTCTGATACGTTTGGGTACCCGATCCTTCGCCTGTGGGCTCAAGATCAAGAACCACGCCGTATATTTACCCGATCTTACAATGTTCTTCCGATATCTCCTGATTAACAATTGAATTAAACTATTTAGCCTACTAAATAAAGCGATAGAAATTAACTTAACAAAAATTAAACTACTCTACGTAATAACTAACTAAGTTAAAACTAACTAAAAGCAACAGCCTTCATAACTTAAGAAAATTAAATTATTAACAACGAAGGCAACTTAGTTAAATTGAATCTAATTAGCAAAATTGACAGAAAAGGAACGCAAGGAAGGCGATGGTCTGGAAGCCCGCAAGGAAAGATCCGGGGCTGCTGAAGCCGGGCGTCTCATAGGCCAGCAGACCAGACGTGGGGCGCAGCCTCGGAAACTGAAGCAGGCTCGCGAGTGAGAGCGAGGACCGACGGCGCGAGACGCTGTGCGCGAGAACGAGGCCGTCTGCAGAAAGCGCTCGCGAGCGAGGTAGTGAGACAGCAAGGGCGCGCGATCGACGGAGCCGCGCACGAGCGCAGGGGCGCGAGCGCCTAGCGCGGGAGACTGGATCGCTGTCGTCAAGCGCCTAGCCTCCTGGTGGCGACGGGGCTGGGTTCGGTGTTGTTGAACCAAGGTGACGGTGATGGCGATTGTGAAGGATGAAGATGACGATGATGAGTGTAATACCGAGAGACTTTAGAACACGAGAACACGAAGGCTTTTTGGGATTGAAATTGAAGAACCCTTTAATCCATAAAGGGGTTCCTCAATTCTATTCAATATGCTTTAATTCAATAGAACTACAATGTTTAAATAGAAAACCTAAGAACCAATTCTATCTTTCTACCGTGCAAGATAGAATTTAGGTTGATAAAGAAAGATAAAAAATAACCTAAAGATAAATAAACCTAACTAAGATTGAATTTAAATATTTAGGGAACAAGATATACCTAGAGGAGATATAATCTTGTACATTATTAATCTAATTGCATAAAATAATAATTAATAAAATAATAAACTAATTTGAAGACTAGAACCGGCCCACACATTCAAGCTACTCGACATGGGCCTCAAGAGCACTCGACATGGGCCAAAGCCCACTCGATATACATCTTGAATCTTCTTCCATGGTGGCGCCTTCTTCTTCCTCTTGAGGACGAGACTCTTTGCCATCAGTGGCCCTCGAATCGGTCTTGAGAGCTCACCTGGATCAAGATCATTGTTGCACCCACAGAAGGTCATCTTGATCTGCATCATTCTCCCCTTCTTATCTTCGATTCGTCCTCGAATCGAGTCATTGAAGATCTAGCAGTAGGGAAGGAGCAACCAGCAAAAAGTAACTTCCTTGACAATCGATTTGACGTGGTGCCACCAGAATTTGAGGGACAGGAACCTCAAAAACAACACCTGTCATTGGGATCATCGAGCAATCAAAAGGAACAAAATCAAAAGGCCCAATAACCCTATGAACTCCAGAATTATCAACATTAGGAACATTCTCAAGAGGTACAATAGCTAACTCAAGAGAAGTGTCTACAACGTCATCATCGTTGTCGTCAGAAGCACCCAACACATCATGCGCAGCACTGCAGTCCACTTGCAGAGCAGTTTCGGGTGCCTTAATGGAAGATTCCTTTAGCGTGTGAGACACCGTTGGAAAGCTCGTTGAGTCAACTTCGCAACATGACTGAGGTGACTCAATTCCGACATCGTAGTCAACGGGAATCTGCGAAACAAGTTTGACGCGCTGTGCTGAATCTGGGCCCACGATTTTGATTTCATCCTGGGCTGCCGTCACGACTGAATCAGGGGTGCCGGATGGTATGGCTGCGGGTGCAGCCTGATTGGTGTTTGTGCCGCAGTGCGCTTCCCGTCTTGCAGCAGCCTCCTTCTGGGCTTTGTATTGGCGTTGTCGTACCTGTTCCTTCAAAACAGCTTGAGGAGATAAGGGTAAGAGGGTGAAGCTCCTCCCAACAAACTTAAAAGCAAAGGTATTTAAGCGACCATTATAAATAACTTGCCGATCATATACCCAAGGTTGGCCTAAAAGAATATGACAACAATGCATTTTAACGACATCACACAACACTTGATCACAATAATTACCCATTTGAAACGAAACCAAGCATTGTCTAGGAACAAGAGGGTCAGAGTTACCGTCCGTGATACCGTTATAACTATTGTGTTGCAGTGGCTAGATGGAGGTACTCGACCACCTTTTCGTTGATCAAGTTACAAGAGCTCTGTTCATCGACGATGACCGAGAGTGTGGATGTCTGAACCACACACTTGGTGTGAAAGGTGTACTCCATTTGATCAGCCGTCAGCACTTCCTGAAATGGAAGTACACGTCGTTTGGTTTTGTTGAACAGGGCCGTGAAATCAGCACATTCTTGGGCCATTACGATGGCTCGACGATTTTCAGCATCTGCCAGCTCCTTGCGCATAGCCAGGGTAGAGGCTTGGACGACAGAGTTAATAATATACTGCATATCAGAAGCAGAAATGCCAGTAGGTAGGATAGGGGAAGGGTTGGGGTTATTGTCGTTTGACATGTTCCTACAATATCAGAAGAGAAACAAGTAAACGGAGCATAGACCAGAAACCAAGTAATGCAAGCTCTAGTGATTCCTAAGAGTGATTCAAGTTTTTAGAAATCAAAGAGCGAGAAAATAAGGCACTATATTCAAGCAATTCCCCTGGACACAGAATTTTGCAATATTGAGGACAGCAAGTCAAAATCAAATTGCAAATTAAATAAGCCACAAGTCGGATATCGGGGATAGCAAGTATAAACAAGCGGCTAATGTGTCTAGAATAAGATATACAATGTGATGCTCGAAATATATGAATATGTAGCAATCAAAAATAGCAATCACAAGGGCAATCAAGTGCACACACTCCGTCAACTATTATCTGACGGTTGCAACCCGGTTCAGAAAAAGAGGGGTGTGACCAAGGCTCCTGTGTCGGCACAACACAAAATCACACAAGGTAGGATTCTTTTGTATTGCTTAAAACCGATCAGATCATCTAACATGTAGCAAGAAAGAAATAACAAGGAAGAGTTACTAACTCAACAATGTAAGGTATGCTAAACTTCTCTTTCTTCTTTTTTTCTTTCTTTTTTTTTTATTTTTTTTATGATTGAAGACTAGCTACAGTAGACTTGAAGCAATAGAAAATAAGAGAAAAAGAAAAAAAAAATAAAAAATAACAATGCTACGATGATCTAAAAGTAAGCGAAAATAAAGAAAGAAGGAAAATAGGCTAGAAACTGGAGAAATTAGGGTTCTTTCGTGGTGCAAGTTTATATAATGCTTTTAATCCAAGAATCACAGTCATAGGCATGATATGTAGCAAAAGGAATAAAAGATCAAAACTTGCAATCAAGAACTCAATATCTTCCAAATTAAAGATCCAAACAAGAAATAACTAAAATAAAGTGCCAATTTTTATGGGTTAATAAAGATTTAACTTTTATGCAGCAGCTATGGTGAAAAATAAGGCACGAAAAATAAATCACTAAATTAAAGAATCAAGAGAATAAAGAGCTTGCATACACCTGAAATCCGATACCACTTGATACGTTTGGGTACCCGATCCTTCGCATGTGGGCTCAAGATCAAAAACCACGCCGTATATTTGCCCGATCTTGCAATGTTCTTCCGATATCTCCCGATTAACAATTGAATTAAACTATTTAGCCTACTAAATAAAGCGATAGAAATTAACTTAACAAAAATTAAACTAGTCTACGTAATAACTAACTAAGTTAAAACTAACTAAAAGCAACAGCTTTTATAACTTAAGAAAATTAAATTATTAACAACGAAGGCAACTTAGTTAAATTGAATCTAATTAGCAAAATTGACAGAAAAGGAACGCAAGGAAGGTGATGGTCTGGAAGCGCGCGAGGAAAGATCCGGGGCTGCTGAAGCCGGGCGTCTCATAAGCCAGCAGACCAGACGTGGGGCGCAGCCTCGGAAACTGAAGCAGGCTCGCGAGTGAGAGCGAGAAGCGATGGCGCTAGACGCTGTGCGCGAGAACGAGGCCGTCTGCAGAAAGCGCTCGCGAGCGAGGTAGTGAGACAGCAAGGGCGCGCGATCGACGGAGCCGCGCACGAGCGCAGGGGCGCGAGCGCCTAGCGCGGGAGACTGGATCGTTGCCGTCAAGCGCCTAGCCTCCTGGTGGCGACGGGGCTGGGTTCGGTGTTGTTGAACCAAGGTGACGGTGATGGCGATTGTGAAGGATGAAGATGACGATGATGAGTGTAATACCGAGAGACTTTAGAACACGAGAACACGAAGGCTTTTTGGGATTGAAATCGAAGAACCCTTTAATCCATAAAGTGGTTCCTCAATTCTATTCAATATGATTTAATTCAATAGAACTACAATGTTTAAATAGAAAACCTAAGAACCAATTCTACCGTGCAAGATAGAATTTAGGTTGATAAAGATAGATAAAAAATAACCTAAAGATAAATAAACCTAACTAAGATTGAATTTAAATACTTAGGGAACAAGATATACCTAGAGGAGATATAATCTTGTACATTATTAATCTAATTGCATAAAATAATAATTAATAAAATAATAAACTAATTTGAAGACTAGAACCGGCCCACACATTCAAGTTACTCGACATGGGCCTCAAGAGCACTCGACATGGGCCAAGCCCCACTCGATATACATCTTGAATCTTCTTCCATTGTGGCGCCTTCTTCTTCCTCTTGAGGACGAGACTCTTTGCCATCAGTGGCCCTCGAATCGGTCTTTGAGAGCTCGCCTGGATCAAGATCATTGTTGGACCCACAGAAGGTCATCTTGATCCGCATCACCTTCTGTGACTCATTCCATGCTACCTAGATATGGTGATTTTGGGCTACTCCCTGCCTCTAGCTCCAACACTGTCCACCCCAAGTACAACTCTACCCCGCTTGCTAGTCCCTCTTACCCCAACGAGCTTATCAACCATCTGATTGCACTCAATAATGCTCATGCTGCTAAACTGTCAGCTGAATCCCTCACCTCTCCCTTTGTGATTGCTCCCTCCATTCTTCACTCAATCATGGCCGCCACTGCTCCCTCTACCCCAGCTATGGCTAACCTGCTCCCTGAGAATGCCTATGATGATCTTCTGAGAGCTCAAATCAAAGGTATGATGACTGATCTTGTCACTAACTGTGAAGAATCCCACATGTCCCTCAAATCTGACAACTCAGTTGTCAAGAAGATGGGGGCATTGTGATAAGATCCCCTGAAGATGAAGACATGAACCAGTACACTGAGCAGAGCAAGAGGAAAGAAGAAGATGACCAGACTGAGACCACTTCACCGGCAACCAAGAAGCCTAAGAAGAAGAAGGTTTAATGATGAATGCCATCCGGATGCAGGGCTCGATGTGTGATCCTTCCAAAGATCCTGCTCTCTTAAATAATCCTAGGCTTTATATTGCCCCTATCCCTCTGCTTAATTATCAGCTTTACTAGTTGTTTTTTGAACTTGTTTGCCATGATCTGGATATTGTTGTTCTGCTATTGGTTTTGGTGGCTTCACCCAAGTTTCTACCTTGGCAGGAGTCACGTTTCCTGTCTGCTTTTAGGCAAAACTTCAAATTTACCTTATATCTATGATGCTTTGTTTCACTCTTCAAAAACTGAGTTCTTATCTTATATCTTGCCCATCCAATTCTGACAAATCAATACCATATGGAGCCAAGAGATGCCTGTTTGAGCACAGCTGCAGGCAAAGCAATTAAGGTATGCACTCTTCAAAATTTATCCACCAACTCTCGGCTAACATTCCCATGAGGACTTCTTGTTCCTTCATGGTAGAAAGCCAAACCAAACTTTCAAACCAACAACACTCACACAACAATTTTTTCAAACATTGTGTAACAAGCTACTATGTTGGCCATCAAAACTGCAAACACCAATGCACCAATGAAGGTCATCAAGCTGGAGACAGAACCAATCTCCCAATCCTAATGAAAGATAGAGCTCAATCAGGTAAAGCTCACTACCTCATCATTATTCATTTAATAGTAGCTTACAGAAACAACTTAAGGGTTAAAAGATTATCCTTAGCTTCTCTTATGTTCATAACTCATCTACGCAATAAGCTTAATCACTATAGCGGTTGTTTCCTGATTGCTAAGCTATGTAGCATATCTCTTGGTTGGTTTCATGATTAGAGTCGGCTACTGGAATATTAGGGGTTCCAGGCGCCCCCTTCTTTGGCATGAAATCAACCAACTCAGGTACAACAACAAACTTGACATTCTAGCTTTAACTGAAACCAAATCAGGTGACTCCCCTACACACTACAATCTCAAGGAATCTAGCTTTAACAAATCTATAACCATCCCTTCGAGTGGTTCTAAAGGAGGACTTTGGATTCTATCGAAATCTTCCCAAACCTTAACTAACTATACAATACTTGAACAACATCAAAGATTCTGCATGCTAAAAATTAAAATTGATCAAACTGATATGGCCATCATCTTTGTCTATGCCCCTGCCAATGAATCGGAAATAAACACTTTCTGGCTCGAGATCATCACCATTGTCAATAAACACATGCTTCCAATTATCATCATAGGAGATTTAAATGATATAGAAGATGATACTGAAAAAGTGGGTGGTTGCACCCCACCCATTGCCAGATTTCGAAGAATTAGAGAGCTTAAGAATGATCTCAACCTCCAAACTATACCTTACCTTGGCTCCCCCTTTACCTGGGGAAGATCTGCTAATAACAATCCCAACAACACCTATGAACGCCATGATAGGATTCTTGCCAACCAAGATATTATCTCCCAGTTTAAAAATCTTAGAGTCCAACACCATCCCTTCTCTTTCACCGACCACTGCCCCATCACCTTAAAGATTGGCTCTATAGAGTGCCCGAAAGGGAATCCCTTCATATTTGAGATGGCTTGGTCCACTAATTCCAACATTGAAACCATTGTTTGAAATATAACCCGGATGGACAATTCACAACTAGATCAATAAGACAAAAAATAATAAATAACAACGACTGTAATGATGACTATAAGTGGATCTTGAAATTACACATCCCTCCGAAAACTAAAAACCTACATTGGAAGATTACCTCTGACAGTCTTGCTAATAAGAAAAGATTAAATAGGTACTTCAATAGAGTACCCGTTAATTGCTGCCTTTGCAATAACAATACTGAAAGTAGCAACCATCTCTTTCTAACATGTCAGTTCACAAGAACCACCATTGCCGCATATGAAAACTTGGTTGGTAGAAACAAACCACTAATACCCAATAATTGTGATAATATCAAGGAATTAACTAGCAAAAACTGTACAAAAAAGATCTAGAGGAACTTAGCTTCATTTGGCAAAAGATCTGGGAGTCTAGGAATGATCTGATTTTCAGGAATAAACAACAAGGGACATCCCATAGCATGGCGGTACGCTGCCTGTCAGCTCTTGCCGACTGGCATGCTGCGAATAATCCTCCCTCTACCAAACCAGCACCAAGTATCAAGAGGAAACGCAACTCCAGATGGATTATTCAACCTAGGGCTATCTAGCTACAAAGTAAACGTAGATGACTCTCTGAAACCCACGGGCGTAGGCCAGGTGGGTGTGGTTATTCGGGATCATTACAGTTCAGTTATTGATATTCTTCAATCGGAAACAGCAGCCTCATCTGCTATCCAAACCAAAGCTGCGGCGGTTTTTGCAGGTATTACCTTAGGCATAGCCAAATGATTAAGGAGAATTATAGTGGAAGGTGACTACTTGGAAGTTACAAAAGCCATTAACGTCAAGAATCATGTCAGATGTGAGATTTTAAGGAAAGTGGAGCTTATCAAAAGCCTTAGTGCCAATTTCGACAGTAGTGAATTCAGACATTGCTACAGAGAAGCCAACAGAGCTGCAAATTTCATAGCTAAGCTAGTGACATTTGTAATCTAGGTAATCTCCCTATCCTTAGGGACCTCTGTAACATCATCCTTTCGGATGATCATGGTAACACCTTACTCTAAGTAAGGTTTGCCTACTTTTTACCTACTGTAAAAAAAAATTAATATTAAACTAAAAATTAATATACAATTTATATAAAAAGTAATTTTGATGCGGTAGCATCATCACACTCACACATGAATTATAGTTTTTTTATTCTTTGATATATTCTACATTTTTCTAACTAATTATTTTTATTAAAAACTTTACCAAATCCGTAGGTTACGTACGAGATTGTTAAATTAATTTTTGCGACTGTATTTGCTATTATATATAAATTTATGTTTTCATATTTTAATAATATAAAAATGATAAGGACTTACCATATTATGACATTGATTTTAGAAAAAAATAAGTCAAAATAATATGAAGTATCAACTTTTAATAGAAAATAATGCGAATTTTAGTTTCCATATATGAAGTATGACCATATTAATTCAAAACAATATAATTCTCAATTCCGACTATTCTTTCGAAGATTTTGCCCACCAAAATACATTATGCTTTAGTATTTAATCTCACCTGCTAAAATACTTTCTCGAAATTAACCCAAAACAAAATTGTTCTGAATTCCGACAATGTTTACTAGAAAAATAGCGGAACTGAAAATCATACTCCCTCCGTTAGTTAAAACATGTTGTTTTAGAGATTTACCCATTTTTTAAGAAATCAAATAAAAGAAAAAAAATACATTTATATTCCTAATTATTACTTTACTTTTTCATTTCAATACCCCGTTTACACCGAGTGTAAAAAGATAAGTTTACACTTCCAATCATATTGAGCCACGTACTAATAATTTTTCAGAAAAAAGAAGAGAAGTTGAAGAGGCATGGAAAAGCTGCAGGAACAAGTGAACTCCACCCATCCTCCCCAAGCTCATCCACACCATCTCACTGCACCAGACCCATCGAGAACCAAATTTCTCCCTCAAGATTGAGTTGCACCCAACAACCACCATACCGGTAAATCCCAAAACCTCCTCGCGCAGAACAAGATCAGCCATCGGCTCTACACTTCCCACTCTCTTTTCGTACCGTGTCCAGTCGCACCATCTCGTCGAACCCGACCAGATCCGCGCGCCAAGAATCACTCAGGCTCACCACCTCTCCCTAAAGCTTGAGCCACCCCCAACAACCACCGCTAAATCCGAACCTCAAGGAGAAGTTCCATAAATTATACTCCCAGTTCAATTTAAACAAGAAATTACCGAAATAACCATTCCGAAATGGCTCACTGGAAAGGACTTCTGGGTAGTACCCATAGGTCCCCGTTTCGAACCTCGGAATGACAACTCTTTATTTACCAATTCAAAAAAGAAATTGCCGAAATTGATGTCTATGAAGTCAAATATGAACTTTAATTCCTCTGGTTCAATTTACTCAAATAGAATGAAAGTGATGAGAAGGAGATGAACGATATGGGAATTAAGGGGGAGATGAAATTGAAACGCCTTCTCGTGTAATTAGTACTCCTCCCTCTTTCTTTCTCAATTAATCAGTTTTACATTAATAACTAAGTATACATGTGGAAGTTTTTAATTGGATGTGTGAAATAGTGTCAATGAGGACTTTTCCTAATTAAAAATTAGGACTAACAAATCCTTAATCGATCATTAAAAGAGTAATTTTCGAAAGTTAACACCTAAAAATCTAAAATGACATGTTTTTCTTGACAAGATTTTATTCCTAAAGAAGAAGTGTTGTTTTAGATTATAATATAGGCATAGTTCGTAAACAGATTAATTAGATTATAACAGAGGGAGTATTGTTTCAGTTAAAAGTTGACACTTTGTATTATTTTGAATTATTTTAGATTAATAGAGGCATAGTTCGTACATGAATTTATGATTGGAAAAAAAATCGGTATACTTGCTAATCAAACATTTTCCCAAAATTGGGTTATCTTTCTTAAAGTGATCGTAGTATATTTTTAGGCCAAAATGCATAAATCCACCCTTGTTTTCAATTAACCACCCCTTATTTAAAAAGTTTCACTTAACCACCCCTTATAACAAAATGTTTGCAAGTTTTTTGTTTTTTTTTTTTTGATAAGGAAATAATTCGAGGCCGGACAGGCCCGGACCTCGAGAGGCCGACAAAGTCGGCAGACGGCAAGCCGTCTAAACATGCAACAACGAAATAGAAAATATAACCATCCTCCCATTTGCAAGTAACCACCCATCCTCCCATTTTCCCTTAAACTTCCCTAATTTAATTTGAAAGTGAAAGACGAAAATGCCCCTAAATGTGTTTTAGTACGTACACTACTGTTATTTTTATATTTTTATAGTCTTGTAAAATAAATCAAAGGTAGGCATAAACACATTCAAGGCGAAGCACGAACAACCTCTACCTAGATCCCTATCAAGTAGACTTATCAATCAGGTCATTCAGGTCGGGTTCAGATCGGGTCATTTCGGGTTTCGGGTAAAACAGGTCCCAGGTAGATCCGAGTTGACTTGAACTCGGGTTTAACCCGGTTTCGGGTCAAATCTTGTCAATTTCGGGTTTATTAATTTCTATTTTTTAAATTAAAAAAATCACGATTGGTAATTTTGCGATAACTTTTAAATGCTAAAATTAAAATTAAAGAAGTGGTTATTAAGTTCTAGCGCTTGTAATTATATACTATATCTGATCTAAAATATTTGATTTTTATTATTTCTCCTAATTTTTAATAAAATTTAAAAATATCTAAAATATCAATATTTAAATAATTTTTGTTAAATAAATAATTTCATGCAATTAGTATTAAGCATAAAGTTGTTTTAATATTTTAATGTTTTTAGAGTTTTTTATCCTCTTAAAAATGTGATGAAAAATAAAATATTATTGATCAAATGGAGTATTATACAATACAAATAAATATAAAAGTTGATTTGAAAATGAAAGATCAAGTGATTGTAATTATGAAATGTAATAAATTGGAATCTCCATAAAAAAAATCATATATAACTATAAATCAATCGGGTTAATCGGGTCACCGGGTCAATCGGGGCGTTCGGGATGAGTCGACCGAGTCGGGTTGTGTTTTGACAAGTCTACTGTCGAGTATTGCCAGAGAATGGTGCAAACAAAGCGTTAATGACTGAAAGAGGTATGACTACATCTTACCTACTAGTAGAGGTGGGCACAACTTGCATACATTAATGGTAATTTTATATAAATAATACTACGTACCTCCGTCCAAAAATACATGGGCTTTCTACTATTCACGTAAGTTGTTTTAGGAGTTAAAAACTATATAAAATATTAACTTTTTTATTAATTTTTTTTAACAATTATAAACTTATTGACAATAAGTTTGTAATTGCTAAAAAAACTAAATAAAAAAGCTAATATTTTATATAGTTTTGAACTCTTAAAACAACGTGCGTGAATGCTAAAAGCCCATGTATTTTTGGACGGAGGGAGTAATAAATAAAAACTATAAAACCAAATTTGGGGGCATTTTCGTCTTTTACTTTCAAGTTGAATTTAATAGAATTTTAATTTAAATTAAGAAAAATTGGAGGATATGTGGTTACTTGCAAACAGTTTATTATAAGGGGTGGTTAAGTGAAAGCTTTTGAATAAGAGGTTGTTAATTGAAAACAAAGGTGAATAAAGGGTGATTTTATACATTTTGGCCTATTGTTTAACACAACTCCAAAAGTTTTGTTATTTAATTTACTTAGTTTTGCCTTTGTTAATTATAACTAAATTTGTTTATTTTATGAATTAATTCGGACAAATCCTAATCATGAGTTTTACAATATAATGGAGGGCAAATTGGAGTGGAAGGGAACCCAAGAAAAAATGGAAGGTGTGGGATTTGTGAGACACAGGCCTAGAAATTGGCGTAATTCGGTTTAATTCAGTGGGGGTAATGCCACCGTAACGGCATCTACTCCTCTCCCTTCCTTCCTATGGTGGCATTGTTGTTTTAGGGCATTGCGTTTCGCTATATAAGATGATGAAAGAAACACCCCAACTAATTAAAATCCCTAAGAAATTACCACCATATCTCTCTCTCTCTCTCTCTCTCTGGGCCTCGATCGATCATGAATAACACCCAAAGCTCGTTCAGCTTGAACCCGAACGCGGGAGTATCATCAGGGAGCGGAATGTCGGGGGCGAATGAGGGCTACTTCTGGGAGAGCCAGCTCTGGCCATTTGGGAACATGGATCAGCACTCTGCTGGGGTGGACGGAAGTGGGTTGGTGGCGGCAACAGAGGGGAGTACTGATAAGGAGAGAAAAGAGACGAGTAATGGAGAAGGGAAGCTGAAGAGAAAGTGTGAGGCAGATCTGGAGACTCATATTTATACAGAGAGGGAGAGGAGGAAGAAGATGAGGAGCATGTTCTCTAACCTTCATGCTATGCTCCCACAACTCCCTCCCAAGGTACCTATTTACATCCCTCCACCTCTTTTCATTCATTCATCTATGCGCCATTCATCCATCATATATATATATATATATATCATTTCTTTACTTTCTTTTTTATTTTGTTTGTTTGTTTGTTTACATTAATTAATTACATGTTTTCCCAGCTTCGATCTCTTGTTTCTGCAATACTCACTAATTAACAACTGCATGCCTGTGTTTTCAATCTCCATTTTTTAAACCAAGTTTATAAAGGGTTGGCGTTGCCCTCTTTAATTAATTTCTTCTTTAATTCAGCAATCTCTAGCTTTTACGGGTTTATTACATCTGTGTTTTCTCACAATTCCAACTTTGTCTTAGTTAACAAAATGAATTGAAAGGCAACTTCTGAAGCTTTCATTTATCGATCAAAGTTGGAACATCAAGGGTCGGGATCGATCAGCAATATCATCTGGAGATGGAGATCTTCATAAATTGTAAGTAGATGTGAAAAGATCAAAGAGTCTCACATTGATAATGTGAATAAACAAGGCATAATATATAAGTTAGTGGCGTGCATAACCTATCATATATATCTTTTTTTTTGTCATCATTTACATATCTTCTGTTTTCAAGAATTTTATTCTTGGTCTGAAATTTAATTTCTCCCCCTTTCCGTATCTTTTGAAAATATTTAAAATGTGTCCAAAAATCAAAATATGTTTTTTTTTATTGAATTCACGAGTCCAACGGACTTCAGCAACCTGTCATATATATCTTTTTTTTTTGGTCACCATTTACATATCTTCTGTTTTCCAGAATTTTTTTCTTGGCCTGGAATTTAATTTCCCCCCTTTCCGTATTTTTTGAAAAGATTTAAAATGTCTCCAGAAATCAAAATATGTTTTTTTATTGAATTCACGAGTCTCAATCAACTTCAGTAACCTGCCTTATATATCTTCTTCTTTTTTGGGTAATCATTTACATATCTTCCGTTTTCAAGAATTTTATTATTGACTCGGAATATTTCTCCCCCTTTCTGTATCTTTTGAAAAGATTTAAAATGTCTCCAGAAATCAAAATATGTTTTTTTATATTGAATTCACGAGTCCAACGGACTTCAATAATCTGTCTTGTATATTAACTTTTTTTTTTGGGTCATCATTTACATATCTTATGTTTTCAAGAATTTTATCTTTGGCCTGGAATTTAATTTCTCCCCCTTTCCGTCTTTTGAAAAGATTTAAAATGTCTCCAGAAATCAAAATATGTTTTTTTTTTTTTTGGTATTGAATAATATCGCTTCTATATATCAAAATGCATGCACCAATATTGTATAAGTACATGAATTCATATTGAAATACACTATGCACATGTTGTGCATTTTCACACATTATTGATGCTCTTCGGTTTCTCTCATAATTAAAACCACTGTTCATTTAAAAAATCATCTATCTCAACAAGATCTTTAAAAAATCTTGTTGAGATACACTTCACTGCAATAAAAAGGAAACAAAATGAATTCCTTAGTTTTGTACTCCAAGAAAGTAAATGTAACTATGCAATTAATTATTAAAATCGATCAACGAGATAATCTATAATCTGTAATTGAGAGAAAGACCCGCTCCCAATGCAGTAATTAACTGGATCCGTCCGTTAAATTGAGTGAATTTTAGGAATGAAATAATTTGCTCCACCACCATACCGGCCAGTTAGAATCTTAATTAGGAAACAACGGAGAATGTTTACCATACCATTGTGGTAGTCTACCATCCTACCTTTTTAATTAATATAAAGTAAAAAGTAAAACCCTATAGTAAAACACCTAGGGACTAGGGTGGCATTTAGCACCAAAAAAAAAAAAATCAAATCCTGTAAATCAACTTTACACCATTTCCTTTCTTTCTTCTAATTTAGCGTATTGTATAGTATAAGGGCTCGTTGGGTTGGCAATAAAAAAAACTCGGGAAGTAAAAATCTCATATGATAGACTTAATATATGTGTTTGGTTGTGTTTTTGTCTCGCAAAAATCTAAGAAGTTGAATTCTTGTAAATTTAAATTCCCCCATTTTAGAGGAAGTTTATTTATCTAATCTAGACTTGTCAAAAGACAACCCGACCCGACCGACCCGAAGAATTTCCTACCCGAACCCGAAAATTTTGACCCGATTTTTTTTCGACCCGAACCCGAAAACCCCGAAATTTTCCGGGTAATCTGGGTTTCGACTCGGTGATCCGATTGACCCGATAATTTTGATCTGATTTACCCGATTGACCCGGTTGACCCGGTTGATTTATAATTATATATAATTAATTTTTTTTATATATATTTAAAATTTATCAGAAAATTATCAAATCTTGATTTTTTAATTTATCTATGGTAATTGGAGTATCATGGATAAAAATAGTCTAATTCATATAACCAAGGGTATATGCAATTCAAAAAATACTTTAGTAAATACAGTACATACAACTATACAAGTTAGGTGTGGGCACAATTTCCGGTCCCGTCCCGATCCTGGTGGAATTACGGAAAAAAAAATAGTAACCGTCCCACAAAAACTATGCTGGACGGGACGCAGGACGACCTATCTCAATCTCGCAAATCCCGTCTCGTCCCGCATATATATATACACGTTAATATATATACATTAATATATTAATATAGTATATTATAATACTATATATATATATAATATATTATCTTATACAATATATTATATATAATAGATATATAGTATATATTTGTACAGTGTGTACATATGTATAGCCATATAAGTATACAAAATTACAAAGTCTATACTTTGATCAACTGTACGTTCTTAGTAATTAGCGTACATAACTATATTCTATATTGCGTATATATATAGTATATATTGTGTATAATTATATATATATAATGTTTCCAGTGTATATACATAAAAAAATATAAAATATTATAAATTTATAATCTAAAAATCAACCCAAATTATTATTCCTTGTGTTTTTTTTACTGTTAACTAAGAGATGGCCAGATGGGATAACAATATACTACGGAGTACGTATATACGAAGTAGTACTGTATTGATTAGCGTTAAACATGGCATCGGGACATGGGGTAGAATTAGTTAGGGTGGACTATCAACTTGACTTAATTAATTATTCTAATTTTTTTTTAATTGCTTACACATTTAATGACGTGGCAGGGGTGGTGGACTACCACCCCGGTATACCTAACATCCTCCGGAAACAACCGTCCAGTTGGAGTGGAAAGCAGTTCCCCAGCTGGAATGTTGTACAGTACTCTCACTGAATTTGAGGTGATTATTCGCAACTTCTACCTGGTTTTCTTCAGTTATGAAACCCTTCAGCCATACCAAAACCAATGATATCCAGATGGACCAGATGTATTGTTTTCCCTTTTTTTTTCCCTTTAATTATTAAAACTCCTTTCTGCGCTGGAAAAAAAAAAAAAACAAACTCCTTTCTGACCTCGATCACCAATTTATATATATGATGATATATCTACTCCTTCGGTCCTCCCTCTTTTCTAATTACAGAGGTCATTTTTTTTTTCTCAAGTAATTGTTTTAGATTACAAGTTCCTGGATGATCAGTGTAATGATTTATATTTATTTGTGTTTTTTTATTTACTTTTATTTCTCTTCATATGTTGGTAATTGGTTTATAAATAATTTAGGCAGACGATGATGGTTTAAATTAATTAACATATTTTTTATATAAAAAAATTCGTTTCATTTTCTAAAATATATAACTGTAGGTTGTTGAGCCGAGATGGTAGTTAAATTAGTATTTCTAAAGATGTCACCTAGGCAAAAAACGATGTATCAAATTGACAAAGAAATATGCACTCTCGTCTAATGAGTGCTTGTGCACTAGCAATCAAATTCAAAAACATAAGCCGGGTGTGATTTTTAAAATCAATTAATTATAAGAAAAGTAGTCCAATGTGTTATTTGTTCATATTTTCAATGTGAGATGATACGATCTCTTCATATCTTTCAACAATAATTAAACTGATAAATGGGATATGATTGTCAATTACATAATGGATTTGGTATATAAGCAGACGGACAAGACTACCATTGTGGATGAGGCAGTGAGGCACATCAAAACCCTTGAAACCCAACTCCAAAATCTCCAAGAGCACAAGGCAAACAAGGTCCGCTGCGCCACCAATGCGACAATCACCTACGAGCCATTGCCATCCACCGCGCCCCACCTGAAGGCAGCCGGTCAGACCACGAGGGAGTCCTTCCTAGCCGAACATGCATATGCTGCCTCTCAAAGGCCGCCCTTGGTGATGAACATTGCCCCAGGGCCCCACCACGATCGGCCCCTTGTGATGTTCCATACCTGGACCTCTCCCAATGTGGTGCTCAACACCTTTGGACAAGAGGCGCAGATCATGATTTGCTCCCCTAGGAAGGTCGGCCTCTTGACTTCCGTGGTTATCGCCTTGGAGAAGCATATGATTGAGGTGGAATCTGCTACTGTTTCCTGTGATGGAAAGGGAAGCTTCTACATGATCCATGTTCGCCTTGTGAGTTCCTTTCTTAATTTCCTTGTTTACTGTTAATTGATGTTAATTTATGTTTTGAAATCAGTAAAGTTATCATGTTCTAGTTCACTTTCACATTGAATTATATAACTAATTATCTTAGATTTTTGGGGTTTTGTATCAGGCGAGTGGAGCTATTGAGCATTGCCCGGACTCTTTCTCTATGGAAGGAGTGTTCAAGCAAGCAGTTAGAGAGCTGATGCTCCTGTTCCCTTCCAAATAAATTCTGGATATTGCTATCGACAGCCTCTACAGAAGAACGAACAACGTACCTCAATCTAGCTATATGATCGATATATGGGTCCAATTTACAGCCATTTCCTGGAGTAGTAGTTCTGCGTGCGCATTTGGTTACAACAATGCAACTTCTTTACAGTTTTAGTTGTGCGCGCATTATATATTATATATTTGTGCATGGGATATATATCATACTCACTATACAACTGCACAAACTAGTTTGAAATTAATTAAAGAAACTAGGATGTTTTGCTGCACGCTATTTCTCTAAATACTTTTGTTCTCCATCAAAAGGTATTATGTTTTACAAATGATCGAATACAAATGTTTCAATGACAGCAATCATGATCATGCCACCAGCTGACTCTTTTTTTCTGAGTTCAGGTTTGTTTTTTTTCACAATTTAAGAATCGAAATTTGAGATTCAGAAGAGGAAGAAAAACTCCATTGAAAACCACAACCAATTTTGCTTGAATTGAAGGAAGAAGAAGAAGTGACCAGAATCTGTTACAACGGAAATTTAAATAGAGAGTAAGTCACGTGAGAGTCACGTGATATGCTTCATAACATAACTCAAGATACAACACTCGGGCAAGGCACTCGGACAAGCTTGGACACAGCTCTCTGGCACTCGGGCGACTCTGAAGACTTGAGTGAAGGAGCTGAGGGAGTCTGTGATGTTGCTAGTCTCAACATCCCCCCTCAAACTGGAGGATGGTTGGTGACATCCATGCCCAGTTTGGAAAGCAACTCTCTGTGATGCTCTGCTGGAACGATTTTGGTTAGAACATCCGCCAATTGATTCTCAATGGGTAAGTAACACAGTTGCAGGAGGCCTTCCAAGACTTTTTCTCGAGTGAAGTGGCAGTCTATCTCTATGTGCTTTGTCCTCTCGTGGAAGACTGGATTTCGAGCTACCTGGAGAGCCGATTTGTTGTCACAATGAAGAGTAACAGGCCTCAATTCAGACTCTCCCAATTCATGTAACAGATTGACCAACCAAGTGACCTCAGCTGCAGCCTGGCTCATGGCTCTATACTCAGCCTCAGAGGAACTTCTTGAGACTGTGGGCTGCTTCTTTGACTTCCAGGAGATTGGATTTTTACCATATAACACCACATAGCTTGTAACAGATTTTCTGGAATTGGGACAAGAGGCCCAATCACTGTATGAGAACGCTTGTAACTTGATTGTGGATCCCTTTGTCAACTTGACCCCATAATGTTGTGTGCCTTTCACATATTTGATAAGGTGATGTAGAGCAGCTAAGTGGCTGTTGTCAGGAGCTTGTAGGAACTGGCTTAAAACCTGTATAGAAAATGATATATCTGGTCTAGTATTGGTTAAGTAACTCAATTTTCCAACTAGACTTCTATATGTAGTAGGATCATAAATTAAATTGGACTTATCAGAAGCATGTAAATTAAAATTAAGTGGTAAAGGTGTGACACATGTCTTGTTGTCATCCAAGTCTGCTTCCTTGATGATCTCTGAGCAAAACTTCTTATGGCTCAAAATAAGTGAATTTTCACTGTGAACAACCTGGATGCCAAGGAAGTAATTTAGCTTTCCTAAATCCTTTATCTTGAACAGCCTGTGAAGATGACCTTTGAGAGCATCTATTTGACCAATATCAGATCCTGTAAGAATAATGTCATCTACATAGACAACAGCTATGGTAAATTGATCATTAGTATGAGATAAAAATAAAGATGGATCATATTTGGATTGTACAAAACCAAAATCTAACAATGTAGTATAGAGCTTGCTAAACCATTGCCTTGCAGCTTGTTTCAAACCATATAAAGATTTTTTCAATAAACAGACTTTGTTAGAAGGGTTTGAAACACCTTGAGGCATGGTCATATACACTTCTTCATGGAGATCTCCATGAAGAAATGCATTGTTGACATCTAATTGAAATAGATCCCAACCTTTGTTTAAAGCAATAGAGAGAATTACTCTTACAGTGGACAGCTTCACTACTGGTTAGAAAGTTTCATCATAGTCAATCCCATACTGTTGTGTGTATCCCTTAGCCACAAGACGTGCCTTGTATCTCTCTATAGATCCATCAGCTTTTAGTTTGATTTTGTAAACCCACTTGCATCCTATGGGTTGCTTGCCTGCAGGAAGATCAACTAAGACCCATGTGTTTGTGGATTGAAGAGCTTCAATCTCTTTATTCATAGGCTCAATCCATTTGGGGTCCTTAGATGCTTTTGTAAAAGACTTAGGTTCAATAAGAGAGTCAGTTTCAGTAACAGAAGCAGATAAACACATAAAAGAATCAGTGAATCCAGAAATCATAGGAAATTGTTCAAAATGAGAGCCAAAATTGCATATGTAGTCTTGTAGATGTGTTGGTTGTCTTGCAGTCCTCAATGATCTTCTAAGTTGATGATTTTGCACATTAGGTGGTGGCTGGTGAGCCAGTGGTGGAGCCTGTGGTGATGCAGGACTTTGTGCTTGAGGAGTATCTGCAACAATTTCAGCATTAGGGAAGAAAATATGATCAGGTAGATCAGTTGAGACATTTGGTAAAGTCAATCCTGTGTCAGAACTGATCTTGTGCAAGGGAAACTGGTTTTCATAGAACTGAACATCCCTAGATATAAAAATCTTATGGGATGTTAAATCTAGAACTTTGTAACCCTTTTGTTCATGTGGATATCCAACAAATACACAAGGTGTACTTCTTGGATCAAATTTGGATCTATCCACCTTTAAGGTACTGACAAAACAAAGACAACCAAAAGCCCTTAGCATAGAGTAGTCCGGGCTTTTGTGAAATAAAATATCATAAGGAGTTCTAAATTGTATAGAAGATAAAGGAAATCGATTTATCAAATGAGTAGCAGTAAGTAAACACTCTCCCCAATACTTTATGGGAAGTTTGGATTGAAAAAGTAATGCCCTGGCAGTTTCTAGAAGATGTTTGTGCTTCCTCTCAACAACTCCATTTTGTTGAGGAGTATATACACAGGTTGTTTGATGTTCAATCCCTTGATCTGCATAAAAACCATGTGCTTCTTTACTGCAAAATTCCAAGCCATTATCTGATCTTATGATTTTGACTTTGGCTTGGAACTGAACACCAACAAACTTCACAAATGTCATAAGAACAGATAATACAACATTTTTAGAAGCAACAAGATGTGTCCAAGTGGACCTTGAGAAATCATCAACAATAGTCAGAAAATATTTGAAACCATTATGAGTTGGAACCTTGTAGGGTCCCCATATATCCACATGTAACAATTCAAAACACATAACAGATTTGATAGAACTTTCAGAAAAAGAGTTCATGTGCTGTCTGGCACGAGGACATACATGACAGACATGATGTTTTGTACTTCTAGTAAGATCCTTCAAAAAATCAAAGTGAAACAGTTGATCAAAAGGAACATGGCCAAGTCTACAATGCCACAACTCAAGAGAAACAGCTTATAGCACTAAGTGCCTTATTACAAGTAAGATCACTAGACACAGAAACAGGTAAGTCACAATCTCCATTGCTGGATCTCTCAGTGGTAAGATACAAGCCCTTAGATACTTCACCAAGCACCTGTAGCTTGTTCATTGAAGGGTCCTGGACCAAACAATGTGAAGGAGTAAATATCATAAAAGCATTTAAATCATGAACTAATTTTCTTACAAATAAAAGATTATAAGCAAACTCTGGAACATGTAATACATCATGTAAAATAACTTTGTTTTGCAATTGAATAGTACCAATATGACAAACCTTAGATTGATGGCCATTAGGTATAGTAATAAAACTAGGCATAGTAAACACCTTATATGAACTGAACATAGATAAATCTGGGCAAATATGATGTGTTGCCCTACTATCAATAATCCAATTATTAATAACACCCTGAATATGAAAGCAAAACTTGTTATCTGCCACCATATTGGTGTCCTCACCAGCACTTTGCTTACTTAGAAATGCCAAGATCTGATCATATTGGCCTTTAGTAAGTACTGGTGCACTAGTAGTGTCACCAATGTCATCCATATTCACATTTGCAGCAAATCTCTTGCCCTTATCTCCTTTGAAGTTAGGAGGATATCCATGAATCTTGAAGCATCGACTAATGGAATGACCTGCAACCTTGCAGTGATCACAGAAATAATTGCCTTTGCCCTTTGCTCCATTCTGATTCCCATTTTGGTTGCCATTGCCATTGCTATTCCCATTCTGATTAGTCACTGGACCTTTGCTCCAAGAATCTGGCTTCTGACCACCATTTGATCTGTACTGGTTTCCTTGATTGTTTCTTTGATAGGCACTGAAAGCTGCAACACTTTCATTAATAGAACCAGCACTGTTCAAGCCTCTTTGGCTTTCTTCATCAAGAAGCATTCTATAGACTTCTCCCATGGTTGGAGTAGGCTTCATACACAAGATGTTAGTACGAATTCCATTGTAGGAATCAGGTGATCCCACAAGGAATTGGATAACTTGCTGGCTAGCAAGCAATTTGGAGACAGTGTTAACAGATCCACAAGAAGAACATACAGGCATATCTACGAGATCAAGAAACTCATCCCACAATTTCTTGAATTTTGTAAAATAAGAAGAAATTGAAGATCCATTCAGCGATATATTGAACAATTCCTTCTGTACCTGATACAGATGCGTGCAATTTGCAGATCCAAACCTTAGCTTCAGTTCTTCCCACATCTCACGAGCAGTCCTGAAGTAGATCAATGATTCTGCGATGTCTTTCTCCATTGAATGGAGAATCCAAGCAACCACCATCCCGTTGCACCTCTTCCACTGAGGATACTATGGTCTGTGGTGATGCAAGATCTGGAATAGGAAAGCTTCCATCGACAAGCCCCATCTTATTCTTAGCGACTAGAGAAACCTCCACAACTCGGCTTCAATGGTTGTAATTCGTCTCGCTTAGCAGTTGTGTGGATAGATTGTAGCTTGGGTGATCCGAATGATGCAAGTACAAGACATCATTCAGATTTTGCGGATTCGCTTCGTTTTGAGGATTCACTTCGTTTAGAGGATCCATTCTTCGATCAAGAATCGAATTTCAGAGAATTTAGATTTGTGCGGAAAAATCAGATGATTGTCTAGATCAGCGACAATCGAAGAACACCAGAAATCAACAGAGGAGCTATGATAGCTCTGATACCATTTCACAATTTAATAATCGAAATTTGAGATTCAGAAGAGGAAGAAAAACTCCATTGAAAACCACAACCAATTTTGCTTGAATTGAAGGAAGAAGAAGAAGTGACCAGAATCTGTTACAACGGAAATTTAAATAGAGAGCAAGTCACGTGAGAGTCACGTGATACGCTTCATAACATAACTCAAGATACAAAACTCGGACAAGCTCGGACACAGCTCTCTGGCACTCGGGCGACTCTGAAGACTTGAGTGAAGGAGCTGAGGGAGTCTGTGATGCTGCTAGTCTCAACAGGTTTCAAACTAAAAGGTCGACTATAGAGACTTTACATTTGATGAGGCGGTTGGTGGAGAAATACAGAGAATGGAAAAGGAATCTGCATATGTTTTTTTTATAGACTTGAATTGGATAAAGCTTATAACAGAGTTCCAAGAAAGATCACCTTGGAATGCTTGGAAGCAATGGATTTCATTAGCATCGTAAGGGACATGTAGAGCATACTGAGCTATGACCGGTGAGTTTAAGTCGAGAGAATACACGTATTATTTCCCGTTAAATTAAATTTGGTTTTACACCAACGGTCAGCTCCATGTCCATTTCTCTTTACTATAGTAATGGACAGGGTTTTAAGAGATGTTCAAGATGGGATCTTGTGATGTTTGTTATTTGCAAATAATATTGCACTGATTGACCAGATGAACGCAAGGTTTGTTAGAAAGTTGGAGCAATGGAGGGCTACACTTGAATCCAAAAGTTTTAGATTGAGCATGACTAAAACCTAATATGTGGAGTTCAACTTGGGTGGAGTTGAAGAGGAGGCGGACAGAGGAATTGATGTTGGGCAAAGATATTATAACAAAGAAAAGTAGTTTCAAGTATTTGAGGTTGGTGATGCAAAGAAACGGTAGGAGGGGGGTGGGGGGGGGTGAAGATATCAACATTGGGTCTAGAAAAGTTCCCCTAAAGACTAGATGCAAGTTGTTGGGTGAGCTCGAAGGCACAAGAATAAAGGCTTATGGTGGTATGGACGAGGATGCTCAGATGGATGTGCAATAAGACTAGATTATAGGATTAGAAATGAAGTTGTTCGCGATAAGATGCAAGTGGCCAATATTAAGGATATGTTCCGTCAGCTGAGGCTCCAATGATTTGATCATTTTAAGAAAAAAAACCCAAGTGCATCAGTCCATAGATGCGAGTCTATGATCAAGAGGGTTAGACGTTGTAGAAGGCAGTGAAGAAATACTTAAAGATAAGTCATTAGATATGATCTTGCTCTAGATTGAGCAAGGTGGAGGAGTGGTATTAAGATTAAACAGGGCTAAACTAGGTGGAAAACATGGGTGTTAGATTTTGGGTCATTCTTCGTTATTGTTTTCTTTTCGATTAGTTGGTTCTTCACTCCTTAGCCATTATTTTTGGATTATTTTCCTTTTCCTATCATGCACAATATTTTAGGCCTATGAGTTTCTTATTTGCGATAGGTTGAGTCAATTGAAAACACCATCTCGACGTAGTGGAGGAAAGGGTGCGTACACCTCAATCCCCGATAGCATTCATTTAGGTACGCATACATATATTAGGATCCATTTAACATGATTTAGATGTATATAATGTATGGTTTAGACTAGATTTGCATTTATACTTATTTTGGTGGCGGAATCGGAATCTACACACATTTTTATTGATTTATTCAGGAAGATGTGGATACAATGAGGAATAAGGAGGCTAATGGATGAAGGAAGAGTTGAGAAGAGAAAGATGAGTAAAGAGCCTGGAAGTAGGGTTGAAGTTCAAGAGCCTAATTAAACAAATTAAGATCAAGTTAGCAAAAGTTGATCAAACGACAAGTTGATCTTGTAACACACTTACTAGAGGTCTCGGTTATCCGATTGAATATTAATTGTGAGTATGCGTTGGAAAGCTCGATCTTTCCAAGAGCTACAACTTCTTTGTTTTTGAGCCCAAATTAGGAAGCGAAGAGGCTGAAAATCAGAGAAATTTCACAATTGCATAATGAATATTGAAGATAGGCCATGTGCAACTTGACGATTCGCAACCGCGAGTACTTGATGTGGCCATGGATCTAGCCAGATTGACGTTCTAGACATAGACGACTTTTTTGTCGTCTCCTGAATGCACTTCAATGGACGAACAAAGCCTGGGTCGTCACTTACAATAGGACCGGATGTATACCCATCCAAGGGAGCCTTTCAGGAGACGAATAATTACTAAGTTTGTCGCCTGAATACTAAGTGGAGGTTGACCAAGCCGTTGACCATCGATAAACATGGTGAATCAACCAAGATTGTCAGGTGCCAGTCGTACCATCATCATTCAAGGGACGAACATATATATGTTCGTCCCTTGATTCAACTGTACTTAAAAAAAAACATGTGACTCCGTACGTGTTTGGCATATCGTCTTCTCCGGACAGTGGCATTATTTCGCATCCTCTATTCCAGACAGTGAGGGCCGTGGTATTTGGCATCTCTTCCTCGACCTCATCTCCTTCCTTGCATTGTTCTTCAATTGCCCTCGCGTTTGATCAGGTGAGTCTTCTCATTCCTTGTTCGATTGATCTGTTTGATTAATTGCTTTTTTGTTTTGGTTCGGGTTGAATTCCATATCAGTGATTCCAGATCTGAAACCCAAATCGGCCTAGTCTCCATTGGTTTCATCCAGATCTGTTTCCTTTGAGCTAGCTGCTACTTCTCCTTGGCTTTGGGTGGCTTCTATTGCTCAATTCGGCCTATTAGAACCTATAGTTGTACGAGAATGAGAAAATCCCCAATTTCATCATTGAACTGCATTGAGGATTCTCCTTGGCTTGGGTGGCTTCCATTGCGTTTTTTTTATAGCACATACACACAGGACTGCAGTTCGGTGGCCACGGTTTGCTCAATTCGGGTGCTCAGTTTGCTGGATTAGAATTTTGTATTTCAATATGTGTTTTGGCTTAATGTGTAAGCAAGGTTTCTTCTAAAATTGGTCTTAATTTGGTAGATTATTGATCTGCTATGGAGGCATTTACAACCTTGTTGCTTTGATCATGGTTACTCATTTGTAAAATTGGCTTATTCATTTTGTATCGGATACCATGTTGCTTTGATGTTTTATCACTTACTCTTCCATGTCTTGTACATCATGAATTGTTTGGTGTTTCTTATACTCCATGTTGTTCCGTCCATAGGCATGTCAGACACTTCCGGTAGTTGGCCTAGTGGTTGTCCAGAAAAGTACCCATGGATTGGAGGGGATGAGCCATACGAACGTTAGGTAAACAAATTGCTTTTAATTTAGGTGAAAATGCATAGAACCACCCACTATTCATTGTTGTTTGCAAATAACCACCTCTTATTAAAAAATTGTCAAATAACCACCCACTATTCATTGTTGTTTGCAAATAACCACCCCTTATTAAAAAATTGTCAAATAAGCACCCATTAAATATAGTTTGTTTGCAACTAACCACCCATACCTCTTTTCTTGTTAAACCTCACTTAATTTAATATGAAAAGGCAATTATACCCGAAAATCCGAAATTTTTTCGAGTAATCTGGGTTTCGACCCGATGACCCGATTGACTCTGTAATTTTGACCCGATTGACCGGGTTGATTTATAATTATATATGATTAAATTTTTTTATGGAGAGTCCAATTTATTACATTTGATAATTACAATCACTTGATCTTTCATTTTCAAAGCAATTTTTATATTTATTTGTATTGTGTAATAATTCGTCCGATCGATAGTATTTAATTTTTTATTTTTCAACACATTTTTTTAAGAAGATAATATAAAAAATTTTAAAATAATTCTATGCTTATAACTAATTACATGAAATTATTTTTAAAAAAATATTTAAAATTTTGATATTTTATATATTATTACATTTTATTAAAAATTACGTGAAATAATAAAAATCAAATGTTTTTAATAAGATTTTAATAATATATAAAATATCAATTTTAAAAAAAATTATTTAAAATTTTGATATTTATATATTATTATATTTTATTAAAAATTATGAGAAATAATAAAAATAAATATTTTAGATCAGATATAGTATATATTTACAAGCACCAGAATTTATGAACAACGTGTTTAATTGTAGACTTTCAAAATTATCCAAAATTATCAAATCATGATTTTTTTAATTTAAAAAAGAAAAAATTGACAAACCCAAAATCGATCCAAAATCACCCAAAAGTCGATCAAACCCGGGTTCGAGACAACCTGGAGGTACCAGGAACCTGTTTTACTCGGGACCCGAAGTGACCCGACCCGAATAACCCATTTGACAAGTCTAATTGTAATACCTGAAAATTCAAGCAACAGAGACAAGTATAATTGTCTTTTTACTAAAAGTGAAACATTAAATAATAGGGGTATAATTGTCTTTTCATATTAAATTAAGTGAGGTTTAACAAGAAAAAGGGTATTGGTGGTTAGTTGCAAACAAACTATATTTAATGGGTGGTTATTTGACATTTTTTGAATAAGGGGTGATTATTTGCAAACAACAATGAATAATGGGTGGTTATTTGACAATTTTTTTAATAAGGGGTGGTTATTTGCAAACAACAATGAATAGTGGGTGGTTTTATGCATTTTCGCCTTTAATTTAATTTGTAATGAAGGCAAGAACTGATTTTGGTGGAGATGAATGTAATTCATTAATGATTGATGTTGTTGGAGATGAATTTTTTGGCCTTAGCTTCTTTGTTCCCTCATTGGATTTCCTATGTTGTTGGAGATGAACTTCTACAAATGATTTTTTTACGTATCTTATTGGGTTGATTGAGATGATTGCGTACATATGTTATTGAGTTGATTGTTGGTGCATTGTATTTCTAGATCGAATGTTGTTTTGTTCATAGGAATATTCATTTTCTAAAACATGAATGTTGATTTGTTCCTTTGGTGCATATGACTCTTAAAAAGAACTTATTTGCCTTTAAATCATCATGATACATTGTATGAATAATGCCGTGCTTATGAATATAATGTCATGATTCGTAGTGGACTCCTTATAGTGAAGAGATGGAGGAAGTGTCGCGGGGAAAAGAGAAGAATAATCATGTCACGGCTGTTGAGGAGGATGATGCAACCAATAGCGAGAACCCATTTCTCCGTTAGATGGTAGAAATCAACCAGGATCTAACCGAGCGCAACCAGAATCTAATTGAGCAGCTCCATGAAGGGGAAGAACGCAACCGATGTCTAACAAAGAGCAACCGGGAGCTAGCTGAGACCAACCGGGATCTAACCGAACGCAACCGTCAGATGGGAGAACTTCTCCTTGCATTTGTGAAGAAGTAGGCATGGCCTTTACCTTATGTAATTGTGTCTTAATTCATGTAATGTTTTTGTTCTCGTCGTCGGATTTGATAACAAGGCAACTAGCTAGAATGTTCTCACTTAAGGTTTTTGTCTCGGATATCGGTTTGTTGAACTTAGCATCAAGTAATGTAGGTTTTGTATCATATGATTTGTATCTAATTTTTGCTTCAAGTGTGTTATGTTTGACCTACAAAATACAATGGACCGTTACATTTGTAAATATCAGTCACATAGATCCAACCCAATTCAACAAACCCATGTTTTAGCAGTTGACCAGACGTTGACCTCATTCAAGGGACGAACAAATATTTGTTCGTCCCTTGAATTCAACTTTTCCAACCACCGGATTAATGAATCTGTACTTGTTACCTTAAATGTTTAAGGTTGAATTGTTGTGTTGGGTATACGGGAGCAGCCGAGAGCTTTGTCTTCCTCTTCATCCTCTCTTTCATTGTGGATCTTTAAAAAAAAATTGCACAAATTCTCCCCAAATTTGTTACATTTGAAGAAGGATTGGTGACATTTGAGGTTTTTTAAATCATTTGTGTATTGTGATTATATATATAATATATAGAAAATATGTGTTTATGTTGTGCTAGGGTTGAAATTGTGGAATTTTTTGTTCTTTTGAAAAATAATGAAAATTTGAGCAAGGGTTTGACATATGTGTGTTTGTGTTGATTCACATATGTAATATATAGTATATATGTGTGTTTGTGTTGATAGAAACTTTAATTTGTGAAATTGGAGCATATATATCAAATATGTGTGTTTGTGTTGAATTTATGGTGGATATATTTCTTAATAGGGAGTGAGTTGTGCAAAGATTATGGATAAGAGTTGGATGCAACTTCCATTTTGATATAAAGAATACGTTGATAGGATAATCAAGTTTGTGCGAATTGTCCATGAGATTGAGAAAGCAACAGGGAGGACCCATTTTCATTATCCGTGCAACCATTTTCGTAATGGTCGAGACCCAGTGACACCTGGACAAATGTTTTCACACTTGTATAGTTGAGGTATGGATCCATGTTATACAGTTTGGGACAAACATGGCGAAGCCCCGGTTTCACCGACTTTCTCCCTTGCCAGAAGGCGATATTTGGAGCAAGGGGCTTCAAGTTCTTTTAGTGTTGATCCGGTGATGAACATTCTTCATGACAACTTCCCGTATCATGCCGGATACGGGGCAGGTGATGATTCAGTTTGTTTTGAGGACGTGGTGGACGATGATTATGAAAACTATGATAGACTGTTAGTGAAAGCTCGAACTCCGTTGTTTCATGGATGTAAGGAAGCTATTTTGAGCGTTGTTTTGAGGGCAATGAAGTTAAAGGAAAAACATTGGATGTCTGATAAGTGTGTGGATGACAATTGTGCGTGGATCAATGACATGCTTCCGGAAGGTCACAGCTTCCCTCCGGATTAGAAAAGGGTTCGCAAGGTGTGCAAGGATATCGGATTGAGTTATGTGGATATTCATGCTTGTCAGTACAATTGTGTGTTGTTTTATAAGAGGTATTCGAATCTGGAAGTGTGTCCCATATGCCATACTTCAAGATGGAAGACACGGGTAGGTGACGATGGATGCAAGGTCACTAGGAAAGTGGTAAATTACTTTCCTTTGACTCCTGGACTAAAACGCTTGTTCATGTCCAAAGATGTTGCAAAGCAAATGCGGTGGCATGCCTCACGGGTGACAGATGATGGATGTTTGAAACATCCGGCAGACAGGGAAGCCTGGCAAGAATTTGATAAACTGTACCCTCATTTCTCTCATGACGCGAGGAATGTGCGGCTTGGTCTGGCAACTGATGGATTCAATCCATTTGGGAATATGACAACTTCACACATTACATGGCCTGTCATTTTACTTCCATATAATTTACCGCCATCGATGTGCATGAGGAAGGAGTTCAACATGTTGACATTACTGATCCCAGGTCTGAAGTCACCTGGGAAGTGTCTAAGTGTTTTCCTGGAGCCATTGGTCGACGAGTTGCTTCAATTATGGCACACTGGAGTCTGTACGGTTGATCGTTCCTCGCAATCAACTTTCACAATGAAAGCAGCTGTGTTGTGGACTATAGTGACTTTCCTGGTTTAGGGATGCTAGCAGGGTTAGCCACTAAGGGTTATAAAGAATGTCCTAACTGTTTGGATGATATCTCATCAAAATTCGAATGCGGGAGAATGGTCTATGATGGTCACCATAGATGGCTTCCGTTAAACCATCCTTGGCGGACAACAGGTCATGCTTTAAATGGGACATCTGAGCTACGGTCAAGGCTGTTTGACGTTGATGGGGAGGAACTCCTAGCACGAATTGATAGGTACAAAATTCTTTTTATCATTCTTTATATCATTTCCATAAATACATCAATTCTTTAAATCATTCTTTCTGTTGTTCCTATCATTTCTTTATATCATTTCTATCATTTGTTTTATATCAGCTACACGTACCCCACCCTCAGTTCGCACGAGCAGTTCAAGGCTCTGTAGAATTCTAGAAATATACTTTGTTGGACTCATAGATCCATATTCTGGAGATTGCCTTATTGGATGTACACGAAAGTGAGATATTGTCTTGATGTCATGTACATTGAGAAGAATGTGTTTGACAACATCATCCGAACCATTTTCTGTATTGAAGGAATGTCCAAAGATGGTCCCCAAGCCTGCGCAGCTTTAACAAAAAGAGGGGTGTGGAAATCTCTACATGCAAGGGGTAATGGTCAACTTCCTCTTGCACTATACACAGTCCATTCAGATTATCTTGAGGATGTGTTTGAATGGTTTGGAGATGTGAAGTATCCTCATGGTTACGCTGGATGTTTGAAAAGTCATGTAAGTGTATGAGAGAAAAAGTTTTTCGGATTGAAGACACACGATTGCCATGTAATGCTTCAATGTCTTCTTCCAATCGTTATTCGGCCGTACTTACCAGTTTCCGTTGCCACGACTTTAGTGGCCCTATGCAAATGGGTTCAGAAATTAAGTTCTAGAGAATTAAGAAAAGAGGAAGTTCGACTAATGGAAGATGAGATAGTACAGATTCTATGCAGCTTTGAGATGATTTTTCCTCCTCACTTCTTCACCATTATGGTCCATCTCCTAGTTCATCTTCCTCGCCAAGTGTTGTTCACCAGCCCTGTGCATTACACCTGGATGTATCCAATAGAACGGTACATTTCTTACTATCATCTTTAATTCCGTTTAATTTATATCTTCTGTTCATATCGTCGCATTGAAATTACACCCATCCTATTTCAGACAACTTGGCGCATACAAGAAAAATGTCGTCAACCCTCGTTACCCAGAACGGACCATTACCACACGTTACATCGCAGAAGAGGTAATGACCTATTGTAATCTGTACTTGGAGGTTGGAGAAGGTCGGCAAGGGACATCAACCACTACTCCTTCTGTGTATGATATTTCTGTTGTTTCCGAGCTTGTGCGCCCACAAGGCTATAATTCACGTGCACGACTATGTAGATGGGATATTTTGGAGGCCCCTTGGCAAGTCTTACTTAATTGTGAGGAAGATGTGTCATACTACTTAGACGCACACGAGGAGCTCTACACACAACATTATCTAGATCACAATTCGCAGGTTGCATTTCCATAGCTATTTCATCAGATGGGTAAGCATTCTTCTTAGTTATGTTATTCATGGGTTTGAATGGTTTGTTGCCATCGTTGCACTAAGTAATGGACACTTATTTATATATCTATGGACAACAAAGAGACGAGGCTATATCTGTTCAACCAGAGATTCTTAATTTGGCGAGAAAACCCCAACTCCATAGGATTTACTCATCATGTGTTGTGAATGGGGTGAAGTTCGTGTCGTGGAACAGAGATAGAAAATTGCTTACCCAAAATTGTGGAGTGAAGGTAAGTACAGAGGACACCGACTATTACGGGATCATTGAAGCCGCGGTTGAACTGTTTTACGCCAACGACATGCCAGTGGTGCTATTCAAGTGTAAATGGTATGAAACTGATCCCAACAATATCGGTATCACGCATATGATCGATCATGGGTTGTTATCTATTGACACGAAAAGCAGTTGGTATGATGATTCTCTATTCTGTCTGGCAACCACGGCAAAGCAAGTGTTCTTTGTTGATGACACAAAGGTGGGCGATGGATGGAAGGTGGTGAATGTAATGTCACATAGGAACATCTATGATGCTAGAACCTTGGCGACAATCGAAGGTGATATCATTCTAGGCGGAGATGAAGCCTATCAAGAGGACGCCCCTCCCATTACTGGGCATTTTAACCTTGCCGTTGATCTCCAGCTATTCAGCCATGTAGAAGAGAGAGACGATGAAGAAAAGAGCGAAAATACGAAAGTTGAGGAAGACCAAGAGGTCGAAACTGAAGAAGAAGCCTCCGAAGAGGATGGGATTGAAACGGAAGGCGAGGACGGTGAAGACGTCGAGGACGGGGAAGACATCGAGGACGAAGAATGAAGCAAAACATATGATCAAGGCCGAGATTTCTAAATTTCGTTTTAGATGAAGATGTATGAATTTATAATTTCTTTTTTAGATTGAGATTTGAGAGGTCGTTTCTTACCAAGATACATTGGTTTTAGTTTTATATCATATATTCGTTCTAATTTTATAGATGATCGGTTTAACCAAATACCAGAATTTCATATTTATATATATAAGTGGTATAAAAACTAAAAAAATCTTACAAATATTAAATATATGAATTTATATTTATACGAGTTCATATTTTTGTATACCTGATGTTATATTTAATTATAAAAGTTATATTTTTTTTTATATAACCTTTATAAAAGTTATTATCAACACCTACAAAGTTACAAACATATAAATACCATATACACATAAATAAATTGATGTATTTGGCGGGATAATATTCGGCCTAAATTTTCAATGAAATTTTTTAACTCTATATTATTCAAGGGACAAACATAACCTCCATTCGTGTCTTGAATGAATTTCAATTAGGCGGGACCCCCCCCCCCCCTCACTATTTTCACTGTGTTGACGTGTCGTTCGGATAGCCACACAATCCCTCTCACTTCTCAAGAACCTCTTCACAAACCAAACCCTCCTCTCTCTCTCTCTCTCTCTCCCCCTCCCTCTCCCTCTCATTTTGAAACCCCAAACCAAACCCTCCTCTCCCCCTCTCTCCGCCGATTCCTTTTCACTCTCACCAAACCCCAAACCCTCACCACCGATTCCTCTTCACTCTCACCATCACCACCTCCGATTCCGCCCTCTTCACACTCACCACCGACGAGCCCGACCTCCATCATGCTACCAAAAAAGTCAAAGAAGATCCATGTTTTCCAAAGGGTTACTCCACCACCGCCGAGCCCGGTCACCACTCCACAAGCGGCCACCACTCCACAATAGGCCACCACTTCACAAACGGCTACCACTCCACAACCGGCCACCACTCATCGGAGGTCACCTCGGGTCCCAACTCAGCCCGCGTCACCACCACCACCTCCGAAGCCAACTCAGCCGGCATCACCACCACTTCGGAGGAGCCCTAGGAAGCCACATGCTCCTCGGAAGCCACCACCCCTGAAGAGACGACTAGTACGGGGCGGCTCTTCCTCGCCGGTAACCATGGCCTCCTCTCCAACACCGACGGACACCACCCGACAGGCGCCTCCCCCTCTTTCAGTGGATGCATCGGAAGATGAGTCCACCACCCCTCTGGACTCTCCTCCGTCTATCGGTGGCGCACGAGCTCTGTCAACCACCCATTTGGCCTCCTCTTCGTGTGTCAGTGCCTCACGGGCTCCGTCGACCTCCTCTCCAACCCCTCCTCTGACCGTCGGTGGAGAACAAGCTGAGGAAGGACCCCAGGAAGTCTATCTACCAATCAAAGGTTGGTTTTTTATAATTTCAGATGTTTTATGGTTAATTGATTCCCTAATGTTTATCTTTGTTTGATGATTTCAGAGAGAATATGGATTTTTAGGGTTTATCTTTGTGTTAGGGTTTTCTGATTCCCCAAATTGTGGGCTTTGTATGTGTCTTTGCTTATCTAATCGTTGTCTTCATGATTTGTAGGGAAAGGAAGGACTATGGTGAGTAACAAGACTATGCAGATAGTGAGGGTCACTGAAAAGATAAAGATTTCGTGGTCGGAGTTCCATGGAAACCCCGAGCTCAACCAATACAGTTTGCTGATCAGGGATATAGGGACTGCTATGAAGACACACGTGCCAATGCTACCCTCCTCCTTCGAGCAGCTTGAGAAGAAGCACAAGGATACGCTTGCCACTTACCTGGATGTAAGCAACTGTTCTCTTCCCTTGTACTATTTTGTCTGCTGGTTTACAAGTTGTTGTCAATAAATTGAGGTGTTTATTTTGCGGAATTGTATAATGTGTTATGATATTGATATTTGATGTTTGTTAGTTGTCAATTTCTTAGGAGTTAATGTTAAAAGTGCAGCTATAATATGCAAAGTTAGTTAAAGAGTTTGTTAGAATTCAATTGATGAGATCACTTGTAGTGCCACGTGTGTCATTGTATATAAATACATAAACTCTCTCCACTGTCAATTCATTCAGTTCACTTGTAACAAACTATGAGGAAATACAGAATGGTTTTCCCTCTTTCATTTTCTTCATTTTCTTTTCTTCATTTCACCTTCATATGAGATTGATCTTGACTGTTTCACAATCTTAATTGTTCCTTACTTAAATACCCTTTGCTTTCTTCACTTGCATTCTCACTGAATGGTAGTTAGTTGTTCACTTGCATTCACATACGTAGTTGTTCTGTGTTCACTTTCCTGATAATGAATGATAGTTAGTTGTTCACTTAACGATAGTTAGTTGTTCACTTTGCTTTACTCACTTGCATTATCATGGCCCGATAATGATATATGATAATGTAGGAACTGTTTTCTTCACTTTGCTTTCTTCACTTGCATTCTCACTTGCAATAAACTGTTTTCTTCACTTGCATTTTGATGGTTAGTTGTTATGTGTTCTGAATGCAACAAAATGTTTTCTTCACTTGCATATGTTCATTTTCACTTTTCTTTGCCCATCTCTCATGTTATGTGTTCTCTCATTTTCACTTTGTAGACTATGTACGTTTTATCTCCTGATGATGAAAAATTAAAGAAGTATATTGAGACTCAGGCAGCATCAAGATACCGCAGTTGGAAGTACAAGTGTCATTCCCACTTCTTGAAGCATGGTCCACCCATACCTCTTGAGTTCAAACTCCGTCCTGATCAATGGCGCTACCTTGTCGAGAAGGAGTTCCTCGCCCCTGAAAAACTAGTTAGCTTTTTTTGTGTATTTTTCATTCAACTGCTTCCATATGTTTACTGTTCTCTGATGTTTATATGTTGTTGTGTCTTTGGAGGAAATAAGAAACCGCAACAAGCTCAACAGATCTAAGAATCCCAAGCCTATCAAGCACCACTCAGGGCCTAGACCTGTGTGCTACCGGGCAGAGCAGCTGTACAACGACGGACACTTGGCCCCTTTTGTGCAAGCTTCAATAGACGAATACCTCCAGGACGATGAAGACGAGTCGATTGTGGTGAGTGTGTACTGACGGTTTAGCTATCTCTGACTTCTAGGATGTCATTGCTGAGTTCATTGGATGATTTTATTGTGTAGGATGCTAATGTTTTCTTTGTGTTCCCAGGAAATTATGCTGCAGGCAATTGTCGACTATGTGAGTTCGCGACTAGAGGAAGAAGACAATGATATCCTACCAGTAGCTACTCAGTGTGAGATAATCGTCAAGGGCTTTGGAGAGAGGAGGGGCACTTTTGTACGAGGTAAACCAACTTAGGATAAGGCTTTTAAATGAGTTTAATATTTGATCGGTTATATATATATCTTGATGAGTATATATATTATCATTACTATCAGTTATATATGCAAATATACAAGGCTTCAAAGTGAGTTCAATTATATATAATTTCATTCATCTCAAACTGAGTTAGGAACTTTACAAGCTGCTTTTCATAACTTTACATCATTTAAGAGCTACATTACACCATGAATTCCAACTGAATAAGAGCATAAAATATGATTTTTTTTTACTTTACCATCATATTTTAGGAACCAATGTCATACTTTACCATCATATTTTAGGAACTTAATATCTATGTAATTTTCCCTTTCTTTGCCTTCATTTAGGGATGAGCGCGGCTGTCAAGAAGCCTCCAAGGAAGCGAGGGGCTGATTGGTCCACTCTAGGCCCGACAAAAAGACAAGAGCTGGAAGACCAAGCTAGGGAGGCTACTGAGCGAGCAAGGAAGGATGAGGAGGACGCCAAGCTAGCCAATGAAAAATATGATCAGATGAAGGACAAACTGGAGCACTTTGAGAGGCTGATGGCTCGACACTTCCCTACCGAAGTGCAGGTTTGTGCACTTCGCGATCTAGGTAGGTGACAATTAACAAGAACTTGGTTGCAGCCTGCACAACTTCTTTGCTTCACTTTTGGGTTAGTTTGTGCAACTTTTGGGTCACAATTCTAGACTTGTAAGTGCAGTTTGTGTTTGAACATGGTGTTTCTAAACTTTACATCCGTTTGTGTTTCAACTCAAGTACATTGGTAGGTTGTTTTGCTGACATGGGTGTTTGCATGGGTTGGTTGATGGACAAGCATGGTATTGCAGGTTTTAATGTATGAGCAATATGTTTGCTTTTTATGTATGAAATTGTAGGTTTTTATGTATGAAATGGGTGCTGGTGCACTCTATTTTGTATGCAGTGTTGTTTGTTTGTGGGTTACATTTGGTTTCGGACAGGGAGCATCACAAAATGCAGCTTATATGCTGTTAATTTTTAGTTAACTCTAGCCACAAACTTAAAATTACTATGTTCCTATTTACTGAAGCCATAAACATTTTGAACCCAAAGTTGATCCCCAAAACTCTCAGGGCACCAGAAACGTTGTCCGTTGAATGGTCTGAAGGAGGTTGAATAAGAAAATGTTCGTCACGTCAAAATTTGAGAGACAACATGACTAACCAAATGTTCGTCAAGACACAACATTAGTTCACCTTATGTTCGTCCCCTCAGTTATCAAGACACAAACTTTAGTGGTGGCCTCAACAATATAATCTCTGACAATGGCCTCGTTGGCCAGTGACTTGGATGTCAACCAAGGGACGGAGGTTCAATTGGTCCGTGTTTTAAGTGCTCTAGGTGCGCTCTACAAGGGACAAACCTCAGGGGACGAATGTACTAGCCTAGAGTTATTAGGCGTCCAAAACCCTCTTCAGGAGATAAAATTTGCATGTGTCTAAAACCTCAAACTGGCCTAGTGTCTCTATGGAAGGAGTGTTCAAGCAAGCAGTTAGAGAGCCATTTCCTGGAGTAGTAGTTCTGCTTGCGCATTTGGTTACAACAATATTTGTGCATGGGATATATATTATATATTTGTGTATGGGATATATATCATACTCACTATACAACTGCACAAACTAGTTTGAAATTAATCAAAGAAACTAGGATGTTTTGCTGGACGCTATTTCTCTAAACACTTTTGTTCTCCATCAAAAGGCATTATGTTTTACAAATGATCAAATACAAATGTTTCTATGTCAGCAATTACGATCACGCCACCAACTGACTTTTTTTTTTCCGAGTTCCAGTCTGAAACGAGGCGGTTGGTGGAGAAATACAGAGAATTGAAAAGGAATCTGCATATGTTTTTTTTATAGACTTGAATTAGATAAAACATATAACAGAGTTCCAAGAAAGATCACTTTGGAATGCATGGAAGCAATGGATTTCATTAGCATCATAAGGGACATGTAGAGCATACCGAGCTATGACTGGTGAGCTTAAGTCGAGAGAAGACACGTATTATTTTCCGTTAAATTAAATTTGGTTTTACACCAACAGTTGTTAGGAGGAAAATCAAGTATGAAATATAAATCTCAAATTCGAATCCCTGATCTCCGCAAATTAATTACAAGACTTCCTCCCACTGTAGTAGAATGTAGTCATGATCGATCCACGAGGAAGCGTGTCAGCGCCCGCCTTTTCAGTGCCAAAATCCTCTCGAATTCGACCAGAAGAGTCCTCGACGTCTACTAGTGTCCTCGACGTCGACCAGTGTCCTCGACGTCGACCACACAGTCGATCAGAAACTGTAACAGAAACAAACAGAAACGCAAATGAAGCAAAAACAAGCAAGTCGAATAACATAGTGTACTCGACATCGACTAGACCTACTCGACGTCTAGTAGAATTCAGGCAATGTCGAGTGATTTGCAGTGTAAACACGTGACCTTTGCAATGACAGAAATAAAACAGAAGCAACACAAAAATTGTGGGAAATTCAATAAACTAAAAGACTTCTAGAATCAGGGTTTCAACACTGTTGTAGGAGGAAATCGAGATTTGCAATTTAAAATATAAATAAAGTAAAGCAAACCGGATTCCGTGGAAATTTTAATTTAAACTACAAAGCATTAATAATCAAGAGGACTTTAATTTAAGCTCAATAAGGAATAGATTGGTAAAAGGCTAAAGGTGGGGAATTTTCGGTCATGTGGTGCTATTGATCCGGAGAAATGGAGTACTTTCCAATTTTCATAATACATTCCTTCTTCCTTTGATTTCTCACATTTCTCTCATTGCTCATTGCTTTTTTCAATATTATGCTTTTACCTCTCTAACCTCAACACTGCCTTCTCGCGAGTCGCAACATGGGTGTCATGAATGGCCCCGTATACTTAGTGCTTCAGACTCCTCACCTGTGTGTCCCATCTCGCCGAACTATTATCTCAGCGAGCAGGGTCGATTTACCATTATCTCCTGAGGTGATCGGATTTTCTTTAACTCATTAAATTTTCCATAATATTTTTTTTTTCAATTTCCTTTCAAACTCCAATAATGATATATAACAACAACACAAACACCATATAATAATCTCCATAATGTAACATTATTCTCAACGTAATCCCCGGATAAAAAACAAGGTAAAGAATGGGCAATATTTAGATCATGTGGAGCAAAATATGAAATAAGGCTCAATATGGCTTTTGTGATGCATAAGCATAGATAAGGCTAGGAATATAAACATACTAGCATTATATGGAAATATAAAGTCCTCCATTCTCTTATCATGCAACATGTCAAAAGCAATTTCAAATTTTACCTCCTATCATGGTTTTCAAGAAAATATGCACTTCATTGCGACTTCCATGACACTTATCAAAATTTTCAATGGGGGTCATTTTTTTCAAACTTTGGAAAACATGCATGTAAGCACATAAATATATAATGAATTCCAAAATAGCCATGTATAAGCACTTCAAGAATTAAGCCTTAAATATGCACACATAATGTCAAATAAAATAAAATATGCACAAAGTAAGCCCTTCCCCCACCCCATACTTAAACATTACAGTGTCCTCCCTGTATAAAAAATAAGGGTAAAGAAAGAAACTCACTAGATAGATGTGCAAATCTTTAAAATCGAGTGTAAATGCCCTTCCTTGTCCCTGAAAAAATTAGAAGAGAAATACCCACAATAGAAAATAATGTCCAAAACCAAAAACAAAAGCAACAATGTCCAAAAATCCCAAAAAGGTAATTGTCTATTTACAAGCTCTAGACTTTATATTCGCTAGGCCAACTTCTCCATTAAGCTCAAGGAGGCATTTGCAGGGCCCATGTAGCCTGGGCTTCAAACAAGACTCCATTTTTGTCCATCAGTTGTAGTCATCCTGAATGGATCTTCTTCACAGTGAAGGGTCTCATCTTCTTCTTGGTGAATTTGTTGGAAAACCAATGATCCTTTGATTTATAGACATAGACCATGTCTCCTACCTCATAATCCTTTGGATCGCCATTGGAAACTCTACACAATCGCTCATACCAATGCAAATGTCTCCCATGTATAGATTAATCTTTAATTGAAATAGGAGAAAAGATGTCAGTACATTGGCTTACCGTTGCGAAATCATCTTTCGGGACTTTAGGTTCTACTCGACGTCGAGTAGAAGTACTTGACGTCGAGTACATTCCTGCGCCTGGTGGAATGTTCGCCGAGGAGGAGGGAATCGAGGAGGAAGCCGGATGGTCGACGTCGAGTAGCCTACTCGACGTCAAGTACTTCTCGGCCTCGGGTGGCTTACTCGATGCTGACGTAGTCGATGGAGGGCTCGGGATCTGGTCGACGTTGACTAGAGTACTCGATGTCGAGTACTTCTGGTCGACGTTGACTAGAGTACTCGATGTCGAGTACTTCTGGTCGACATCGACCTCATACTTAGTACCTGGCAACGATTCTAAATAAAAATAGCCGACATCGACTTACCTTGGTCGACATCGAGTAGATCGTCTATCTCCTCGTTCAGAATTGCCATTATCTCCTCCACCTGGGCTTCCATGGCTCGCTTCTCCAGCTCCTCGGGGGTACCTAGCTGAGATAGATTTGACCTCGCAAGTTATGTACCTAGCTGAGATAGATTTGACCTCTTCCATGGGACCTGTATGTCTTTCAGTTTTATTAAAGGAATACTCAATTACCTCATCGTTGATGTTGAAAGTGAGTACTCCCTTCCTTACGCTTATGTTGGCATCCACTGTCGCCAAGAAGGGCCTTCCTAGAATAATTGGACAAGCAGGGTCCTCCGCCATGTCTGTAAAGGCTCGGATTTTCAAATCCTAATTTTTCAGAAAAAGGGAATAAAAAATGGAATTCAATCGGTTTTAAAACTCGTTTAGCGGATTCCGACCAGAATATAAAATTTGAAGAATACTTTCTATCCTTTTACCTCGAAAATTCAAAATAATTATCGGATGACGATATCTTTATCGATTTTTAAAAATCTAATTGATCGAGAGAGCAAGAGTCGGGGAAACTAAAACTTGAGAACTAATTTCGGGATTCAAAATTCACGTATTTGGGATTTATTTCCGGGTATTAGTTAACCAATTCAACACTCAATACTTACCAACTCCCTCACCTCACCATACCTCTTCAAAGACCATCCCTCTTCCCGTCACTCTTCATTCACATCACCCTCATCACCATCACTTTCACCAACTCCCTCTCCCTCCATTTCTTGCTGATCATCAACACCACCCGTCACCTCCCTTTGCTCTTCACACAAACCACCACCAACCGGCACCTCCTGCCTGTCTTCACCTCAAAACACCACCGCCAATCCTTCTTCACTCCTTCGACCTCCCTTTCCGAGACCATGATATTACTAGCTTCCCTCGGAGCCACCAGGAGCAGCCACCCGAGCCACCGCAGCCCCGGCGACCTCCTTTTTCCCAAGTTTCCACATCCAAGGTCGCCGCCTAGTCGATCGCGAACCAAACTTTCGGTGAGTCGTTCTCCTTTGTTTTCGATCCAAAAATAACTCAGACTCCACCATCATCCTCACCCCCATCCAATGCAGATCCGACGAGCCATCGCGAGTCTCCGATGATGCCTAGACCTCCGATCGAGAGCTTCGAAGTCGCGAACTTCCTCGGTGAGTTCCACCTTTTCCTTCCTCTGTTCTAATCGGTTTCTAATTAGGGTCGGGCTGTGGGCAAATGTGAGAGTGTGTGAGTTGAGTGCGGGGAGTCGGGTGGGCTCGTGAGCTCCCGCGAGAGCTCCGGCGTAGTCGAGAGCAGAGGCGAGCGCAACAAGCCGAGGAGGAGCAGCGAGGCCGAGCAGAGCGCGGGTGAGCAGAGCGCGGGAACAGCTGGGCGTGGGAGGCTGAGCGCGCGAGTAGCGAGTGAGTAGGCGAGCGCGGGGTCAAGCAGCAGCGAGCGCGAGCACGAGGGGCGAGCCGACGGGAGCGCGATCGAACCAGCGGGAGCAGACTTCTCCATTTGAATTGGGAAGGAGATGCTGATGTGGCCATTGTGGGACTCCTTTTCTAACATTATATATATATTATTGGTTTTAAGTAAACCGGTTTGAGATTTAATTAACCGGGTTCGATTCGGTTCGGTTCGGTTGGATGTAAATGTGTTCGGTTCGGTCGGGTATATCCGTAAATTTATTTAACTAATTAACGGTAATTAAAATATATTATAATATTATTTGCGGATTTAGAAGATAAAATATTATTTTGGGAAAATTATAAGGGTTGGTTTATTAAATAAAAATGGTTTGGATTTAGAGGATCTGGAAATATTTTATAAAGGGGTTTAATAACTGGTATTTAAAATAGCATATAATATTATTTGGACTTGAAGATTTAAAAAGGAATTTGGAAAAGAATTTCAAAAATCGGAAAGTAATTTAATGAATAATTGAAAAAGGATCTTAACGAGTATTTTCAAGGGTCGGAATTCTTAACTGTTTGATTTGGATTACAAAACGGTTTTGGAACTAACTTGGGAATTATACTTGTTCGATGACTAACTAGCATGATAATATGATCGTTTGACTAACAACATGATATGTGTGACTAATAGCATGATATTATAGTGATTATTAGAAGCGACTAAATGTTCGATAATTATGATGATAATGATATATATATATATATCCTTATGAAAAGTATGAGTATAAAATGATAGAATGCGAATTTGGCTAAGTATGATATCGAGGTTATCTTAAACTGATGAGATGTTGGATTATATATGTTGAATACGGTATGAGATGATGAAACGAGATGAGAAATTGAATTGAGACATTAATGTCGTTGATGATTAGATGATTAACTTATATATGTTTTATGTGAATCTTATGTGTGTTATTTGATATGCTTTGTGTAAGTTAGACTTAGACTTATTATGCTGCTTATCTTCTAGGTGAGCTCTAATCTGCTTGGATTTGCTTGATTACTGTATTGCTTGGATTCTGCGCTTCTCCAGGTAAGTTCTTTGAACTTACTCATGATGGGCGCTCTATGCACTGGGTGTTATATAGTAGGCTAGTGTTCATGCACCATACGACTTAGAATCACGCTTAGGATCTAAAATGGAAACCATATGACTTGCTATATGTCTTTGCTAGAAAACGGCCGTTATAGGTGTTTATTGGATGTGACCTTTTTCTCTATTCTTGTCATCTTAGTGGGGCTTATTATAGAAAGTTGCTTGCACTTGATGGGTGAGGTAGGCTTTTTGGTAATAAGTCGCCATAGGACTCTTAGAGCATTAGGCCTTTTATGGGTGTCGTTGTTTGCCTTTCCATCATAGTTAGTAGGCTCTTTACGTAGGGATTGCCTGCACCGTGGGTGAGGTAGTTACCTTCGAAGGGAGTTGCTAGAGGATTCTTTAGGAGCCTAGAGGGACATGCTATTTGGCATTTTAGTGACTGCGCGCCTCTTTATTTATGTCCGCACTTAATTATTCGTATGCTTGTCTGTTTAAGTTCCGCCTTACATTACGCATTTCATCTTAGGAATAGGATGCTTATTATAGGCCTCTCAGAGTGTGTTTACACACGCGCATGAGTGGCCTGATGATTGACCCAGATCCCCCTTATTTTTTTAGATTCAGGTAACCGCTAGCCGCTATCTTTGCTTATATGGATGTTTGGCGGGTTCAGACTTTTGGCGTTAAATTGAGAGTTCGAGAGACCACTAGACTTCCTCTCTTATACGTTGTTTTGTCCCGGCTATGTCGTGGCACCTTTGGGATTGTATTTTGCTTTAACTTCACTTATGCTGGTTGCATGCCTAAATGGATTTTCCGCGTTGTAGACTTAGGACAAGCACAGGGGCTTACCCCGGGGTCTCCAACGGACCTTACAGATTTGGGTGCGAAATCCCGCTTTAAACTACAAATCTTCGGTTTCAAACCTTCAACCTGTACTCGGAGCGCAAGATCCTAACGAGGGGTTTTATCCCTCGAAACGTAACTCGGGAATCATAATCCCGGGCCGTTACAATGTCAATCACTAGGAAATCAACAGGGACGAAGAACTTACCTACTTGCACTGGCACATTGTCCACCATGCCTGTTGGGATGACCACCGTGTTGTTTGCCATATAAATCTTAGCATCCACAGGCTCTAGGGCACCTATCTTAATCTTGGACCAGATTGATAAAGGCATTATACTCACACTGGCTCACAAGTCACATAAAGCATTAAATTTGTATTGACCACATCCAATGGTTATAGCAAACTTGATTGGATCTGTCCTTTTCTCTAATACGTCCATCTGGCTGCATTCATCTGCGATCTCCGCCATTGACCGCTTTTTGCTCAAGATCTCCTTAAGGAACTTTACATAAGATGGCATCTCATTAAGAGCTTCTGTGAAGGGTATTGTGACATTGAGCCTTTGAAGCATCTTGATGAAACGCTGAAACTTCTTCTCTGCTGGATCCTTTGGAGATTTTTTCGGGAAATGCAGCTTCTTCTTTGTCGGAGGTGTTGAGGTTTTGTCGACGTCAAGCATAGGTTGGTCGACGTCGAGTATGGTCTGGTCGACATCGACTACTGTAGTCGACTTCAGGTTGGGCGCAACGTTCTGTTCGACTTCGAGTAGGGGGTCCTCGACGTCGAGTAGATGCTGGTCGATGTCGAGGAGTACTCCTCAGTAGCTTCTCCCTCCGTGCTTTGTTCCGGCGTTTGTGTATGACGCCCACTCCTTAGATTCATGGCAGCTACTTGCCCCGCAAATTTGCCCTTAGGGTTGGGTTCAGAAGATCCAAGGAGTGTGCCTGACTGTCTGGGGATGGATGCTGCCATTTGACCAATCTGTGTTTCCATCGATTTCCGCCATATATCAATTTCCCCAAGCCTAGAGTTGACACCATGCATCTGAGTGTAGATGGAATTGATGGACTTCTTTGTGTCTGAATGGTTCCTCCGCATATCCTCAAGGATGGTCTGTAGGTCATCATTCTTATCTTCTCTGTCAGGGTGACCAGGGGCTCTGTAGGGAGGGGGATTCTGATGCTGGGGCTGGCGATAATAGCTCCAGTTTTGATTCTAGTGTGGCCCTGAGTAGTGTCCCCCAACATACCTTACCTCTTCGAGGGTCTCTCCTTGATGTACTTGATCGACGTGTGGGGACGTAGTAGTGTTGTGCCTCACAGACCCACATTCCAAACAAGGTTTATCTTTAGAGAGGAATTTTTAACTTATTTGGTAAGGCGGCGTGCCTGATCATTGTGAAACTGGTCCCTGACGTCTGGATCAACATCTTTAGGTGGCACATACAAGGGCATAGATGGGGCAGGCCTTTCATACCTTTCCTCAGAAGCGGCCACAGAAGTCCCATATGTGTTGTCGTAGTTAGCCAATATCTCAAATACCTCCCATGCTCGGCGTGGACTGTATCCAAGATACTCACACTTGGTGTAGTTGTTGATCCTATCTTTAGTAGGCGCATCCATGCAGTTGAAGATGATCTCCTGGATGACGTAGGGCGGCTGGCCATGAGTAGGACAGGATTTCAAAAGCCTCTTGTAGCGCTCCCAGACTTGTGCTAGTGGTTCCCTTGGCTTTTGTCTGAAAGTCGTGATTGGTTGTCTGAGGGCAACTGTCTTTGCATGAGGAAAGAACTTGTTAAGGAATAGGTCATGTAGCTCGTTACAAGTGCGAATTGATCGTGCAAGCAATCCTTCCAGCCATTGTTGGGCTATTCCTGCAAGGGACCAAAGAAAAGCCTTTAGTTTTAGATATTCAAGATTGGCACCATCAGCTATAGCTTCGCATAAGTCTATAAAAGTGGTGACATGTTCTAAAGGACATTCATTTATTCTTCCCCTAAATTAACTCCTTCTAATTTGAGTAATAAATAAAGGACGAATATCAAAGTTAATAGCGGGAAGAATGATCGCTGATTCTGGAACTTCCAGAGTAGGATGCAGATATTCCTTTGCGTTGGCTGGGATGTGCCCAACTCGCTCCTCAAGTTCCCTTCTCGCGTTGATCTCGCGATCTACCCTTGCCTTCCACCGTTGTTGATTCTGTGTATATTCCGCCTCTCGTCGGGCGTGTTCAGCTTCTCTGGTGATGAATGCCTCAATTTGTTGGCGGAGTTGCTCAAGCTCCTATGCAGGTGTGAGCGGGCCCACATTCTCGTTGTCAGATGATGACATGAGTCTCCTCATAAGCCTTTGCTGAAGATAGAAAACCGCTCAGGCTCGAGAATTGGGTCTATAGGCGTGCGATCAGTTCTTCGCATACACCTAAAAAGCAAAAAGAAAAAGCAAGTAAAAAGGAACTGAAAATAAAAACAAATATAAAGAAAAGAAATAGAGAAAGGGTGCGATTGATGGCTTCCCCAGCAACGTCGCCAAATTTGTTAGGAGGAAAATAAAGTATGAAATATAAATCTCAAATTCGACTCCCTGATCTGCGCAAATTAATTACAAGACTTTCTCCCGCTTTAGTAGAAGGTAGTCAGGATCGATCAACGAGGAAGCGTGTCAGCGCCGCCTTTTCAGTTCCAAAATCCTCCCACCACCACAGATAGAGTTTATTTTAGTCATGTTTTAAGTATAGGTTTGCATATTAATTTAGATCATATCTTACATATTTTATAGTTAATTTGTGTTATTTGATTTTTAGATTCTACACTAGTACTTTTATATATTTCAGGTATTTTCAGGCTGGATCGTATGAATTTAGAGATTGGGATCATTTATTTATAAATTAAAAACAAGATGACCGAGTTACTCATGATGATGAGCGACCGATGAATTCATGTGGAAAGCGGAGGAAGGTTCACGACTGCAATTGCCTAGTTTTATCGTTACTTCATTAGATTACATTAGATAGATTAAATTAATTATTAATATACTAATATTATATATAGATTAGATAGATTAGGTTTATGAGTTGCAATATATATACACATTCATTCATACGGCATACGTGAGGTCGTGATAGCATGCATTTAGGTAGGCATAATAGGTTGTATTTAGCTTAGTTAAGATGCATATCATGCATGATTTAAGTAGAATTTGCATATTTGCTTTCTATGTTGGTGGAGTCGGAATCTACACGTTTTTATTGATTATTTCCGGTAATGGTAGATCCGAGGAGGAGACATGGGTTGATAACGCATTGGATGAGAATGTCTAGTTGATCGAAAAAGCTTACATGAAGATTTCAAGAGGTCCTAAGTAGAAGAAGTGAGCCTAAACGAAGAACAAGTCTGCAGAAGTTGTCGTCAGACATGCTGAACTTGTTTTGCACTTTCTGGAGGCCTCGGTTATTATGATCATGCGTTGGAAAGCTCTTTCAGAGAGCTACTACTTTCATGTTGACGTCAAGAGCTGATTCAAGACGGATTTTCCGTAAAAGACCAATGCAGCGGTCGCCGCATGGTGTGCAGCGGCCGCCGCCAGGGACGTTGCAAAAAGAATACTGATGTTGCGGCCGCCGCATCTGCCGACAGCGTTTATACGCTGTGTTTTGTTTAAAATTAAACCCTAGAACCTTTTGATTTCTTTTATGGCCGACTTTGATGTTTTAAAAGGCCAAGTTTTATGTTATTTTAAGAACTTCTATTCTATTTTACTTTTCATCATATAATTGGAGAGAGAGCGATGTTCGCCATGGGCGACTAAACTCTCTTCGTTCTACTTGCAAATTGAAGCTTTATTTGGATTGATTGTGAGTTTCTGAATCTTGTTCCTTATTTCCTATATTGAATGCTTCAACTTCTTTGTGCTTGATTGTTTATTGATTTGTTCTATCTTGTCTGGCCAACTTGTTAGATCAATTCAATTGTTAGGGTTTTGTAGACTCCTGATTGCGAACCTTAACCTAAGTGGCAAACTTGTTCCTTTAGGGCTGATTGAACTAGTTGGATAGGTAGGAAGTTGGATGTGTTGTTAAATCTCTCTTTAAGGACTGCAAATACCTTGGTTAATCTCTGGTCTTAAAGCTATCAATTGGGTTAAATCCTTCTTTAGGGACTGTTCGATTGATAAGGGTTTCTAGGACTGATTGGACTAGTAACTATATTAGGTCGGGACAAGGGCATTCATAGGAAGACTAAAAGGACAAGAGGAAGTTACAATATCAATTCAACCAAATAAAGTGGATAGTTGTAGGTAGATCGGTTTTCTCTAAATTGTTTTGCATCAATCTGTTTATAGTTTATTTTGTTTTCTTTCTTGTTTCAATCATCCAAAAACCTCCCTTCACTAATTGGTAAATACACTTTGCAAAGGAATACTTGATTCTCTGTGGGATCGACCTCTTACTTGCTTGCTATACTAGTTTGTAGGTTTGAGTTTTATTTTGATACGGTTTATGCGACTAAAAATCGTCCATCAAATTGGCGCCGTTGCCGGGGACTCAAGTTTATTTCTTTGTTGTGTGTATTTATTATTTTTTGTGCATATATCTAACTTTGTTGTGAGCCTATCTTACGGTTCACAACGCCCTTGCTACTAACTTTTCAAGATGTTGAGATTAGCGCAGTTTGAAGGTGAGAACTTTCACCAATATTTCACTAGATTGCATGAGTATGTTAACGACCTTGGTTCATGGGGTTATCAATATGGTGTGCGGGAGATGTGTGTTTGCATATTTGATGGGATGAATGCTGAAACACGGAATCTTGTTGAGTCCATGAGTAATGGAGGCTTATTGGATATGGGACTCTTTGAGATTTGGGATTTTTTCTGCAACATGAGTCGACAGGTTGAGCGGGAAATATCAATCCGAACTCTCACACAAGTGTTGCAGCAGTTGGAAGAAGAAAAAATGAGTCGGCTTGAAAAATTGGAGAAACAAATGAGCCGTTGTGAAAACTTGGAGAATCAGATGAGCCAACTCATTCAAATTTTAAGTGCAAAAGGTGAGAAAGAAAGGAGCCTCGAAGAAGAAGAGGATGAATTATTTGATGACAACGATAGCTTCTTTGATGATGGAGAAAATGTTCTAGTGCTTCCTGACTTGGAATCTCATGAGTCGACGCATGAGGTTACATGTGATGTATCTCCTACTCCATCTGCATCATCCATTATGCGCCCGTCCATTGATGAACCAGGTCCAGAGCCATCAGTTGAGGCTCAAGAGGTAATAGAGGTAAACTTTTGCAATTTGGAAGGTAATGGTGATTATGTTGATTCTTTTGATTGCTATTTTGATAAGCCACCAGCGGAACCGTGTTGGTGGTATCATATTCCTACAGGAGAGAGTCATGCTAGACTCTTTGATGGATTGAAAGGGTTCTTGAGTTCCACATTTTATGCTTTCAATTTATTGTGCTATGATGTCTTTTGTAAGATGTGTGCACATGAATATGATAAGCTACTGAGGGCCTTGACGATGTCTGATATCTATGATATTGAGATTGAGAATAATTCAAGTCAATGACATTAAAGAAAGGCGCTTCTCGGGAGGCAACCCGAGGTAAGTTTTCTAATTTAGTTATTTAAATTCCTAGTTAGCTAGTTTTCTTTTCGATAAATTAGGTTTCTCATTAGGCATTAGATAGTTGTTTTTGGTTTGGGATAGACTAAGCTTTCAGGAAAGGCCGCCGCAATGCTCAGATCTAACTTATTTGTCAGCGATGTCATGATCCTACTCTTCCACCACATTGTGAGTATTTCATTCATCTCTTCCTCTATGTTTTTATTTTTTGTTGTCTTTTATGTTTTATTGAAGACAATGAAAGGTTTAAGTGTGGGGGAGGGATTGCATTGCATATAGATAGAATTTACATATCATGGTTACTTATGTTATCATGTTTATTTATGTTTTCATATTTATTTTTATTCATATATCACATTAAAAAAAATCACAAAAATATCATGCATTGCATTTAGGTGTTATTAAAGATACCCATCTTGGTTTAGTTTGTCCTCTAATTTATTTTTTATGATCTTATTGCATAAATCCCATGATTTGATTGAATTGCTTGAAAATGAGTTTGGAGCATGATTTGAGAATATAATTGAGCAAGTATGATTCATAGTTGAGGTTTAATTGAAATAAAAATAAAAACATAACCTTTGTGAGTTTGTTTTGGCCTTATAGGGACTTTACATATTATTCCCTTTTGCTTTTACTGTGTTATTATACTCTCCATATGCTTCTTATTTCAATACCGTATTGCACATAGTTGTTGCTTGTGGATTTCAAATGATTGAGGCATGTTTCCTTTAGCCATATTATACATGTCTACCTTATATATTATCTTTTGCTTGAAGCCCATCTGAGCCTTAAAGCCTATTCTTTTTTATAGCTCCACAAAAATAAATCATAGCCAATTATTAGCCTAACCCTATCCGGGAATTAGGAGGGGAATTGGTGAAAAATCTTTATGTTGGAGTTGCTTTGAGTGGAGATGATATATGTATGGTTGTGCATTGCGAGAGGCATAGCCAAAATAAGGTAACCCTTCTTGCATAATAGAGATGACTTGTTACTTCGGGGCCTAAGGAGGATAAAATTCACTTAGGAGTAAAAGTATAGTAAGCTTGGACCTAGGGAGGATAAAATTCACATAAGGGCAAAAGTAAGCATAAAAGAAAAGATGTCATCATCCAAAGGGAAAAAATGCATGAGTTGTGTGGCTATTGAAATCGAAGATCTTATTAATGTGTATTGGAGTTTATGTTATTGGAATGGTTTGTGAAGTATGAAAGTTTTGGTGTTGTTCTGGTTGGTTGTTGTTCCTTTTTTTTCCCGGATTTTTAGCACCACAAGCCTAAATATTTCTCATGCCTTATGTTCCTACCAAAGCCCCATTACAACCCTATAAAAGTCCTCATGATGTTGTTTGCAAGTGATGACTTTCACGGTGTATAGAGCATTTTGGATTGAGTTGAGAGTTGGACTTTAAAGCCTAAACACATGAGAGCTTTAGTGAAACACATTATCCCGGTGAGGTTGGATTAAATTTGCTTTTACTATTGGATCGCTCCTATATTTGCTAGGATATTTGTTCTTTTATTCATTGCTCCTATTGCTTGATGTTGCTTTTATAAAATTATAACATGAAGATCTTATTTGTGGGATGATTAATTCTATATTTGTTTTTGATTGCTTGAGGACAAGCAAAAGCTTAAGTGTGGGGGAGTTTGATAGCATGCATTTAGGTAGGCATAATAGGTTGCATTTAGCTTAGTTAAGATGCATATCATGCATGATTTAAGTAGAATTTGCATATTTGCTTTCTATGTTGGTGGAGTCGGAATCTACACGTTTTTATTGATTATTTCAGGTAATGGTAGATCCGAGGAGGAGACATGGGTTGATAACGCATTGGATGAGAATGTCTAGTTGATCGAAGAAGCTTACATGAAGATTTCAAGAGGTCCTGAGTATAGGAAGCGAGCATAAACGAAGAACAAGTCTGCAGAAGTTGTCGCCAGACATGCTAAACTTGTTTTGCACTTTCTGGAGGCCTCGGTTGTCCGATCGACTATTATGACCATGCGTTGGAAAGTTCTTTCAGAGAGGTACAACTTTCATGTTGACGTCAAGAGCTGATTCAAGACGGATTTTCCGTAAAAGACCAATGCAGCGGCCGCCGCATGGTGTGCAGCGGCCGCCGCCAGGGACATTGCAAAAAGAATACTGATGCTGCGGCCGCAGCATCTGCCGACAGTGTTTATACGCTGCGTTTTGTTTAAAATTAAACCCTGGAACCTTTTGATTTCTTTTATGGCCGACTTTGATGTTTTAAAAGGCCAAGTTTTATGTTATTTTAAGAACTTCTATTCTATTTTACTTTTCATCATACAATTGGAGAGAGAGCGATGTTCGCCATGGGCGACTAAACTCTCTTCGTTCTACTTGCAAATTGAAACTTTATTTGGATTGATTGTGAGTTTCTGAATCTTGTTCCTTCTTTCCTATATTGAATGCTTCAACTTCTTTGTGCTTGATTGTTTATTGATTTGTTCTATCTTGTCTGACCAACTTGTTAGATCAATTCAATTGCTAGGGTTTTGTAGACTCCTGATTGCGAACCTTATCCTAAGTGGCAAACTTGTTCCTTTAGGGATGATTGAACTAGTTGGATAGGTAGGAAGTTGGATGTGTTGTTAAATCTCTCTTTAGGGACTGCAAATACCTTGGTTAATCTCTGGTCTTAAAGCTATCAATTGGGTTAAATCCTTCTTTAGGGACTGTTCGATTGATAAGGGTTTCTAGGACTGATTGGACTAGTAACTATATTAGGTCGGGACAAGGGCATTCATAGGAAGACTAAAAGGACAAGAGGAAGTTACAATATCAATTCAACCAAATAAAGTGGATAGTTGTAGGTAGATCGGTCTTCTCTAAATTGTTTTGCATCAATCTGTTTATAGTTTATATTGTTTTCTTTCTTGTTTCAATCATCCAAAAACCTCCCTTCACTAATTGGTAAATACACTTTGCAAATGAATACTTGATTCTCTGTGGGATCGACCTCTTACTTGCTTGCTATACTAGTTTGTAGGTTTGAGTTTTATTTTGATACGGTTTATGCGACTAAAAATCGTCCATCAGGCCGATAGTAGGAGACGGTCGTGACCGACTTTACCCTAAACCTAATTGTCTTTTGTTTTATTTTTATGGAGACCTAAACTCTCCCGTTTCGTCTACGATTTGAAGCTTTGTTTGGACTGATTGTGAGTTTCTAATTCTCGTTCCTTAATTCCTATATTTGAATGTTTCAACTTCTTTGTGCTTGAATGTTTGATTGTTTTATTCTATCCTACTTGCTTGCTTGCTTTAGGGCTGGTTGAACTAATTGGATGGGTAAGAAGTTGGATGTGTTGTTAAATCCCTTTTTAGGGACTGCAAATACCTTTGTTAATCTCTGAATTTAAAGCTATCAATTGAGTTAAATCCTTCTTTAGGGACTGTTCGATTGATAAGGGTTTCTAGGACTGGTTAGACTACTAACTATATTATGTTGGGACAAGGGCATTCATAGGAAACATAAAAGAATGAGAGGAAGATACAATATCAATTCAACCAAATAAAGTAGATATTGGTAGATGAAACTATTTCATTAATCGTTATCTCCATTAATTTGTTTATAGATTATTTTGTTTTCTTTCTTATTTAAATCACTGAAAACCCCCCATCTCATATTAATTAGTAAACAAACTTAACTTGGGAAAAACTTGATTCTCTGTGGGATCGACTCGTGCTTACCACACTACATTAGTTAAGTAGGTTTGAATTTATTTTGATACGGTTTACGCGACTAAAAACCGTCCATCAAATTGGCGCTGTTGCCGGGGAATTAGAGTTTATTTCTTTATTTTGTGTGTTTGCCGATTATTGTATATAACTAGTTTTGTTGTGAGCCTATCTTACGGTTCATAACACCCGTTCTACTAACTGTTTGTGTTCGTGTGTCTAGGTGTGTGCCTCTAAAGATGAGTCATGGTTTATTTTGTGATTTTTGCAGGGTGTCTAATCATATATTTAATGATTGTCCGGTATTTAGGGTTCCAATCGGAAAGGTTAAGGAAGTACATCACTTGTGCAAAACTCAACTTTCTCGTGAGATGGATATCATGCATGAGATTGCACAATTAGAGCTCCAAATCGGACAACTAGAGCCTCCATATCTGGCTCCGCAAACATCACAAAAATCGTCCATGTTGCCCCTATGGAAGAGCACTTTGCTGCAATGGAGTCCCAACTTATGATGATCCAAACTGATTTCAATAACGAGATGAAGCGGATCCAAGTGGCTCAACAAATTACAATTCCAATTATTTCAGAGATTTTTCCTAGGCAGATGGAAATGGTTGTTAGTGACGACTACGCTATCATCTCTCTTGACAAGGAGATCTTAGGAGATTGGATATATCAGCAAGATGAGGAAAATTTGACAAAGAGGATTCTATTGTTTGAATTTAATGAGGGTGCAAACGGACAAAGAGTTAAGAGATGGCAAAAGAGGAGCGCATATTTTGAGAAGCCACCAATGGAACTGAATTGGTGGTATTACATACCCTCTGCAGAGAGTCATGCTCGTATATTTGATAAGTTGAAATGGTTTTTGTCTACAATATTATTTTGTTTCAGTTTATCAACACATTATGCAGGTTTATGTGGGATATGTGCTAAAGAGTTTGACAAGTTGTTGAGGGCTATAACGATGTCTGAATCGATCTTAGAGAGATTGTGAGCCAATCAAGGTATTTTTTTTCTTTTCTCTTTTTTACTTAGGATTAATTTTTAGATTTTTTTTATTTTCGTTAAAATAATAATAATAATAATAATAATAATAAACAATCCAGAACATGCTCCTTCGTTCTTTCCTTTCTCTCTACCCATCTCAAATTTAGCGCCACCCTCGGTCGACGCCTCTCATCCTCTCTTTCTCTGTTCACCCCGACCGTCAGTAGCCACCACACTGGCCACACCCTTGTTCTTCTCTCATTCTCTATGAACCTCGACTGCCAACAGTCGACACCCCTGGACCATCCCTTCCCCCTCCGTTCGCTTTCTCTCTCACAGACCTTCTTCCCCGCCTGCAAGCTGCCTCTGATCCCCGAACCACCAGCCTCCCACTGCTGCATCGCCTCGTCGTACCGATCTCTTGTCGATCGCCAACAATCACCATCTGCCATCAACAACCCTTCTTCACCACATCACCCCACTCCCCTCATCGCCTCCCGCTTTCTCACAGGCTCATGTACTCAGCCCGACGACGCATTTCCCCTCCGCTACCGGTGTCCCCGCATCGCAGTCGGAACCCTAGCCTCTCACGCAAGTGCTGCTCGAAGGCTTCGTTGCTGCTCCCGGATGCGCTTGCCTTCGATTTCAATCTCCACCGGTATGTGCAGGTTTCCCTTGTCACTTGTAATCAGATCCCACTCGGAATTTATTGCATTTTGATTCTGAATTAGTAAAAGGGTTGAATTGTGTTGTGGATTGTTAGTGGTTAAGTGTTCTTTGATATGGGTTAAGGATTGGGGATGCTTTGCTATGATGTACATAATTTGGTAAAGCGATTGTTCAATTTGATCGGACCGCTCCTGATTAGTTGATGGTTGAATAGGCCTGTATAAGTTTGAATCCTGGTATTTGTGGTATTGTATGCTTATTATTGCTTTTCATTCTTGTGTGTTTCATGCTCCCTGAAGTCACCTATTTTCATTGATGTTTACTGTGTATGACTGAGCATGATTGCAAGAGTTAGAATTGGTTTTACTCGTGAGTATGCGGCTAGATACTTGTTATTGAGTTGAGTTTTCTGGATTGATGGAGTTGGTTTGGCTGAGAATAGCTACTTGGATATGGCTTATTGCTCCGATTTCTGATTATTATTATCAAGATAAGCCTAACTACTTTGAGATGGTGCCCATGTTTCAATTTTTGCCCCGTGAATCACACTTGCATTCCATGTTTTTCATTATTTGTCCCAAGTGATTGTGCATGAGTTGATGGGTTGATTTCTGTTGAATTGATATTCTTTGAGCTTGGATGTTTTTATTATGCTTGAATGGTTGAATTGTTTGTTCTTGTGTGTTTTCTTTGCTTTTAGTTTTGGCTAGTACCAATTGCAAAGGGATATGCCATACCGTTCCGACTCCAAGAAGGTTCATAAATGCATATTGCATCCAGGAGGGAGTGGCTGGTGAATATGGTGCTTCGAATCTTCATCTGTAATTTCTGAACTCTTCTCTTGTTAGCTCTAAGGAATAGTAATTGTCTTGCTGAATTTTGTGCTTATGATATTCCTTTGCTCTTAACTCAATTTTTTCGCTGATTGCTATTCTAGTTGTGTTTGTTTTTACCGTTGGTTGTGGTGTTTGATAGGTCCTTTCACTATGAGAAGTTACTGATTTTTTAGGTCTGTTCAGAGGCTACACCACTACCTCTTCTTTAGCCAGATGATTTGTCTCGAATGCCTGATTACTTTGTGAGTTTCCTCTACCGTTCTTTCTTTCTTTTTATTTACTTTGAGGACAAAGTAAGATTTTAAGCATGGGGTGAGGAATTCAAGTGTAGCTCCGTCTTTATATATATGTTAGTTTTCTCTTTTATTTTTTTAAATTTTTGTTATGCATTTCATTGCATTTAGGTGTTATTAATGATACCCATCTTCGTTTAGTTTGTCCTAAAATGATTTTTGGAGAATGGTTTGTGAATATAATTGAGCAAGTATGGTTCATAGTTGAGGTTAAATTGAAATCTAGCAAAAACATAACCCTTTGTGAGATTTTGGCCTTATAGGGACTATTCATAATTATTTCCCTTTCGCTTTTATTGTGTGATTATACTCTTCATATGCTTCTTATTTCAATACCGTATTGCACATGTTTGTTTCTTGTGAATTTCAAATAATTGAGGCATGTTTTCTTTAGCTATATTATATATACCTTATCTACCATTTGCATTATCCTTTTCTTGAAGACCGTCTGAGCCGTAAAGCCAATTTTTTTTTATAGCTCCATAAGAATATATAACAACCAATGATTAGCCAGACCCTATCCTGGAATTAGGAGGAGAAATGGTGAAAAATCTTTATGTTGGAGATGCTTTGAGTAGAGATGATGTATGTATGGTTGTGCATTGCGAGAGGCATAGCCGGAATAAGGTAACCCTTCTTGCATAATAGAGATGACTTATTACTAGGGGCCTAAGGAGGATAAAATTCACTTAGGAGTAAAAGTTTAGTAAGCTTGGACCTAGGAAGGATAAAATTCACCTAGGGGCAAAAGTAAGCATAAAAGAAAAGAAAAGAACTCATCATCCAAATGGAAAAAGTGCATGAGTTGTATGGTTATTGAAATCGAAAAGTGCTTATTGATGTGTATTGAAGTTTATGTTATTGGAATGGTTTGCGAAGTATGAAAGTTTTGGTGTTGTTCTGGTTGGTTGTTGTTTCTTTTTCCCTGATTTTTAGCACCACAAGCATAAATATTTCTCATGCCTTATTTTCCTACCAAAGCCCCATTACAACCCTGTAATAGTCCTCATGATGTGGTTTGCAAGTGTTGACTTTCACGGTTTATAAAACATTTTGGATTGAGTTAGAGTTGTACTTTAAAGCCTAAACACATGAGAGATTGAGTGAAACACATTATCCCGGTGAGGTTGGATTAAATTTGCCTTTACTATTGGATCGTTCATATACTTTCTACGATATTTGTTCTCTTATTCATGGCTCATATTGCTTGATGTTGCTTTTCAAAAACTACAGCATGAAGATCTTATTTGTGGGATGATTAATTCTATATTTGTTTTTCATTGCTTGAGGACAAGAAAAAGCTTAAGTGTGGGGGAGTTTGATAGCATGCATTTAGTTAGGCATAATAGATTAAATTTAGCTTAGTTATGATGCATATCATGCACGGTTTAAGTACAAGGTGTCTTTGTTTTGTGACTAGTTTGCTTGGGGACAACCAAAAGTCTAAGCATGGGGTCGTTTGATAGAGTTTATTTTAGTCATGTTTTAAGTATACGTTTGCATAATAATTTAGATCATATCTTACATATTTTATAGTTAATTTGTGTTATTTGATTTTCAGAGTCTACACTAATACTTTTATATAGTTCAGGTATTTTCAGGCTGGATCGTATGAATTTAGAGATTGGGATCATTTATTTATAAATTATAAACAAGATGACCGAGTTACTCATGATGATGAGAGGCTGATGAATTCATGTGGAAAGCGGAGGAAGGTTCACGACTGCAATTGCCTAGTTTTACCGTTACTTCATTAGATTACATTAGATAGATTAGATTAATTATAAATATATTAATATTATATATATATATATATTAGATAGATTAGGTTTATGAGTTGCAATATATATACACATTCATTCATACGGCATACGTGAGGCCGATAGTAGGAGATGGTCGTGACCGACTTTACCCTAAACATAATTGTCTTTTGTTTTATTTTTATGGAGACCTAAACTCTCCTGTTTCGTCTACGATTTGAAGTTTTTTTGGATTGATTGTTAGTTTCTAATTCTCGTTCCTTAATTCCTATATTTGAATGTTTCAACTTCTTTGTGCTTGAATGTTTGATTGTTTTATTCTATCTTTCCTGATCAACTTGGTAGAATCAATTCAATTGATAGGGTTTTGTAGATTCCTGGTTGTGAACCTTAACCCAAGTGCCAAACTTGTTCATTTAGGGTTGGTTGAACTAATTGGATAGGTAGGAAGTTGGATGTGTTATTGAATCCCTCCTTAGAGACTGCAAATACCTTGGTTAATCCCTAAACTTAAAGCTATCAATTGAGTTAAATCCTTCTGTAGGGATTGTTCGATTGATAAGGGTTTCTATGACTGGTTGGACTAGTAACTATATTAGGTTGGGACAAGGGCATTCATAAGGAACATAAAAGGAAGAGAGGAAGTTACAATATCAATTCAAACAAATAAAGTGGATATTGGTAGATGAAACTATTTCATTAATCGTTATCTCCATTAATTTGTTTATAGTTTATTTTGTTTTCTTTCTTATTTAAATCACTCAAAACCCCCCGTTTCATATTAATTGGTACATAAACTTAACTTAGGAATAACTTGATTCTATGTGGTATCAACTCGTGCTTACCACACTACATTAGTTAGGTATGTTTGAATTTATTTTGATACGGTTTACGCGACTAAAAACCGTCCATCAAATTGGCGACGTTGTCGGGGAATCAAAGTTTATTTCTTTGTTTTGTGTATTTGCCGATTATTGTATATAACTAATTTTGTTGTGAGCCTATCTTACGGTTCATAAAACCCGTGCTACCAACTGTTTTTGTTCGTGTGTCTAGGTGTGTGCCTCTAAAGATGACTCATGGTTTATTTTGTAATTTTTGCAGGGTTTCTAATCATATATTTAAAGATTATCCGGTGATTCGGGTTCCGATCGGAAAGGTTAAGGAAGTACATAACTTGTGCAAAACTCAACTTTCTCGTGAGATGGATATCATGCATAAGATTGCACAATTAGAGCTCCAAATCGGACAACTCGAGCCTCCATATCTGGCTCCGTAAACATCACAAGAATCCTCCATGTTGCCCCCTATGGAAGAGCACTTTGCTGCAATGGAGTGTCAACTTATAATGATCCAAACTGATTTCAATAACGAGATGAAGCGGGTCCAAGTGGCTCAACAAATTACAATTCCAATTATTTAAGAGATTTTTCCTAGGCAGACGGAAGTGGTTGTTAGTAACGACTACGCTATCATCTCTCTTGACGAGGAGATCTTAGGAGATTGGATAGATGAGCAAGATGAGGAAAATTTGATAAAGAGGATTCTATTGTTTGAATTTAATGAGGGTGCAAACGGACAAAGAGCTAAGAGATGGCAAAAGAGGAGCGCATATTTTGAGAACCCACCAATGAAACTGGATTGGTGGTATTACATACCCTCTGCAGAGAGTCATGCTCGTATATATGATAAGTTGAAATGGTTTTGGTGTACAATATTATTTTGTTTCAGTTTATCAACACATTATGCAGGTTTATATGGGATATGTGCTCAAGAGTTTGACAAGTTGTTGAGGGCTTTAACGATGTCTGAATCGATCTTAGAGAGATTGTGAGCCAATCAAGGTATTTTTTTTCTTTTCTCTTTTTTTACTTAGGACTAATTTTTAGATTTTTTTTTATTTTCGTTAAAATAATAATAATTAAAAAAAAAACAATTCAGAACCTGCTCCCTCGTTCTTTCCTTTCTCTCTACTCATCTCAAACCCAGCGCTGCCCTCGGTCATCGCCTTTCCTCCTCTCTTTCTCTGTTCACCCCGACCGTCAGTAGCCACCACACCAGCCACACCCCTGTTCTCCTCTCTTTCTCTGTTCACCTCGACTGCCAACAGTCGACACCCCTGGACCATCCCTTCCCCCTTTGTTCACTTTCTCTCTCGCAGACCTTCTTCCCCGCCTGCAAGCTGCCTCTGATCCCCGGACCACCAGCCTCCCACTACTGCATCGCCTCGTCCTACCGATCTCTTGTCGATCGCCAGCAATCACCATCTGCCAGCAACAACCGTTCTTCAGCACATCACCCCACTCCCTCCATCGCCTCCCGCTTTCTCCCAGGCTCCTGTACTCAGCCCGATGACGCCTTTCCCCTCCGCTATCGGTGTCCCCGCCTCGCAGTCGGAACCCTAGCCTCTCACGCAAGTGCTGCTCGAAGGCTCTATTGCTGCTCCCGGATGCGCTTGCCTTTGATTTCAATCTCCACCGGTATGTGCAGGTTTCCCTTGTCACTTGTAATCAGATCCTACTCGGAATTTATTGCATTTTGATTCTGAATTAGTGGAAGGGCTGAATTGTGTTGTGGATTGTTAGTGGTTAAGTGTTCTTTGATATGGGTTAAGGATTGGTGATGCTTTCCTATGATTAGTTGATGGTTGAATAGGCCTGTATATGTTTGAATCTTGGTATTTGTGGTTTCGTATGCTTATTATTGCTTTTAATTCTTGTGTGTTTCATGCTCCCTGAAGTCACCTATTTTCATTTTTGTTTACTGTGTATGACTGAGCATGATTGCAAGAGTTAGAATTGGTTTTACTCGTGATTATGAGGCTAGATACTTGCTATTGAGTTGAGTTTTCTTGATTGATGGAGTTGGTTTGGCTGAGAATAGCTAATTGGATATGGCTTATTGCTTCGATTTCTGATTGCTATTATCAAGATAAGACTAACTACTTTGAGATGGTGCCCATGTTTCAATTTTTTCCCCGTGAATCACACTTGCATTCCCTATTTTTCATTATTTGTCCCAAGTGATTGTGCATGAGTTGATGGGCTGATTTCTGTTGAATTGATATTCTTTGAGCTTGGATGTTTTGATTATGCTTGAACGGTTGGATTGTTTGTTCTTGTGTGTTTTATTTGCTTTTAGTTTTGGCCAGTACCAATTGCAAAGGGATATGCCATACCGTCCGACTCCAAGAAGGTTCATAAATGCATATTGCATCCAGGAGGGAGTGGCTGGCGAATATGGTGCTTCGAATCTTCATTTGTAATTTCTGAACTTTTCTCTTGTTAGCTCTAAGGAATAGTAATTGTCTTGCTGAATTTTGTGCTTACGATATTCCTTTGCTCTTAACTCAATTTTTTCGCCGATTGCTATTCTAGTTGTGTTTGTTTTTGCTGTTGGTTATGGTGTTTGATAGGTCCTTTCACTATGAGAAGTTGCTGATTTTTTGGGTCTGTTCAGAGGCTACACCACTACCTCTTCTTGAGCCGAATGATTTGTCTCGAATGCCTGATTACTTTGTGAGTTTCCTCTACCGTTCTTTCTTTCTTTTTATTTACTTTGAGGACAAAGTAAGATTTTAAGCATGCGGTGAGAAATTCAAATGTAGCTCTGTCTTTATATATATGTTAGTTTTCTCTTCTTCTTTTTTTCAATTTTTGTTATGCATTTCATTGAATTTAGGTGTTATTAATGATACCCATCTTCGTTTAGTTTGTCCTAAAATGATTTTTGGAGGAGGATTTGTGAATATAATTGAGCAAGTATGGTTCATAGTTGAGATTAAATTGAAATCTAGCAAAAACATAACCCTTTGTGAGATTTTGGCCTTATAGGGACTATTCATAATTATTTCCCTTTTGCTTTTATTGTGTGATTAAACTCTTCATATGCTTCTTATGTCAATACCGTATTGCACATGTTTGTTGCTTGTGAATTTCAAATGATTGAGGCATGTTTTCTTTAGCTATATTATATATACCTTATCTACCATTTGCATTATCCTTTGCTTGAAGCCCGTCTGAGCCGTAAAGCCTATTCTTTTTTATAGCTCCATAAAAATATATCATAGCCAATGATTAGCCAGAACCTATCCGGGAATTAGGAGGAGAAATAGTGAAAAATCTTTATGTTGGAGTTGCTTTGAGTAGAGATGATGTATGTATGGTTGTGCATTGCGAGAGGCATAACCGAAATTTGGTAACCCTTCTTGCATAATAGAGATGACTTATTACTAGGGGCCTAAGGAGGATAAAATTCACTTAGGAGTAAAAGTCTAGTAAGCTTGGACCTAGGGAGGATAAAATTCACCTAGGGGCAAAAGTAAGCATAAAAAAAAAAAGTCATCATCCAAATGGAAAAATTGCATGAGTTGTATGGTTTGCGAAGTTTGAAAGTTTTGGCGTTGTTCTGGTTGGTTGTTGTTTCTTTATCCCGGGTTTTTAGCACCACAAGCCTAAATATTTCTCATGCCTTATTTTCCTTCCAAAGCCCCATTACAACCATATAAAAGTCCGTGGTTTGCAAGTGATGACTTTCACGGTGTATAAAACATTTTGGATTGAGTTAGAGTTGTACTTTAAAGCCTAAACACATGAGAGATTGAGTGAAACACATTATCCCGGTGAGGTTGGATTAAATTTGCCTTTACTATTGGATCGCTCATATACTTGCTAGGATATTTGTTCTCTTATTCATGGCTCCTATTGCTTAATGTTGCTTTTCTAAAACTACAACATGAAGATCTTATTTGTGGGATGATTAATTCTATATTTGTTTTTCATTGCTTGAGGACAAGCAAAAGCTTATGTGTGAGGGAGTTTGATAGCATGCATTTAGTTAGGCATAATAGGTTGCATTTAGCTTAGTTATGATGCATATCATGCACGGTTTAAGTACAAGGTGTCTTTGTTTTGTGATTAGCTTGCTTGAGGACAAGCAAAGTCTAAGCATGGGGTAGTTTGATAGAGTTTATTTTAGTCATGTTTTAAGTATACGTTTGCATAATAATTTAGATCATATCTTACATATTTTATAGTTAATTTGTGTTATTTGATTTTCAGAGTCTACACTAGTACTTTTATATATTTCAGGTATTTACAGGCTGGATCGTATGAATTTAGAGATTGGGGTCATTTATTTATAAATTATAAACAAGATATATGACCGAGTTACTCATGATGATGAGAGGTTGATGAATTCATGTGGGAAGCAGAGGAAGGTTCACAGCTGCAATTGCCTAGTTTTACCGTTACTTTATTAGGTTGCGTTAGATAGATTAGATTAATTATTAATATATTAATATTATATATATATTAGATAGATTAGGTTTATGAGTTTCAATATATATACACATTCATTCACACAGCATACGTGAGGCCGATAGTAGGAGACGGTCGTTACCAACTTTACCCTAAACCTAATTATCTTTCGTTTTATTTTTATGGAGACCTAAACTCTCTTGTTTCGTCTACGATTTGAAGCTTTGTTTGGATTGATTTTTAGTTTCTAATTCTCGTTCCTTAATTCCTATATTTGAATGTTTCAACTTGTTTTTGCTTGAATGTTTGATTGTTTTATTCTATCGTGCCTGATCAACTTGGTAGAATCAATTCAATTGCTAGGGTTTTGTAGATTCCTGATTGTGAACCTTAACCCAAGTGCCAAACTTGTTCCTTTAGGGCTGGTTGAACTAATTGGATGGGTAGGAAGTTGGATGTGTTATTAAATCCCTCTTTAGGGACTGCAAATACCTTGGTTAATACATGAACTTATAGCTATCAATTGAGTTAAATCCTTCTGTAGGGATTGTTCGATTGATAAGGGTTTCTATGACTAGTTGGACTAGTAAGTATATTAGGTTGGGACAAGGGCTTTCATAGGGAATATAAAAGGACGAGAGGAAGTTACAATATCAATTCAACCAAATAAAGTTGCCCTCCCCCCTCCCTCTCTCAATCTAGGAGTGTCTCTTTTAGTTTGCAAGAAAAAAGGATTTGTGCCACCTTTGCGAAAAGAAAAGTAGTATATGTTCAAAAAGGAAAAAATGATTCATCTAGTATTCAACCGAATTCCGGTAGTGGTAGCCTTAGTAGAACAACATGGAGGGTTTACAAGAGTGAATTAATCGAAGTGGTTGATGATGTGGATAGTGAGGATGACATATATTACCCTTCAAAGAGTTCAAGCGATGACGAGGAAAACGTTATGGATTATTTAGTTGATGAAGATGAAACTTTGTTGCCTTGTAGTGATGATGGATATGATCCTGATAAATCCAAATAATGGAAGCAAGATATAGATACATATTTCGATAGATTGTATGCGAATGGGGAGTTGTATGTTGATAAAAAATTTGGCAATATCATTCTTCAGCCATGGATGCTTTTCTTCGATAAGGAGCACTTGTCACATGTCTTGAGGAATTATTTTATCCAAGAAGGGTTTTACATCATCGCGTTGAAATCTGATTTGAGAAGGTTTACCACTTCTTGAGCTTCTGCAACTTGTAATTGGAGAATTTATGCATCTTGATTGTCAAACGGATGCACTTGGGCTATTAAATCATTGGCAAGCAATCCCACTTGCACCAGGTTAGCGTCGCACAATCCGATGGCATCTACAAGGTGGGCCGCAGAGAAGCTACTCGATGACGTGAAAGCAAATCCATCTATCAAAGGGAAAGCAATGAACGAGCTCTTATTCCAGAGATATGACAATGTGTTGAGGAAAACACCAACTTATGAAAAAAGGAGCTTGGCATTAGCTACCGTTGAAGGAAGCTATGACACTTCTTATGCAAAGCTGCCTGCGTATTGTGACATTCTTAAAAGTACAAATCTCGGTTCTAAGGCCCATATTGCTTAGCTTGGAAGGTTGCTAAAGAACATCCGGAGACACCTATTCATTTCAAGAACATATTTATCTCTTTATGGCTAATGATCGAGGGATTTAGAGGGTGCAGAGGCCTAATTTTTGTAGATGGATGTCACTTAAAAGGGAAAGTTGGTGGAGGATAGCTGTTATAGTCGTGGATGGAAATAATGAGATTTTCCCGTTGGCTTATGATGTGTATGAAAATGAAAGCAAAGATACGTGGTATTCGTTCATCTACCACTTAAAAGATGGTTTGAATGACAATATGAGAGACAATTTGACTATTATATCAGATACACAAAAGGTATCTCAATTGATTTTTTACTCTATTTATTAGGTTTAGTAAGTATCTTTATGTATGATGCCACAATGTTATCCATCATTTGTTATTAATTATCTTTTGTTGTATGTAGGGCATTGAACCAGCCTTAGATAGGATTTGGCCAACTGTTTCTAGGTGATATTGTTGTAGATACTTATGTGACAATTTCAAGAAGTAATATCCTGGAATAATGATGCATAATCTGTTTTGGGGATAATGTGGTTCATATTCTGCCTTTGCTTATGAGAAGGCAATGGATTAAATACATAAGAGAGTTGGATGGGCTGCAGCCAAGTGGTTACACGAGTCGGGAGATATAGATCGATGGGCAAGGTACAAGTTTGACCCGACACTTTGTTCAGATGAAAACATGAGCAACATGGTAGAGTATTTCAATTCTACTTTAGAATTAGATAGATGATAATGCATATTTCATATAGGCATTGTTGATGGTTCTTATTGCATTTAGATAGGAGTTTTGCATATGTTTTGGTCTAGTTTTATATCTTTCTTGTGAAGTATTCGAGTTCAGAATCTACGCGTTTTTAGTGTTTATTCTGCAGTTTTACATTTCGACATTGGATGGGATCTTGGAGGAGCTTAAATGACATGTTTTGGAGCATATGAAGGCTAAGAAAGGAGCTACAAAGGAGCAAGTAAGCACAACATCGAAGTTATCAAGGAAATTAGTCATTGTTGAGACCGGGGCCCGCTGCTACCCCGTGTTCAGCATTGCCGACCTTAAGTCCGAAGATATTATTATTATATTATTATTATTATTATATTCTCTAGGATTTCACGACTCTATTTAGGTTTTATTTCTTTCATTTCAATCGTGTTTGTGTGTGGCTTGAGGGTTAGACAATGAACACAATTAGAGAGATGAGAGTTATTTCCTCTATCAGTTGTTAAGCTCATAGTTTCGCATGTGATTCGAAGACATGGTTGAATGAATTGTGAGGAGTTGATTCTATTTAGTTATTTATAAGTATATTTATCATCTTGTTCTTATTGATATATTTGTGTTCCTTTCTATGATTGATCACCATGTTAGGAACTGCATCTATGCTATGAATTCGTTGTTATTTTCTAGATAGCAAACGGAGCCATTGATTTATTCATATTTCTATGTCTTTGTAGTGGATGATTTCGATTGATCTATGTCGAGTAGATGTGCTAGGGCCGATTAGAGTTGTTCCTTTTGTGTTCTATTTGCATTGAATCGATATGTCAATTGGTCTTATAACTTGAGTGTTTAATGTTATTCTTTAGTGATATTGAATAAGAAGATTGTATCTTTGCGGATCTATCTGAAGCGCTCGTGCAATTTCACCTATACTTATTACCTCACTGTGATCACAAAATGACCGGAAATACCTACAAGCCTTAACCTTGAGAGGTTGCGATTAGATTATACATCAATTAGTCCAAGTGGTGGGGGTGTTACGTTTGGCTCACGGGGATTCGAATCATTTCTTCGCGGACTTGGGTGGGAGTCAGATGATGTTCTTATTCCAAGAATGTTCTGCTCCGATCACAGATCTTCGAGAACTCAACTCCGGGGGGTTTATGTCTGGGGGATAATCAGAGCTATGCTGCTTTTCTTATCTTGAAATCGGATCCTTTCCTTTGGAGTCGGAGGGGGGGTATTTATAGGGAAACCAAGCGAGCAGTTGGCTAGCAACCTCGTGGTTCTGTACAGGACACGTGTAACGCATGCCCACACACTTAGGGTCATAGGCAACACACGTGGAGCTATTTAGAGGTGAGGTGCTTGAGCCAGGGAGCTGCTTGCTAGGATCCCGGAGGGTTCAGGTCGCGAGGGAAACCGGGGTCAAAGTTCTTGGGGATGTTAGATCTAGTTAGTTGGTTTCGGTCAGGTACCTTACTTGAGATGGATCTAATGGTGGGACCGGATATCCTTTTGCGTTGGGCGACCCATTTATAATGTAATATTTGTGTTCATTTCATAGTCTATTTTCTATGGCATCGACACTATCAACTTTTGTCAAGTCAACATATGCTTAGAAATATCTATTGAATCAATCCTAGGATCTTGAACCTCAACCATTGTCAAGAATTACTCGTGAAATATCTTCTCTATATTGTTATCAATATTTTGAAATCATCAATCTCTTTACTTTACTTTGTCATCAATTCGTTGTAAATCATTGCTTTTGCCATAAAAATCATTGTTAGAAATATTCCATAGCAACCGTTCTCTCTTTGGTTTGGACTTCAGACTTCATCGCTGAAGAGAGGGTTTCTCGACCAAATAAATTTGTAGTCAAGACCCCGCTATAGGACAGTGGAGTCAGGTTCGTCCTCAGGAGATAAGTCAGCGGTTCTAGGTTTAGTGTGTTTTGGGGTTCATGGATAGCGGGAAAAGGTGGGGAGGTTGTTGTCGACAAAGAATAGAGGGGTCGATGTCGATGGATGGAGAGGGAATGATGGTTGGTGTCGGGTAGAATATGTGACGAATAAAAATAATAAAATAAAACGAATGAAGATGCAAACTTCCAAGGTTAGGGATCACCACAACAATAAACATATGTGTAGATCATAAATCACATAAATATGCATGCTTTATATCAAAGAATCGACTTTCGCAAATTCCAACAATTTAGGTGATAGAGGCTCTCGCGTAAAAACCTAATTTGTTTCTACATTTTCTTAATTAGGATTAGTCGGCTCTTGCAAATAAACCCTAACTACTATCCAATTCATAATAAGATCACTTTCGCTTCATTATCATGAATAAGGAATTTCCTCAACTCTCGAAAAGGATTAAGCACATAGGTAGATGATGATAAAGACATATAAATTCATGGATTTATAAATCAAACACACATATCTATGTTGGGATCACCCCAACCCTAGAAGAAGGAAATTAGAAACAAAACATGATGAAAGAAATTAACTTTAACATAAAATAAACTAAAACTTACAAAACCTTCCAAACGTTCCTCCTCTCTCGCCTCCTCTCTCTCTTCTCTCTCTCTCTCTCTCTCTCCCTCTCTCTCTCTCTCTCTCTCTCTCTCTCTCTCTCTCTCTCTCTCTCTCTCTCTCTCTCTCTCTCTCTCTCCTCTGCTTCCTCCTTGTGCCCTAAGACGAATTTTCTTGAATGAATGAAAAACAGCCCCCCGAAGCTTTATTTATAGCCTTCTAATCCTTGCTATCCAATGATAGAAGATATCTATCTATATCTAAAATTATATCTAAAACTTTAAAAGATAAATAAAAGCAATTTAGGAATTAAATCTAAAAGGAAAATAAATCTAAAATAGTTAAGATGTCTTCCATGTCTTCTCCATAGATAGAACTTGATAGATGTTGATAGATCTCGGCCAAATTGGATAGAATTGGATCCAAGGACTCCCAATCCTAGTAGGACAGCGAAACCGCGTAACCCGCTCCCGGACACGGCTCGTCGATCTCGACTAGGGCTCCTCGAGATCGAGTAGGATTGTCGTCGACGGGTGTGGCTCGGCTTCTCGGGTACGTGACTGGTGCTCGACATGGCTCGGACATGGCTCGGAGGTCTAGTCGATCTCGAGTGGCCCTATTCTGTATCGAGTAGGATTCGACGTCTGGCTGGCTTGGTCGGGTGGCTCTGCTCGACAAGGCTCCTATCTGGGCTCACAGGTCTAGTCGATCTCGAGTAGCCCTACTCTGTCTCGAGTAGATTTGCTCATCGACTAGGTCTTCCCGGGTGGATCTACTCGACATGCTCGAACCTTGGCTTCGGGCTCCTCGATCTCGACTAAGCCTCCTCGAGATCGAGTAGAGGTGGTCTGCGTCTTCGTCCTCGGCTTCTCGGCTTGTCTCAACTCGTCGACCCCGGACATGGTGTCGAAGTGTTGTCGATCTCGAGTAGGCTTTAGTCGAGATCGAATGCCTCTGTCTTGCTTTGTTCTTTACTTTTGCTTGCTATTTTCTGTCTTTGCTTTTGTTTCTGCTTTGCTTTGTCTTTTCTTCCTTTGTTCCTTTGTTTCTGTCTTTTCTGCTTGTATGTGAGATCTGTTGCTACCTGAGAACTGCTGACGTGCTTCCTCGTGGATTCGATCCTGACAACCTTCTACTACAACGGGAGGAAGTCTTGTATTTATTTGCTGAGACACGGAAGTCAGTCTGATCTTTATTCTATATTTATTTCATACTTGACCATCCTCCAGCAACAACAAATAACAATTTGACGAGAGGGTTTCTCGACCAAATAAATTTGTAGTCAAGACCCCGCTATAGGATAGTGGAGTCAGGTTCGTCCTCATGAGAGAAGTCAGCAGTTCTAGGTTTAGTGTGTTATGGGGTTCAGGGATAGCGGGAAAAGGTGGGGAGGTTGTTGTCGACAAAGAATAGAGGGGTCTATGTCGATGGATGGAGAGGGAATGATGATTGGTGTCGGGTAGAATATGTGCCGAATAAAAATAATAAAATAAAACGAATGAAGATGCAAACTTCCAAGGTTAGGGATCACCACAACAATAAACATATGTGTAGATCATAAATCACATAAATATGCATGCTTTATATCAAAGAATCGACTTTCGCAAATTCCAACAATTTAGGTGATAGAGGCTCTCGCATAGAAACCTAATTTGTTTCTACCTTTTCTTAATTAGGATTAGTCGGCTCTTGCAAATAAACCCTAACTACTATCCAATTCATAATAAGATCACTTTCGCTTCATTATCATGAATAAGGAATTTCCTCAACTCTCGCAAAGGATTAACCACATAGGTAGATGATGATAAAGACATATAAATTCATGGATTTATAAATCAAACACACATATCTATGTTGGGATCACCCCAACCCTAGAAGAAGTAAATTAGAAACAAAACATGATGAAAGAAAAATTAACTTTAACATAAAATAAACTAAAACTTACAAAACCTTCCAAACGTTCCTCCTCTCTCGCCTCCTCTCTCTCTCTCTCTCTCTCTCTCTCTCTCTCTCTCTCTCTCTCTCTCTCTCTCTCTCTCTCTCTCTGCCTCTCCCTCTCTCCTCCCTCTCTCCTCTGCTTCCTCCTTGTGCCCTAAGACGACTTTTCTTGAATGAATGAAAATCAGCCCCCCGGAGCTTTATTTATAGCCTTCTAATCCTTGCTATCCAAGGATAGAAGATATCTATCTATATCTAAAATTATATCTAAAACTTTAAAAGATAAATAAAAGCAATTTAGGAATTAAATCTAAAAGGAAAATAAATCTAAAATAGGTAAGATGTCGTCCATGTCTTCTCCATAGATAGAACTTGATAGATGTTGATAGATCTCGGCCAAATTGGATAGAATTGGATCCAAGGACTCCCAATCCTAGTAGGACAGCGAAACCGCGTAACGCGCTCTCGGACACGTCTCGTCAATCTCGACTAGGGCTCCTCGAGATCGAGTAGGATTGTCGTCGACGGGTGTGGCTCGGCTTCTCGGGTGACTGGTGCTCGACAAGGCTCGGACATGGCTCGGAGGTCTAGTCGATCTCGAGTAGCCCTACTCTGTATCGAGTAGGATTCGTCGTCTGGCTGGCTTGGTCGGGTGGCTCTGCTCGATAAGGCTCCTATCTGGGCTCACAGGTCTGGTCGATCTCGAGTAGCCCTACTCTGTCTCGAGTAGATTTGCTCATCGACTAGGTCTTCCCGGGTGGATCTACTCGACATGCTCGGACCTTGGCTCCGGGCTCCTCGATCTCGACTAAGCCTCCTCGAGATCGAGTAGAGGTGGTCTGCGTCTTCGTCCTCGGCTTCTCGGCTTGTCTCAACTCGTCGACCCCGGACATGGCGTCGAAGTGTGGTCGATCTCGACAAGGCCTCCTCGAGATCGAGTACGGTTTCGGGATCGGGTTGTCTCTAACTCAGTGTCCTCGATCCGCTCTGCTCGACCAGGTGTGCTCGGACAGCCCTCGTCGAGATCAAGTAGAGGCTAGTCGATCTCGAGTAGAGTTCTCTCAGCTTTCTGCTCTGTCCTTGAAACGCACTTTCCCGAATCCTCGTTCGTCGGATTGACGCATATGACCATGCATTGGAAAGCTCTTTCCGAGGGATACAACTCTCATGAAGACATCAAAGCTTGATTCAGAACGATGAACGGTGAAAATGCCCTTTTTTCCAGCTTCACCATTCTTAGCCTCTCCATGAGTTTCCTTTAAGCTCCAAAGTGCGTCCGATTTCTGCAAAATATAACCAAAACTTGTGTAGACCTCCATATATTTCAAATAAGTGTAAACTACACAGATTCTGTATTATTCTAATCCAAATGCATGCAATGTATGCAGAAATCGATATAAAAGTAAGTGTAAAACATGGCGAATTAGGCTCACAACAATCGCTATACTAGTTTATTGATTTATCAATCTATTGGTTGGCTAATCTATTGATTTGAGCTTTGAGTTAGGATATTATAGATATTTGGCAAAGGACAGAAAAGCCAACGATGTTCATCCCTGAAGGTTCGAAAATGTAAAAAATTGTAATATAGAAATACTCTAGAAGGGGGGGGTGAATAGAGTATGCCCGTTTTTCGCAGAAAGTCTCAAGACTTTTGGAGCTTGTACCAAAACCTTTGAGATAAACCTGAATCACAAAGTTAAACAATTCGAACCAAGTGCGGAAATAAGGTAAAGCAATAAGTAAAGGACACGAGTAATTGTTTACGAGGTTCAGCACAACTTGGCCTACGTCCCCGTCTAGGGTTCTTCCACAACCCTAGGATTCAAAGGCTTTATTGATTGCTTAGCTTAGGATCCTAATAGCTCACCGAGAAGCCTCTCTCCTATACAATTGCAATCTAGTCAACTCACGTTCCCTTGGACTCCTAGACCAATCTAGAAGAGCCCCACCTCTCTCAGCTATCTAGTACAATCCTCTAACTCTCGCAAATCAATAGCCTAGTGCAACTTCCCGAGTTATAAACTCTCGAGTAACACTTGAAATAAATATATCCTATAAGCTCACAGTGACTCTCAAAGGCTTTGAAATAAACAACAAACTATTTGAGCGCTTTTGCAGAGAGACACTTGGAAGACAGATCGCTTGAATGAATGAAGCTCGTGTGTAGCACTTGTATCATCTGTCTTCTCCTTCCTTTCCTTTATATAATAGCATGGAGCGTGAGGATCTTCATCACCAGATCTCCAACGGCTCTTTGGAATCAGTTCGATCTTGCAATCTTCTATATATGGATACTTTGAAACGCCATGATCTATTTTGAACTGATCTATTCAACATGTATAAGGAATGAGTAATCTCGATTTATACTTCCTGAAATGGTTAGTCATTCATATATATATATAATATAATGGAAGTATAAAATAAGATAAAATAATATACGAATAATAAGATAGGTTTTGTATTTCATCAACTGTTAATGCTCCAAGGCCTTTGACACAAACATCCTGTCAAAGCCTTTGAAACATCTATTCCGATTTTCATCAAGGGATGGAGTTATCAATCTCCCCCTTGATGAAAGACAAAACCTGTGCATCCCTGCAACTTAGTCAAACGAATATAACATAATCAAAATCAGACTAAGTACCTGCAAGGGTTAGACAAATGTTGGATCAAATAATTTTAAAGTAAGAAAACATCCAACCGAAAACCATAAATCAAAAAGCAATGTCTTCCAAGACCTTTAAGCAGAGGTTTTCAAAGTCTAACGATCATCTCCCCCTTTTTGTCTTTCAACAAAGGGCGGAGGTAAAACAGTTACCAAAAGTTACCAAAAGTTTTGAAAATGTTTCCAAAAACCAGCAAAGTAACAAGTTTCAGGGGTGGGATAGGGTGGGATAAGGTTTAGGTTAAGTCATTCCAGAGCATCATCAGTGAGCCTCGTCCACAGTCCTTCCAGCATCGTTGAAATCCCGCTCATCTCCGTCATCAACTCCTTCTGCAGCTCCTTAATTTCCAGGCGAACCTCCTCCAAGCCCAACTCTAGGTTGTCCATGCGTTCATCGAAGGCTCGAGCAATGGGAAAGGCTTTTGAAGGAGTGGCAAGACTCAAGGTCCCTTGGGGAGACCGAGTGATGCCAATCTTTTCAAGGCCTTTAGAGTCGAACTTACCCGTATGACGCAGATGTTCTTCATTTTTGACATTAATTCCAGAAGCTTTGAAGATAGGGGTCAAAAGGGTAGCAAAGGGGAGGGGAGAGCCTTTTCGAGCTTTTCTGGCATGGGCCATGGTTCCAAGGATGGTGTTGGCCAGATCAGGATCAAGGCCATTTAGAATGCGGTAGAGCAGGACCATGGCATTGTCGGTAAGGAGTGAGCCAGAGTTAAGACGGGGTAGGAGGCATCTAACAATGATGTTAAAGATTATTTTTGCCTCAAGGGTTAGGGATGAGTGGGTGAGTTGCTTTGAGGTGCTGTTGGATGCTTCAGGTACGAGATATTTGGCTCGGGCGAGGATGATGCAATTTTCTTTTGAGGGGTTTACTTGAGCAGGTGGAACAGGGGTAGGTAAGCCTAGAGAGTATGCAAAGTCATTGGATTTGAGAGATATTCTAACCCCTTTGACGACAGATTCCAAAGACCAACCATCAGTGTCGTTTTTGGCTTTTAGGTTTATGTAGAAAAGTCGGGTAAGCTCAGGGTAGTAAACAGTCTCAAGGTTAATAAGGTTTCAGGCAGGGGAATTTTTGAGGGGCTCAATTCAAGGTAACTTCAAGGCTTCAAAGAACTCAACATCTAAAAAATCAGAACAACTAATCTTACGAGTTCTAAACTCATCTACCCACTTACCAGCAGTCTCAGCATCTTGAAACCAAGAGGAGGGCAAGGATTGATTTACCTGGATATAGGCCGGGGGGGCTGCGTTCTTTCTGCGCGCGACTGTTGGAGCAGCTCTCTTGACAGGCGCTACAAGACTCTTGACAGGGCCCTTCCGGGTGCGCTTGGGGGATGGAGGCTTGACTGGAGCAGGGGCTTTCCGTTTCTTCGGAGACGGGGGAGGAGGAGGAGAAGGAGAGGGAGATTCTTCCTCCTCTTCCTCAGACCCCGAGTCCTCACCGGACCCCGCTTCATCACCTTCAGGTTCCTCGTCCTCTCCGGATCCCTCGTGCTCTTCCTCTTCCTCTTCTTCTTCCTCAGGCTCCACCTCGGATGGAACCTCTTCGGCTTCGGCATCCTTCCGAATTCGCTCGGCTTCCTCCTCGGCCAGTCTCTTAGCAAGCTCGGCCTCCTCATCGGCCTCCTCCTCCGCTTCCTTGGCAGCATCTCGCTCCAGGGCGGCATCAAGGTCGTCTTCCTCTTCTTCCTCGTCCTCTTCCTCGGCCAAGATCTTTCTCTTCCCCTTTTGTTTAGCACTCAGGGGTTTCTTAGCAGCGCGCTTCTGAGAGCTTTTGGGAGCCGTGGCCGTGCTTGCCTTAATGGTGCTCTGGACAACTGCTGAGATGATGGCTTGAGTAGCAGGTTCGGGTGTGGGAGAGGTAGCAGTGGCCTGGCGTCCCTTGGGGGTGGCGCCAAGTCTTTTGGGAGTGACAACTTTCTTGGTTTTGGGTGCCATGGAAGTAGTCGGTTAGGGTTCCTTGAGAGGCAATTGAGAGGTTGAAGATGAGGGAGTGGAAAGGGTTTGGAAAAATACTGAGTGTGGGTTGTATTCGGGTATAGGATTTGGTTTAAGTAGAGAGAGAGGGTGACGGATTGATGGGATGGGTTTAGGGTTCCAAGGAAAGAAATCATTACATTGCTAAGATTTGAAAGGTTTTCAAATTCAAATTCAAATTCAAATAACCATTAAAATCGGACAAGGTAACTAAAATATATTTCCAAAAATAAAATATCTTAACGGTTAAGGAAATCATAGAAATAGGCAATTTTTGAAATCCGATTAAAACAAATATAATTGATTAAATATCTAAAAAGATATTAACCAAAAATATATGATCCGATATATGTACTCCACTGTTCAGTTTGCAGACCTTGACATAACTCTCAAAGGTCTTGACACTGAGTGGAGTTTATCTTTCGTGAAGGGAAAGCTCCCCCTACGAAAGTGCATCCTTGTTAAGCATCCCAATCTCTCGTCTAATGAAGGTGAACCTGTCCTCTGCCAAAGGCTTAGTAAAAATGTCAGCCCATTGATAATCAGTAGAAATAAAGGATATGGACACATCACCTTTTTCAACATGATCTCTAATGAAATGATGTCTTACATCAATATGCTTGGTCCTTGAATGCTGCACATGATTCTTAGTGATGGATATGGCACTTGTATTGTCACACTTAATTGGGATACCCTTGAGGTTGATGCCAAGATCTCGCATTTGTTGAGCTATCCAAAGGATTTGGGAGCAACAAGCTCCAGCTGCAATGTATTCGACTTCTGCAGTGGATAGAGCAACTGAGTTTTGCTTCTTTGAGTGCCAACTGATCAAAGATGCTCCTAAGAATTGGTGACATCCTGATGTGCTCTTTCTATCCACCTTGTAGCCTGCAAAATCTGCATCAGAATATCCAATTAAAGTGAAATCCTTTTGCTTTGGGTACCATAGTCCAAGTTCCTTAGTGCCATTGAGATATCGAAAGATCCTCTTCACAGCCACGAGGTGTGATTCTTTGGGATCAGCTTGAAACCTAGCACACATGCAAACACTAAACATGATGTCAGGTCTACTAGCCGTGAGATATAATAAAGATCCAATCATTCCTCGATACTCCTTTTGATTGACACTTGTTCCAGTCTTGTCTTGATCTAGAGATCGAGATCGAGTTAGCTTCCGGAGTCGGTTTGTCTCTGACGCTCAACTTCTCGATTAGTGCTTAGTCGAAAAGGCCTGTGCTCGGACAACTTCTCGATTAGTGATTGATCTCCTTCAGGAATTTGACATAGGATGGCATTTCATTGAGAGCTTCTGTGAAGGGGATGGTGACATTGAGCTACTGAAGCATCTTGATGAAGCGCTGAAATTTCTTCTCTGTTGGGTCCTTTGGAGATTTTGTGGGGAAAGGCAGCTTCTTTTTCTGATTCGGAGCCAGAACAGATGTCGGAGGTGTAGCAGCCTTTTCGATCTCGTCCTAACCTTCCTCGATCTCGACCACGTCTTTCTCGATCTCGACCACTGTAGTCGACTTTGAGTTGTTGTATAGTGCAGACGAGGGTTTCTGTACTTGTTCCCCGAGATCGAGCTGGCCTTGCTCGAGATCGACTAGGTTGTTGTCGATATCGACTTGCTGCTGGTCGACTTGTTGTTCTCCTTCGTTCTGCTGCTTTCCGACCTCTGGCTCTTGCAGTTGATGGCCGCTTTTGAGTTTTACAACAGCGATGTGTCCAGTTTTTCCCTTGGGATTTGGTTTTGAAGATCCAGAGAGCAAACCTGACTGTCTGGGGATTCCTGTTGCTAGCTGGCCAACCTGTGTATCAACTGATTTCCGCCATATATCAATTTCCCCAAGCCTAGAGTTGACACCTTGCATCTGAGTGTAGACGGAGTTGAAGGACTGCTTAGTTTCTGAGTGATTCCTCCGTATTTCCTCTAGGACTGTCTATAGATCATCCCTTTTCTAGTCTCTTTCCGGATGTCCTAGAGCTCTGTAGGGCGGGGGATTCCTAGGGGCACCTTGGTTCCATTGTGGTTGCTGAAACCTTTGGTCCCCCATATAGCCATTAGGACCCCCTGCGTAAGCTACCTCTTCATGGTATTCTACCAGCCTGACTTGCTCAGTGTGTGGGCACTCAGTAGTGGTGTGCCTCTGTGATCCGCATTCAATACAAGGCTGGTTGACAGAAAGATACTCTACTTGTTTGAGGAGCTTCTTATTCTGGTCTCTTTAGTACTGCTCCCTTACATCTGGATCAATCTCCTTAGAGGGCTCATAGAGGGGCATGGATGGTGCTGGCCTAGCGTAGGGGTTCTCCTCATAGTTGACTAGAGTACCATACTTGTTGTCATAGTTGGTCAGCTTGTAGAGAGCAACCCATGCATCAACAGACGGCATTGTCAGATACTCATAGTGAGTATATGTGTTGATTCTGTCCTTTGCAGCCAAATCCAGAGAATTGAAGAAGATCTCTTGAACGACGCAGGGTTGCTGTCCATGTGTAGGGCAAGATCGTAGTAGATCCTTATAGCGTTTCCATGCCTTTGCTAGCGTCTCTCCAGGCTGCTGTTTGAAAGATGTGATCTTTTGGCGCATGAGTGCTGTCTTGGCAGGAGGAAAGAACTTATTCAGAAATTCCTGTTTCACTTGAGGCCATGTCGTGAGAGATCGTGGTTTCAGTCCTTCTAGCCATTTCAGTGCAGGACCAGCGGAAAGCCTTCATTAGGATGTACTCCAAGGTGGTACCTTCAGAAAGAGTACGACACATGTCAGTAAAGTTGGTAATATGCCTTAGAGGGCATTCATTAAATCTACCATGAAAAGCATGATTTTTAATTTCAATAAGGAATTGAGTGCGAATTTCATAGTTGTTTTCAGGGATTAGAATGGCCGATTCAGGCACGACGAGAGTCGGATGCATATAATCCTCTGCAGTGGTTGGATATAGGGCAAGCTCAGCTTCTGCTTGCCTCGCACGCTCAGCTTCCTGTTGCCTGCCTGCTCTCTTAGTGGCGAGAGCAGTATCCCTGGCGGCTAGATCCCTCGTGAGCCTCTCGATCAATTGTTCCTGTGTCTCTGCAGCTGCCATGGCTCTTTGTAGTTTAGCTCTGATGTGTAGAAGGCGCTCTGGTTCGTCTAAGCCGTCAAACTCAGGTGGTTGACCAGAACAGCGCATACACCTGCGAAGTAACTTAAAAAGAAAAGTGAGATCTGACTACCTAAGGCGCGAATGATAGCTTCCCTAGCAACGGCGCCAATTTGTTGTAAGGAGGAAATCGAGTATGAAATATAATGAAATAACTCAAAACAGATTCATGCCCCAGAAAATAATTACAAGACTCCCTCCAATGTAGTAAGAGAAAGTCAGGATCGATCCATGAGGAAGCGTGTCAGCGGATCCTAGACAACTGTAAATCTCACAGAAAAGCAAACAGAAGACAGAAACAAAGAAACAAAGCAAGAAAGACAGAAATAACAAGTGAAGACTGAAAATAAAAGCAAGGACAGACACTGCTCGATCTCGACAAAAGATAACTCGAGATCGAACAAACTCAGCAGAAACAGAAACTTCAGAATCGACGACAGAAACTCGATCCAGACCAACAGTACTCGATCTCGACAAGGCCTACTCGAGATCGACTAAACCTTCCTCTAGATCGACGACAATTACTCTAGATCGACAAAAAAAAAACAGAAACTGTAAAGGCAAACTTTGAACACAGAATCGCAGATTTCGACAGAAATAAATCAATATATAAAGAACTTCCAAAGCCAGGGTATCAACACCACAACGATAACCATGCAAAGTAACATATAAAGGCATAAAAGATCATGCTTTCCATCAAAATAACTTTCGTTATTAACAAATAGGCATATAGAGGCTATCGCATAAACCCTAATTGTTACTAACCCTTTTCACATAATTAACTCAAGTTGCATTAAGATCACTTTCGCTTCAATAACACAAACAAGGATCACCTTCAACTCTCGCAAAAGAATCATGCTTATAGGGATAGAAGACGAATTGCATAAAAAGATTGTACCTTCACCGCGTCACCTTACATGGCCACTGTCGGGCTCACCCCAGCCCCAGAAGTGGGCAGACTACTCGCTCTTCATCATCAAGAAAGACATTAAATAACAAAAGGAACTAACTTGCATTGAATTAAATAAATAAAGCTTACAACCAAACAAGACAAATCCGTTTTCGCCTTTCCACCTTGCTCGCCACAAACTCTCTCTCTCTCTAACTACTTACTTGTTCTCTCTGAAATTGAATGATGAAAAACCAGCCCCTAAGGCTTTATTTATAGCTTTCTAACCCTTGCTATTCAATGATAGAATATATCTATCTTTATCTAAATCTATATCTAAAGACTTAATGATAAATAAATGCAATTAAGGAATTAAATCTATAAGGGAAATAAATCTAAAATAGGTAGAATATCTTCCATGTGTTGTAAATCTTCTCCATAGATAGAACTTGATAGATGTAGGATAGATCTCGGCCAAATCTCGGACTCCTTCGGTTTCAAGGACTCCCAAAGCGCGTACGAAAGCAAACCGTGTAATGCGGCTCAGACAGGGCGTTCCTCGATCTCGACCAAGGCTCCTCGAGATCGAGTATAATTGGTCATCGACTTCGCTTCGATGGACGTCTCGGGTAGCAGGACCTCGACATGCTCGGGTGTGTGCTTCTGGGTTCCTCGAGATCGAGTAAGGCTGGCGTCGAGGATGGCTAGCTCGGTGATGTCGGGCAACTTCTCCTCGACAAGCTCGGACAGGCGCTGGGGTGGTCCTCGAGATCGAGGAAATTCCTCGAGATCGAGTACGGTGGTGCTCGGCTTCTCCGTCTTCAACTTCTCGACTTGGCACAGCTCGTCGACTCCAGACATGGCGTCAAGGTTTTGTCGATCTCGACAAATTTCCTCGAGATCGAGTTAGCTTCCGGAGTCGGTTTGTCTCTGACGCTCAACTTCTCGATTAGTGCTTAGTCGACAAGGCCTGTGCTCGGACACCTTCGTCGAGATCGAGTAAGATTACTCTAGATCAAGTAAAGATGGGCTCCTAGCTTGATTCGACTGGTTCCGCTACTTCTTGACCTTGGACTTCTGTAGTTGATTTCTGAGCTTTTCCGACCTTTCTCAGAACTGCTGTAATTTGCCTCGAATTCTGCGAAATTAAACAGAAACTGGTGTAGATTCCACAATTTGGCAAATAAACATAAACTACATAGATTATGTACTATCTTAACCCAAATGCATGAAATGTATGCAGAAAACGATATAAAAGTTACTGTAAAACATGGCAGATTCGGCTCACGACACCTATAAATAAAAAAATCAATCGTAATTTACATTTACGAAATCTATGTCATATAATTAGAGCCTCGAATACATACATCGGCGACGGTAAGGCGGTCGACCTCGTCCCGCATCTTCTTCACCTTCGCCTCCTTGGCCGCTGGGTTCGCACGGGTAGGCACCTTCGGAGGGATGAACTTTGCATAGACAGCGTCGATCGGCCTTCATAGTCGGATCGCTGGATAGATCGCCTCGGAAGCGAGGGAAGTACGCCCATATCCAAGCCTTGACACAATACACAATGTGGTTAGAATATAATATAAATATTACTAAACTATAAAACAAATTCAGCGGTCTCGTACCTGTAGTAGCGGCTTGCAGCTATATATACCCTCCGCACCTGCTCGGGTAGCCTCGCCTAGGCCCCTGTGGAGACAGGCAAGGGCACCTGCAACCCATGCAATGGTGGCCGTCCGGGGGATGTCCCAAACAAGGTCGAACAACTTCCATGGGATCCGGCTCTGCAACTTGTCCACAAACAGAATCGTAGCGACAGCGGTGGCTAAGTAACCAAGGTGCAGAAACCGACGCTGTGTAGGGTCATCAGCGGGTACGGGGTCAATGAGCGGCCCATGTCTCGCGATCCACTCGTCTGTCACCACCACAACGGGAGGGGCGCCAGCGTGTCTGTATGAACGCATGGCCTCTGGGGTCAACTGGTAGGGCGCGGCGACCATGTGGATCAGCTCTGTCGGGCCCAGTTGTGACAAACACGGCAGACCCTCAATCCGAACCCCTAGGAGACAGGCAACGCCGTGTAGCGTGATGGTCATCTCGCCCCACGGAAAATGGAATGAGCTGGTCTCCGGGTGTCAATGCTCCAGGAACGCGGTGACCGAGAACTCGTCCTTACCCTCCCAATGGAGGGCCCGTAACTACGGGATGCTCGATGGAATCAGATCCTACCACCAGGTCCCTGGGCCCTCGAAGATATACGGGTCAAATTGCAGCAGGTGACTCGCCCGATGGTGAAGTTTAGTAGCGGCAGATCCATAGTCGGCTCCCTCCACACCCAGTACGCTCGGTGGTGCCTGTTAGACATCAGCAGATCGCCCGACGGCAAGAATGGGTCGACCTACGCAGCCGGTGCAGCAGCCTGTACAGGGATGGGCGCGCAGCTCCTGCTGCCCCCCCCCCCCCCCCCCCCCCCCCCTCATGCCCCCCTACCTTTGTCCCTCATCCTACCCCTCAGACTGCCTCTCCTCCTGCCGCCCCTACAGCCTATCCTGCCAGTCGTCCACCCCCTCTACGACGTCAGGGATGATGTCATCCGCAGAAGCCAAAGAAATCGGCATTTGTGTAGATGTCGAAGCCTCGGTGTCGTGGGTGGCGGAAGTAGAAGCCTCGTGGACGCCTGAAGTAGATGCCTCGTGGATGGTGGGGGGCAGCCGAGCAGGCGGTCTACCCCCGTGGACCCGTCGATCCGCAACTACATCAGTGACGTAGCTGCTGAGTACATAGGCGGACTCCAATGAAGGCTGCTGCCCACTACTAGAAATTTGTTATTTAACATCGGGTAATAACCGATGTCTTTCAAAAAAAAAATCGATGTCTATGTGGGGGATGTAAAAAGTCAAAAGTTTTTCACATCGGCCAGAACCCGATGTCTTTGTATGCTATAACATCGTTTATATTTTTAAATCCGATGTCTTTCTTATCCTATAACATCGATTATAAAATAAAACCAATATGATAACATACAAAGACATCGGCTATTACCCGATGTTAAAAAGTTTTGACTTTTTACATCACCAACTTAGACATCGAATTTCTTTTTTGAAAGACATCGGCTATTACCCGATGTGAAATGACATATTTGCGGGTTTTTTATTATCGTAGCCTATGCGGGATTCGAACCAGCATCTTTGTGTTTGAACACAATGCTCTGCCATTTGAGCTAATAGGCTTTAAATTATATAGAATGTTTTTACATAATAGCAAAAAGAGCATGTGAAACTTAAGAAAGACATTTATTAAGCTTCAACGCATAAACTAAAGAAAGACCAAGCATGCATAAAAGTATTAAGCCATTTGATTGAGATGGAATAACCATAATATACTTAGCAATAAAAAGAATAACAGCTAACCACATATGCATTATCAAAGACTCCTAGAATAACAACTAACCACATATGCAATATCAAAGACTCCTAAGCTTATTGAAACGTGAGAATACCTTTAAAAATGCTGCCCAGTCAAAGCTTGTGCACAAATAGCTTGGGGCATTGAATTTCTTCCAAAATAAAGACAAACTGCCAGAAAATTCTGAACCTATAGTTCTGTAGCACATAGAGGTAAACAAATTTTCAGATGGCATCACAAGAACAGTCACTATGGTTAATCCCATCAGAAGATAGCAATACTTAGTACTTACAGTCCATTTCACATATAAAGGATGCAAATCATTGAAGGCTTAAAGTTGATGCAACATTGAGTAATTTCAAAGCTTAAAGTTGATGCCTAAACCAGAACCACAATTGCAAGTTTGTAACCCACCTCTGCAGTTTGGAAGATTGATGATCTGAATTGCTTCAAAGGGACATTTCTGCAATGGAAAAAAACAGAATCAGCTAAAAATCCAAGTGAAGGACACAAATAATCAAATAAGGAATGTGAGGGAAAGGATAAAGTCCAAACCTTCACACAAATACCACAACCAATACTTAGCTCTTTTGAGATGAAAGCAATTTTAGCTTGTGCAGTAACCTCAAGTAAACTATGACTACAACCAAGAACATAGTGGGAGACAAAATTAATACAACAATCATTAAATTCAATTGAATCAAGTAAACTATAACCACAAATTTACTAGATTCCAAAGTAAGAATGAGCAAAATGATCAAGAATGAGCAAAAATGAAGGTTTGTTTCAAATTTAGATATTAACTAGGAGGAAAATACAAACAAACAGGAAAATGATTCAAAACTTAGCATGAATCACGAGATAAATAATCTAATTCAAGTAATGGCTTCCCAAATATATGAATCCCAAGACAGCTACTTGTGAATATACATGGGCCGGTTACGAAAGCCAATGGATTAAAAGATTGAGAGAGAGAGAGAGAGAGAGAGAGAGAGGAAATCTCACATACAACAGAAAGAAAAGATTGATACATGGAAGATGACAGCCCTTTAGACTGGTTTTTCTGCTCAGTTTTCACAACATCAGCAATATCTGCTACTTTGGTACTCTCAACATTATAACAAGGAGGGCGAACATACATAAAGTTGTCTCCTTGCATAATCTCCATCTGTATGAAAAGGCACAACCATATCCATTGAGACAATGACACTAATAAACTATTATAGAGTTAATAACCTAAGAAAATATACATGAAATCTCAGTGAGGTATTAACAAAGCCAAAGCCCTTCTATGGAGAGTAACTCTTCCGATTCTAAGATTTCACAACAGTTATAAATATTTTCTAGTTAGGCTAACGTCTATGCCTTACACATAATTAGGATAGCTATGAGGTTGGTGGGCGATTTGAAGAGAGTATGAAGCTCCACGGGCTCAATTAAGTAAAATACCTTCTAGATTGGGCAGATTTGGAAGGAAGCACTTTATTCCTTTATTTCTAAAATTTAAACTGAACGCAATCCCATAACCATCAACTCCCTCTTACTGCAATGTCTAGATCTTTAGTATTTTCCATATTGATCTTCCTACTTTTTTTTAGATTTAGTTTTGGTGCAAGCAAGCTTCTAAGAGAAAACATCAAAAATCAAAATAAAAAAGTTACAAAAGGTGATATACCCCTACAAGTTTTTCAAACCATGTAAAAGGGAAATAGATTATGCTCCATTAAATAATAATCTTGCAATTAAATTCTGTAAAAAAAAATTGAAGAATTCGTTAGCACTTCCATTCTTACAGGCTTCACTATCTACTCGTATAATAACTCCAAAGTTCTTATTACTGCAAGGTTTACAGAATATACATCATCCATATGCAATAGAAAGAGGTGATGAAAATTAATATACGAGTGAGATAGAGAAAAGGCACCTACTCCAGAAGTACAAGGTCATGCAACTCATAATTTCCAATTCTTGTAATACCAGTAGTAACCTCTGAGCTTTCAACTACATGATCTACCAAAACACGGATCTGCCTACACAAGATGTTCTCTTTTTATCAAATATTGGTATAAAAACATTAAGAAAAATACTCGAGTGAGCAAAGTACAAGAAAAATAATCCCATATCTTCTTTTGTTGTGTCAGATAAAATAATCAGGACATGGTTCTCCACCTTGAGAACCATACCAGTAGCACCTTCGTGGGCTCCTGAAACAACCTTCACATGATTTCCTGTCTCAAAGTATTTGCAAAGATCTTTCTCATTTACTGAAAGAGTTTTCTCATTATTCCAATTTATCAACTTGATGTTTCTTAAAAGAATAATTACACCAAAGAAAAACACAGGATAAAGTCGATGATGCCTGCAACACACATACAGTAGGGGAGGGAGATGGAATCTAAACCGATTTGAAACCTAAATCAAGAACCCTAACCCAATTTCAACCAAAAGAGGAGCAATATAGAACAGGGTGTTTACCTTCTCGGGGAGACGCGCTTGTGCACCTGACCTGGGTAAGCACGCTCATATGGTCGAGGTATGAGCAAATTCACATCGGCAGATCTAGGCACAAGCAGGAAATCTTAATGTGAATCTTCAATAACCCTGGAATCGCTGCTCCATTTGAGCTCGAAGACGTGAGCGCTAGATCTAAAAATTAAATAATGAAATTAAACAACAAAAACCCTAGATTTGAATTTGAGAGGAGCATTCGAGGTCCTAAAACTCAAGAGAAAGTCGAAGGGAGACGGAGGACGTGAACACTTACCAGAGAAGGTTACAGGCGGCGGAGGGAGCAAGAGGGCTAAGCGACGAGGGAGGCAATCGTTGTCGTGGTTAGGCCATCGCCTAGAGATAAGTCGAGAGAGATAAGGCAGTGATGGGAGGAGGCCGAATTTGGAGGAAGGAGGCCAGATTTAGAGCAGAGATAAGGAGGCGATGATGGATGAAGGATTTGGAGGAAGGAGGTCGGCCAGTTTTCGCTCCAGCGAGAGACGAGATGAACTGTAGAAGGAACATGTAGACGGGAAAGTGGGACCTCGGGCTGGACTTGGGAGAGGGTTGGATATAGTCGGGAATCTCATGGGCGGGCGTTCAAATTAATTCATTATTTGATTCCGCGCCTTTTATAAAAAAGTTCAAAATAAATTTTTAACATCGGTCTAAAATATAGGGCGATGTCTATTTTATTTTTAACATCACATATTTTAAAAGCGATGTTAAAAAACTGTTTAACATGGCATGTTTTTCTGGATGATGTTAATTAACCGATGTTAAATAATAAAATTCTAGTAGTGGCCCATCCGTCGGATCGCCAGAAGAGCGGAAATCAGGCAGACCCCGCCAGAAGATGTCATCCTCGTCGGTCAAGGGGGTCCCTATGGACTGCTGTAGCCCTCTGCAGACATCAGTAGATCATGTATTGTATGTGTCTCATCCTCTCTACCATGGGGTACTGTCTCCCACTCTCCTCGTCCCTCAACCATATGCTCTCCCCCACCCTCTACCATAAGCTGATTGACCGCTGCCCGGTCACCGACCCTAACTGGCTGTAGGGTACCATTAGTCCTCATGAGCCTCCCTGCCTCTCCCTGCCTGTTATTGTGAAATGTTTAAGAATATGTTACTTTCTGTATTACTTATTCTAATTCATTTCATACATTTGGCTATTAATGTCTTTTCAATTTGCTATAATGTCTTTTAATGAGATTTAATTTATTTTAATGTTTTCTAATGTCTTGAATGGCTTTTACTGTCTTGTAATGAATTTTAATGGCTTTTAATGTCTTGTAGTGTCTTTTAATGTATTTTAATGACTTTTAATGTTAGTCTAATGTCTTTTGATGTATTTTAATATATTTTAAAATCTTTTAATGTCTTTTAATATATTTTAATATATATTAATTGCTTTTAATGTTTTTTATTGGGTTTCAATGTCTTTTCGATATTGTAATGTGTTCAAATATATTATAATGTTTTTAAAAATATTTTAATGTATTTTTACTCTATTTGAATTTATTTTAATGTATTTTAATGTAGTTTCTACATATTGTACAAACTATTTACACTATAAATATTTGAAACTACAAACATAAAACAAATATTTAAACTATATTACAAAAATTATATTAACAACTCTATTATTAAATAATAATCTAAACTATATAACTACATTAAAAAACCATATTTATAAACTATAAAATTATAAACATATAACAAATTATAAAAACTACTATCAATTATAATCTATCAAACTATATTATAAAACTATATTATAATCTATCAAACTATATTATCAAACTATATTATAATCTATCAAACTATATTATAAAACTATAAAACTATTACTATCAAATAAAATAAATAATTCAAATAACATACCGGTGGGATCGGGACAGGAGACACCTCCGTATTACGTCGTTTCCGCGGCGGTAATAGGGGTTGCGTCGCCACCTCCGGCTCCAACGCCGGCACCACCACCTCCGGCTGATCGTCGGCCTCCATCTCCAACGCCTCCGCCACCGGCGCCTCCTCCACCACCTCCGTATGCACCTCTATCGCCTCCGCCACCGGCGCCACCGCTCTACCACCACCCTCCACCACCGGCCCACCACCACCTTCCACTGCCGCCGCCGCCACCTCCTGTGTCGCCATGGCCACCTCCTCCACCACCACCGACGCCTCCTCCACCATCTCCGTGTCTGCCATGGGCGTCGCCCCCACCTCCTATGTCGCCACCACCTCCGTCTCCATCTCTCACTCGGTCGGATTCTCTCTCTCTCGGAAACTCTCTCGCCGGCGTCGCTCTCTCTCGACCTGGAATGCCAAATATGAGACGAAGGGGCACGTCCTCTCGTTTTTTTAAAAACGTGTATACACGTCATACACGTTTTTTTTTATAAAAAAAATGACGTGCACGCAGTACGCACGTAGACACGCCATGTGTCGAATCCAACACGCACGTTCATTACGACCTGACATGCAAGCACGTCGTAAATAACGTGGGAATTTGCAGTGTATATATCCGAAGCGAAAGAAAATTGAGCCAAGATCTTTGCTCCAGTCAAGCTCTAGCCATTGATGACTCTCATCGCACCTCGGTACGGTAACTACCGATTCTCAGAATTTAATTCCTGATAACCAACTCACCGAGCTCCACATCCATCAATGGTTTCGCCTAAATTCATGCGTCCAAGAGCAGGAGGAGGGGGCTCCCATGGCAATTCAAGCCCTAACCTCTTCGTCGCCAACTGCGGCCCCGCAGTTGGCCTTTCCCTTGACGCCATCTTATCGGCGTTCTCGGCATTCGGGGAAGTCAAAGGCGTTTTCCCCGCCGACGAGAGCGGCGCCCGCGTCATCGTCTCGTACTCCGACGAGGCCTCTGCTCAAGTCGCCCTGAGTGCGTTGGATGGCCGCCCCTTTTCTGCCTTCGGCGGCCGGGTTCTGCACATTCGTTACTCCATTCATCGCCCGCCATCTCCGGTTCTGTTTTCTTTTTTACTGTTCTATCGATTTAGAATTGGTTGCTCGGTGTCTAGACGAATTAGGGTTTTGGAATTTCAGTTGATTGATTTGGTTTTGACTCTTGAGAAGTTCATTGATTTGGTTCTATGATGTGTAATTCAATGTGAATATATGATTTTCGTGCTGGAACTAGTAAAATGGTCGGCTGTGTGGTCTGATCATTCTTTGACTTGGACTGCTAGATGATGTGAAATGCAATTTATCATTCCCTTTATTTGAATCATAGTTTCAGTCTAATGAGAATTTTGATGCATTTATTGGGTTGTTATTTGCTGTTTATTGGTTGAACTTGAATTACATGATGAGAACCAATTCAAATGAGTCACAATATTTCTCTGAAACAAATGAGCTGGTAGGATTATCTGAATTCTTCACCATCTTATTTAACACCTGTCTGGTTCTCATCTCAATGTTCCTCTTCTACTCTGCATTAAATATAGCTATTGAAGTGAATCCTTTTCGGTTATATCTTTACAACAGAAACAATTTCCATCCAGAAAGGTTCAAGTCTTACCTGTTCATATACTCAATGGACCAAAAATACAGAAAGTTGTCTGTTCTACATGTGCTTTCTATTAACCTTTTTTGTTCTCTTAATTAATCATAGTCTTTTTAGCAACCATGTTCCTTGGGTGCTGTTTGGCTTAGCGATCACTGACCTTGTCCACTACACCTACTTTGATGAGAAAGATCATAAGTCGCTTCATATGTTATGGAAGTTTTGGTATTCTTTTTTAATTTCTTCATTTGCTGGGTGAGTACGAAATAGGTAGAATAAGTGAATTTTATTGATAATTTCTTAATCTGTATGCAAATGCTTGTAACATAAAAAGGAGTGATGTGTATATGCTGCAAGCTTATCAGTTGTACCATTTTTCACCTGGAATTGAACTTCCGAGTAAATTTATCTGTCACTTGTACCATTTTCACATTCTGAACTGCTACTTGTCTTTTCTTTGTTTATTACCTTAGAAGTGATATCGTTGGTTTGGCTAGTATTAACAAATGATGTGATTCGGCTTCCATGATTTATGTTTTGTACTGATGAATAGGTTTTATGCATTTAGGCTAAGGGTCACGACTCTCTGGAAGTGGCTTTAACTGCCTCAGAGCTGAAAATCCCAGGCGTTTACTTGTTCCATGACTTTGTTACATCAAAAGAAGAGGAGGTGAGAACCTTCCTAAATGTAATTATGCAAAATGACTCGGTCTAGTTGCTAATTTTTTTTATATATATATATATATATTTCTAGGAATTACTTGCAGCTGTCGATGCTAGGCCGTGGAACAGTCTTGCGAAGAGAAGGGTTCAACATTATGGGTTCGAGTTTTGCTATCAGGTAAGGGACAAGATATTTTGGCCTCATCAAGAGTGTGCACCCTCAAGAAAAGTGACTGTTTCTCAAGTGCAATGCACGAGTGACTGACCTATATAACATATTACTTTTGGGCTTGAGTTTTCATTGCATTTACCTCTTGTGTTTGGATCAGACGAGAAACGTTGATCCTAAACGTCACTTGGGCAAGCTTCCATCATTTGTCTCTTCCATCGTTGAGAAAATTTCCACGTGCCCTGATCTTGATGCTGCTTCTAATATACAGCTGGACCAACTGACGGTATGTTTCATATCAATGCTCTGAAGCACTTTATGGAATAAACATCTACACTAATATTTCAGTGCTTCAAATAACATAAACTTCGAATGGGTGTGCACTTAGTGGCATGAAGTTGTTACAACTTACAACTCTCGAAATAATACAGTTAGAGTTAGAGTTCTGAAATTGACATACTAATTTTAATTTATAAACAACCACAAACTCTGGGAACTTAATCCAACATGGCTTCAGAATCCAGATTGGAGACTTCTCAATTTCAAGAATACTTTGTTCTGACATCAAGAATGCCGTGGATGGACTGATGTCAGAACAAAGTATTATCTTTTCTTATTCTAAGAGGCAAAATTTGTACTTGCCAGTGAGTTGGTGACCAATATGTGGATTCCAGAAGCCCCGCTATAAATACGTGCTATTTTTATGACAATTTCACTTCTGAGTTCACTCGTTCACCCCCTCTAAGCTTGAGTTATTCAAGTATTTTACCCTTTTTCTATTGCTGTAGATATTAAATATAAATTGAATTCTACATAAACTTGAAGGTTTACTTCTGTTAACAGGTTAATGAGTATCCTTCTGGGGTAGGCTTGTCCCCTCATATCGACACTCATTCTGCATTTGAGGATGCGATTTTTAGCCTATCACTTGCGGGGCCCTGTATTATGGAGCTGAGAAGATATAAAGATGTTATGTGGAAGTCTGAAAATCCTACAAGCAAGGTGGATATGATAACGGAGGACACCATGGAGCATTCTATCAGCATAATAAGGAAGGCCATATATCTTCCTCCCAGATCGTTGCTTCTTTTATCCGGGGAAGGCCGTTACGCTTGGCATCACTACATCCCACACCATAAGGTACAAATTGAAATCTTTCATTCATCTTAATCCTTGATCGTAGATTGGATGTTTCTTTCATTTATGCTGCTAAGGAATTTATTCATCACATGCTCCATGGCTAATCCCTTGTGCAATAGGTTAATGTTTCTCTTAATAATGATATTATTGTTACAAGAGTTAATTGAGTAGGTATTTAGTTAGTTCTTGGTTTTTTTTTTTTCAGGTTGATCTTGTCAAAGACAAAGTAATCAAGAGGAGTTTAAGAAGAATATCCTTCACATTACGAAAGGTTTGTCCAATAGTATCTATTATTAAACACAATTGTGGAGGTTGAGGCAAATGCATGTGTGTTCCTTCCTATGTTTTTTGTTCTTTTATCATACTTAATAGACAGATTCAGTATGCATTCGCAAGGACCCACATCACTATAGGATACTTTCATGGACCCGAATTCATTATAGACAACCATTGCTTTGCGTGAGAATTATGATGAAGTATATTTCACCCGTCTCGCATGAATATCGCATCCTTCCACTTTTAGCTCTCCTCCAAAGGCAGCGCACAAAAAAGGCTGGCCACTACCCATCAATTAAATAACTTAGATTTCAGGTCATTGTAAAACACCTCAGTATCTACTGAACACACGGAGCGGTTTGTGTGTTTGCTAGATAGATGTGCAAAATGTCTTGCCTCACTCCCTAGTTGCTTGTAATAGGACTTTTTATCTTCTTGTCCAGTTCAAAATCCTAAATGCCGACTTTTTGTTGTTTATGTTGTTGCAATGCAAATGTACTTTCATAAATATCATCTCTCTAATTCTGTGAACCACATTACGCTCTTTCTGTTGTGATGTGTTGTCCTGTTCAAGCTCGTGACTCATTCTGTAATGGGCTATTCACCTTTGCAGGTTCGAGAAGGGCCCTGTCGATGTGAATATCCTCAATATTGTGATTCCCAGACATAGAAAGAGCCTGTTTCCAGTTTTGTCAGCAGAGAAATGCGGTCCTCAAGGAGGCCACAAGTGAATCATGTACTCAGAGAAGCTACACATCGCGTCCTTGCAATGGGAATTTAGCCTAGGGTTTTAGATAAGCGGATATTGAGGTGTTGTTATTGTTGTTCTCTTCTTATATATGCTGGATTGGCCGCAGAGGTCCTCGTGTAGACAAGTGCTGCTAAGTGCTAATACTTGCTAATTGCTATCATTGGTTGAGCCAGAGAAAGATATCCCGGAAGGTTAAGGGAATGATTACAATACCTTTGGTTATGTATAGTCATTTTTTTTTTAAACAGTAGGCAGCCATGTCTTTGCAAGCAAAGATCATTCTTGATCATCCTGTCGGATTATGTTACAAAGCTCCCTATTCAAATGGACGGTAAACAAATTACAATAAAAATCATTTTTAGCTATATAATCAGCTGCTGAATTTGCTTCTCTGTATCAGTGTTTGAATTCAATCTTCTCAAAATTCCTCTTCATATTCTTGATCTTCTCAATTACCCTGATTATCTCCCATGGCATCTTAGTAGAAGTATCCTTTATTGCCTTGATCACGCTCAAACTATCTCCTTCAATTACAACATTTTGCCAGCCACTTCTGCATGCTAGCTCTATCCCTTTGCAGAAAGCAATGGATTCAATTTGGAGTACTGATCCCTTTGGAACCTTTTAATCGAAAAAATCAATGACCTGGCCATCCCAATCTCTGACAATGCCCCCTATTTGGCATTCCTCAGATAGTTTGACAGAACCATCTACATTGATTTTATAGATGGATGTAGGTGGTTTCACCCATTTTATATGTTTACCCCTCATTTTCTTTGTACCGACTTTTTCCTTTTTCTGGGCTTTCTCCCAATCTGAAATACAATTAACAATTTGCTGGATAATAAAAGACACATTCTCCATCTTTTTATTTTTGAAAATAATTGAGTTTCTGATCTCCCATATAGTGTGTAATATCATACAAAGATGTTCAAAATATGTGTTATTTTTTCTTATTTGATCTATTTCCTCTATATAGGTACGAACAGGACACCGTGGTAGAAGATGGTTGGCATCTTCATCTTCCGTATTGTAGAGACAACATTGAGATGGAACTCTGTTAACAAATCTATTTAACCGTAGTTTTGTTGGTAAACTGTCAGTCACCAACTTCCAAACAAAGTTTTGAGTTCTTGGTGGGAGTTGGAGCTTCCATATCCAACTATAGTCATTGTTGTTGTGACCACTGTTTCGAGCTAATTTTTGTGCTGATTTTGTTGTGAATACACCGTCCTTATTAATCTTCCATATCAATATGTTCGGCGTATCTCAGTCAGGGACTTGAATTTGAGTAATAGTTTTGACCACATGAGAAGAGAAGAGTTGATTAAAAAATCGTAAGTTCCACTTCTTGTGCGGATCTAAAAGTCGTGAGACTTTCATTTCAGGGTCGTTGTTGTTTCTAAAACATTCTCGAGTAATGTCACTAACCCAGGGGTCAGACAAGACATTTATACTATTGCCATTTCCAATAATCCAGATGAGGCCCTTTTGGAACCGATCTCTCAGATTGAGTACGCGACCGAATTGCCAGGAAGCATTATGGATATTAATATCCGTAATAGCTCCATTTTGTAGGTACTTTTCCTTAATTGCCTTCACCCATATGCTGTCTAGTTCTATGTAGATTTTCCATAGGAGTTTCATTTGGAGGCTAACATTCCTCTCCTCAGCAGTTCTAATTCCGACACCACCTTGATGCTTAGGCACACATATCTTGTCCCAACTAATCAAAAGGGTTATAGCATTCAGATTGAGTTTTGTTTCAAAAGAAGTTCTTATTTATTTGATCAATTTGTTGTAGGATTCCTTTCGGCAGAAGAAAACTCTGCATAAGGTAATTTGTCTTAGAGATAAGGTTAGCTCGGATGAGTGTCGTTCTGCCTGCTTGAGACAACGACGAGGCTTTCCATTTAGAAAGTTGCTTTTTTAGGCTTTGCAGAGATACTTCAAAGACACAATTTTTCACTCTTCCATTTATAATGGGTATACCCAAGTATTTTTCCATCCTTCGGGAAATCAGAATGTTCATTTGTTGTGCCAACTCTCTAGCCGTAGCTTGGTTTACATTTTTGGATACTTGAATCGAGCTCTTGTGATAGTTAATGGTTAAACCCGATGTAACGGCCCGGGATTATGATTCTCGGGTTACGTTTCGAGGGATGAAACCCCTCGTTAGGATCTTGCGCCCCGAGTACAGGTTGAAAGTTTGAAATTCCATCATAACATTTTGAAGGGGGATTTCATACCCAAAATTCGAAGGGATCGTTGGAATCCCCGGGGAAGTCCCCTGTACCAGTCCTAAGTCTAACCGTGGAAAACCATCAATCATGCAAATAGTAGAATCAAGGTGTAATACAAGAGGGTGTCACGGCAGAGCCGGGTCAAAACCAAATCAATAAGCGTATTTATCGAAATGTAAAGTTAGACCATTTCTTTACAATCGCCCAGTAGAGTCCCCACGTCACCGAAGCAAAGAACAATCATGCTGCAAAAAAAACCTAGAAAATATGTATGCGGGGCGGTGTCAGATCGAAGCCCTACGCAAAGTAATCCCAAACAAGCAGAGACATACACACGCTAGTCCTAATAAAGATGCTTCTAGATGCAAGACGGAATTTTACACACTAACATGCTCCTAAGATCAAGTGCATAAATATGATAAGGCCTTAGCACCGAATACCAAGTGGTATATCCCTCTCCTACCTCCACCCCCTTCCGATAGGGCGGAGACTGGCCAGCTCGTGAATGCATTCCATCATAATCGGACGGCACGCATGCCCAACCCGCTCCACAATAAAGCCCAAAGGAATCTCATAATATAAGGAAGTTCCTAACTCGATTGACTGAGGACGGGACCCAATGAGACTAGGTCGTCCTATAACCCTAGCAATGACTCTAGTTACTTAACAGATAACGGTCGTTCTGTTTACAAAAGCAATGAGTAAACAAATGCTCAATCATCAGTGCAATCCTAACAGGATACTACATGGCATGCTTTATTATAAATGCAAGCACCTAGTATGCACATGGCTACAAGCAGAAGATCTCATTTCGAATCTGAGTGAGCTCATATAGGAACTCACCTGGAAAGCCGAACAGCAAGATATACCAAAGAGCATAGTCCAAACAATCGACAAGCACCTATTATAATTATAAAGAATGCGATAAGCTACAATGCTACTAATCACACACATAGAGACCATGTTCCCAACCCATTTCCAAAATCATTCAGAAGTTAAACCATTTCAAAACCCATTTTCCAATACGAGAAATATCTGAAAGCCAAGCTATTCGAGATTCTCAAATCTTCATCAAGTTTCCATAACTCCTCTTTATTCATGTCAAATCCATTTTTAAATCCGATAATACCTTTTTAAATCTCCAAGTCTCATCATATTATATTTGTTCTAAATCACCATAATATGATATCTTTAATCCCAAAATAATATTTTACATTTTAAATTCCAATAATTTTATATAATATCTTAAATACAATTTTCTTTTTAACAGTTTCATAAATTATTTTCAAATCCCTTAAGAATACCAACCATTTTTATTTTATAAAAATCCAACCCTTATTACCAAAACCGCCTCTTATTTTATAAAAATTATAAACCGACCCCTTTTATTTTGTTAAATACCAAAAGTCCAAAATCGACCCTCCTATTTGGAAAAGGGGCAATTTCCATACAGGCCACGAAATTAGGCTATATTAGGAATCCGTCTCCCACCCTCTCCATATTTGGGATTTGTCCACCGAATTTTTCATCATGCTGAAATTTTTGTTTTCAGCAAAAAAAAAATTTCCACGAAATTTAGTTTTTTTTTTTCCGCGTTGCAGAAACTGTTGAAACCGAAGTTGTTGAAATTGATTTCTTTTTTTCCACGTTTCTTGGGTTGCTGAAACACCTGTTCCCCTCTGTTTCAGCAAATTTTTTTCTTTTTGCATTACTGTTTTTTTTTCACGTTGTCGAACCCGGAGTTGCTGAAATACCGATTTCAGCAACGTTATTGATGCTAAACCCACGGTTTCATCAATGTTGTTGATGTTGAAACCCCGATTTCAGCAACGTTGTTGATGCTAATCCCACGGTTTCAGCAACGTTGTTGATGCTGAAACCCCGATTTCAGCAACGTTGTTGATGCTGAAACCCCGATTTCAGCAACGTTGTTGATGCTGAAATTGTTGCTGAAACTGTGTTATGGGATATAAAATTTAGCCTATGCGGGATTCGAACCCACGTATTTGCGCATAGCACATCGCTCTACCATTGAGCTAAGAGGCTATTGAAGGTGATTTAAAGCAAGTTCAACAACAACAATTCTAGTTTTGAAGCAAGTTCAGCAACAATAATTTCAGCATTTCAGCGTTCTATAAAACGTTTCAGCAAGACAAATAATTTACGCACTAAAAATTACGCGGACAACAAATTCAGCAAATAGAACAACCCGAAAATACACTAAAAAAATGCGGACAACAAATACACTAAAATAATCAGTATCTAACTGTCAAGCTCAACCAACAACAGAAGAAACAAATTTGCAATGGAACCCTAAGATGTTAAATCATGCAAATTTAGTTGGATGTGGTCAAATTTGAAAGTTTGAACTGAAACAACGCCGGGAAAAAAATGCATTAGGTACAGGACAAAGAAACAAAGCTAACTTCCCTTACATGACCAAAAGAGGTTTACCTGCACCCTTGCAGATCTTGTTGAGCAAGGCCAGTTTCAATCTTCAGAAAGATAAAGTCGTCTTCATCGAAGCCGTCCAGCAACAGAGGCCCGTCCAGCAGATCTGGATGCATCGAAGCCGTCTTCATCGCCGTTTCAGCAGATCTGGATGCATCGAAGCCGTTTCAGCAGGTCGTGAAACGGATCTAATGAAAACTTGCTGAAGCAATCGGAGCCGTCTTCATCGCCGTTTTCATCGTCGTCTTCATCGAAGCCGTCCAGCAACAGAGGCCCGTCCAGCAGATCTGGTTGCATCTAAGCCGTCTTCAGCGCCGTTTCAACAGATCTGGATGCATCGAAGCCCTTTCCAGCAGATCTGGGTGCAGGTGCTGGTGAGGATGGTAGCCATCGGAGCCGGAACAGATCCATCTCAGCCCCTACTTCAGCACTCGACAGCTTCACCACTCCACAGATCTCGGGCCTCACAGAGGAGGACGAGCTCCGACGGCACCATCCCGACGGAATCGCGGATCTGAATCGGCAAATCGTGGAGGAGCGGAGGCGTCGGAATCGACGACATCTCTCTCTGCCTCGGATCTTCATCGGATCCTCTTTGCCTCGGATGGAGTCGGATAGAGGTACAGATCTGGAGAGATGAAGCGCGAGGATGGAGGCGGCATCCTCTTTGCCTCGGATCTTCATCGCCCTCGTCGAGCACAAAAGTTAGGGCGGCGATCGGCGGTGACTGATTGATTGGTGTGGCCGGCGAAATTGAGGAGTGAAGACAGCGGTGACGCAAGACGCCATTCTCGGGCGGCAACTAACGATGATGGTAGGGAGAGTGAAGACAGCGGTGATGGAGAGATCTGATAAGGAACAAGCGGTGATGGAGAGATATGAGGAGAAACAGATTGCGGAAACCTAGATCTCAAGAAGGCAATTTTGTCCAAAAAATTTTAGGTGGACAAAAACCTTATTTGCCGGACTTGGGAGACACTCCCTCATTTAGGCCCAAAAAATAGGTCCGTTGGACAAATTTTCTCTTTGGAAAACCCCAAAACCGAACTCACATTTTTTCCTATCCTCCAAAACCAAGCTAACATTTTAATAAGGGTAAATAGCAGGAAACCACCCCTAAAATAAGCGACTTTGCTCAAAACCACCCCTTATATTCGAAATTGCAGTAAACCACCCACTAGATACAATCTGTTAGCAAAACACCACCCGAAGCCACCATTCTGTTAGCAAACTTGTGAAAATACCTTTTTACCCTTATTTTTAATACTCCCTCCGTTAATTAAAACTTGACGTTTTACTATTCACGCACGCATTTTTAGGTGTTAAAAACTATATAAAATATTGACTTTTTTAATAATTTTTTTAAATAATATCATACTTAGTACTATTAGGTATGAGTTTATAAAAACAAATGTAACAAAAACTTAATATTTTATATAGTTTTTATCGTTCTAAAAAAGCGTGCATGAATAGTAAATGACAAGTTTTAATTAACAGAGGGAGTAAAATACTTCAATCCTATAATCTTTACATGAATTCTTCTTTAAAAAAATAAATAATGAAAGAAATTAGCTCTTTCATGAACCTACTGTACATGTATATCTCAATCAAATTGCAAATAGAAATCAGAAACTAAAAGAGAAATAAAAATCAGAAAATTGGAAGAATGAATTCTATTTAAAGGAGGAACTTTCCTCATCTCAATCAAGTTTGACCACAATCTGGAGCATAAATTCCATAAAAAATGTTAAATCCCCAACGAATTAAAAGCCCTAAATCAATGACTTTGAAAATATTCAAATCTAACCCCAGAATCATGTTTACTGATTCTCCTCAACCCCAAATCGAAACCAAATCAGAGAGGCAATTTCAATCGAAAATGGAAGAAGGGCATAGGGGCTCGAATCTGGGCATAAATGTCGGCCGCAAGTGATGTGACAACTTCGAAATTTCCTTCAAATCCTCACCAACTCAAATCTGGTGGTGGTGACCGTGATTTCGGCGACCTCGGCTCAAAAGAGTGGAGGAAGTAAGCGATGGTGAAGAATTAGTAGATCGACACTAGAGAAGCACGGCGGAGCCATAAGGTGACAAACGACGGAATCGGACAACTGGTGAGCAAGCCAAGCTTTCCCACGCCTACAATGGTGGTTTTTAGACATACACATAGAAGGAGGTGAGTGTTGGTACGAATCGGTGACCTGGGCGGCGGCGGCGATGTGTGGTGTGTGGGGCAACAGCTACTCGGTTCCCTTCCTCCTTTGCAATGACAGCTTGTTCAAAGAGAGGAATTAACTACCCATTCTTGTATTTAATTTAAGAGTAAAATGGTAATTCTACAAGATTTAACAGCTAATTGACCAAAAACCTAACGGAGTTAAGGGATAGGTGGCTTTTCGCTAACAGAGTGTATCTAGTGGGTGGTTTACTGCAATTTCGAATATAAGGGGTGGTTTTGAGCAAAGTCGCTTATTTTAGGGGTGGTTTCCTGCTATTTACCCTTTTAATAAATAGGGCCCAGCTTCATTTCCATTTTTAAAATACAACATTTCGGCCCAGAGGAATTAGGCCCAAAACAAACTCCAAATTCATTCCCCCTTCCAATTTCTGTAAAACCGGACATAGAAAAAAAAAAAAAAAAAAAGAGGGCCCAGCTGATTTGGCAAGTGAGATGGCAAGGATGGGGTCCCACAATCCATCTTCTCCCCCTTCTATTCGAAAAAGAAACGGAGCAGAGGACAGATCTCTGCGTTTCAAAAGGTCGAGAAAGGAAGGAGGAGGAGGACGGCCGCCGGCGACGACCGGACTCCGACTACCTAGCCGACTACTCGACACACACAGCAACGAACCCAGGATGAGAGAGAGAGAGAGGAAAAGAAGCTCACCGAGGGGAGGGTTTTGTTAATATTATGAGTTGATTTGAATTTAAATTTGAATTGTTAGTGGAGTTATTCTAGGAGTCGATCATGGTGGTAGAGATATTCTAGGAGTTGATTACTTCATGAAATCTCTATACTGGTTGTATATATATAGCTCCTTGTAGCTTTGAATAAAATTATCCAATTTCCTCATTTCTTATCTTGTCTATATGGTATCAGCCTAAAAGGTCCAGGACCATCTCCTTCCTTATTCAATGGCAGAATTCTCCACTCAACTTGCCAATCCCCATGAGCCTACAAAACCCTTTACAGTAGTGTTCCTCTCGAACATTATTAAATTGGAACCCACAAATTATTTCACATGGCAAGTACAAATCCAAGCCACCTTAGAAGGTTATGACCTCTTTCGCTTCCTCGATGGCTCGCTGGTCGTACCCCCAGCCACCACCACTGCGGCTGAAGTTTCCATCCCCAACCCTGCTTACTTAACCCACAAACGCCAAGATCGCATCCTCTATGGGGCCATCATTGGCACCCTATCTCCGTCAGTGGCTACATTAGTCACAACGGCTACAACATCCCAACAGGTGTGGGAAACTCTTCGCACCACGTTTGGGAATCCTTCAAGGGGACATATTAAGCAAGTAAAGGAGAGGCTTCGTTCTATGAAGAAGGGCTCTCAGCCGATCAACGAGTATATGCAGAAGATCAAATCTACTGCTGATCTGCTTGCAGCTCTGAAAGCACCAGTGTCCTCGGAAGATCTTACGGATTACATCCTCCGGGGACTAGACAAAAGCTACAAACCATTGATCCACGCAATCAATGCTAGAGACACTCCAATCACCTTCGAAGATTTGCACGAGAAGCTCATCAACCATGAGTCATTCCTGAAGATCGAGACGAAGGATGAACCAGCTCCTCCAATGGCGGCATTCACGGCACAGAACAAACCCACGAAAGGTAAAGGCAAACAGTATTCCTCTCCTCCTCCATGGCAGCCCTCATATCCCTCAAACTCGTCTCACAACACCCAATCTCCCAACCCCGGCAACTGGCAGAACCGTACCCCTAACCCTCCCTCTCAATTCACCAACACACCAAAGCCTTTCAAAGGGCGATGCCAGTGGTGCAAGGAGATAGGCCACGTTCTCTCACATTGCCCTGTAATCCGACAACAACACCCACACCTCATCCTCCCTACCTCATCCAGATTTCCAACCCCTCAACCCCAAGCCAACGTCACTACCTCCTCTCCAAACAACCCCACCTGGCTAGTCGACAGTGGCGCCTCTCACCATGTAACCAATGACTTCACCAATCTCGCCCACCACTACCCATACGACGGTCCGGATGAGATGTTTGTGGGCAACGGCACAGGTCTAAAAATCACTCACTCTGGCTCTACATTTTTGCCTTCTTCTTCAAATCAAATTCAACTTCAAAATGTCTTGTGTGTTCCATCCATGACTAAAAATATATTGTCAGTTTCCAAACTAACCAAAAACAACCCTTATGCTGTAGTGTTCTTATCAGATTCCTTCTTTGTGCAGGACATGAGGTCCAACACAATTCTAATTAAGGGTCCCTGTGTTAATGGAGTCTATGTTTGGCCGCACTCTTCACCAGCGTCGTTCTCCGTTCAAAAGTCCAATTCGGCCTCTCTTCACCATAAGCTTGGCCATCCGTCGTCATCTGTCTTTCAATTGCTAGTCCAGAAGTTTAAATTGAATTGTGTTCCTTTCCAACAGTCCCGTTGTAGTTCTTGTCAGATCAATAAAAGTCATAAGCTTCCTTTTTATAATTCGTCGATTGTGTCCACATATGCTCTTGAAATCATATATTCCGATGTCTGGAGTTCTCCTGTCATATCTTATAATGGTTTTCGATACTACTTAGTATTCGTTGATCATTTCACTAGATATACATGGTTATACCCACTTAAAAAGAAGTCTGACACTAAATCGACCTTTATAAAATTCCGAGCTATTGTCGAAAACTTTTTCACCACAAAAATAAAAATTCTCTATTCTGACAATGGTGGTGAATTTCTTGCCCTTCGAGACACACTCTCAGAAGCAGGAATTACCCATCTAACGTCCCCTCCCCATACACCTGAACACAATGGCATTTCGGAAAGGAAACATCGTCATGTTGTTGAAACTGGTCTAGCATTACTCACCCATTCGGGTATGCCGCTTGATCATTGGCCTCACGCCTTGGTCACCGCGACGTACCTCATTAATCGGCTTCCAACGCCAATCCTTCAAAATGACTCCCCATTCTTCCGCCTTCTCAAATCACCCCCGGAATATCACAAATTAAAAAGCTTTGGGTGTTTATGCTTTCCTTGGCTTAGACCTTACAATGCCCACAAACTTCAACCTAGATCGATTCCATGTGTTTTTATTGGCTACTCATCTACGCAAAGTGCTTTTCTATGCCTTGATCCATCAACCCAACGCATCTACACTTCTAGGCATGTGAAGTTCGTTGAAGATGAGTTCCCATTCTTAAAAATGCAACCAAATCCTAATACCCCACCTACCACTGTTTCCGAATGGGCTAGCTTTCCTATACCAATTCTTAACCCACCAGTAATCCCACCCCTCCCACAACCATTGTTGTTGACCATCCCACAAAATCAGGGCAATATTTCAACCTCCCCACAATCAATTCCGCAATCAACTCCCGTAATTCCTGCATCCATCCATAATACCACTCCTACTGTCATGGAGTTTAACCAATCCCCCCACCAATCTCTCCCACTATCCAACCCCAAACTGACGCCTCCTCTCCTGATCCCCTTCATTCACTACCCCAGGGCCCACCGTCTCCAATACCCCCCAGTTCTAATCAGTCCCTTCCCCAACCCATTCCCACGGCCACAGTTCGTCATAGAGGGGCGATTACCCGTTCACAAAATAACATAAGAAAACCTATCCAAAAACTAAATCTAAATATCCAGAAATCTCCTTCAATTCCTATGGAACCAAAAACCATCACCCAAGCTTTGAAAAGCCCGGATTGGAGAGCTGCGATGCAGTTGGAGTTTGATGCTCTTTGCCGAAATCATACGTGGGAATTGGTTCCTGCCTCCCCGAGCCACAATTGGGTTGGATGCAAATGGGTGTACAGGATCAAGTATAATCCCGATGGATCCATCGCCAGGTACAAAGCCCGTCTTGTAGCAAAGGGCTTTCATCAAAGAACAGGCCTCGACTATACAGAAACCTTCAGCCCTGTGGTTAAGCCGGTCACTGTACGTGTTGTCCTTGCCCTTGCCGTTTCCAAAGGCTGGCCGCTTCAACAACTAGACATCAACAATGCGTTTCTACAGGGAACGCTCTATGAAGATGTTTATATGCAACAACCTCCCGGCTTTATAGACAAGGACCATCCAAATCACTTGTGTCATCTGAAGAAGGCCATTTATGGTCTAAAACAGGCCCCCCGTGCTTGGTACAATGAATTAAGGTCCTTCTTGCTACTTGTCGGCTTTGTTAATTCTATTGCAGATGCTTCTTTGTTTGTCTATCGGCGCCATGACATCCACATCTACCTACTCGTGTATGTTGATGACATAATCATCACGGGTAACAACAACGCTGGTATTACTCACCTGGTTGATCGTCTTGCGATGAAGTTTTCGCTCAAAGATTTGGGTCCTCTATCATATTTTCTAGGTGTGGAGGTGATTCCAACTTCCACTGGTATTTTTCTCTCACAACGAAAATATATACAGGATCTCCTTCATAAAGCAGGAATGGATGAGACAAAGGCTGTCACCACCCCCATATCTGCGACAACACAATTACTTAAATCTTCTGGTGATGCTCTGCCTTCTCCAACAGATTACCGCACTCTCATTGGTAGTATGCAATATCTTGCCCTGACGAGACTAGACGTCGCATTCACCGTAAGCAAACTCTCACAGTTTATGCAAGCTCCGACATCGGTACATTGGTCAGCCTTGAAGCGGCTTCTGCGATATCTATCAGGCACCCTTCATCTCGGAGTAAACATTGTTTCCAATCCATCTTTGGATCTCCATGCTTTCTCCGATGCTGACTGGGCAGGTGACAAAGATGATTATGTTTCTACTACTGGCTACTTATTGTATTTTGGGAGTACACCCATCTCTTGGAGCTCTCGCAAGCAACGATCTGTGGCAAGATCGTCAACCGAAGCTGAGTACAAAGCCATAGCAGATACATCATCGGAACTTCTGTGGGTTGTGCAGCTGCTGGCGGAACTTGGTGTCACCTTACGGAAGCAACCAGTCATCTATTGCGATAATTTAGGAGCAATAAGCTTGAGTGCCAATCCGGTTTTTCATTCTCGGATGAAGCACATTGCTTTGGCATATCATTTTGTTCGCGAACTCGTCCAGAAAGGCATTCTTCGGGTCACCCATGTCTCCACTAATGATCAACTTGCTGATGTTCTTACGAAACCATTGCTTAGGCCGCGGTTTGAAGAGTTACTATCCAAGCTGGGTCTTTCCCAAAGGCCGACCAACTTGAGGGGGAATGTTAATATTATGAGTTGATTTGAATTTAAATTTGAATTGTTAGTGGAGTTATTCTAGGAGTCGATCATGGTGGTAGAGATATTCTAGGAGTTGATTACTTCATGAAATCTCTATACTGGTTGTATATATATAGCTCCTTGTAGCTTTGAATAAAATTATCCAATTTCCTCATTTCTTATCTTGTCTATAGGTTTCGAGGCACATCGGAGGCTGTCCAAGCTCGTCGAAGGGCGGTTTGTCTTCGTCGGAGTCGGAATCGAGCAAGATCGGCCTATAACGGAAGGAAATAGCATAAAGGCGGAGCTTTATGGAAGTTCCGAGCGAAAGGATGGGAGGAAGAGGCTTACCGCGGCGAAACGAAAAAACATGGCGGGAGGAGGTGCGGGCCAGATCGTGCTACTAGTGGCTGCTGGTTTTGAAGGAGGAGGAAGGGTCCGAGATTGCTCAGCCCGGTCTCGGCCTTGCCCACGAACAGGGAACCGGGCTGCAGGCGCTTTGGTGTGCTCGGAAAACAGGGGAAACGAGGGCCTTTTGGTGGGTTTCTGCGAACGACATGGTGGGGTGAGGTGGAGCCGACGACGCCGGCGTGGTGGTGTTTGGGGGAGGCTTCGAGCTTGCAAGGAATAGGGCATTGAATGTTTGTTGTTGCTATGCCAAGTAAACATGGGAAAAGGGAGTAATGGAGGAGTTGAGATGGAAGGGGAGGTTTTTGGGTTGAAATGGGAAGAAACAAAAAGGGGTTGGGTTCATCTGTAGCTCTCTGGAAATTCAGAGGTGAAGACCGAAGAAGCAAGGGTAGGGTGGGGAAAAGCTGGAGGGCTAGGAAGTTGTAGTTGCTATAGCGGTTGACTAAGGCAAGGGATGCCTGTCATTTGTTGATCGAAAATGATGATCGAAAATGAAGGGAGAGGTGAGAAAGAAAGCAAGTTAGGGCAATTTTATCGGTAAGAATTTGGGGAAGGGTACTACAACTTTTTATATTAAAAAATGAGAATAGTACTTCATGGGATGCTAGAGGGATACCTTCAAATAAGCGATACTACGGGATGTTTCCTCTAACACGCATGAAAGCTGATGCAGGAAATGAGACACGTGTCGGCCGAGAAATGGCCAGCAGGAAGGCAGCGGTAGTGGGCGACATGTGGCATGTGATGGAGGGTGTGGATTTGTTGCTGGGGGGATTATTTTACACAATAAAAAACAATATTCGGGGAAGAAAATGTAAAAATAATAAAAAAAAAAAATTACCACAATACTAGATTCATTTTTATCTACATGTAGACATCAAATTTGAATATGTTCGACTATATTTTTTTTAAAAAAATTATCGTTGATTATAAATATGCAAAATATAATCCAAAAAATTAAATTATAAATATGAAATAATTTAAAATAATAAATAATGCAAGAAATGATATACATAATTATTTAAAAAATATTTGTTAATAGGAGGAAGTAATAAATAAGGCAAGAAATGAAATAAATAATGCAAGAAATGAAATATAATAATATAATCGAGAATGTCAATAATAGTTAGGGAGGGGTATATTTATAAATTGAGTGGGTACGAAAAGATGGGTTTTGGGATACTAGGGATACTATTGATAAAGTGGGAAAAATGAGAATGAGATGCTAGGATGATGTGACGGAGAGAAAAGAATAAAATATTAGTATTTCTAGTATCTCTAGTATCCCTTGATAAACATGGTCTTACCAATGATCCCAAAAGCCCCCTAATTTAAAATAAATAAATAAAAATTTCTGAATAGATTACCGCAATTCCAATGAATTTTTGTATCCCGAGATGAAAGACGAATTCGATCCTTAAAGTTAAAATTTGGGCCGAAATTCGCTTTAAGAATTTCAAGTTCGATTTATTGAATTTAGAACGAGTTTTCCTTGAAATATCAGATTTACATTCATTTTTAAATTTTTTTCTTTTCGAAAATTAGGATTTGAAAATCCGAGCCTTTACACCCGAGAGGTTGGAAAAGTTGTTAAGCATATTTTTTATCGTGTCAAGGCTTTTATGTGTGGCTCTCGCAAATATAAGTGTATCACCAGCAAAGGTAAGGAAAGGAATGGGAGCACCTCTTGGTGTTAATTTTATACCAACGAGAGCATCATCTAGAAGAGCTTCGGACTGTAGCTCTCTTGCTAAGCTTTCCATAACAACGACAAAAATATATGGAGCAAGGGGATCACCTTGGCAGATGATCCTTGGCTATACGTAACAATGTTGAAGACATGGTTTGGTGAAGATTTACGTGCATCTATTTTCAATTAGATTGGTTGAAGTAACAATTTAAACCAATAAAAGTAGGAAAATGACTTTTTTTAATCTAAAAAATGGAGGAAAATTCGATCCACTAGACAAACCTAGTGGGAATTGAGACAGTGAAAAAGATCACGGATAAACCATAATGAAAACAAGCAAAAATAGGAAAAAATTACTTTAAATAATAATCTCAATCATTACTTATGAACTAAAAATAAAGAATTTAAAATTTATGAATTTATGTGTAAATTATCCGGTTATTAACCATGAATTTTAAAATTAGGAAAAAATAATACAAACTAATAACTTAATAATATATACTTATGGATTTCGTGTGTGATTGAAAAAAAAAATTATCAAAAATTATAAAGAATATTAGTACATTTTCGTATTTTGGATAAAGTCCCTCGCTAATTTTAAATACCCTTAACGCATTTTTATAGGCTTAATTTAGTAATTGTTCCAAATAATGGATATAAAATTAAGTAAATGTCTAATTTTTAAAATAAACTAAATAATTGTTCATAATTGACAATTTTACAATTATCCTCTCTTTATCCCCCTTTCCCACTCTCCTCGTCATTTCTCTTTTACCATTTATAATTTTGACATTGACCGGTCAATATTGACTATTCCAGTCAATGTCCACTTTTGATGATAGTTGTTGGTGACAGATTTTTTATGACAGTTGGTGGTAACATTTTTTTTTCGGTGACAGTTGATTTTTTCTAGTAATAGTTGTTGATGATAATTATTTCCGATGATAATCGACAATGATATATTTTCTGATGATAGTTTTTTCTGATGAGAATTGATTTTTTCTTCTTGTGACAAGTGTCTTTTTTCTGATGAGAATTGATTTTTTCTTCTTGTGACGGGTGTCTATGACATTATTTTGTCTCGGTGATTGACAAAACCGGACAAGAAAAAGTGTGTGCCCCCCCCCCCACGTCTCCATGGGGGAGTATGCCTGCGATTTCCTTTTATGGGAAATGGGTAATGCGGGCTTACCTGAAGCCCTTTTCCCCGGTCAGCCACCAGGTGGGGGCGACCGAGCCGGGAAAAAAAGACTCTTGCCTGAGCCGCTTACCCTAAAGGAACGTTCTGACGGTCTTACCCTTTACCTGGGGTCCCCACTAGGTATGGGGGTCCCACGACCGGAGCCGCCGAGTCTTTCGAGAAGACTCGCATCTCTACTTGTCTGGGTTCATCAAATGACCCAATGGTAAAGAGGATACGCTTGTTGATACAATAGAAGTTGAGGATGAAACGATTCCACATGTTGTCTAGCCCCTTTGACGGACGCCCTACTACCTGTCCCAAGTTGATTGTGTTGCTCTTCTCTCTATAGACGTCCGCGGACACGGGGAAACAGGATGAGTCAAGATGTTGACCCTGACGTAGTTTTTTCCTTCCTCACTCCCTCTGGAACTAGTGTTTCCTCTCTCCTTTTTTCCAAATAGTCCCTTGTGTCTGATTCCTTTCGGCCTTTTATAGTACATTTCTTCGTTTGTCGAGCAGGGAGATGTTCCCCTCTTTCGGCCATTTGTCGGTGTTGTGGTGCCAAGTGTCCAGAGGAAGGAGAACACTTGGATGGGCGGCATGAACGCCATCTGTCACTCCATGCGCAATCTGTCCCATTTGTGCGGGCGTTCTTCGTCCGCGGACCGAAGGTCATTACGTTTGTCTTTTTGGAGTTTATTCTTGTTAACCTTTCCAAAACCCTCAGCTGCTTAATCCCGTTATCTTTTGGGCGTCATCACAGCTCCTCGGGCCGTAGTGGAACCTTTTAGGTTTTACCGCGGTTCGAAAACCTCCTCCGCCGGGGGTAATTTCTTTCAGGGCGAAAAGATAAGGGGGATGGAAAAACTGGGCTTCTTAGGGGCCCAAAGGGGTTTTTACGGGCCGGTAATGGTTCGGCCCATTAGTTTGATTGATGGGGCCCATGCTTTTGACACGTGTCATGAGAAGGAAGGCGAAACGTCCTGGATCATGGTGCCTATAAATAGAGGTTCTGATTCCTCTTTTACTTTTACCGTTCTCCGTTTTTTACAGCCCTGGACATCCTCGAGGTAAATCTTAATTTCTCTTTTCTTTTCTTTCCGCGACGTTAGCTTTTGTTTTTTATCCTAGTTTTCTTTTCTTTCCCTTTTCTTTTCTCGGGCCGTGGTTGATGCGCGGGCAATCATTCGGGTTTGCATTGGCCGCGGCTGGTCCTTAGGCATCCTTTCCCTTCACTACTTCTTTCTTAACTGGCCCCGCTATTCTCATCATGTCAACCCCCTCGAGTAGTTCGGGGAGTGCGCAAGCTTTGATTAGGCCTTCATCTTCCCGACGCCCAGGGGGAAAACTCCTGATGGGTGAAATAGAGGTTCTCGAGGACGTTACCTTCAGGCAGCCTAAAAATCTCGAGGATCCTTCTTTTTACGCTTCCCCGAGCCGCGAACGTGGAGAGGATTCTTCCCCGACCGACTCAACGTCCTCGCGGTCAGGCGTTGGGGTCTTATCCTCGGAATCTGACTCAATACTGGAGTCGTCGGAGTCTCAGCACTCTTACAAGGAGTGGGATTCTTGCACTGGTTTGCCTTCTGGCCCCGTCTTTATGCCGAAGGAACGTCGTTCGTCGTCTGTGCTGGGAGATTTCCGTCCGGTTCTGTATAATGAGAATGTGTTAGCGACTTGTCCCTTCAGGGGGGACTTTCAGCCTTCCGCCGCGGGCCCAATACCTGTAATTTCTCCTCAACGTGTGATTCCTATAGCTCCCCCGAACGCCCAGAGCCGCGGAGGGGGAACATTCACCACTGTGGAGGATTTGAACGTTATTGCTCGCGTCTTTCCCTGGCCAGAGGGGGTTTGCTGTGTTTGACGGCTGAGGGGGGGAGGAAGCCTGGACGCTTATCCTGGTTGTTTGGTGGTGTATATCGAGAGTTTGGTACAAGGATTCCGTCTCCCTTTGCCTAATCTGTTCAAACATTACTTGAAAGCCTGTGGCTTGAGTCCAGCCCAACTGGTACCGAACAACTGGCTTTTCTTGACTTCATTTGTGATGCGATGTCTGGAAATCGGGGTCCAACCTTCTCTCGGGCTTTTGAGCAATATGCTTATCTTGGGTCATGGGGGCATACACAAAAGCCTTTATCAGGCCAAGCTCAGCGTCCCTATTGTAGATCGGAACACCAGCAAGCCGGAATGGCGGCATAAATGGTTTCTGGTTAGAGATCCTTCGCGTCGGGTTTTGAATTTTCACACTGAACCGCGTTTGTATATGCGGATAAAAACGAAAGCGGTTTCTGACCTTAAGGAGATCGAGCAGAAATTTGCCGTGGGGACGAAACCGTCATGGAAAGATATGGTTTCCCCCCTTCGGCTGGAGATGGCTGGCTTAAGTCTTCCTCATTCGCGCATAGGTTGTAGCTAAATTCGGGGGGTGCCCTGGATTTTGTTTTATCCATAGTAGTTTCTTGGTTCGGTTTCCTAATTATCTTCGATTTCGTGTGGTTTTGTCTAGGTGTTGCGGAGCTAAAAACCATGGTGGACGCGACTAAAATGTCTTCGGCCCCCCTTCTTCTTCCAAGAGGAAAATTCCGACCGACGTGACGAGGGCTTTGAAACGCCCTAAGACCTCAGCCTCAAAGGCTAAAGGGAAGGCGGTGGTGAAGGAAAAAACTGTTGCCGCGACTTCCCCTCCTCCGGTTGCTCCGGCGGAACCTGAGCCTCCCATCATACCGATTGATTCCTCTCCGGTCGCTGAGGCCCATCCCTTATCTCTGGTTTCTCCTACGGAGCGTCGAGTCACCCCCTGGTGACGCGGGAACTTCCAAACCGTTGCCGAAGAAGAAGAAAGCGCGTTCATACCCGGCGTGGGAAGGTGTGAGCTGGGACGTACCAGTTTTTCACGTAGACGCCAATGGTCGACCCACGTGCCGGATGCCCGGCTTTCACTCTGATGCTCTCGAACAGTTGGCCTTTCCCCCCGAACTAGGGAAGGCGGAGTTACGGTATCTAGACCATTTGACTGACGAGCAATTCACATTAGAACAAGAGCGCTGGTGCAATTGGGTAAGTGAATCGTGTGTCATTTCTCTTATCTATTGGACTTTTAAATGTATCCTTTGTTCTCATAGTGCTTTCTGCGGCTAGGGTCATGTTTTTACTCAAAGTAGATGGGGCAGATATCTTCGCTTGGGCCAACATGCCCACGAGCTTGAAGGGAGGCTGGAGCAGTTGGAAGAGAAACTCTCGGAGGCTGAGACACCGAAAAAAGAGGTTGAATCTCTTCGTTTGCGGGTGAAGGAAAAGACTGAGATTATATCCGCCGAGAAAGCAAAAAGTAGCAAACTGGCAGAGGACGCGGAGACGTTGCGCGCTCAACTCGAGTCTTCTCAACAGGCAATGGCTACCCTGCAAACTGAGTTTGAAGCCCAGAGGAAGGAATTTGAAACTCAGAGGCAAGGATTTGAAAACCAGAAGAAGGAGTTTGAGGAACAGCTGCTGGCGGCCAACGAGGCGAAGAGTAAGGCGGTCGTGGAGGCCAACCGTCGTGCGATTGAGTTGGAACGATATCGGTCCCGTACAGATGGTGATATCGTTCTGTCTTGGTTGGACGTTCCGCACAACCATACCAAGTTGGTGGGCGACTGGCTGAAGACTCCGTCTGGTCTAGAGTTCATGAAAAGCGCGGTTCTCGAGTGGCTGAACGAAGAAGCTGGGAAAGATTTCATTCAAGACCGGTACAGGGATTGCTTTTATATAGGGATGAGATCTGGGATACACCAGAGCGTGAAAAAATCCGCGGAGAACCCGGGAGTTCCTCTTCAGCCGTTCTCTCCTAGTGAGGATCGGGACGACTGGGGTCTGGTGGATGACGACAAAGTGGATTTCTCTGGTGATGGATTGTAGACGTTCGTTCCCACCGTCCCGTGCGGTTCTATGTTTTAAACAAACCTTGGTATCTTGTTATATGTCTCTTTTCGGATTTCGTATGTTTTGTTTTTTGGTGGAAGGCTGGTGATGAGAAACTTGGTCCGCGGTTGTTTTTTGAATTGGGTTTTGCCCCAGGTTTCGTGGATGGCCTGCGTTAAGGGAACCCAGTTTGCTATGCTTATTAATAGTGATTCCTTCAGTGTCTTTTTGGTGACAAAAAAAAAAAAGATTTTGGAAACCCGGCCACTCGGGCGTCTTAACATTTTCCATTAAATATTCTTATTTATTACAGGCTTCCTTTTTCTTGATAATCTAAACATTTAGCAAGAGGCACTCCTTCCTTAGGGAGTGTCACCGCTACTCTCACCTTCTGAGGTGTTCTCTCCTCAAGGCACGTAGGTGGCCCTGAAACGCGAGTCGCCCAGATACTTGAATATGACGGCCCCTCCCACGTGAACATTCCTGGACCTGGTGAATGCCCTCCATCCTTGGGTGAGCCAGAGCACCCCTGCTTCGTCCCTTTCCACTAAGACGCGTGTGGCCCTCCTTCCAAGTATGTTAGTTAGGATGATTCTTTCAACGCCGAACAACCCAAACTCCTCTTCGAAGAACTCCGGCAGGGGCTATGGTTGTTTGGAGGAAACGATTAATCGTAAGTCGGAAACAAGAACGTTTAATTGGGGAGTTTTTAGAGGGGCGTTACCGTTCTTTGCAAGAGAGAAGCATTCTGGATCCATCGGAGGAAATCCCTTGGGCGGCCTCCACCTGCTGCCATGTTCTCCCCGACACCGTTTGGTTTGTATATTTATTTGATAGAGTATTTCTTGTAGTCAAGACCCCGCTATAAGATAGTGGAGTCAGGTTCGTCCTCAGGAGAGAAGTCAGCGGTTCTAGGGTTAGTGTGTTTTGGGGTTCAGGGATAGCGGGAAAAGGTGAGGAGGTTGTTGTCGACAAAGAATAGAGGGGTCGATGTCGATGGATGGAGAGGGAATGGTGGTTGGTGTCGGGTAGAATATGTGCCGAATAAAAATAATAAAATAAAACAAATGAAGATGCAAACTTCCAAGGTTAGGGATCACCACAACAATAAACATATGTGTAGATCCTAAATCACATAAATATGCATGCTTTATATCAAGGAATCGACTTTCGCAAATTCCAACAATTTAGGTGATAGAGGCTCTCGCATAAAAACCTAATTTGTTTCTACCTTTTCTTAATTAGGATTAGTCGGCTCTCGCAAATAAACCCTAATTACTATCCAATTCATAATAAGATCACTTTCGCTTCAATATCATGAATAAGGAATTTCCTCAACTTTCGCAAAGGATTAAACACATAGGTAGATGATAATAAAGACATATAAAATCATGAATTCATAAATTAAACAAACATATCTATGTTGGGATCACCCCAACCCTAGAAGAAGGAAATTAGAAACAAAACATGATAAAAGAAATTAACTTTAAAATAAAATAAACTAAAACTTACAAAACCTTCCAAACGTTCCTCCTCTCTCGCCTCCTCTCTCCTCTCATCTCTCTCTCTCTCTCTCTCTCTCTCTCTCTCCTCCTTGCGCCCTGAGACGACTTTTCTTGAATGAATGAAAATCAGCCCCTAGGGCTTTATTTATAGCCTTCTAATATTTGCTAATCAAGGATAGAATCTTCTATCTATATCTACTAAAAGCTTAAAGATAAATAAATTGCTTAAAGGAAATAAATCTTTAAAGGAAAACTATATCTAAACTAGGTAATATGTCTTCATGTTGATAGATCTTCCTTCCATAGATAGATGATGATATATTTCGGCCTACTCGACCTCCTTCGTGCCCAAGGAATCCCAGCTCGACTCGGATTGCTGAACCGCGTAACGCGTTTTCAGACTTTGCTCGTCGATCTCGACCAGGCTCTACTCGAGATCGAGTACGGTGGGCGTCGACTTGGCCTGGCTGGGCTCCTCGGGTGGCTCTGCTCGACAAGCTCAGACAAGGCTCCTGGGCGTCGTCGATCTCGACTTGGGTGTACTCGAGATCGAGTAGGATTCTTCGTCTGGCTGGCTTGGTCGGGTGGCCCTGCTCGACATGGCTCGGATCGAGTAGGGTTGGCTCGGCGTCTCCGTCTTCGGCTTCTTGACTTGGCACAGCTCGTCGACTCCGGACATGGCTCCTCGATCTCGACAAGGCCTCCTCGACATCGAGTAGGATTCCAAGAGTCGGGTTGTCTCTGACTCAGTGTCCTCGATCAGCTCTGCTCGACCAGGTCTGCTCGACAAAGTTGGTCGATATCGAGTAAGGTGTACTCGATATCGAGTACACTTGGCTTCAGCTTTCTGCTCTGTTCTTGAAACGCACTTTCCCGAGTCCTCGTTTGTCGGATTGACGCATATAACCATGCGCTGGAAAGCTCTTTCCGAGAACTACAACTCTCATGAAGACATCAAAGCTTGGTGCAGAACGAAGAATGATGAAAAATGGCCTTTTCTCCAGCTGCACCATTCTTAGCTTCTCCATGAGTTTCCTTTAAGCTCCAAAGTGCGTCCGATTTCTGCGAAATATAACCAAAACTTGTGTAGACCTCCATATATTGCAAATAAGTGTAAACTACACAGATTCTGTATTATTCTAACCCAAATGCATGCAATGTATGCAGAAATCGATATAAAAGTAAGTGTAAAACATGGCGAATTAGGCTTACATCAAACACCCCATACTTAAGCTTTCTTGTCCTCAAGCAATACTTTTATTTGTCATTCAGGGGAAGAATTCAAACTCTCAACATCTTAGATTCATTCTCATATGTCCCCTGCAATCAATTACCATCCTCAAAAAGGTACTTATGTCACAGATCCATGCATGTGCAATTATACAAAAGCAACATCTACTCACAAAAGGAGGGTTATGCAAAAACAATTTTTATGTGACAAAGCATTAATAATCAAGAGGACTTTAATTTATGCTCAAATAAGGAGTAGATTGGTAAAATGATAAAAGGTGGGCAATTTTTGGCAATGTGGTGCTTTTGATCTGGGGAAAAATGGAGTACTTTCCAAACTTTCATATCACATTCTTTCTCATTAGATTCATCACCTTTCATAATGCTTTTATCAATACTATTGCTTTTACCTCTCTAACCTCAGCACTACCTTCTCACGAGTCGCAAACATGGGTGTCATGAATGACCTCGGATACTTAGTGCTTTGGACTCCTCACAATGTGTCCCATCTCTCCAAACTATTATCTCAGAGAGCAGGGTCAATCTACCTTTATCTTCTGAGGTGATTGGATTTTCTTTCACTCATTAAATTTTCCATATTTTTCAAGCATTTTCCCGCCAAACTCCAAATATGATAACAACACAAACACCATATAATAATTTCCATAATGTGACATCATTCTCAACATAATCCCCGGATAGGAAATAAGGTAAAGAATGGTAATATTTAGATCATGTGGAGCAATATTTGAAATAAGGCATAATATGGCTTTTTGTGACGCATAAGCACAGGTAAGGCTAGGATTATAAACAATGTGAGCATTATATGGAAATATAAAATCCTCCAACCTTTTATCATGCAACATGTCAAAAACAACTTCAAATTTTACCTCCTTTCATGGTTTTCAAGAAAATATGCATTTCATTGTGACTTCCCTTTACTAGGCAATTTCATGCTATATCTCTAATGAATCTAGTTTTGCATCGTCGAGTTCAATATAAAGCTTCCATGACATTAACCAAAATTTCAATGGGAATTTCAATGGGGGTAATTTTTCTTAAACTTTTTTTGGAAAACATGCATATAAGCTCATAAATCAATAATGAATTCCAAAATAGCCATGTAGCAATTCAAAGAAATAAATTCTAAATATGCACAAATAATGTCAAATATGCACAAAGTAAGCCCTTCCCCCACACCATACTTAAACATTACAGCGTCCTCACTGTATAAAAACAAGGGTAAAGAAAGGAACTCACTAGACATGGGTGCAGGGCCTCTCAATTTTGAATAAAAGGAACTGCCGCCTGGGCTGAGTCTGAATATATCTTATCCATGGACCTGAAAAGTGCAGAAGACATATACCCACAATAGAAAAACTAAAAATGTTCAAAACCAAAAACAAACAAAAGCAACAATATCCAAAAGTCCCAAAAATAAATGTCTATTTACAAGCTCTAGATTTTATAGTCGTTAGACCGACTTCTTCATTAAGCATTAGCCTTGTTCATCTTTGTTCGGAGGTATAGGTGGATGTGGTGGTTCCTCCATTGGTGGGAAGCGTGGGATGTCATCCAGGGGCATCATGTGAAGAAGCTTCAACCTCCCCGAGTGGACGCTCCATGGCTCCACCCATCCATCTTCCAGGGCTCCAGCTAGCATGCATAAAGGAATATATAAAGGAAATTTGCATACCTCATCATCATACCTCTTCCGCTCCATTGGTTGATTTGTTTGTGCGTCTCCACCACAGCAAAACGGTGGAGTGGGAAGAGATATTTCCACCTCATCGTGCGGAGCTTCATGCCACTTTGCTAGGACCCCATACTTGAATATGAACATCGGTTGCTCAAAATCATCGGGGATAGCCTTCGCTTTGTAAGGTAAAAGCGATCTTGGAATGCACGGGGCAACAATGTCCAACTTCTTCTCTTCTAGTGCTATTTCGCCTTGGGATCCTTCATATGATTCATCAACAATAGGTAGCAAAGTAGGAATGAAATCCGAGGAAGGACATACCTGATTGTCGACATTGAGTGGGTCAATTGGCTCGTCGAGAGGAGGGCATGGTCCTTTAGACTGAATGGAAGCCTCAAGCCTTCGGATTTCGTCTTCCAGCCGAGCTATTTCCCTTAATCGTGACTCCTCCACTGCGATCCTATTTCTCCGTCTCAAATCTTGATACCATTCTTCCCATGCAGGATTCCCTTCGACAAAGTCTTCCATCTTTGTACCTAAGCTTTTGAAATCACAATCAAGAACACAAATTAGTGGAAAAATCTTGGCACCCAGTTGGTACCGGTGAGGTAGGTGGTGGTAGGGTATGTGATAGGGTAAGAAAAAGGGATGGGCTTTTCTGAACCTTAAACACAATTAAACTAGGCGCGATTGATATCTCCCCGGCAACGGCGCCAATTTGACGAGAGGGTTTCTCGACCAAATAAATTTGTAGTCAAGACCCCGCTATAGGATAGTGGAGTCAGGTTCGTCCTCAGGAGAGAAGTCAGCGGTTCTAGGTTTAGTGTGTTTTGGGGTTCAGGGATAGCGGGAAAAGGTGAGGGGTCGATGTCGATGGATGGAGAGGGAATGGTGGTTGGTGTCGGGTAGAATATGTGCCGAATAAAAATAATAAAATAAAACAAATGAAGATGCAAACTTCCAAGGTTAGGGATCACCACAACAATAAACATATGTGTAGATCATAAATCCCATAAATATGCATGCTTTATATCAAGGAATCTACTTTCGCAAATTCCAACAATTTTGGTGATAGAGGCTCTCGCATAAAAACCTAATTTGTTTCTACCTATTCTTAATTAGGATTAGTCGGCTCTCGCAAATAAACCATAATTACTATCCAATTCATAATAAGATCACTTTCGCTTCAATATCATGAATAAGGAATTTCCTCAACTCTCGCAAAGGATTAAGCACATAGGTAGATGATAATAAAGACATACAAAATCATGAATTCATAAATCAAACAAACATATCTATGTTGGGATCACCCCAACCCTAGAAGAAGGAAATTAGAAACAAAACATGATAAAAGAAATTAACTTTAACATAAAATAAACTAAAACTTACAAAACCTTCCAAACGTTCCTCCTCTCTCGCCTCCTCTCTCCTCTCTCTCTCTCTCTCTCTCTCTCTCTCTCTCTCTCTCTCTCTCTCTCTCTCTCTTCTCTCTCTCTCTCTCTCTCTCTCTCTCTCTCTCTCTCTCTCTCCTCCTTGCGCCCTAAGACGACTTTTCTTGAATGAATGAAAATCAGCCTCCCAGGGCTTTATTTATAGCCTTCTAATCCTTGCTAATCAAGGATAGAATCTTCTATCTATATCTACTAAAAGCTTAAAGATAAATAAATTGCTTAAAGGAAATAAATCTTTAAAGGAAAACTATATCTAAACTAGGTCAAATGTCTTCATGTTGATAGATCTTCCTTCCATAGATAGATGATGATATATTTCGGCCTACTCGACCTCCTTCGTGCCCAAGGAATCCCAGCTCGACTCGGATTGCTCAACCGCGTAACGCGTTTTCGGACATTGCTCGTCGATCCCGACCAGGCTCTACTCGAGATCGAGTACAGTGGGCGTCGAGTAGGGTTGGCTCGGCGTCTCCGTCTTCGGCTTCTCGACTTGGCACAGCTCGTCGACTCCGGACATGGCTCCTCAATCTCGATAAGGCCTCCTCGACATCGAGTAGGATTCCGGGAGTCGGGTTGTCTCTGACTCAGTGTCCTCGATCAGCTCTGCTCGACCAGGTCTGCTCGACAAAGTTGGTCGATATCGAGTAAGGTGTACTCGATATCGAGTACACTAGGCTTCAGCTTTCTGTTCTGTTCTTGAAACGCACTTTCCCGAGTTCTCGTTTGTCGGATTGACGCATATGACCATGCGTTCAAAAACTCTTTCTGAGGGCTACAACTCTCATGAAGACATCAAAGCTTGATTCAGAACGAAGAATGATGAAAAATGGCCTTTTCTCCAGCTGTACCATTCTTAGCTTCTCCATGAGTTTCCTTTAAGCTCCAAAGTGCGTCCGATTTCTGCGAAATATAACAAAAACTTGTGTAGACCTCCATATATTGCAAATAAGTGTAAACTACTCAGATTCTGTATTATTCTAACCCAAATGCATGCAACCCAAATGCATGCAATGTATGCAGAAATCGATATAAAAGTAAGTGTAAAACATGGCGAATTAGGCTTACATCAAATATTCCTGGAACTCGTGAATGCCCTCCATCCTTGGGTGAGCCAGAGCACCCCTGCTTCGTCCCTTTCCACTAAGACGCGTGTGCCCCTCCTTCCAAGTCTGTTAGTTAGGATGATTCTTTCAACGCCGAACAACCCAAACTCCTCTTCGAAGAACTCCGGCAAGGGCTGTGGTTGTTTGGAGGAAACGATTAATCGTAAGTCGGAAACAAGAACGTTTAACTGGGGAGTTTTTAGAGGGGCGTTACCGTTCTTTGCAAGAGAGAAGCATTTTGGATCCGTCGGAGGAAATCCCTTGGGCGGCCTCCACCTGCTGCCATGTTCTCTCCGGAACCGTTTGGTTTTTATATTTATTTGATAGAGAGTATTTCTTGGGGACTCTCTAGTCCCTGGCTTTTATAGAGAAATCGTTAGCTACTGTCCCCTTGTTTGTTGGATCTTTAATTTAATGTTCGCACTGTTCGAGTATCTTTTCCGAATCGTCCCTTCCCCAAGTTTCTCGGGAAGGAGAATCGGCCAGTAAAGGAGAATAAACAGCTTTATTTATTTCTTTTCCAAACCGAGAAAAAGGAAAAAAATGAAAACTTTTATTCGTTCTCAAGTACATCGGGACTTGCGGGCTCACTTTTTAAGCTTTGGCGCCTTGGCGCTCTTAGGAGCTCTTGGGGGCTTCTGATGAGCTTTGGATTTGAGCGAACCCACACTTGTCGGGCCTAACCTCTTTTGGCGATCGTGGGTCGGATCTGGGTAGGACACATGCACCTCGAAGTGGGACTCCCCCTCGTAGACAAAGAGGAGCGAGCAGCCCAGGACCACTCGATTAGAGAAAACAAAGTCCGGCCACCCTTCGGTAAGCCAGTATGTCCCATTTGCGTCTTTCTCCACGTCGACTTCGAAATCTTGACAAGTAGTTGACCACAGGTAGACGAGCTGATGTGCTGCCTCCCCGAGCTGCTCGTATATTTGGGGTAGCTGTAGCGTCTGCAAGTGTTCCTCCTTGGTGACGAAGCGGTAGAATGCTCGAGTATTCTCGGAGCCCATGTCGGAGTTTCTCCGAAGGGGGTGTTTTTAACTGTAAAAAGCTCTGATTTCGCCACCTTATTTCCCCTCTATTTATGGTGCTTCACCTGTTGCGACTGTCTGCGGCCAAGTGGTTACTGAGGGTGGTGACTCCCGCTATACGTGGGAGTCCCTAGCAACCCACGTTCTCTTCTTTTAGTCGAAGGGGATGCACGTGTTCGGGAGGGATTCTGAACCCACTCCCCGTGTTCTTGAAGCAGAAAAAACCACTGCATGTGGGGTGCAGAATAGTGTTGCCTCCGCCCGTGATTGGGAATGATTTGTGATGCAATTTGGAGCGGTCGTGAATGAGGAGTGCTCCTCCTAGAACAGGCGAGGGAGAATCCTTCCTTGAATTGTTGATAGTACGCGAAGAGTGGTCTTCATAGTTTGGGTCTTTTGATCGACCACGGAAATCTCGTATAGAACTGTTTATTCTGCTTTGGTGGTTTAGGGGGCGGCTTCGGGCCGCTCGCGGTGACTTCAACAATTGTGAATTACAAGTGTTTATGACTCTCTAAGTATGCGATCATGTTTTCGTGACTTCCACCCGTACTAAGAAACAAAGGTCTTTTATTATTAATCGAAGGTAACAGGAACGAGATTTTTCTTAGACTCGACTCCTTCGAACCTGGAACATTTAAACATAGAGAGGCTACGGATTACAGAGGACACGGATCTAAATTTTTTTTTATATTTCTTCGCTGTCAGGGTTGATCACATCGACTTCAAAGATGGAATCCCCCATGTAGGCAAAGATCAAAGCGGACCCCACCGCAACTCGGTTCGCCTGAACGAACTGGTGCCAACCCTGGGTCAACCAGAAAAGGCCATTGCTATCCTTTTCAACCTTCACCTCATATTCCTGATTGGAGCGAGACCAAAGTCGGGCTTGCGACTGTGTGTCCTCGTCTATTAAGACGTACACGAGTGGGAGGCGGAGTGTTTGAAGCTGTTCCTCCCTCATGATGACGCGACAGAATGTCCTGGGTGGTGCCCCTGGATTCATCTTCGTCGTTGGGGGGTATCGGATTCCTTGAGTCGTCGGGGCTTTATCTTATACCTAAATGGTAGAGCCCTGGCCTCGATTTGGTCGCCTCCGGAGAGAAGATCTATGTTCACGGGTCTCTTGCTCTTTTTTTTTTCTTTCGTCACTTCTTCTCGTGATTGCAGGCTTCGATCTGCACGTAGCGTCCCATTCGTCATACATCTATCTGCCATGCTCAGCCTGGGGCAGTGAATTCCTGACCGTCCTCGGGTTTCGCCCTGGTCTCTTTTTCAGTATTTTGGTTTACCGAGATGGTGCATGTGCAGCCCGTGACCCTTGAGGATCCCCTTTAAAAGTCGGGGTCTCCTCGACCTTTTATTTATATGAAGACGATCTATCTTAATATGTCATCCTCGAACCCTACGACCTGGGCCTTTTTCCGTTCACTGGATTTCCGGGAACAGATGTATCGCTTGGTACGTCGTAGTCACGGTTTCAATATTTTTGTTAATTTGCCTCGTTAACTAATCTTTCCTTGTTTATCTGGCGCATCTGAGCAGCGGCTGCCTGCCCGTTTTGAAATCAAGTACGGCCCGGATCTCCCTGGGCGCGTCCTGCTATCGTCGAGGATCCTCCGGGATTTTCCGGTGACGGTGTACCGGGGTGATTATCGGGTGCCTTTCTTGGGACAGGGTTGGAATCATTTTGCTTGTACTCATGGTGTCGACATAGGGTCTGCCATCACCTTTCTGCACAAGGGGAACGCTCGGTCCGAGGTTCATATCTTGTCCGCGGATGGCAACGAGGTCGATGCTGAGTGGCGAGAGCCTCATCCTGAGGGTCCTCCGCCCAATGGAACTCGTCTGTTTGCTGACCGGACTTGTTTGGTTTCGGATCGTCCCCGGGATACTCCTTGAGTTGACCTTGCTTTCTTGTGACCTACCATGTCTATCTTGTTTGATTTGGCCTTTCTGGGCCTTCTGTGTGCTTCTTGTTATCTCCGGGATACCCCTCTTTGAATTTCAACAACCCAATTTTGGGTGAGGTTCGTGATTTGGTCAGGTCCCAAGTTTGAGTCCCTGACTCCAGGGTATCTATCATCTTACCGGCGTGCCTTAGGCATAAACATTACGAGATTAATGATTAATCTGGGTGCCTAATGCATATTCCAAAATCCGACGCGGATCTAGTTCCACCGTCATAGGACTAGGGTCAATTTGGAAACCCAATGCGTTCACCAGATGCCCGACACGGAGCAAACTCCACCGTCATAGGACTGAGGGTTAATCAGGGAGCCCAATCCGTCCACCAGATGCCCGACGCGGAGCAAGCTCCAGCGTCATATGACGAGGGTTAATCTGGGAGCCCAATGCGTCCACCAGATGCCCGACGCGGAGCAAGCTCTAGCGTCATAGGACGGGGGTTAATCTGGGAGCCTAATGCGTCCACCAGATGTCGGACGCGGAGCAAGCTCCAGCGTCATAGGACGAGGGTTAATCTGGGAGCCCAATGCGTCCACCAGATGCCCGACGCGGAGCAAGCTCCAGCGTCATAGGACGAGGGTTAATCTGGGAGCCTAATGCGTCCACCAGATGTCCGACGCGTAGCAAGCTCCAGCGTCATAGGACGGGGGTTAATCTGGGAGCCCAACGCGTCCACCAGATGTCCGACGCGGAGCAAGCTCCAGCGTCATAGGACTAAGGGTTAATCTTGGAGCCCGGTGCATCCACCAGATGTCCGACGCGGAGCAAGCTCCAGCGTCATAGGACGAGGGTTAATCTGGGAGCCTAATGCGTCCACCAGATGTCCGACGCAGAGCAAGCTCCAGCGTCATAGGACGAGGGTTAATCTGGGAGCCCAATGCGTCCACCAGATGTCCGACGCGGAGCAAGCTCCAGCGTCATAGGACTAAGGGTTAATCTGGGAGCCCAATGCGTCCACCAGATGCCCGACGCAGAGCAAGCTCTAGCGTCATAGGACGAGGGTTAATTTGGGAGCCTAATGCGTCCACCAGATGTCGGACGCGGAGCAAGCTCTAGTGTCATAGGTAGAGGGTTAATCTGGGAGCCCAATGCGTCCACCAGATGGCCGACGCGGAGCAAGCTCCAGCGTCATAGGACGAGGGTTAATCTGGGAGCCCAATGCGTCCACCAGATGTCCGACGCGGAGCAAGCTCCAGCGTCATAGGACGAGGGTTAATCTGGGAGCCCAATGCGTCCACCAGATGTCCGACGCGGATCAAGCTTCAGTGTCATAGGACGAGGGTTAATCTGGGAGCCCAATGCGTCCACCAGATGTCCGACGCGGAGCAAGCTCCAGCGTCATAGGACTAAGGGTAAATCTGGGAGCCCGATGCGTCCACCAGATGTCCGACGCGGAGCAAGCTCCAGCATCAAAGGACGAGGGTTAATCTGGGAGCCCGATGCATCCACCAGATGTCCGACGCGGAGGAAGCTCCAGCGTCATAGGATTGGAAACTGTATAAAAATTCATAAAGCACCCACTAACCGCTTTGATTTATTTACTGGTAGCGGGGGTGACTGGATAAACTTCGAATAAACTTAGAGATTACACATAGTATTTCTTCAAGTGTTATGCATTCCACGTCTTCCGAAGAACAACACCTTCGGTGGTTTGTAACTTGTATGCTCCGACGTGGATGCATTCAACGACTACATAAGGCCCTTCCCATTTGGCGTTTAGCTTTCCTCCTGTCAGGGCCAGACGGAGGACCAGGTCTCCCTTCTCAAATCGTCGCTCTTGGAGATGCTGGTCCCTGTGCCTTTGGGTTTTCCTTTTGTACTCCCAAGCATTAATTTCGGCGACCATCCGCCTTTCTTCCCGAAGGTGCATCTCGACTTCCAGAGGTTCGTCATTGGCCTTGGACTCGTAGGCCAAGACTCGTGCAGAAGGGATCAACCGCTCGACTGGGATGACCGCGTCTGCCCCGAATACCAAGGAAAATGGCGACTCCCTGGTTGGAGTTTTTGGTGAGGTTCGATATGACCAGAGCACCAGAAGGAGGAGTTCCGCCCATCGGCCCTTGGAGGTTTTCCCCAGCTTCTTCTTGATACCTTCCAAGATTTGGCGATTTGTAGTCTCTGCTTGTCCATTCGTTTGAGGGTGAGCTACTGATGAGAATTTTAACTTTATTCCGAGGCCCTCGCAGAAATCTCGGATGTTTTCACAATCGAACTGCGTTCCATGGTCGGGGATGATGGCTTCAGGGACTCCGAACCGGCATACTAGGTTTTTCCACAAGAATTTTCTGACCTTTTCCGCGGTGATCAAACCATCGCCTCCGCTTCTACCCATTTGGTGAAATAGTCCACCAAAACCAGGACATATTTGAGCTGTCCGGGGGATGTGGGAGAGGGGCCCAGAACGTCCATTCCCCACAAGGTGAAAGGGCAGGCCCCATAGATGCTTTGAAGCGGCTCGGCGGGCACATTCTTCAGGTTCCCGTGCTTCTGACATGCCTCACAATTGCGCACAAAGTTCTGTACGTCTGCCTTGATAGTGGGCCAGTAGTATCCCAACCTCAAAACTTTGGAAGACAAGGCCCTCCATCCTCGGTGATGAGAGCAGACCCCGGCATGCAATTCTTCTGCAATGACCTGTCCTTCCCGGCTGGATACACACAACAAATCTGGGAAGTTGAAACCTTTCTTATATAGTCTTCCTTCGCGGATTACAAATCGGGCCGCTCTGCTTATCAACTTCTTGGCCTCCATTCTTTCTGGTGGAAGGATCCCCTTCCCCAGATACTCAGTGATCGATGTCCTCCAGTCATCGAGTCCTTCAGTTTGGACGAAGTACACCTCCTGTAACAGTCTTCGCCGGTCCCTTCTTTCGAAATCAAATTTTTCCTCCACGTTTGAAGGCATGGCGGCCCCCACTCGGGCCAACAAATCGGCATGTTCATTGTCTTCTCTAGGGATGGACTCAATGGTAAAGTGCAGAAAGGCCTTTCTCAGAGCGTTTACCTTTCGCAGGTAATCTGGGAACAATCCCGTCTTGGCCCCGTACTCTCCGTCCGCCTGCCTAGCGACAATCTCGGAATTAGTATATACGATGACTGCCCGAGCCCCACGGGCCAGGGCCAACTCCAGCCCTGCTATCAGGGCTTCATACTCTACCTCATTGTTGGTGGCTGGGAAGTTTAGCTGATGAGCGAAGCAGAACTGGTCCCCCCCAGGGGTGGTTAGTACGATCCCTGCTCCGCATCCATCCGCGTTGACAACTCCGTCAACTTTTATCAACCAACCCTTCTGTGAGTCGCTGTCTTCATCTTCAAACTGGTTTCGCAGATGAAATCAGCCAAAACCTGAGCTAACGCCGCCTTACGCGGAACGTACGCTATCTCGAACTCTGAGAGCTCGATTGATCACTTCGTCATTCGTCCTGAGAAGCCTGGGGAGTGAAGAATCTGCCTTAATGGTAAATCTGTCAAGACTTCGATCCGATGATCCTGGAAATATGGACGTAGCCTCCTGGCTGCGAATATCAAACTGAGGATTACCTTCTCGACCGGCTCATATCTAGTTTCAACATCCTGTAATACCCTGCTCACATAATAAACTGGGTATCACCCTTCTCTGGTGAGAACTGCACTGATAGTGGTTGTTTTAACCGTGAGGTAAATCTGTAAGTTCTCAGTTTTCTGTGGCTGTTGAAGAGTAGGCACATACTGCAGAAAAAACTTTCAATTCATCAAAAGCTTGCTGGAGTTCTGGCGTCCACTGTATCGGTCCCTTTTTCTTCAAAAGCGGGAAGAAAGGCAAGGACCTATCTGCGAGGCAGGAGCAAAAACGTCCTAGGTAGTTGACTGCACCGTTCAACGACTGTACCTCCTTGATAGTCCGTGGAGGTCGCAATTCCTGTATCGTTGCTATCTTCGCCGGGTTCACATCTATTCCTCTCTAGCTGACCATGAAACCTAGAAATTTCCCGGAATTGACTCCGAAAACGCACTTTTCAGCGTTCAAATTCAGCCCTCCCCGTCTCAGCGAATAAAAAGTCTCCTGCAGATCTGCTGCATGATTCTCTGCCTTCTTGCTCCTTACTACAATGTCGTCCACGTAGATGGACACATTCCTGGGCAGCTGATCGCGAAATATTTTGTCCACATTCCTCTGGAACGTGGCTCCGGCATTCCTTAGGCCAAAAGGCATGACCTTGTAATGGAAAATTCCCTGATTAGTGATGAAAGTGGTGGCCCTCTGGTCCAGTGGGTCTAGTTTAATCTGGTTATACCCGGAGTACGCGTCTAAGAAACTCAGAGCTTCGTTCCCGGCAGTGATGTCCACTAACTCGTCTATCGAAGGCAGCGGGTAACTATCTTTAGGGCAAGCCTTGTTTAAATCTGAGAAATCGACACACATTCTCCATTTTCCGTTGGCTTTCTTAACTATGACCACATTCGAGAGCCAATCCGAGTCCTCTGCTTCTTCAATGAAACCGGCTTCAAGCAGCTTATCTACTTCCTCTTTCGCTGCCCGGGACTTCTCCGGGGCCATCTTTCTTTTCTTTTGGGCCACCGGTCGCGCGTCATGACGGATTCTGAGGGTATGGATTGCGATGGAAGTGGGGACACCCAAAAGATCTTTTGGGGACCATGCGAACACATCCCGCGATTGCCGGATAATCTCTAGGACCCGTTCTTTTTCCGCCGTTCCGAGGGCTTGACCCATGTAAATTCTCTCCTCAGTATTGGAAAAAGGCTGGTGGACGGTTCTTGAATCCGCGGTCGGAACCTCCCTTTCGGAAGGCCGGACCTCGAGTTCGGCTTCGGATACAATCTCATCAATTACCCTTGTTGCTTCTTTCTCGGGTGAAGGGTTTCTCTCGGCGTTCTTGGCCTTTCTCTAAGCGGTGTCTTCGAGACACATGACCTCCTTCTTTTTCTTCAGAGAGGTCACATAACAACTCCGACTCTCTGGTTGTTGGCCGCACACCTCCCCCGTTTCACCCTCGGGGACCGGGAACTTGGCTTTGAAATGGTAGATCGACACAACCATCTGGAATTTGTAAAGGGAAACCCTCCCCAGGAGTGCGTTGTAGGTGGTCGGAATTCGGACCACCGTGAAGGTGATGTTTTCCATTCTTCGGCGAGGGGAGGTGCCTAAGACTACGGTGAGCTCGATGGTGCCCGCCACTTGCACCTCATCTCCTGAAAAGGTAATAAAGGTGTCGTGATAAGGTCTCAAAGCTATCGCGGATACACCTAACTGGGAGAAAGCTTCCCACGAGAGTATGTCTACTGACGACCCTGTGTCGATGAAAACCCTCTTCACCGTTTTTGTGGCGATCTACGCATGGATCACCAGTGGATCCGCGTGGGGCATGCGGACCTCCTCCGCGTCGGTCGAGGTGAAGATTATCTCCGGGTGCGGCTGTAAGGCGATTTTCTAACCTGCAGTTGATGGGGGATGTCTGGCCTCCCTTTCATAATTCTTCCTCTCTTGCCGACTGATTCCTGAAACCGACGGTCCTCCTGCGAGCGTATCGATGAAGCCTTCTGGATCCGGGATTCGGTTAACCCGTGATCCTTCCGGGCGGTCTTCGCGGCGTGGAGCCTGGTTGACTGATACTTGCGCAGGCTGACCCTGCCCTCTTCAGCCTCCCCTCCACCAATGTCCCCTCCCTCGGCCCCTGTTCGCCGGGGGGTACCGCTGTTGCTCATCCCTCCCCCGAAGGTTTTCAAATCGTGAGGCCTGGTGGTGACTCCTTCTGTCATCCACGTGCCATCTATCGTTGTGATTCTGAGCTTGCTGGTGACGTTGGGGGTTGTCGCGATGCCCATTTTTCCTGGCCGGAGAGACTGGCTCCCTCTGATGGCGTGCTTCTTGGTCATATCCTTGATATTTGGCGTCCGGCCTTTCTCTTTCGTGGTTGAAATGGACCTCGTCTTATCGGGACGCGGGGATTCCGCCCGCGGAGTAATTCCTCCTTGGCTTCGCCACTCCTTTGTCTTTTCGGAACTTTCCCGCTATCTTCCCAGAAGACCCCGTGGGCCCTCATTAGCTCTCGATCTAGAGGTCGCGGCTTCTTCTGCCTCAATTTGGGCAGACACCAAGTTCCTTAAAGTGTCATAATCTTTTGGCTTTTTTTCTGAAAAGCCGAGTCTTGAAACCGCCATCCGCGATGTTCCCCATTAGGATTATAACTGCGGATTCGTGATTAAAGTTGGGAATCTGAACTACCACAGAGGTAAAGCGGGTGAAGAATTGCCCCAGAGTCTCATTTTGCCCTTGCCTGATCGAGTTGAGGTCAAACATGGTCTTTTTTATAGATCGCGAGCTTCCAAAATGGGACTTGAAGACTTGGTAGAGCTGGAGGAAACTTGCGAATGAGTTCTGCGGCAGGTTGGTGAACCAAGTTAAAGCGATGCCGGTTAGAGTTGATGGGAACGTTCGGCATAACATTGCATCATTGTACTCGTTGATCCCCATGGAGGTCGTGAAATGGCACATGTGGTCATCAGAGTCAGTGGTGCCATCATACTTCATCAGATTAGTGTCTCTCCATCGCTTGGGTACGGGTGCTAGGCAGACCTCGGGGGTGAACACTGAAGGAACGAAATCCACCTTCCTCTCGTTCTCACGAGGTGAACCTGTTCGGGTGGACGTGGATATATCAGATGAATGCTCTCCCCTGTGATGCTTGGGTGCGCGTCTGCCTTCGCTACGATGGTGTGTACAAAAATCATCAGAGAATCTGGGCTGATACTGATCTTGATAAGCGCCCCCATACACATTCTGGGGAAAAACGTTGAATGGGTTCCCCTGTTGGAATGGGGGATATCCGTCATAACCATAAAAGAAACCTTGTCCCATGTTTTGAGGGGGAACGTAATGTTCCTCTGACATGAAGTAGCCTTGAGCCATTTGTGGTGGGACGTAAGGCGAGACGACCGGAGCCTCCGGCGCTTTTCTGACCCGAGGAGTTTACAGGCAACTCGGACCCTTGGGGTCCTCCGTGGTCCTGACTCATCATCCCGGGAGAAGCTCCTCCCAAGGCTTCACTCATTTTTCCACCTGTCCCATATAAAAGGTATTAGCTAATGATACTGTCGTAAATAGTATTTTGATATTTAAAATCAGGAACCTCTCAGGGTGAGAGTGTTCCCAAAGACGGCGCCAATGACGAAACCGGACAGGAAAAAATGTGTGTCCCCCCCCCCCCTACGTCTCCATGGGGGGGTATGCCTGCGATTTCCTTTTATGGGAAATGGGTAATGCGGGCTTACCTGAAGCCCTTTTCTCCGGTCAGCCACCCGGTGGGGGCGACGGAGCCGGGAAGAAAAAGACTCTTGCCTGAGCCGCTTACCCTAAAGGAACGTTCTGACGGTCTTACTCTTTACCTGGGATCCCCACGAGGTATGGGGGTCCCACGACCGGAGCCGTCGAGTCTTTCGAGAAGACTCGCATCTCTACTTGTCTGGGTTCATCAAATGACCCAATGGTAAAGAGGATACGCTTGTTGATACAGTAGAAGTTGAGGATGAAACGATTCCACATGTTGTCTAGCCCCTTTGACGGATGCCCTACTACCTGTCCCAAGTTGATTGTGTTGCTCTTCTCTCTATAGACGTCCGCGGACACGGGGGAACGGGATGAGTCAAGATGTTGACCCTGGCGTAGTTGTTTCCTTCCTCACTCCCTCTAGAACTAGCGTTTTCGGCCTTTGATTGTGTTGCTCTTCTCTCTATAGAAGTCCCTTGTGTCTGATTCCTTTCGGCCTTTTATAGTACATTTCTTCGTTTGTCGAGCAGGGGAGATGTTCCCTTCTTTCGGCCATTTGTCGGTGTTGTGGTGCCAGGTGTCCAGAGGAAGGAGAACACTTGGATGGGCGGCATGAATGCCATTTGTCCCTCCATGCGCCATCTGTCCCATTTGTGCGGGCGTTCTTCGTCCGCGGACCGAAGGTCATTACGTTTGTCTTTTTGGAGTTTATTCTTGTTAACCTTTCCAAAACCCTCAGCTGCTTCTTTAATCCCGTTATCTTTTAGGCATCATCAGTGATACTTACTATTTTTTTCTCTAATGACATTTTTGTTGACAATATTTTATCCGATAATAGTTGATTTCTTTTAGTGACAGTTGTTTCGGTGACAATGGAATTTTTTTTTTCAAGTGAAAATGGTCGATGATCTTTTTTTTTTGTTCACATGTTTTTTTTGTGACAGTTGGTGATAGATTTTCCTTATGACAATTGTTTTTTTTGCCGACAGTCATCAATCTACGAATTGTATCCTTAAAAAACCATTACCACAATATTATATCTCACCAGGACACTATCATAAATCCATATTTTAAAATTTTAATCATTAATACTCATAAAAAATTGTCAACATAATACTATTTGATCAAAAAAGTATCTGTAACACCCCTTCTTAATACACTAAAGGAATGTCGCAACGCCATCAATCACGTGTACTTTAATGTCTTTGTCATCGCCTTAGGCTTATAGGGACATTAAAGTCTGTGTAATTGTTGGCGCTGCGACATTCTTTCCGTGTATTAAGAAGGGGCATTATAGAAGGTGGTATCAGAGCCGACTTTGGCCTCGAATGTACTGAGAAGTGACGCAAATGAGTTCACCGTCCTCTCTGTAATCCAGATTATGAGAAGAAAGTTCCTAGTAGTGTTGCACCTTGTCCTCATTCTTCTATTGACGCACATTCTGACATCTTTGAGTGGGTCGAACAACTTTCTAAAAATTTGCTACTATTAAGCAGATTTGTACAGGTTTCACGCCTTATCTTGAGAAATTTCAATCACAACTCCAACGGTGAATTGATAAGCTTGAAGCACTTGACAAGAAGTGTTTTAACTTTGAAGCACACTCATCTCAACCAAAAATTGGTAGTGATTTTGATTTACAAAGGCATTGAGCTGAACGTGGTTCTTCTCTCAACGGTGTGTTGGTTGGCATCAAGGAAAATTGCTCCTAGCAATATGAGCATGGACATCTTTTTGTTAGTGTTAACGACAGACCAACTTCTACCTAGGATAAGGGTGTCAACAATGTTGTCCATGTCACTACAATAGATTACAATCAAGTTCATGATGTTGATGATAATGAATTTGATGGAAATCAAGTTCTTTCCTCTAAACAACATGGAATTGTGCTAAATGAAAGTATTATTCTAAAACATGGGTTTGACCACGTTTGGAGAAGATCCCCTTCGCCACCGGTTCGTAGAAGCGAGAGTTTGGATCTAGGAGTGTTTCAGAGGGGGATAGGAAGACCAAAAAAGAGTTGGATGGAGGCTATCAATCATGACCTCAATGTTCTGAACCTGTCAGAAGAGTTGACTCTGGATAGAGACCACTAGCGGAGGCGCATCTGGACGGCAGATGTTTAGTTGCGTGGCCTCTAGTTTTTCTTTACTTCTATGCTTCTTTTCTAGCCTTTACTTACCTTCTCCCTATTTGCTAATTTTTTCTATTAGTTTTGGGTCTATCGGAAACGCTCTCTCGTCTAGTTCAGGGAAAGAGTGCGTACATCTTGAACCCCCAGGCCCCGCTTAATCGCGGGATATACTGGGACATTGTTGTTGTTGATTTGTGAAAGATGGACCTATGAAGCACACTCATTCATAACTACTTTCTTGATTTAGCCTCCATGCCTTCAAAAAGTCTCTTGTTCCTTGATCATCAACACCATTAAGAAGGAATGCCCACTACTATTGACCATCTTTCTTGAGCATGTGTTGAACAAGCTCAGAGAAATCCATCACACTTGTAGCTCGCTTGCCATAATTCACCAACTTTAGGCGCAACTGCTACACCCTCTGCACCTCGTAGCATGAATAAATATCATGCAATCCGTCATTCTTCCTTCCGCGGTTGTGACACGCCACATCATCGACAACTCTCCTTTTTGCTAGATTTGATTTGCACGGTAAAACATGTTGACATGCTCTCCAAATAAAATATTGAACTTGCGGCTGCACATGATCGATCTAAAACCAATACCCCGCAAGCGTAAGGTGTCAGTTGTAGTAATCCAATGTCGAATTCACATGGACTGTATGAATATCAATTGTATAACCTCAACTAGTTAACCAAGCCAAATAAAAGCAATAATTTTGAGGGAACTCAAAATAAAATAAAATTCCGGGATTTTTGAAATAATATGATGACAAGCACTCTAGATTTAGGATTAATCACAACAATGCATCATTCATAGACAAATTTAATTTTCATGCCCGGACAAATTAAAAAAAAATTGAAGGTAAACTATCTAAACTCATTATCACTCAGCTTTCCTATGTCGCAATAAATATGTCCATTTCAATTAATTACTATTCGGTCATCGTATGTTGTAGAATTAATCAATTTAGACCTTGATGCTCTTAAACCCTAGTGAATAAAATTGATAAAAAAAACATCCATTGTCGCATTTGATTAACCATTTCAAACCTAGGTTGTCTACAATAGTTTATGAGGGAATTAAAGGAAGTAACCCCCGCCCCGGTTTGGTTTGCTAGACTAACCCACGAACCGTTTGCAATTGCAAGGGTTAGACCCCCCCCCCCCCCCTAAAAAAAATGGCAAGGTAGCCGGTTGGGAAAGGGGTGTGGAAACCGGTTGTTGGGAGTCATTAAAGAAGGGAGAGTGTGGGAGGGAGGAGGAGAGAGAGGGCAGTTTTAAAAACCCGTCACATCTTCCAACTGTGTAAAACAGAGAGAGAGAGGAGGGAGGGGAGAAGGCACGAAACCGCCATTTTTGAAACGAAAACGAGAGAGGAGAAGAAGAAGGCAAGGGAAGAAGACGAACCTGGGAGTGCGGAGTAGAAGACGACGCCGGATTTCAAGCCAGTAAACTCGACGTGTAGAAGACGACCGTGTGGGCGTTTAGAGGAGAGAGACCGACCGATTTGAAGTAAGTAAACCCTAACCCTACCAATTTTGTACTGATTGCAGAAATTGAAAGGATGAGGGATCATTTGAAGACCCTAATTTGTTTGCCATGGTTTGCAATTGGATGAAATAACGGGTGGAATATCCGCCCTGTCATGTGGGATGTAACAGGCGTCTAGTTTGAAAACAATGGGTGGAAATGTGGGAACGGGGGTGTTCGAGTTGGGGAGAGAATGGAAGTACCATTGTGGTGATGATATGGTAAAGGCCTTGAAGGAGGAAGCAAATTAGGGGAAATCGATACATGTATTGTGTGAATATTTGGGAAATTGGTGAAATTGGGGAAAATGTGGGAATTGGGGAAATTGGTGAGATTGGGGAAATAGGATAGATAGAGGGAAATCGGGGAACCTAAATGTGGTTTAAAAAAATTTCAGGAACAAGTTATTGAATGTAAATGCCGTTACATTGTAAACTGTCATGTTTCTAATATGTAGTTGCCATGTTAAATAGGTTTGATGTCATGTTTAATTGCAAAATTGCGCAGCTTATATTTTGTGGAAGCTATAAAATGGTTATAATGCGCAGGTGATAATTATAAGCTAAGATATGGTGAGGCTAGAAAGTTATTGTCATTTGTGATAAGTGCAGGAAAGATATGGTGTCTGTCATGTGAAAATGGTCACTTGACATGTTAAAATTGTCACATGACATGTTATATGAACTTAACGTCATGTGCATTGTGACTTGTGTGATGAAAATCTGCAAATGTTTGAAGAATGCTAAAGTATTGCTCCCCAACCTGCAGGGTATCAAACTACAACATGAGTGATTCTGGAGAAAGAAGGGTAACGGAGACACCGACAATAGGCGAGGTATGGTTTGGCTAGTGTCGATCAAGGGTAGAGTGTTTTACAGATGAGTTGGTCTAACATTCCACCCCACTGTGCAGGCGATATATGTTGTCTCCGAGGACAAGCATTTCAAGTGTAGGTGCAACCAATATGCAATGCCCAATGTCCTTGCAAAGGTAGACGAGTACCTGAGCCCGTCAGACTGGAAGCGTCTTTGTGAAAGCCAGTTTGGCGGCATTGCGAGGCTCGAGGCCAAAGTTGAGTTCTCAGCCCAGCTAGTCCACTACGTCCTGCAGCGGCAGCTGCGATCAAAAAAGGAAAAAGAAATGTGATAACTAATTTCGGGATTTGAAATTCATGTATTCGGGTTGAATTTCCGGGTATTGGTTTAACCACTTCCACACACTACCCTCACCATACCTCTTTAAATGTCCTCCCTCACCCCGTCATTCATTCATTCATCGTCACCCTCACCTGCTCCCTTCAACCTCAATCGCCATCACCACTCCGCTCTCTTCTTCTACATGTCTTTGGTACCATCACCTCCATCTTCCCTTCACCTCTTCCTCTTTCATTTCATTTCTTCCCTCCAGCTACTCCCTTACTCTCCCTCACCATCGTCCCACACTTACATCTTCATCACCGTTGTTCCATCACCGTACACCACTGTCACCGCACCTTCAAACCACCGTCTCTTCCTCCTTCCCTCCTTCCACCTCAAGCTGCCAGCGGAAGGTCCCACGCACCCCTCGGAGCAACCACCAACAGTCGGAGCAGCCCAGACGCTCCCCAGCGCCGCCGCAAGCCACCGGAACACCATCGCCCCGTTCGAGTGCGAACAATCTTCCAGTAAGCCGTTCTCCTTCGTTTCCAATCCAAATCACCCTCGGACTTCACCATCATGCTCACCCATATCCGACACAGGTTCGACGAGCCATCGATGGCCTCCGAAGGCGCCTAGACCTCTGATCGAGAGCTCCGAAGCCGCGAAATCACCTCGGTGAGCTTCGTTCCTTCCCTTCCTTATACCGTTCGTTCCTTTCATGTTTATTGGTCGGGGAGTGAGATTGAGAGCCGAGTGTGGGAAGGTGGGGCAAGGTCGAGGGCTCCGACGAGATCGAGAGGTCCGTCGAGCTCGAGAGAGTCGATTGCGAGGCGAGGCGAGCGAGCGTCGTGAGCGAGGCCGGGAGCAGCAAGTGTGATTGAGGGAGGCGGGAGAGCCAAGGAGCTGGGCGAGGCTGAGCGATGTAGCAAGCTCCGTCGATCAGTAGCACAGTGCAACGTCGCCGGCGGGATCGCGTGAGGATGGCCATGGCGGAAGCCTCCATTTGAAATTGGGGAAGAAGAAGGCTGGTGTGGCCTTTGGTGGCCCCCCCTTGCTAACATATATACATATATATTTGTTATTTATTAAACCGGGTTGGGATTATATTACGGGTTCGGTTCGGTACGGTTCGGGTTATCTGTATATTATCTAACTAATTAACGGTAATTAAAATATATTATTAAACTAATTGAGGATTTAAAAGATAAATTAGTATATTTTGGGAAAATTATAAGAGTTGATTTATTAAATAAAAATGGTCGGGATTTTAGGGGATTTGGAAATAATTTATAAAAGTGTTAAATAAATGGTATTTAAAATATCATGTAATACTATTTGAGATTTTAAAATATATTATTGGGACTTCAAGATTCATAAAGAATTTGGAAAAGAATTTCAAGGTTGGAAATTAATCTAATAAATAAATTAAAAAGGGAATTCAGCGAGTATTTTAAGGGTCGGAATTCTTAACTGTTTAATTCGGACTTGAAACGATTTTGAACTAAACTGACAATAAGAGTTATTCGATGACTAACTAGCATAATAGTATGATCGTTTGACTAACGGCATGATATGTGTGACTAATGGCATGACTTGTGGTGATTTATTATAAGGGGATAAATATTTGTTACCGATGATGATAATGATATATATACTTATGAAGAGTATGAGTATGAAATAGTAATATGCAAATGTGACTAAGTATGATATGGAGGTTATCTTAAGTTATAAGAGATGGTTGATCATGATGAACTGGAAGTATGGTTGGTGTGATCTTGCTTATTTATTTGCTTGTATGAGTGTGTAATATATGTGATCAGAAAAGCTATAGAAGTATACTTAGTACATTCTCGTTATGCAATTAGGTGATATTCTGTGATCGTGACTACTGTGTGCTGGATTATTCTTTTGCTGATCTTCTAGCCAGGTAAGTACCTCCGGGGCTTACTTAGTAACCAGTACCTCCTGCCTGATGTGTCATATAGTATGTAGGTGTTGCATATGCATAAGAGTATGTCATGTAGTATCATGCTTAGGAATTGCATTTACGAATTAGCATCCTTATCCTGTATGCGTTTGAATACAGAACGTCCGTTATCTGTGAGTCCTAGAGTCCTTTCTAGGGTCATAGGGCAGCCCAGCTTCATCGGACGTTGTCCTCCTCGAGTCATTTATATATATATATATATATATATATATATATATATATATATATATATATATATATATATATATATATATATATATATATCACGAGATACGAGATGAGCATGAGATATGATATGATGATGAGATATGATATGATGATGAGATTTGATATGATTATAGGATCGAACTGGCCAGTCTCCACCTTGTCTGGAAGAGGGGTGGTGGTAAAAAAGGGATATACCGCTTGGTATTCTTTGTTAAGGCCTTCCTTAATATTTTGCACATATGAATTAGGAGCTTGATAGTGTGGTTTTATTTCAGTACTGCATGAAGGCATCCTTTATTCTAGGTATAGGCGTATTATATGTCCTCAGCGCGGTCAGAGGACCCGCGGGCGGACTCCTGGACTGACTTGGTGGTATAGTGTCAGGTACCCGATCTACTACTTGATTTTGTGCTGATATGACGGGGTCCATTCATATGGCGGAGAATAAGTGTATGAACCCTGACTTCACCAAACTCATGCCTTTTGGATTTCTTCCTATTATACTTCGTTTTGACCCGGCTCTGCCGTGGCACTGGTTGTATCGTTTTCAGAACTTTCGTCCTTTGCATGATAAAGGTTTTCGCGCGTTGCAGACTTAGGACAGGTACAGGGGTTTACCCCGGGGTCTCGAACGGACCTTCCGGGTTTGGGTGCGAAATCCCACTTTAAACTGCGCATCTTCGATTTCAAACCTTCAACCTGTACTCGGGGCGCAAGATCCCAACGAGGGGTTTCATCCCTCGAAACGTAACCCGGGAATCATAATCTCGGGCCGTTACAAAGGTGGTATCAGAGCGAGGTTTTGCAATCCGAGTACAACAGGTTGAAGAGGTTTTGAAAATCGCCCAATGTTTTCAAATGGTTTTGGAAAATATTTTATAAAGGGCAAAATGAATTTAATTGGACTTAAAACCTAAAATGAATAAAGGGGAAATAATCTCGTGGGTAGCGACCCAAGCGGTAGACATCCCTTATGGATGTAGAATTCGGGGAATGGTAGACAAAATACTAGCTTTTATTTACAGATGGGCCTAGAAGACTCCAAGGAACACCACGAAGGTTGGAGTGTTGAGTTAGGAGGTCGTGAGGTTTTGCCCTTCTGGTCAGTCGTCCCTCAAAAGACAACATAGATCGTCTCTATGCTTACGTTTATATATGTACATATATGCAATTGGGCTTGAGGGCGATCCTCCTCGAAGAGGACCATATTAATCTTGTTGATTGCTTCCGTGATGAGTGCTCTATTGTGCTTAGGATAGCGAACTAATCAGTATGCCTTGACTTGAATCATGTGTTGAATAATTGTGCAAACGGGATAGTGGGAGAAAACCTTGTTCTTATGTAATCGGAATTCCTGTTTTGTCGAAATAGCCCTTTCATAATTCAAACCTCCTGATGGTTCTGACTCTGTCATCCGCCCCACCAAAACATCTAGGCATGTTAGCAAGGGTCGAGAAGCATCCGCTCCCCTGTTTAGAGTCTTGTTTCGTATCCCACCATCGATGCTTCTATCGAGTCTCGTACCTGTGATTGGGGTCTTTCATGGGGAATTTGGGTCGGTCAACTAAATACCTTCGGAAATCGTGCCAGGTGTGAGGGTTACCTGAGTATGTTAGTGGGAGTGAGGATTTAAATCGTTTCGAGATAGAAGTGAGTTGTCTTATGGAGTCATCCCTTTCGATCATCGTAATGGCCAACCATGTCTTCTTGTCACAAGAGTCTAAATACGAGTTCTACCCTCATCTATCAGAAACGGCGTGAATGTCCTTGTGTCCTACCCAGCAAGTCATACTAGCGTCCCACGGGAAAACGGGGTGGTGAGTCGGTGATTGTCCTTAGAGAATTCTATCAAGTTATAATGATGGCCTCCTTGTGATTTCATGAAATTGTATATTGGTATAATTCTGCATGAGTTCCCTGGTACCTTGCATGGTTGCACTTATGAGTAGATGTATGTGCCGTATGTATTGAATCCCCATGATTATCGTCTCCCTATGAACTAGGTCCATGATAGTGTGCTCAACTCTCGTTGTATGTTAAAACGTGAATTGGATGACTTAGCATGCCAGATGAACCTCATTGGAACTCAGGATTGTGTACATGTTTAATAAGTATTGCTAGTATCATGTAGGATATATACCTCCCAGTTATAAGCCCTCATATGATTGTGTGACATCTTAGTCTTAGTATGTGAATATGGATGTATGTGATGAGATAGTTGCTCTACCAACTCTGCATGAACTGACTATACCCTTAGCATGATTTTTAGGGTGCATCTTAGCATGTTTGCCTCAATTTCGCAATATTATGATTTGCTTATGTGTGTATCTAAATTGAGTGATAAGTCATGCATAGGATATCTTGTGATGTTTGCTAGGTCTTGCATAACTTATGACATATATGTCCCATGTCAGTCTGTGCATACATGTTCTTAGTCTGTCAAGCATGATTGGTGAATGAAATGATAAGTTCCTAGCTTGTTCTGCGCACATATAAAGATGATTATATGAACATGTTATGAATGCGTAAATCGATATTCCTTGAGATAGGTGCATACTAGTGTGAAATAATGTGATGATATCTCTTGATTTTTATGTGTTTGCGTGCCATAATTATAAGAGCATCGTTGTAACTCTCGGGTTGGGATCTTATCCTTGGTCTCGTCGTCCCTAGTCCTGGTACATGTCTGAACTCTTAAGGAAGTTGTGTCTTCCGCCCTTGTCTCTCCCCTATCTCTGTAACTTATAACCCTTGCAATCCTTCGATGAGCGCCGACATGCAAGAAAGGACCGACGACCAAGTGGCACCATAGCAGCGCAACGGAAGTGTGATGGATCCATGACCCATAGACCAAAGGACTGACGTCCCCAAAAGTATACAAAGGACGAACAAATTTGAAAGATGGTAGCCGCGTACGTGATTCTCTGAGATGACTCAAGGAAGGAAGTTCTTAATCCAAATTGTGGATTCTTCTATACTAATCGGAATTGATGTTTTGTGATGGGCCTAGAACTGACATAATTGAATGTGTGATGACGGATATGCTGAATTGGTAGCGATGATTCCCTGACTAACTTGTTTCTATGACGATGTGCCTTGGTGCTTGGTATACTGACTTGCGGGTGAGTAGGTTATGAGTTATATGTATGAGAGTGCTTTATTCTTGAGCTTGAGTCGTTAGATTCTTCGGTGAGACGGGTTGGAAAGTGGCAGGTGGATTAAGGTATTCGGATTGGGTCATTGGCCATGTGAGATGGGGTGCAGAAAGGATGTGTTAGCTTGGGTAGAGCCGAGGGAGTTGGGATGTGTCGAAGATAGTGGTATGTGAGTATAGATGAGCTTCTCGGTAGGTCTTAGGTGAGCAGTACGTGGGGCTAGTGTGCCGAGATTTTGAGGGGGGGTGTCCTAGTGAGAAGTGGTAGTCCAGGTAGGTAGTGTGTGCGGGTAGTATAAGAGAGTGGTTGACTGAGGTCTGGACTAGTTTCATTAGGGTGATCTTGAGTTTGGGTGTGGGTAGAGGTAGTTAGGATAGTTCTAGAGGTGGATGGGCGAGCTAGGAGTTGATCGGGGTATTCTTGAAGGGAGGTGTTGTGAGATGGATTGGTGTGCCAAGGAAGGTGTCTAGATAGTCTAGGAGCGGATCGTGAGCGGAGTCGAGGATGATCGGTTAAGGAACGTCTGAGGAATCGTAGAATTTGGGACTAGGTGGTATGTGCTATGAATGGGAGCGATTTCGGTAAGGGGTGAGGTTGAGGAGTTGCCAAGGAAGAGTGGTATGAGGTTGCTTGGGAAATTATCGATCGGGGATATTAGGTTGTTCATATAAGGGTTGTTCGTGTGATGAGTATTTGGGGTTGTTTAGGTAGGATTGGTAATGTTTGGGAAATTGATGAGTGAAGGATTTATAGGTGCGTTGTTGGAGGATTTTGGCATAGGGAATGAATCGGGATTTATGAGTGGATGTTATTATGGCTATTGAGGTATTTGAGGATGTGAGATGAATCTTTAAGGAAAGGTTCGTAGCTAGGCAATGATGTAGTTGAGATTCCTACTAAGACTGTGCACTTAAGGTTGAGATAGAGAGATTATGAGCATGGATTTGGGAACTAGGCAAAGCATAAAGTATTGAGGACGCTAGAGGATAAGAGATTTTAGAAGGCTGGTGAAGTTGCGGTACTTAGGAAATTCGGACAAGGATGTCATAGGAATTCGGTGAAAATGATGATCGATACATAAGGGTTTAAGCGGTAGAGATTTCGAAGTTTGAGGAAGTGTGATCTGAGGCAATTTGGGGGAAACATGCGGAGTTGAGGGAACTAGTTAGGGTAGAGTGTGCTGGGAAGAGGATCTAGAGTGGGTCGGCTTGAGGGTCATGGTGATTCGTGGTTGGGACTACCACTAGTTGGGTTTTGTGTTAGAATTGGTCAGGGGTGTGAGGTGAGAGATGGTCAGCATGAGTTGGGTTCTTAGAGGTGGATGGTTAGTGAGAGTGGTTAGTGGCGTGGTAAGTATGATTAGGTTAGCAAGGTGATTCGAGATGTCTCTTTAGGAGATGATAGTCGGGCGGAGTCTTGAGAGCATTGGAAGAGTAAGCGCGATTGTTAAGAAATGTCTAGATCAATCATGAGAGTGGTTCAGTTGAGGACTCAGAATTTTCTATTAGAGGGTAAAGATGGGACTTATAGAGAACCCCTAGGGCAAGGACGTGTTATATATGGAGTCTTGGTAGTAGATTGAGTGGTTCAGCTCATCGAAATGAGGGAATTTTGTGATTTGGGAACTCCGAGAGATAGTTTTAAATAGTCGAGTGGAAGGTAGGACTTGAGATCAGGATGTCTAAAGGGATTGGCCCTTAGATGGCTTGATGGCATAGGAGTTGGGATACCTTGTAGTTGGTTTGGGTATTCGACCTTGATTGCGAATAGTTATGAGGCTAGAAAGGTTGTATGTGAGCAGGATACAATGGTGCCTCGAACTGGTAGTGGATTCAGTTGGTAGACCTCGGTGAAGTTGATCTTAGTACAAGGGATGGTGAGTAGTGGTCGTGTCTTGTCATGATTTGTAGTGTAAGGCAGATTCTCCTGGGATAGTGATCTAGTGTATACTTTACTTGGGGCCGAATGTTGTGCGAATTCTATGCTATAGACGATGTTGATTCTCTTATGTGTTGCTGTTGACAATAGGGAACTGTAGTACTAACATAGTTATCCCTGAACTCGATGGAATGCTACTGTACGGAAGCAGTTGGTTGCCTCTAATGCGATGTCGCTTGATAGTTAGAATGAATATGATGTACTTATCTGATTGATATAACGTGCTTAAAAGATTGATATGGTGTGTTACTTCTGTGAGATGATGTGATAAATTCTACCATATATGATACGATGCTAGATATGCTATGCTATGTGGCTATTCTTGAGGTGATTATGTTATGCCATTAGACGTGAGGTGCTATTGTTATTCGATATATATATATATATGATGCTTGATGATGAAAATGATAGAAATTGAACTATTGAACCTTGATTCTGTTTTAGAACCTAGGAAGAGAATATGAGATTAGCCTTTAGAAGTGGATGGTAGGATAAATGGAGAGGTTAGCTTTTGACTAATGCCGAACTTGAAGTTTTGAACGGTGTTTTAAAGAGGACGTTGTGATGTTGAGTTATGATATGACCGAGGAGTCGGAGTAAGGATGTGGTAGGGGCCCATATCACATTCTTGCTACGGTCTATTGGAGATATTATGATCACGACAACGGTACTGTGAGGATCTCATAGGGGCACCAATGAGATACTTACGGGATCAATGACATGATCCTTGGACTCACTAATTTCGAACTTCATCCCCTATTTTAAAATGATTTTAGTCTCGGGGACGAGACTTGTTTTTAGAGGTGGATGATGTAAAGGCTCGGATTTTCAAATCCTATTTTTTCGGAAAAGGGAAATTAAAGATGAATTTAAATCGAATTAAAAGCTCGTTTAGCGGATTCTGACCGTAATATAAAATTTGACGAACAATTTCCGTCCTTTTACCTCGAAAATTAAAAATAATTATCAGATGGCGATATCTTTTTTTATTTATTTTTATAAATCTAATTGATCGAGAAAGTGAGAATCGGGAAAACTAACATTTGATAACTAATTTCGGGATTTGAAATTCATGTATTCGGGTTGAATTTCCGGGTATTGGTTTAACCACTTCCACACACTACCCTCACCATACCTCTTTAAATGTCCTCCCTCACCCCGTCATTCATTCATTCATCGTCACCCTCACCTGCTCCCTTCAACCTCAATCGCCATCACCACTCCGCTCTCTTCTTCTACACGTCTTTGGTACCATCACCTCCATCTTCCCTTCACCTCTTCCTCTTTCATTTCATTTCTTCCCTCCAGCTGCTCCCTTACTCTCCCTCACCGTCATCCCACACATACATCTTCATCACCGTTGTTCCATCACCGTACACCACTGTCACCGCACCTTCAAACCACCGTCTCTTCCTCCTTCCCTCCTTCCACCTCAAGCTGCCAGCGGAAGGTCCCACGCACCCCTCGGAGCAACCACCAACAGCCGGAGCAGCCCAGACGCTCCCCAGCGCCGCCGCAAGCCACCGGAACACCATCGCCCCGTTCGAGTGCGAACAATCTTCCGGTAAGCCGTTCTCCTTCGTTTCCGATCCAAATCACCCTCGGACTTCACCATCATGCTCACCCATATCCGACACAGGTTGGACGAGCCATCGATGGCCTCCGAAGGCGCCTAGACCTCTGATCGAGAGCTCCGAAGCCGCGAAATCACCTCGGTGAGCTTCGTTCCTTCCCTTCCTTATACCGTTCTTTCCATTCATGTTTATTGGTCGGGGAGTGAGATTGAGAGCCGAGTGTGGGAAGGTGGGGCGAGGTCGAGGGCTCCGACGAGATTGAGGTCCGTCGAGCTCGAGAGAGTCGATTGCGAGGCGAGGCGAGCGAGCGTCGTGAGCGAGGCCGGGAGCAGCAAGTGTGATTGAGGGAGGCGGGAGAGCCAAGGAGCTGGGCGAGGCTGAGCGATGTAGCAAGCTCCGTCGATCAGTGGCACAGTGCAACGTCGCCGGCGGGATCGCGTGAGGATGGCCATGGCGGAAGCCTCCATTTGAAATTGGGGAAGAAGAAGGCTGGTGTGGCCTTTGGTGCCCCCCCCCCCCGCCGCTAACATATATACATATATATTTGTTATTTATTAAACCGGGTTGGGATTATATTACGGGTTCGGTTCGGTACGGTTCGAGTTATCCGTATATTATCTAACTAATTAACGGTAATTAAAATATATTATTAAACTAATTGAGGATTTAAAAGATAAATTAGTATATTTTGGGAAAATTATAAGAGTTGATTTATTAAATAAAAATGGTCGGGATTTTAGGGGATTTGGAAATAATTTATAAAAGTGTTAAATAAATGGTATTTAAAATATCATGTAATACTATTTGAGATTTAAAATATATTATTGGGACTTCAAGATTTATAAAGAATTTGGAAAAGAATTTCAAGGTTGGAAATTAATCTAATAAATAAATTAAAAAGGGAATTCAGCGAGTATTTTAAGGGTCGGAATTCTTAACTGTTTAATTCGGACTTGAAACGATTTTGAACTAAACTGACAATAAGAGTTATTCGATGACTAACTAGCATAATAGTATGATCGTTTGACTAACGGCATGATATGTGTGACTAATGGCATGACTTGTGGTGATTTATTATAAGGGGATAAATATTTGTTACCGATGATGATAATGATATATATACTTATGAAGAGTATGAGTATGAAATAGTAATATGCAAATGTGACTAAGTATGATATGGAGGTTATCTTAAGTTATAAGAGATGGTTGATCATGATGAACTGGAAGTATGGTTGGTGTGATCTTGCTTATTTATTTGCTTGTATGAGTGTGTAATATATGTGATCAGAAAAGCTATAGAAGTATACTTAGTACATTCTCGTTATGCAATTAGGTGATATTCTGTGATCGTGACTACTGTGTGCTGGATTATTCTTTTGCTGATCTTCTAGCCAGGTAAGTACCTCCGGGGCTTACTCAGTAACCAGTACCTCCTGTCTGATGTGTCATATAGTATGTAGGTGTTGCATATGCATAAGAGCATGTCATGTAGTATCATGCTTAGGAATTGCATTTACGAATGAGCATCCTTATTCTGTATGCGTTTGAATACAGAACGTCCGTTATCTGTGAGTCCTAGAGTCCTTTCTAGGGTCATAGGGCAGCCCAGCTTCATCGGACGTTGTCCTCCTCGAGTCATTTATATATATATATATATATATATATATATATATATATATATATATATATATATATATATATATCACGAGATACGAGATGAGCATGAGATATGATATGATGATGAGATTTGATATGATTATAGGATCGAGCTGGCCAGTCTCCACCTTGTCTGGAAGAGGGGTGGTGGTAAAAGAGGGATATACCGCTTGGTATTCTTTGTTAAGGCCTTCCTTAATATTTTGCACATATGAATTAGGAGCATGATAGTGTGGTTTTATTTCAGTACTGCATGAAGGCATCCTTTATTCTAGGTATAGGCGTATTATATGTCCTCAGCGCAGTCAGAGGACCCGCGGGCGGACTCTTGGCCTGACTTGGTGGTATAGTTTCAGGCACCCGATCTACTACTTGATTTTGTGCTGATATGACGGGGTCCATTCATATGGCGGAGAGTGAGTGTATGAACCCTGACTTCACCAAACTCATGCTTTTTGGATTTCTTCCTATTATACTTCGTTTTGACCCGGCTCTGCCGTGGCACTGGTTGTATCGTTTTCAGAACTTTCGTCCTTTGCATGATAAAGGTTTTCGCGCGTTGTAGACTTAGGACAGGTACAGGGGTTTACCTCGGGGTCTCCAACGGACCTTCCGGGTTTGGGTGCGAAATCCCACTTTAAACTGCGCATCTTCGATTTCAAACCTTCAACCTGTACTTGGGGCGCAAGATCCCAACGAGGGGTTTCATCCCTCGAAACGTAACCCGGGAATCATAATCTCGGGCCGTTACAGGCGCCATGTACGCGACAGAGAAGCCGGATAAGTTCTTCGACGACCTCGTGGTGGATTATAAAGCCAAACATGCGCCGAGCACGACGGAAGCATCTGGGTCAGGCACGCATGGTGAGGGAAGTACGACGGTTGCCCAAGTGGATGTGTCAAGGATTTTGTCTAAGATGGATGATCTGGGGACGAGCTTATTGGCAACGTTTAACGAGAGGATGGAAAGGATTGAGGCAGCGATGCAGGAGCTGAGAAGGGAGGTGAGGGGGAAGAAGCGAGGTGAGGATGAGGTGACACACTCGCAGGACAGGCATGGAACTTACGGTGAGGAAACCGAAGATGTTGAGTTGCAGTCAAAGGAGGTAAGATGTTCAATTTGTAATGTCAGTATCCTTAACCGTCATGTATAACAATATAGGCATCATGTATAACAATATAGGCGTCATGGTAACATACCTTTCCCATAATTGCGCAGGCTGAGGAAACTGTTAAGGAAATGGACCAGAAATCGGGTACTGATGCAGGTGAAGATGAGACCACCAAGACAACTTCTGAGGTAAGTACCCTAACTGAAACTGTGATGTAAATTTTGTGAATGACGGTCACACTAACTCATAATCTGTAGGAGATGGGTAAGAGTAAGGGACCAGTTGATGGGGAGACCGAAATGGAGAAGGATGCTGATCCACAAGAACCCCCCAAAGAAACACCCACCAAACAGGTTTGTCATCCCTGTCGTTCTGCGATGTTACTGTTGATAATGGTGTCGACGTTAAGTTCCTTCGCATATTTGCGCAGGGTGATGAAGTGTTGAAGAACAAGTGTGAGACTGATAGCACAGGGCCAACTGAAATGGTAGGGGCTGCCGGGCTTGAGGCAGTAGCAGCCACTACCAAAGTCACAACCGCTGAGGCAAGCCATCTGCCGCCCAGTGTCATGTAAAGATTGTTAGTCGTCATGTCAAAAATATGTTGTTGTCATGTAGGAGGACCGGGCTAATGAGGATGAGATGTTAGCTGAGGGGTCTAAGACTGTGGCCAAAGGGCCTGGGGAGAAGTCAACCATCCCAGAGGCAGAAGCACCCACGACAAAGAAAACCCCTGAGGTAGGTCGTGTTAATGATACTGTCATGACAAAAACACATATGTGTCATGTTATTTTAACTATGTGTCATGTAATAAACCAAAGGAGGCACAGGATGAGGTCGTACTTCCCCTTCAGCGTAAGGGCGGAATGGTGAGGCGAGCGCCTGCGACGTTAGAGAGCCACGAAGTAACCCAGTCGGTGAAGAAGTCGCGTGTCTACAAGGGGAACAAGGAAAATGAGGTGGTTGAGGACGTGACGAAGGGGCAGAAAAAGCCGCGGGCCGCCAAGGGGAAGAAGGTGATGGTGAGGGTTGACGTCGTGGCCTTGGGCCTGATGATCAGGGCTGACGTGGACGCATTCATCGAGTGGTTGACCACCGAAGACGCCCAAGGGACTGAACCCGCACGTACAATGCTGGGCACCCGCCTTGAGAGGGATTTCTTCCGGGACCTAAAAACGCCAATGAAAGTGGTGGGCTCAGAGGTAAATTTCGGCCACCCGTGCTCCGATAACTTGACATTTTTATGGTTGATTGGACACGTGTTCCTTGTTTGCAGCATATCGACGAAGCATGCGGCATTCTCCGAAAGGAGGTAGCTAGCGAGTCGAAGTATGCAGGCGTCGCAGTCGTCGACCCCTACTTCGGGGTACTGCTGCAGAGACAAACCGGAATGCCCGTCGACGAGGAGTTGGAGTACTACTTCAGCGGTATGTTGCCGGAGAGGTTTCCGAAGCCTTGGGCGAGCGTCGACCGTGTGTTGGCCCCATGGAATCTGAAGGACAACCATTGGGTAGCGGTTGAGATCGACTTGGCCGAGTGGAATGTCCGTGTGTATGATCCGGACACTCGTCTGACTCCTGAGCGACATTTGCCAGGCCTTCTGAAGCCCATCACGCACACCCTTCCTCCGCTAATGGATGGCCACCAAGAGCTGCACGCCAAGCATGTAGGGAAATTGCCCCAGCCGTTCAAGTACAACCGTGTGAAGGGGATCCCTCAGAAAAAGCAATGGTAAGTCGTCGTAGTCCATCTTCCGATTTATAGTGTAATTGGTGCGCATTAGGATTGACACATACTTTTTGCGACGCAGAGGAGACTCCGGACCCTACGCTCTCCGTTTCATGCAGATGCTCGCATCAGGCGACCGCGCATTCAAAGGGGTGGACGACGCATTTATCGATGCTTACCGCCTAGTCCTATGTGTCGCCAGCTACCACGGTGCCTTCCGTCCCAGCCCCGATCCTCAGTACTCATTGGCTCCGTCCTCTTTTTACAAGAACATTGTTTTTTGTACTGTTGTATGGAAATGTTGTTTGTGGTTTGAACAGTTGTGCTTTCGTAGGATTTAATTTGGTTGACTTTGGTATCGATGGTATGTCGTTTTGGGAAACCTAGGGCTCAGGTTTTAAAACTATGATGTCTTGTTGTTTTTGAAACTATGTACGTTGTACGATGGTTGACAGTTATATATGCACGTCGTCCACATTTTCATTGAAAATGCACAATTATAACATGTCATGTCCAAAATATCATCTGCCAAGTTTATATAACTGCATGTCATGTACAAAATGAAATAGCTGCACCCATGCCCAACAAGCCTTAATAACAAAACACGGGCGACGTTCATACTTCAATGTAAAAGGGGGAGCGATAACGTTTCCGAATAAGTGAGCCCTCATTACAAAACGCGTGAAATACCCACTAGCATGTCTTACCCATAATATGTCATGTCAAAATAGATATCCGTCATGTCAAACCCAGTATCTGTCATGCCAAAATATGTACCCGTCATGCCAAAATACCACCTTTTTCTTCACTATGTGCGGCGCCTTTTCGGGAACTTCCTTTCCCACTGAGACGGGTACCTAAATGTCTTCGGCCTGCCAGGGCGTACCTTGATAAGTGGGGGGAGGCAAGTCTCCCTGGCGATTGCCTCGGGCACCCTCTAATTCTCCCGCGACGGGACTGGGTAGATCACGTCCTTATAGCACGCACGCCACGCGTCGAACTTGTACAAGTCGTTGACAAGCGAGTACACATCCATCCCGTGCAATTGGGATGCTGCCATTGCGTACACACATGGGTACTGGTCGACGTTGAAGCGTCTACAACTGCATAAACGTCCTGTTAGGTTTACAAGCCAGGTGGAGGTTCCCTTGCGTACCTCGTACTCATGTGCACTCAGCTGTCTGACGACCATGAAAAGGGACTGCACGAAGTTTGCTCTGATGGCGTTACCAACCCAGTCGCTCACGACTTTCCCCTGCTCGCCGCTTGTCTTCCTATGTTTGACGAACCACGTGCCGACGGTCTCAAGGATGGCATCTACAAGGGCTGTTAGCGGCAAATCTCTAGGATATTTGAACACCGAGTTCAAACACTCAGAGTTATTAGTGGTTGTGATGTTGTACTTATTCCCAGTGTAGAAAGCCCTTGCCCAGTTGCTGAACCCGGCCTCCTTCAGATATTGGCCCGCTCCGGGAACCCGTGCAGAGAACTCCGCGTACAACACCTGGAACTCATCGTACGTGTAAGCTTTACACATCGTCATGAACTCGGCTTGCAAGCCCCCGCACTTGAACCTGAAACAGACGTTTTGAAATAAGTGATATGTGCATATGCCATGCTTCGTGAAGATGTAGCTATCCCGTATGCCCTTCAGGATGCTCATGTGGCGGTCAGATACCCACACCAGATCAGTCGTGTCTTCAACGACACGCAACATCTGCCTGAAGAAGAACCCCCAAGAACCATCATTCTCGCCGTCAACCATGGCGAAGCCTACGGGGTAAATGTGGTGGTCAACGTCTTGTGCAGTAGCAAATAGCAAGCACCCTCGAAATTTCCCCTACAAGAAGCTCCCGTCCACCGATATAACCTGGAGAATAAACATCTTGATGAGTTAGAGGTGTCATGTCTAGTCAAACATACGTCATGTGATATTCGTATGGGCGTCGTGTTTCTAGTAATTAAGCGTCATGTTCAATTTAAGTAAGGACTGACCTTCCGTAGGTGGGGGATAGCCCTCTGCCACGCTCCAAGACTCACAAACGCATACTTGAATCGCCCCTCCGCGTCGCGTTCTATCCTCGTGTACGTCCCAGGGTTGGCCTGCTCCAGCATGTACATGTACGAGTACATGCTCCGATAGCTTTCCTCGTCCGTTCTGTACACTTTGTCCCTCGCACTCAATCGGGCTCGGCGCGCCTTCCAGTAGCTGCATGTGACCCCCAGCTGCGACTTCATCAGCCTCTGCACTTGATCGGGATCGAGGGGCTTCTTCTACCGGCCGAATTTGAACATGCCCATTCACACACATGTGTCCAGTTAAGTTAGTTGTGTGTCCGATTAAGATAGTTGTGTGTCCAGTGACTATATTTGTGTGTCCAGTTACAATAGTTGTGTGTCCAGTTAAGAAAGTTGTGTCCAGTGACTAAAGTTGTGTGTCCAGTGAATGCAGTTGTGTGTCCAGTTACTAGTGTTGTGTGTCCAGTGTGTATATCTATATGTCCAGTGGAATTTAGGCAAAACAACATTCAAGGTCTTTGTTGACTTCTTCACTTTCGTCGTGAAGCAGCGAGTCAGACCCGCCCACGCTACGAGTTCCTGCACATCCTCCTTCCTCCGAAACGTTTGTCCCTCCCAGAGCTTAATACCGCACTGGCTGGTATCCAATGGGTTCCGCGCCACCATTGGTTCACTTTCAGCAGGCTTTGGAGAAGTGGTCGACTTCCATTTTCGTCTTTCGTATGCTTCCTCGACTTCCCTCACCGCTCGCTCCGCCTCATAATCCCATGACCAAGACTTCGTTGGACCAGAACTACTGTGTTCAGCTTTAACCACTTTTGGGATTGCATCATCCTCGTCGGAGGAGCTACCAAGGTCAATGGCTCCATCTTCCATGTCACTGCTCACATATATGACCTGCTTCCCTTTATTAACCGCGTCGGCATTCTTTTCCCTCTTTGCAAACTCCAACTCCAACTCCTCACTTATCCCTAACTGGTCAGAAGTCTATGTTAACTGGACGGCTGTTTGTGTTAACTGGACGTCCGATGATTCCAACTGGACATCCGTTTGGTTTACCTCGACAATTTTTTCTCCCAAATCTTCGTCTTCTCTATCAAGCCCCACGGGGAGATCTGTATTTGGGTGATCTTCTTGGGTCACGGGAGGACCAGTTAACGGCACAACAACATCCTCCAAGCCTGCAGGAGACAAACCACCACCGTCTGAGTCATCTGTTGTCGATCCTTGTGCTTCGGGCACGTCTCCACCAACCTTGTGTCGTAGGGAGACATTGAGGTCGATATGCCAATTTCGTTTTCCAGACAGCCCGTTTACAAACTTGTAGGCCTCCAAGTCTTCGTCATCCCCGATAGCAAACGACTTGGACCCTTCCTTCTTTGGCTTTACATAAGTGAGCTCCACATCATTCCTCCTCCCATCGACATTAAACTTGTCCATCACCTATTTCTTCAGCTTTACATAGTCAATCCTTTCGTCCACCACCATGGCTTTCTGGCTCCTTGTTCCCGTGAAGACCCAAGTGCCGCCTTCACACGCCCACCATCCTCCAAACAATACAGTGATACAAACTGATGATTTTTCCCCTGTTGCATTTCATAGGGAGATAGAAATTAATTTGTATCGACGGTATTTACATATGAATAACAATTACCAAACATAGAGAGAACACTTACCCATTTTATGTCCGATCAGAGGACTGTCCAGTAAATTCCAACACGTGTCCAGTGGGTACGATTTAACCGTCCAGTGAAAACTGGCTTCGTACAAGTAAACCGTTAACTGAACCCAGGCCCACTTGCTTCTTCTTCAGTGGATTCTCTCTCTTTCTTCAGATTTTGTGAATAAAAGTGACGCCCAGAATTTCTCTCATCTCTTTATATAGACCACACATAATTTGACACCTACCCTCTTTCTTCTAATCAAACGTCGGCCATTCCCCTTCTTCAAGTTCCATTTCCCCTGCAATTCATTAATGGGAGCTAATGATTTCCCTCAGACATTCTTCAAAGCTTATATACCCTCCCCCTCCTCCCTCCCTTTTCCCTTTATTTTTTGGCGCCATCCCTGGGCGGGAACAAATGCCTCCCTCCAATTTACTGTACCCAGCTGCTCCATCTCTCTCCCTCTCTCTACCTGTCTTTTCAATATTGATCAGGATTTTCACCCGCTCTCTCTCTCTCTCACACAGACTCTCTCTCTCTGTCTTTTCCTCGCTTTTCCGTGTCTCTCTCTCTCTCCCTCTCTCCCTCTCTCAATTGTCCAGCTGTCATACTCACACTGTCCAGTCCCCCCTCCCCCCACTTACCTGCTACCAGTTGAGCCAAAAATCCGGATATCTGGATTTTAGCAAATTTTTTCCGGATGGGGTTATGTGTGCAAGGGTTTAACCGAAATGGGTTATTTTAGCAAATTTGCCATAGTTTATTTAGAATTAAATAGATTTCTCATAAATAATTCTCAAGTTTAATCCATATTTTTCAATAAAGCTACAAACTTTATATATCTATCCAATGAGATTTACCGTTGTTGCATGTTGAACAAGGAGTTCAATCAACACAAAATCAATTAGATTAAGCACTTGGATTAAATCAAACAAATAATAGAATTTATTCAGACAATCATCACACACATGTCCATCTCAACATCTAATTCCAAAACAAACTCCAATATGAAATCTCTTAAAAAGCCTAAAACCCATGAAGGTTTGAAACTATGAAAAAATTGTATAGAATTGGATTGAATCAGCTCCCCCCCCCCCCCCCCCCCCCCCTAAAACCTAACTAATCTAAGGTATTTATAAGACTAAGAAGATAAAAATATTTTAAAATAAACAATATAGATAGATCCCAAAAGACAAACTACACATCCGGATTGAAAAAAAAAAACATCCCCAAAGGTTCTGGGTTGGAACTATAGTATTCCATGTTGGAATCTTTAGACAACGCATTCCGACCTCGCAAAGGACCTGGATATTGACCCGGAACATGTTTATGGCATTCCGACTTAGACGTATTCCGACCCGGAATTCAAGATACCGACTCGTAGTTAACTTCATAATTTTAAAAATTTTGGGCTTTCGGGTCGAACTATATGGATATCGGGTCAGAAATTTGAGTCGACATCAACTTCTTTGCTTGATTTCTCCATGTTGCAAGCCGAATTTCCATAACTTTCAACATTAAAGTTATAGATCTTTGAATTAAGTTTCCAATAAGATATATATAATGGCTTGATCCAAATTTTATAGTGCTCAAATGACTCATTTTACCAAGATGTCGCCAACTAGGAACTGTCCGAAAAATGTTGATTCAACAATAAGCTCTTCAGACGACCTCAGTCATTTGCGTTTGCTAAATGTTTACAAAAAAATCCTTCACAACCACCAAAATTAAGAAGTTTCAATATAATTTGGTCCTAGACGCCTTTTGAATGAGTTGGGCATGATTTTTTAACAACACGTTTGATGAGTCAAGATTTGGATGAACTTTTTTAGGACATTTTTTTTTGCTCTCAGAGCAATTTGTAATTATTTTCTAAAATAAAAAAAAGAAAGAGAAAATTTGGTGATTGGTAATTTAATTAGCTAATTAACATCATTTCATTTTTTTTGAGCCGTGGTAGGAACTGTCAAATTTTTTTTAGCACCTTGTACCTCCTCTCTCTTTCTCGCTCACCTTGTGGCGCGTGGTTTGGTGATGCTTCACATGGTCTCTTTTCCCTTTGCTTTTGTTAAAAGTTGATTCCCTTTTGCAGCTTTTTAATATTGGCTTTTGGGTTTTGTTTGACTTTTGTGAGTCTTTGCCGTGTAGAATTGGATTAGTTTTTGTGGTTTCAAGTAGTGGTAATATTATATTGTGGGGTTAGTAACGAGGATAAGCATTTTTTTATGGAAATGGGGTCTTAGTGTGTTGGAAATTTGAGGTAGAACTTGGTGGGTTTCAATCTCTTACCGTACGACTCACGGTTTGGTCTTACGAATTTTGTACCCCCGGCTTTTTAGCCAACCATCTATATATTTACCTATTCAAACATAGATCTCAATTTTCCTCTTTGTGTTTTCTGTGAAGATTTATATCGTACATGATTTCTTTTTGGTTTGGTGCTTTTAGTTTCTTGTTGGTTGTTCTGCAATCTTCCATCTTTTCCATCTAGGACTAGGGAATTTCAATTTATTTAATGTTATCAACAACTAATGTCATCATAAATGAGTGAGATAAATGAAGTGTAATCACGAATGTCATCAATGAATAAAATTCGTCAATAAAAGATGTCATCACTCAAGTTTAATTACATTGTATGTTTTTGTGTCCTCAACGATATAAAAAATGTAATAAATAAACATGTCACCACAACTGATTGCATCAATGAAGTATAATCACAAACGTGTCATCAGTAAATAAAAAGTAGAATCGATGAAAATATATCGATATATAATTGATTAAATTAAAAAAAAGTGCCATCAAACGATTTGATTAAAAAAATGGCATCAAATAAGTACATTAGAAAAATGACATCAAAACACTGATTTGAAAAAGTTGCATCACATTAAAGAAAAAATTGTCATCAAAACATTACCTTGAAAAAATATGGCATCACGAAAAAATTACCTAAGTACAATCGATGAAAATATATCGATATATAATTGATTAAATAAAAAAAATGGCATCAAATAATTACAGTAGAAAAATGGCATCACATTAAAGAAAAATGGCATCAAATAATTACAGTAGAAAAATGGCATCAAACGCTAATTTGAAAAAGTTGCATCACATTAAAGAAAAAATTATCATCAAAACATTACATTGAAAAAATATGGCATCACGAAAACATTACCTCAAAAAAATATGGCATCACGAAAACATTACCTCAAAAAAATATGGCATCACGGTAAAAAAAAAAATATCATCAAAAAATTGATATCAAAAAAGTGTTATCAGTAGTCAACGGTAAAAAAATGGCATCAATGGTCAATGTGGCATCACAGTTAATAAAAAAATATCAGCAAGATTTGAAAAAAGTGATATTAAAAAAGTGTCATCAAACCATTTTATTAGAAAAGTGACATTAAAGCGAAAATAAAATGTAAAAAAAATGGCATCAAAACGACAAAAAATGGCATCATTGGTTAAAAAAAAAAAACTGTTGACCGGCGTTGACCGGTCTACGGTCAATGGTCAACGTTGACCTTGATAGTTAAATTGGGAAGGGTGCTAGGTTAGTTAATTAATTTTGTTTGGGTGCTAGTTAGCTTATTAGATATATATATAATGTGTTAGTTGCCAAAATAACCCAAAAAGAAATTTTGCGCAATATCTTTAAAATCATCTTGTCAATATAGCTCCCTCTATTTTTAATAGTTTTAAGTCTCAATTCGCTTTATAAATATCCTTTTTAGCGAGGAATAAATGTTTATTTATATTTATGTATTAATAAACTTTTTTTAGAAGCAATCAAAGCAATTAGGAAGAAAACCGATGCCTAGTCGCTAGACCTGTCAAACGGGTCACTTCGGGTTTCGGGTAAAACGGGTCTCGGGTAAAACGGGTTCCGGGTTTTTCGGGTTGACTCGAACCCGGATTTGACCGGGTTTCGGGTCATTTCGGGTCAATTTCGGGTTTGTCAATTTTTTCTTTTTTAAATTAAAAAAATCATGATTTTATAATTTTGTGATAAATTTTAATTATATATAAAAAAATTTAATTATATATAATTATAAATCAACCGGGTCACCGGGTCAATCGGGTAAATCGGGTCAAAAATTACTGGGTCAATCGGGTCACCGGGTCGAAACCCAGATTACCCGGAAAATTTCGGGTTTTTCGGGTTCGGGTCGAAAAAAAAATTCGAGTCAAAATTTCCGGGTTTGGGTCGGAAATTTTTCGGGTCGTTCGGGTCGGGTCACCGGATCGGGTTGTGTTTTGACAGGTCTACTAGTTGCGCATCTGTTGCCTTGAGTGTCCTTCCGGTTGTTCTCAGAAAGGTCTTGGATGTTGCGTTTATTGGCTTGGAGGATTAGCTTTTGGAGGTCATGTGAAGCGGCATCAAGATTGACTAGGGTGTTTGATTCTTATTTGTGCGTAGAAAGGAAGTTGGTGGCAACGGTTTTAGGGTTTCCTGGTTTCTTTTTTATGATAACCGATTTCTTCACTCCTAAGCAAGAAGTTGGCCTAGCCTTGTGAGCTTCCGAGTTGGGCCCCCCCGATCGCGCGGGCGTGTTTTCCTTTCCTTTCGGTTTCGCTCCAATCCTCTCTCTCCGCTTGGAAGCATCCTTGCCGAGATCTGCTCGAGTCTCCTTCCTATTTTCCTGCAGAACCCCCTCGTCTCTGATCTTCTCCCCAAAGTTCTCTTGATTTTCCTGATTTTCTTGATTATTTTCCAAGTTTTCTAGCACTGCAAATATGGATGAGCCCGCAATCCCTGCAGCCCCTTGAATCACGGACTTTCCTTTGTTTCTGTTACCATAATCCCTGTGAGCTTTGCCGGCGTCGGCCTGGTGTCCAGTCGTCGGCTGTGCAGATTGTGGTCCCAGAGGTGCTTCATTGGACTTTGCCCCGACGTTACTGCTCTGATGAGGAGCTGCTGATTTCCCTCCATTTCGTCGATTCTAAGGCTTCCTAGCCTACATCCAACCTCCATAACACTCCTTATTAGGCGTGCCCACGGGTTATGGGTCAACCCGTGACCCGCCGGGTCCGGGTTGACGGGTTTGCGGGTGGGGACGGGTAGCGGGTTAGGGTTAGGGTTAGGGTCGGGGTATCCGTGACCCGTGACCCGGCGGGTCAACCCGCTTTTTCAAAATATTTTTTTTTGAAAATTTTATTTTTAATAAAATAAATTTATATTATTATGTAAATTATTCTTAAAATAACTCACAATAATACATAAACTAATATGCAATGTGCAATGTGAGACAAATAAACCCCATCCTTCTCCTTTTATAGACTTGTAAGTCTTCTTTCCTTCCCCTCATTTCCAATGTGGGAGAAAGGCTTTGTACCACATCGAAAATATGGAGTTAGAATGAGAAGGCATGGGGCTATATATATGTATCCCACTACCACATTTCTTCCCCTTCACTTGTTTCCTACATTTCCTACATTGGAAATTAAGTTGGAAATGAAATTTGAGAAATATATTCTCATATTTTTTTCTCTTACATCACACAATGAAATTATTGTGGATGAAATAATTAATATGGAGATATAATCTTCCTACATTTTTAACACTTCATATCAAAGTGAAATAATGTGTTGTGAAGATAAAATCTTTACATATTATTTATTTATTTATTTTAATAGTCATTTTTTAAAAAAAAAAAGATTTTTTTTAAAATAATGTAACCCGTCGGGTCAACGGGTCTACCCGAACCCGTCAACCCGTGAGATTTACGGGTTAGGGTTCGGGTCGGCCAACCCTGACCCTTGACCCGGCGGGTCGAACCTGTCGACCCGGCGGGTCCGACCTGTGGCCACGCCTACTCCTTATCGATGGGACTTTGAGAGCGCTCTTAGTCCTTTTCCTCTGTATGTGTTTGGCCACAGTTGTCGAAGTTCTGCCCCACCTTCCCGCACTCGAAACAAACCATCTTCAAACCCTCGTACGGGATTGGCCAAACTTTTTCATCTAGTTTGAACTTTGACAACTATGGTTTGGTTAAATCAACCTCCACACTGAGTCTCGCAAACTGGCCCCTCTCGGCAGATATGGTAGTGTTGTCAATTCGGAGAACTTTTCCAATTTTCTGCCCGACCAAGCGAAAGAACCTTGGGTCAAAGTATTCTATGTGTAGGCACGGGATTCGCACCTACATGGTTAGCTTTGTGATCCTTTCCACCCCCGCATCAAACTTTAGCACCCATTTCCTTATCGTGAGATAGTTATCTCCAATCATCCACGGTCCTTCCATTAGGACGTGATTGTAGTCAGCTTGATTAGCAAACCTTGCAATAAGTAGTCATTTCCAAGATCATTTAAGGAGAATTGAGCGCTCAATCCCTACTTATGAGATAGCTTCCTATGCAACATCATGTACCCCGGACCCTTATAAAACATTTTGATGATTAGAGTATCTCTCCATGGGCGCCAAAGCTCTTCTTTTTCCTATTTGTTGAGGATGATTGTAGGGCAGAGTGGGTCATCCTCCATGAGCGGAGTGTCATCAATCACCACGAACTCGAGATCTTCTTCTTCTTGAGCGCTAGTATTGGCATGTAGGACAACATTACAGTCATTAGGCCCTCTCAACCGTTTATCCTTAAAACTTTCTTCGCCTTTCTCGCCTCCCCTAGTGGTCTCCTACAACGTAGGGAAGTTCGCATTCAGCTCGGGCTTTGTTGGCTTCATTGTGGCTCTGGGAGAAGACTAGGGGGGCCATAGCCGGTGGTGTTTGCGCCTGAGATTGGTTCATCTGTGAGGATTTGGGACTCTCGGCGTTTTCTGACTGTGTCTGTGGCCTGAGAATACCCAAACTATTACCTTGAACCTACCCAATGGAGAATCCTTGACCTTCCGTGAAGGTTCCAGTGAGGGACCATGCAAGTTTTCTGACATCGAACCGCCGGATGGGTCCGTTCCTAGTGCACTACCTACCCATAGCGAGCAGGGCGAGGTTGGAGCAGCTACCAATGGAGAAACCGAGCCAATGGGTACTATGTCGGGCCTATCTGCCTAATGCTATCAGAGCCTTAATTGAGATGCTCAACGAAGCAGTTGTTGCCTTTGCGGAAGCAATGCAGATTCCAACCGATATTGTATTTAATGCCCTTAATCACATCCTTGTTTTTATGGATAGCCTAAAAATTCTTACTTGGAACACAAGCGGAGTAGGGAACAACATCTTCCTTGCGTCCCTTCAAGATTTGATCTGACAATATGACCCACAAGTGATTGCTTTAGTTGAGCTGCGAATCGGTGGGGAAGCCCGCTCGCGATGTGGAAACACTGAAACCACATTGCATCTGCTCCTGAATTGCGGTCCTATTAGGAACAATTGGACTTAAGTGTGAGGAAACAACCTCCCCCAAGGGTTCTTCGACATACAAGAGGTCAAAGATTGGATCTTTATGAATATGGAGTAAAGCGATCGGTGGAAGTCCACTTTCACAAATATGTTATGGGTGATATGGAATGTTCGAAATGAGATCATTTTTCATGGCAACGATAGTTCACAAGGTCTTGTTCATAGGGTGTGGAAGATGACCTCTGTATACTTCCATTGCCGAGACAAGGTGAAGAGATTGGAGCCATGCTTGGAGAATAGGATCACAGCGCCGACGAAATGGACACCCCTGGACCATGATTGGGTGAAACTCAATACGGATGGCGCCTCGAGAGGCAATCCGGGACCAGCTGGTGGTGGCGAGATTGTTCGCAACTCGGAGGTAAATTTCGTATCAGCTTTCATGTTCAATTGTGGAAGCTGCACGGCGGTTGTAACAGAGCTTTGGGCTACTTTACACGGGCTTAATCTGGCTAAACAGTTGGGCATCTCCAAACTGATTTTGGAGACTGATTGTGCAGCCTTGTGCACCATGTTACAGCCAAATGCATATATGTCGTATGCTTACAGTCGCCTAGTACTGCAATGCAAACAAGTGATAGAGGATACAAGTTGCGAGGTAGCTGTTCACAAAATCCGAACGCAGGCAAATAAGGTTGCAAATGCTTTGGCAAAAAGGGGGATTGATCTCACAGATCATGATGGTGCTTTACTTTCTACTATGCCAGACTACATACATGACCTTATGTATCAAGGCATCTAGCCATCTTTCTGATTTTTAATAAAGTTTGGGGGCACTAGCCCTCCCTTACGTGCCAAAAAAAAGTGTCTTTTCGGACGAGAACATCAAGTTCTAGATTGACCATGAAAGCTTCGTCGCCAAAGATATTGCACGCAAGACGAGCGATCTTGTCTGCAAAAACGTTAGATTCTCTAAAAATATGACAACTAGCAACATTAGAAAAAAAAAACACCAAGATCTAATTTCGTATCTGATAGTAGAAGCTCTATGTTCCAAGGGCACTTCCAATCTACTAAGATTGCTTTTACAACCGCCAAATTATCTCCCTTAAGGAGTAGGTTGTTTTGACCCAACTCCTTAGCATGTAGTACCCCTTTCCGAAGACCCATAGCCTCTGCAAATTTTACAGAAATCCTAGAACAAGTGCCCTCATCATGGGAGATAATCTATCCTAAAGAATCCCGAATTACGAACCCATAAGCTACCTCTCTCGACATTCGTTTCGATCCGTCGAAATTAAGCCTTGCGAAGCTTGTCGATGGTTTGTTTCACACCCATTTTGATTTACCGTTTTGTTATTTTCTGACTTTAAACATGTTGTTTCTAAAGTAGTCGGATGGGAGTCCGCTAACCGTCATCGTATCCTATGTTACTTACATGCCTCAACCCATGTCTGTAAACATGTGAGGACATAAATCTTTATAGCACTAACCGTGAAAGTAGTTATATGGCCAAACAATAATTGATTTATGAAAGAAAAAATGGAGTGCCTAAAATAATACAAACTATCACTCGTGAACTAAAACTAATACGAACTTTAAAAATTACTAATTCGTATACATACTATGGGATAATAAACCAATTTTGATACAAGCCACTTACCCGGTCAAAATTCCAACAAACTCGCTTATGTGGCAGTCGAAAATTTCATTTGGACTCAAAATATAATTAATAGAATATTTAGGCTTAAATATGTAAAAGCGAGGGAAATGTCATCAACGTCATCGCCATTGGTGTGGGAATGTTGGAAGGAGAAATGGAATTGCATATTTTTTATTCCCACATTCAACACGGAGATCTCACCGTCAATCAAACACTTCCATCCCGTTATGCATCCGTTTTCCTTTAATTTGATTGGGGTGAAAAAGCTCCAAAAAATAAATTCAAAACTCGAAATTGTATATATGTTTTTTTGGTGATCAATTGAGCCTCTCAAGATGTAATTTGATGTTCAGGCTAACTTTGAGATTGAAAGTTTATTCAAAATTTACGGGGTTGTGTGTGATATTTTGGTGTTCGATTAGAGGGAATGACAAAGATGCGAGCGACGAGGAGAAGATTTTGAGACGCAGATGTCATTGTGACATTTATGGGAGATGGCCGATGACATGAGGCGGTGGATGGTGGAGACGGATGGACAGTAGGCAGCAAGCAGTGAGATGGGATTGTGACAGGTTTTCGGTGTTCCTTTCAAGTTCCAATCTTGAGATGACAGTGGAGTCCAGAAAAAATTAATCACTCTTTCTTAATTTTTACAATTTTTTCATAAATATTTAATTAATTAAATTTTGATCCCAAATGAAATTTTCGACTGCCACATCAGTGAGTTTGTCGAAATTTTGACTGGATAAGTGAGTTGTATCAAAATTGGTTTATTATCCCATAGTTTGTATACGTATTGGTAATTTATTAAGTTAATATTATTTTTGGTTCAAGGATGATAGTTTGTATTATTTTGGTTCCAGTTTTATCAGATGCCTCCAAAGAGACATCTGATAAAATTGGAAATGGACTGATCTTATGTATAGTCTCAAACTGAAAACTTGCTTTGAATTTATGGAATCTTCTGCCGAAAACTAAAATCGAACAAAATGGTGAAAATTGACCCTATGAGCCTTGTTGGAACGAAAAAAGGAGATGAGAGAAGTGCTAGAAAACTCAATGATAAAAGCATGATGATGAAGGGAAAATGGATACATTTCTTGTCTTGGATCTGATATGTGCTTTATGAGCAAAAACAGTTGAAAAAATGGGAAATGAAACCAAAGAAAACCACCTGGAAAGAACAACATGAGTCGCACTTTCAAGGAAAAGCGAAACACCAAACCCAAGATCATAACAAAACGCAAGAACAAAATGAACCCAAGGAAACTAATAAAGAGAATTGAGAAATGGAGAATACTTCAAAGAGTAGTTTGGAAATGAAAATCTGTATGTGGAACTGTTGCTGTATTGGGAAAAGAAACCTATGGACCGAGGTAGAAACTTATGGAAACCAAGATTGAAATCTAATCCCATGAATCGATTTGGGAAAAGGCGGGCTTCGACTCAATGAGTTGGATGCCGACATGGAGAAGGTAGGGCGGTATTTGTGTTCTTCGGAAAGACTATCAAATGACCATGGGGAATATTACGATCATAGACACAGACAATCGATTTACTACCTCGGCGATTAAAGATCATAAAAAGATAGTGCACTTTGCGTGTTGTTTTGTATATGCGTCTGCGCGAGAATGTGATAAAAATGCATTTTGGCTCAGGCTTATGGACCCTATTCTTGAGATTGATCTCCATTGTATTGTTATGGGTGACCTTAATGAAATTCAGAGCTCATCCAAAAAAATGGAAGGTGTCCAGCCTGGCTCGAACAGGTTCAATAGATTATTTTCCTTCAAAGACCAATGTAGTTTTTATTGATATTCCGTCCATAGGTAATGGGTTTACCTGGAGAAAAAATAGGAAAAACGTAGACAATATTTATGAGAAATTGGACAAAACGTTAGTCCATGACCAAATTCTACAACGGTACCCAAACATCGCAACTAGAAATCATGCTTTTTCTTCCTCGGATCATTACCCAATATAGATAGAACTCAACTCGATATAGAACAGGAAATCTAGACCCTTCAAATTTGAGAAAATGTGGACTCAAAGAAAAGATTATGGCAATATTGTTACTCAAGCTTGAATGATGAACTATGTACTTATAGGACACGGAAATTTTCTGATAGAGATCCAAGACAATGTACTTATAGCACTTCAAGGAGGCTTTATTTCTAATAGAGATCCAAGACAATGTACTTATCGCAATATTGTTACTAACCCACTTCAAGGAGCCTTTATTTCTGATAGAGATCCAAGACAATGTACTTATAGCACACGAAAATTGTCACTCTTTCAAAATTAGAAAGGGACGGAATGGATGGATTACAAGAAAACTAGATATGGAAAAAGCCTACGACAAAATGGAGTGGGATTTCCTTTTAGCAGTTATGTCCAAATTTGGCTTCTACTATAAATTTTGTGGATGGATAAAAGAGTGTATTCAAAAAGTATCATTTTCCATTTGGTGAATGATGAACTAACATAAACATTTACCCCTCATAGAGGTCTGCGACAAGGTTACCCAATATCTCGATACCTATTTATCATAGGTGCCGAGATCCTTGCTAGAAAAATACAACGACAAAGTGAACAGTCAAGACATACAATTGGATTAAAGCTCTCCAGAAACGGACCTATCGTACCGTTCCTTTCCTTTGCTGACGACATTAGGGTAAATTGCAGAAAAAAGCCTCACCTTTAGGGGTAGTTACGGTAAATAGCCTAACCTATTGAAAATGCAAAAAATATCCCAAAGTACAGAACTTGTTGTGAACGCTAGTGTTGTGAGCGGAATCTGCCATGTTTTACAGCAACTTTTATACCGATTTCTGTATACATTGCATTCATTTGGGTTTAGATAGTACAGAGTCTATGTAGTTTATGCTTATTTGTCAAATTATGGAATCTACACAAGTTTCTGTTTAAATCGCAGAAATCGAGGCGTTTACAGCAATTCTACAGAAGGTCGGAAAAGCTCGGAAAAACACTACAGAAGTCCAAGGTCAAAGCAGCAAAACAAGACTGAGAGACGAGGCTACTCGATCTCGAGTAGGCCCTACTGGACATAGACCACCATGTCCGAGCACCAGCTTGGTCGACCAGGCTTGATCGAGAGCCAGACAACCCGAGCTCCGAACCCTACTCAACCTCGACAAGCACTGGTCTAGGTCGACGAAGCCCGACGCCATGTCCGGAGTCGACGAGAAGAAGCTGCCTGAGAAGCCGAGGACGACCAGGAGCACTCGCTGCCAGCGACTTGACCCGCTGCAGCGGAAAAGGGATCTCGCTGCCGCGGAAGAAGCCACCCGCTGCCAGCGGAAGAGCCAGCTCGCGGAAGCGGAAGCAACACCCAACTCGACCTCGAGAAGCTCTTGTCGAGGTCGACGAGAGCCTGACTCCTTGTCCGAGCCAGTCGAGAACCCCAACCCGAGGAAGACCATGTCGATGAGCCATCTTAGTCGAGATCGACTACGACTGGTCGAGATCGACAAGCACCAGTGAGCCAACTCCGAGCCACATCGAGCACCAGCAAGCCGAGACGACTAATCCTACTCGAGGTCGACGAGGCCAACTCGAGGTCGACTAGACCCATCTTCCAGAATCTTCTCGACTTGTGCAGTCCGAGTAGGATTGGAGTTCCTTGATGCCGAAGGCGGAAGATTATATCCAGATTTGGCCGAGATTCTATCCTATTACATCAAGTTCTATCTATGGAAGGCGATCTATCAACATGAAGACATACTACCCTATTTAGAATTATCTTTTTCCTAGTTAGATTTAATTCCTTTATGTCTTTTATTTATCTTTTAAGTCTTAGATATAGTTTTACATATAGATATAGATATTCTATCCTTGATTAGCAAGGAGTAGAAGGCTATAAATGAAGCCCATGGGGCTCAGTTTTATTCATTCAATTTCAGTCAGAGACAAGTAGTTCCACAGAGACGATTTAGGAGTTTAAGGTTTTTAGGGTTTTGGCAATTTACGACGGTTGATTGCCGGAATTGTAAAAGCTTTGAATTTAGTTAATGCAAGTTATTTCTTTTAAATCAATGATGTCTGCAATTGCAATGAAGAGCGAGTAGTCCACCTACTTCTGGGGTTGGGGTGAGCCCAACGAAAGCCATGTCGGCAGATTAGCTATTGCGGAAGGAGGTATTTTGTCGTTATCTTAATCTATTCCCTATGTGCTTCATCTTTGATTGATAAATTGAAGAACTCATGTTGTGAAACTTGGGTAGTAATTAGGATTTCTATTTGAAAGATTATAAATGCTAATTACGAAAAGGAATAGATGCAATTAGGATTATTATCGCGAGATTTGTATTCCTACTTGTCGGATTAGGTGAAAGCCTTTTTCTTTATCGATAAAGTTACCGCCTTTTGTGATTTATATTCCGCTTGCATGGTAATCGTTGTCGCAAACCCTAATCTTGGAAGTTCCCCACATTCATAAGGTCACAAAACCGAATTCTGCATTTGTTTTTACGTTTTTCCCACCCTTGTCGATCTCGACCAGCTTCTAGTCGACCTCGACCACTGACCTCCGATCCCATATCGTCGTAGCTCAATTGTGCAGGGACTCGACAAGACAAGCCGAAGTCGACGAAGGTCCTACTCGAGATCGAGTACGCCTAGTCGAGGTCGAGTAGACTTCGCCGAGAGCTCTGCCCTGTTCGACTGTGCCTGACCCCTGTCGACTAGCCCTTAGTCGAGGTCGAGTACCATTGTGGTCGACTTCTGTCCGTGAGTTTCCACCACTGCCTAGGATCCGCTGACCAGCTTCCTCGAGGATTCGAACCTGACTTACTCTTACTACATTTGGAGGGAGTCTTGAACATTATTTGCTGGGATTCGATCGGTTTGCTTTACTTTGTTTACTTATTGTTTTGCATTCTCGATTTCCTCTTACAACAGCTAGCCTAATATTCAATTCGAAAAATTTCCACAAAAGTTGAAGATGACCTGTCCGACTATGGTGATGTGATGTGGCAATCAAAAACCGACATGGAATTTTTAAGTTAAAAAAAATATTAAATTCACACCAACAACAAAGAAGAAAGTCGATCAGCAAAACCTAGATGGAGATTACTGATTAGCAACGCCAACAACAGAGTTCACAAAGCAAAATTGACGAAGGAAGGTAGATCAATTGTCGAGACCATCGCGGAGGAAGGTCCATCTCAACAAACGATAGAGACAATTGCAAGATCGCAAGAAAAAACCAGACCGGAGACCGACCATAACTTCGAGATGTTGTGCGAGTTGATTCGGGGATGATGTCGAAGGATTCTGAGAAGAAGGAGACTCATTCTCCGGTGGTTCTTGCATACGGTATGATCGGCAACAAGCAAAATCAACCACAAATCCTCAAGAAGACAAGAACGGCATGGGCTTGGTATGGTTGGAAAGCGAACAAATGCATGGGCTTGTTGTTTTTTTTTTCCATAATTTTTTTAACTTGAAAATTCCATGTCGGTTTTTTATTGCCACATCACATCACCATAGTCGGACAGGTTATCTTCAATTGTTGTGGAAATTTTTCGAATTGAGTATTATGCTAGCGTTCGCAACAAGTTCTGTACTTTGGGCTATTTTTTGCATTTTCGATAGGTTAGGCTATTTACCGCAACTACCCCCAAATGTGAGGCTTTTGTCCTGCAATTTACCCACGACATTGTGATATTTTCCAGGTTGACTTCGGAAGTATGTCTCATGGTGAAAACATTTTGGACGACTATTGTCAGATCTCGGACCAAAAACTCAACTACCAAAAATCCGCTTTCCAAGCTACAAAAGGGAATACGAACGATCAAAAAAAAGAATCCAAACCGACTTCCAAATTTCTAACCAAACTGCGCTTGAAAAATATCTCGTATGCCCAATCATTAACGGCAAAGTAAATAAGAATATTTTCGAATAAGTTCTTGAAAAAACTAAGAATCACCTAACAAAATGGAGGGCCAATGAACTTACCAAACAAGGAAGAGCAACCTTAGTCAAAATGAATCTCATGGCAAAACCCTCTTATAATTAGCAGAACTTTATGCTCCTGGAAACAATGCAAAAAGAACTCGACCAGATAAACAGAAGTTTTTTTTTTAAACAAGGATTTGAAATATAAACCACTCATTGAATGGGATAAAGTATGTATACTGAAGAGTGAAGGTGGGCTAGGAATCCATAAAACAAAAGATATGAATGAGGCGCTGCAGATGAAATTACTATGGAAAATTCTTGTGGAAACAAAGAATGAATGGGTTAAAATTGTTAGACAAAAATATCTTTAGAACAATGAAATTTGGCAAGTTGGTAATGGGAAAACAATTAAATTTGACGGCAATAGAAAAATTTGACGGAGATAAAAGAAGAATTATGTGAATGATTAATTTGGCAAGTTGGTAATGGGAAAACAGTTAAATTTTGGAGGGATAAATGGGTTAACTTAGATTTTAACCTTCGAGGAAAAAGCCTTCACAACCAGATTGAAGAACAGGAGATGATTGACCAATACATAAACCTAGATAAGACATGGAATAGAGAGAAACTAGGAGAAAACCTCCCCTTCCCCCAGATGTGGTGGACCAAATCGTCATGAATTCCTTCCAATGAAATCGGAGAAAGATTGTATTGGAAACCTAATAAAATGGTTGGTTCTCCACTTCCAGTACCCTAAACACATCACACGAGCAAGAAGAACGAACTCGAGAAAAGACTAGAATGGATATGGAAAATCAACTGCCCGCTAAAGATTAAAAAAAATTCTTTGCAAGAATCTTTTAAATGGTATGCCCACGAAGATCGGACTGTGCAACAAATGAGTGCATCTTCCTTTGGATTGCCCGCTATGCAACCATAACAAAGAAGACCCGACTCATATATTTACCGAATGTTAGGCCACTTAGAGAATTGTGGGAAGAATGGAAAAGCAGATCGAGAGAATAATGCGAAATATAGATATAATAGACAAAACATAGAAAGATATAATTTCGAAAATCTTTGTTAGATTGTCTCCTGAGCAAGCTCAACTCTAGCTTTCTCCCTTTGGGGAGTTTGATCCTTGAGAAACAAAATTGTGTTTGATAACAATGATACCAGAAATTCGAAAGATTGGATAAAATACATTGAAGAACTATGAATAAGCTGAACAAAAGCTCAAAGAGAGACTCTTGATCAAGATATGGTAAACGAAAAACCAAACACCCATCAAATAATCAGAAGAAAACAAAAGCTTGTAAAATGGAAAAAAAAAATCCAAAGATGGTTTTGTGAAGCTTAATTTTGACGGAGCGGAAGTCGACTCAGGCCTTCCTACTTTGGATTTCGTCATTTGTGACTGCCTTAGTATGGTTCTTGCTTGGGGAGCTAAGGGACTTGGTGTAGCCTCAGTCTTACAAGCTGAGCGCTTCGGTCTCCACGTTGACCTTTGTGAAGCCATTAGGTTAGGCTGCTCGCACTTGGAAGTGGAGGGCGACTCTTTGTCCATATCAACGCTTGCAAAGGAATCTGGAAGGTTTCATGGGACATTGAGATGTTGGTTTCGGACGCCCTTGGATTATGTAGAGCCTTCGCTGATGTCTCCTTTTCTCACATTTACATGGAAGGAAACGGTGTTGCTGATAGGATGGCTCACATCGGACTTACATCGACACTTCTCGTTTCATCCCCCCTATGAGATCGATTCTCTCGTCCATCAGGATGCCCTTGGACGTTGGTTCAACCAAGGTTGAATAAGCCCAAATATTTGCCTTGTATATATATATAGGGGGCGGCTCTCGTGGGAACACCTCTTAAGGTGGGAACTAGGAACGGATTTGGACTAATGGATCATTGAAATCTAATGGCTGAGATTAATCCCATTTTTAATCAATTTTAAAATGATGCCAATGGACCCCACATAAAAATCAACTCCCCTCTCTCAATGCTCGTACGTGAATTGCACTCGCTTCGAATCCCTCCGATCAACTGGAAATAATGAATTGACTATTTGTCTGTACATATTTACTTACCAGTGAATGAATAACTTACAGTATATACTTATTTATTTATTTATTTTTTACAATAGGCAAAAAGTAGATCGACGACGCGATCTTGAAGCCATCAAAAAGACTGCTTGATGAACCCTACGCAAAGGGTCGCCAGTCAAAAGAAAAAAAAAACTATCTTAAGACTAAGATTACAATAAGATGAAATTAATATTTAAAAAGCAATTAAACGTAAGTCTTGATTTGATTCTTGACAACTGGTTGCATGCTTGATAACTATACAGTGCTCGACGAAGCATCTGGAGGGTCGGATGGGAACACTTGACTTGTCATCACCGACGGCAAGAACAAAGAACGTCTAGGGATTGAATAGACTGGATTCAAAAAACCTTGTTTTTTGAGTTTTTTAAGACAACTGGGTGAGTTGAGTTTTTGGGTTGAGTTTATATTTGGGTTTTTTTTTTTGTTAGGTTTGTTTCTGGGTTGTTTTTTCCCCCTCTTTTTAGAGGATAGATCTGATCGATCTGATAAAGAAGGGAGAAAAAACTCCCCTCAGTGAGAGATACAGGAGGGAGGAAGCATTGGTGGAGTCGTGGGGTACGTCTTCGACCGGCGGAGGCAGCACCACCACAAGGGTACAACTCTACAAATCTGAACAAATATAAGGTTGCATGTGGAAGTGGAGGTCGGAAGGGATGGGATTAGGAGATTGGGGATATGCCCGGAGGGAGAGAGTCCGAGAGAGCCGGGCGACAACCCACGCCAGCAATGAAAGAGGGAAAGGCTACTAAACAAAGGGGGCCGGGATGGGGCGGCGTCGGGGACTACCTCCAAGGGAAGAACCGCCAGGGGTTGGAGCCGGGGTTGGAGGATTTATGGGTTAAGGTTTTGGTGGGTTTTGTTGAGGGACGATAGTGGAGGAGTTTGGGGAGTAGATCGAGGTCGGCCGAGAAGCCATCCGGAGGCGGAGATGGTGGCGGTCCGAATCTCATGGCGGCGGGCTGGCAGCTAGGGTTATTTGAGGGGATGGTGTTTGGGTAGTGCCTCTGCTTCTCTCCCTATAATTTTAGAGAGAAGCCAAAGCGGCTAGGGTTTTTTTATATACTTATTTATTTAATTAACCCTTTTTTTTTTTTTTTTGACACAAGATAAGAATTAGGTCGGGTCGGCCGCAGCAGAGGCCCTTCCTAGCGCATCCTTCCGGATGAGAACTAGCAGTTCTGGATCATCCTCGCAGCAGACGTCGGCAGGGGAAACGTGGGCACTACGAGCAAGGTAGTCAGCCACAACATGCGATTCCCTGAAAATATGACGAATAGCAACATAAGTAAAGGACGAGATATCATACAGTATATCAGCTTGTAGCATCTCTATTGTCCAGGGGCATTTCCAATCCCCCGGCAGAGATTTTATCACCAGTAGGTTGTCTCCTTCGATCAGAAGTGTAGATAGTTGCAACTCTTTTGCACGTAACAAACCCATTCTGAGACCGAGATTTTCGGCATAAATCACTGAGATATTTGTACAAACAGATCTGCCAGCAGAGACCACTAAACCCGCAGAGTCACGGATGACAAAACCATAAGACGAGTTGCCACACGGTAGTACCGAACCATCAAAATTAAGCTTATAACAGTTCGACGGAGGTTTATCCCACTTCCCGGACCTATTCTGAGCCATGGTTTTCGTAGCACAACCCCTAATAGCCCGGTTGTGCGTACCGCTATGACTGCGATGATTAGGGATCAACGGACCAGTCGGATCATCGTCTAAACGTTTTGACTGTTTCCAACAATGACTAGTTGTGCTGTGGAACAGCAAGATTTCATTGATAGTTACCTTGTTAGTATGATCGAAAACGAGTTGGTTTCTAAAGAACCACATGGCCCACCAAGCTGTAGCTAGAACGGCAAAATTGTTGGTCCCAATAGCACATTTTATAGCAGTAAGAGGAAACACATTTCCCGTGCCTACAGAAACAGTGATAAATCCCGGAATGTGGATGCGTAAAGCTTTAAGCAAAGCAGTAGCCATGGGACACCGAAGAAACAAGTGATCACCCGATTCATTTGTATTGCCACAGAAAACACAACCAGCAGGTACAGCCACGTGCGACCTCTGTAATCTGGTTTTGGTCGGTAGACCATCACGGGAGATTTTCCAGAGGAAGTGTCGAACCTTAGGGGGCACATCGAGACTCCATATCCAATCGCAATCGAAATCAGGCGACCCGGTGTTAACAGATAGGAAGGAGTTGGCAGAGGCGGTTGAGAACCAGCCATTTTTGCTTGGGCCCCAATATAGACGATCCGACATTTGGTTACTAGGCAAAGTTAGACCCGTGATGTGGTCGATATCATCTTGTTTCAGAACATTTGCTAATGAGTCATTTATAAATGTTTTGTTCCACTGGCGGTTGGTGATGAAGTGAGCCACCGAAACTCCCAAGAGATTATCCGGGATGGGACTCAATGTTTTGGAACTCAACGACCTCTCGAAGGCCCAGTTATGGGACCAGAAATCAATGGATTCCCCATTTCCGACCCTCCACTGAAGAGCTGGGAGGAACTGAGGTCTGATGGACATAAGGCGGGACCATTGCCACGAGGTATTACCTTTTTTGTTATAACTGGAAAGGTTCTGGCCTTTAAGATATTTTTGTGAGATGACACAAACCCAGATGTTGTCTGGTTCAGAAATTATTTTCCAAAGAAGCTTCATCTGGAGAGCTATATTCATAGACTCCGCCTTATGAATCCCCAAACCACCTTTCAAAGTGTCCGAACAGATTTTGTCCCAACTAATCAGCGGTGGAGCTTTAGAGGTTTTGTTCCAAAAGAATTGTCTATACACCTTGTCAAGTTCATGAAGAACATGAGAGGGTAGCAGAAAAGCTTGCATAAGGAAAATCGGTTTGGCACTCAGATTTGCTTTGATAAGCACCCGTCTCCCTTCGGCAGAGAGATTTGAAGCTTTCCATTTTGTGAGTTGATTTTTGGTTTTGAGAACCACATTAGCGAATGTGTCCTTATTGGTCCTACCGTTAACGATAGGGCAACCTAAATATTTGTCAAAATTGTTAGCCTGGGGAATGCCAAGTACTGCAATAGTAGACGCTATGGCGGTAGCAGTCGTGTTATGAGACGCTTGGAAGCTGGATTTGTGCAGGTTCACCTTTTGTCCCGAAATTAAACAGTATCTGTCTAAGATAGACAATACAGAAGTACATGCTGAGTGGGAGGCTTTGCAAAAAATAAGAATATCATCAGCAAACGCTAGGAAGGGAACCTTGATACCCGGACGACCAAAAGAGATACCCAGGTCCTTGCTAGCGAGCCCTTTGTTATGCAGTGTACGTGCTAATACCTCAGAGGCTAGGATAAAGAGAAAAGGGGAGAGGGGGTCTCCTTGTCTTAAACCTCTGGTGGGTTTAAATACTGTGGTTGGTTCATCATTAACGAGGACCGAGTAGGATACAGTTGAAACACATTCCTTTATTCTGTTAATAAAGAGGTCATTGAAACCATACTTAGATAAAACTTGGAACAGAAAGGGCCATTCGATGCGATCGTATGCCTTTTCCATATCTAGCTTAAGAGCAATCATGCCCATTTTGCCTTTCTTCATCCGAAACGAATGCAAGGCCTCATGAGCAATCAGAATGTTGTCCTGGATAGATCTCCCTTTGGTGAAAGCTCCCTGGAGGGGGTGTATAAGTTTGTCAAAAATCTTGGTTAACCGTGCTGAAATTACTTTAGCTATGATTTTGTAAATTGTAGAGCATAGGCTGATAGGTCTGTAGTGGTTTACTGCAGTCGGGTCATCGCATTTCGGTAGAAGCGTAATGAAAGTATGGTTTGTCTGACGCAGTAACCTGCCACTGGTGAAGAAAGCTTTGACGGCTTTTATTACAGAGGGCCCAACTGTAGGCCAGAACTTTTGGTAGAAACCAGCTGGGAAGCCATCAGGCCCCGGAGCCTTATCCGGGCTCATAGAAAATACAACCGCTTTAATCTCATTGTTTGTAACAGGCGCCGAGAGCATGTTGTTATCTGCTTGTGAAACTAAGGATGGGATGACCACTAGGTCTGGAGACAGATCTGAAACAGGGGTCGAAGAGGCTCTGAAACGAGCTTTGAAGTCGCGGACAAATTCCTGTTGGATTGTGTGGAAATCAGCTGTGGATTCCCCACCGGGAAGTAGGATAGATTTGATCATTTTCCTGCCTCTTTTTGCAGTAGCGATCTTATGGAAGTAGCCTGAATTGGAATCATTGAGTTTGGTATGTTTAACTTTAGCCCGCTGGCTCCAATAGCGACGGTGAAAGTCGAGCATTCGTTCTCTTTTGTTGAGTAATTGTTTTAGGATTTGAACATCCTGACTATTATAATTTGAGATAAGAGATGTCTGTAAACTAAGGAGCTTTTGATCCGTTACTAGGATTTGGTTATGAATATTGCGAACTGTATTCTTATGCCATGTTTTGGAAAGTTTTTTAAGAACTTTTGCCTTCTGAAGCAATTTAAACATCAAAGAACCTTGTGGGTTTGCTCTCCAAGCTTGCGAGACTAAATTTTTGTAATCGGCCCTTGCGGCCCAAGCTAATTCAAACTTAAATGGTCTATTCTTAGACTGAATGTTGTGACGAAAATCTGTGGAGATCGGAGCATGATCAGATCTAGTAAAGGGATGGATCTGTGTACGAAGTGAGTCAAAAATGGTAAGCATGTCCGTGTGGATTAGAAGGCGATCAAGTTTTTCCAAACAAATGACCACATCTTTCGATTTCCGTTGCCAAGTAAACTGACCCCCGCTAGATGGTACTTCTAGTAGTGATAGTCTGTTCTTTAAGTCTAGTAAGCGCGTGAAACGCGACGCCGAAGGATAGACTCCTCCAAGTTTATCAGCTGGGGAAGCTATTTCGTTAAGGTCTCCCATGATGCAGAAGGGAATAACAAGTGACTGTATATAAAGGGAGATTGTATCCCAGAAGGGTGATTTGCGACGCTCATCCGGTGGGGCATAGACCACAAGAACCGCAAAACACCGCTTTGTAGCGTAGTCTGAGTAGTTAAAGTGAATAAATCGGTGGGGAACCGAAATAAGTTCAATGGATCCTTGTGAGGCAGGGATATCTTTCCACAGAAGACAGATACCCCCAGAAAAACCAATAGCCGGGTCAAAAGCAACATTCAAGAAGCCACATTTACGCAGTGTGCTTTCGGAAGGAACCTTATCAGTCTTAGTTTCTAAAAGAGCTAGAACGTTGATATTATTATTTTGACAGAAAATATCTACATTTGTCCAGAAATTACGGCTCCGGATGCCGAGTGAGTTCCAGGTGCATATATTCATAAAAACCTTTTTGGGCGAACAATTTGTACTAATGATTTGGGCTGGCTTTGGCCGCAACTCGTGGTGGGAGCAAGATGGTCTTGTGTGGCCCTTAGGGATGAGTTGTTTAAAACGATGGGGGGAATCCCAAGATCTATCGACCTGTCAGTGTCCGACTTAATTAAACGAGTTTCGTAAACGAGATTACGGCTCACTTGAATTGTAAGTAAGCTCTGAATAAGAGTGATTCGGCCTGGTAAGACCCATTTATAAATTTTGTTGGATAATAGGTTGGGTACTCCAAAACAGTTTGAGAAAAGCAAGGGTGTAGCACTTAGTCTAAGACAAGCAAATCTGGTTACAAGGGTTGGGATATGTAACACACAGAACTCAAAGGCGAAAGCAACGAAAACGTCACAACCTTTTATAAATATGGGTTTGCCTTGTAAGCTAGTTCGTTTTGGGTTGGTAAGAATTCGTTGTTGGTTGAACATGTCCGGTAAGAATTCAATTGTGTTTCGAAAAAATGTGCGTAAGCAAGGTTTGTAAGATATAATTCGAAGAGAAAATATGTTTATAGCAATATCAATTGTTTTTTTAGAAACCAAGTAGAGCATTGTAGTGCCGAGATGGCTTAGGAAGCAGCTCATGGCGGGAGCAAGATGGTCTTGTGTGACCCTTATGTATGAGATGTTTAAGGATGCTTGGATCTGTAGTCTATACGGGTAACGATTCTTTTTTTTGGAACAATAATGTAGGCAAATGTACTTTATGAACACAAATATAAGCTGATAGCTATAACGATGGTGTGAATCATAATAATGGGTGAACACCTGTGTGCTAACATTTGATATTGTTTGTGAGTAACGTTCATGCATCCATGTGTATGTAATGTACACGAGACGGATCCTGTGAGAGGTATGAACCCATACGTTTTGTATATACAAACATATCGACAGAGAGGAACATGTAACGACAGTTTGGTCAACCGTGGTGTCAAGCATTAATGGTTTGTTTTGAGACAAATTTTGTAATAAGGCCTTGTAGGGCATAATCGATCTCAGAAGATCGTATAGCAGGTCAAGGCAACTTAGCATTAACGAGTAGTCTCTGCTCGAGATGGAAAACCCGCGCTCCAGCCCCATCAAGAAGCAACAGAAGTAAGAAGCAACCTCAACCAACACAGCACCCAGAGTCCGGAAGGATTCTCGAACACCGAATGGGTAATTTAGAAATCCTTGGGAGCAACGATGAACTTGCATCATGGGATAGTTGTACGCATAGCCAAACAAACTGACAATATTGGATATGTTATTCATGCCCTCGCAGCATATGATCTTGATAAGATGCCGAGGAAGTGTGTTGATGCAACAAAGAGTAAACATTTTGTGTAGATATTGATATAATTTAGTGCTAAACTGTTGGTGTACAAAAATGGCCTTGTGAGGCATATAAAAAATTAGGTAAGGATTTATCAAGGCTTGTGAGCTTTTACATGTACCTATATATATTTTGTGAATACTAGCATAATTGGTAGCACCCAGCACCCAAATAACAGCTTGGACAGCAGAGGCACATTGAAGCAGCACTCCACAGCAGAGACCAACGCCCGGAGGAACTGACCTGCACAAAGAAGCAACACAGCAGCAGGGGGAAGCCAAATAGCAGCGATATGGACAAAAACTCAAGTATTGGTGGTGTAAGTATTGTGCCTTGCAAGGCTTATGAACAATTTGATAAAAGTAATTCAAGGCTTGTGAGCCATAAGAAGCCGCAGTTAGTCGGATTTGAGAGGGAGGGAGACAATCAATCCTCGGCAAAGAGAGAGCACATCCAGCAATAACAAGACGAAGCGAGGATTCTAGGATGACAGTACTTAAAGGAAAATTACTAAGTATTGTGTATAGATCAATAGACGAGCTTGTGTAGCCACCAGAGTAAGTCAATTCGGTTGTACCCAAATAGAGGCGATTGAAGCCAAAACACGTGACCGTAGAGTCAGATAGGTTGGATAATACCTGGATTGAGGAGTTCATTGTGTATAGGTCGATGAGACGGCAAACGCCTGACCTCACAGAAGCGCCAACAAGCTTCTTCCTAAAACAGAGCCGCCGCCAGCGCCACCAACGCCAAGCCCAAACTCGACGACGGAGACACCACCGCCGAACCAAACGAAGGATGCCCCGAACGTGCCTCCAACTCCATCTCGTTTTAGAACAGCTCTCGAATTGGGGTTTTCCCCTCCATTTCAGGTTCCCCGTCTGACAAACGGAGGTTTTTAGGTATTTGATTTGGGGGAAATTAAGATGCAATCTGAGAAATTGCTTTGTGGTTTTTCCAATCCTATCTTGGGAGAGATTGTTTTGCTGGGAAGCGGCGGAGTTCGGGCTCCTTCGGGCCGGATTGGCGAGGACGAAGACGGCGGCCGGGGGGCAACTAGGGTTCGCCATGGGAGAGACTAGTGTCTTGGAGGAGGTTTTTTAATTAACCCTTTGACTATTGGTACATATCAACTTAAATATTCATTTTTAAAACCTTATATTATCACATTTGAAAATTCCATATTCAAAAGAATCGTTCTAAACCCTCAATTAGTTCGATAAAAATACGAAGTATATACAAATAATCGTTCCGGTCCATATGAATAAACTCAAGTAATCATTGATATACCTAAGGAAAATTAACCCTTGTATTATTAATACCAATAATATAAAATAACAAAACTTGGTATATAAAAACAAAATCATTCTTGTGTTTTTTTTTAAAAAAAATTGTTCACAAGATAATTAGGATAATTGTGATAAAAAAAATATATTATTCAGTTAAATTAGACAGAATATTTGTATGTAAGGGGATAATTATTCATTTAAATTTATGAGATTATTCGGTTAAGCTTGATAGATTATTCGTATGTAAGAGAGCGATTGTTTAGGCATTTATTAATTTTAAAGATGTTAAATGGACAATAAAAAAATTTGTACATTATTCGACGAGACCACAAAGAGTATTCGTATGTAGAAAGAAGTTTGAAATAATTATTAAAAAAAAATTATGCATTATTCGGTAAATTACGAATTATTATTTATAAATATAAACCAACTTTTGATAAGTTTGCTATATAGTTTGGGAAAAGGACAAATTAAAAAAAAGGGCAAAATATTGTATTAAATAAATAAACAGTATTCATTGAATCGAGAATGATTATTCGTAGATATCAAATCATTATTTGTATAAAAAAAATAAAGAAAAGTGTGATTTTAAAAAGACAAGATTATTCAAAGGTAACATAATATTGTTGGGGTAAAACGTGTTGAATTATGACTGATATATTATTCGGTTAAATTTAAGAGATGATTCGTATGTAATAAGACGATTGTTTATATATTTATTAGTTTTAGGGAGATTCAAATATTAACCAAAAAAATTATTAATTATTTCTTAAATTAAAAAGAGGATTCATGTGTACGTAAAATTTTTAGAGATTATTCGGTTAACTTAGAAAGATTATTCATATTTAACACAATCATTATTCGATTAAATTTGATATATATATATATATATATATATATATATATATATATATATATATATATATATATATATATATGTGTGTGTGTGTTATTCAATTAAATTTTAGAGATTATTCGATTAAATTATAGAAATTATTCGTGTGTAAGAGGGTGATTGTTTACATATTTATTAATTTTGAAATATTAAAATAATAATTAATAAAATTATACATTATTCGGTGAAATTATAAAGAGTATTCATATACATAAGAAAATTTGAAACAATTATATATAAAAATTATGGATTATTTGATTAGTGTTTTTAAAAAAAATTATGCATTATTCGGTGAATTGAAAATCATTATTAGTATATAAAAATAGTTTGACCCAAAACTGAAAAAATTACGGGGTATAATAAATGCCAAAAAAAAGTAGGAAAATTTTTGGGTCCAACTATTTAAAAAAAATATAGAGTACAGTACTAAATGATTTCCTGGGCCCCATCCATTGATCTGTACGTACAAATGAGGAGGAACAAGGGTGGAGGTAGCACACGAAAGTTTGTGAGAGGAGATCAAATTAACTACGGGTTCCACCATTTTTTTTTAAAAAAATTAAAACTTCCGATCAATTTCAGCCCTCTATTTAATTATATTGGATGGTCAAGATGTGTTTTTTTTTTTATTAGGTAAGAATACGGGTGAGAATACTCTACCCGAAAGCATCCTGTCAAGCAGACCTGAGTGATTATATAAATTTGGTCCCCTCGTAGAGTAGCAAAGGTGTGCAACCTTATCCGCTACTCGGTTACCAATACGGGGAATGTGGGAAATTCTTATGCTTCTTACACCTCGGAGAATGGTCTGAATATCTGACATTACTAATTCTATTTCCCAAGGACAATTCGTGTGTGTTTCTAAGAAATATGTAATTACTTTTGAATCCTCTTCAATGATTAGGTTATCGATGTTTAGTTCCTTTGCCTTTTTTACCCCAAGTCGTAGTGCCAATGCTTCTGCCATAATAGGAGAGTGTCCCCCAATCACCCCACCATCCATGCTGATTGGATTACCATTCCAGTCTCGTATAATGTAGCCAATAGAGCTCTTAGAATATGATATATATGATCCATCAAAGTTTAGTTTGTATTTGCCCATGGGTGGCCTTTTCCATCGGGTGGACTTTTTGGCATTTTTAGGGTGGACTTTCACCCTATTTTGGATTGTGGTATCCTCGTCGTCTTCAAGGTTCAGTTCGATGGTTCTTTTCCAATTATTGATATTTTCCAAAACAATTTTTCTAATGCCCTCTACAGACGGGATCTTGGCATTCCTGAAGATTATTTGATTCCTTACAAAACACAGTGTCCACCATCTAAATGCTATATTCTGTTTGTTGTCCTTCGAAAGGGTGGTGCTCAGGAGCTGAAGAATTTGATCCATATCTCTGTTTTCTGATATAATTGTGTTGATTTTCTGGGATATTTCTCTGGGAAATTGTTGTTGAAAGTTGTTGAAAGGGCATTCTATGAAGATATGAATATCATCTTCCGATGATTGGTTACATAAGATGCATGTAGTGGGAACAACAACCCCCTTCTGGGCTAATCGGGTAGCAGTGAGTTATGCGTGTGTTGGATGAAATCCAGATGAATTCATCAGATATTATGCGTGTCAATTTTCTGGACTTTTGGACTTTTGGGGGAGTGTCAATTTTCCAAATCCAGGTGAATTCATCAGATATTATGCGTGTGTTGGATGAAATCAGGTTATAGGCGGATGACGTTGTGAACCAGCCATTTTTGTCTGACCACCAGTATAGCCTATCAGCAAGGGGACTTATGGGTAGCGGGATTTTGATGATTTCTTTTGTTATAGCCTCAGGGATAATGGAATCAAGTTTTTCTCTCCACCACCCCCCCCCCCCCCCCCATTATATAATCGCTTATAGTTGCTTTATGGTTCTATATTGGGTTGGGGTTCGATTTTATCCAAAAGAGGCTCTGTTGTTACCTAATTGTCTTTCCAGAAATTGATAGATTTTCCGTCTCCTACTGACCAGATAAGTCCTTATTTAAATTTTGTAATCAGGGAGCTGAGTTTTGACCATTGTCATGAGGCATTCCCCCTCCTAGTGTAGTTAAGTATGTGTTTTTCTTTTAGGTATTTGTGTTGTATATTCTTAACCCAATTATTCTCGGGTTATGCTAAAATTTTCCACAACAGTTTTAGCTGGAGGGCTTCGTTCATGTTTCTTGCTTTCCGTATTCCTAGTCCGTCAACTGCTTTGGATTTACATATTTTGTCCCAACTTATTAGTGGACTGTGTTGCGCATCTTTGTCCCAGAAAAAAGTTCTGTTAATTTGGTCAAGTTGCTTGTGTATAGGGCTGGAAATAACCCACGGGTACCCGCTCCACCCGCTTTACCCGCATTAATTCTGCGGGTGAAAACCCGCAAAAAAGTGGGTGACGGGTGGAGCGGGTGCGGGTGAAGCGGGTGATGGATGGATTATGGGTGAAGATTTTTCACCCATAACCCGCCCCGTTAACCCACCCATTAACCCGCCCCGCAAACCCGCATAAAACCCTATAATTTATATATGTAATGTGTGTGATTTTACTATTTTTACCCTTCTCAGGTTTAACTTCTACAAAAAACTCTAATCCTTGATAAGTCCTTTGCCCACCAAAGTTCAATTAGAATGGAATCAATGGATATAGTCCCGGCTTGCTCTTCCACGTTATACCAAGGGATATATTGGATTAGTATATGATTAGTATAAGGAGATCGATATATACCTTGGACTTTCAAATTTCAATTAGATCGTGATTTCATTACTTTGCCGATAAAAAAAAAATACATAAAGTCATAAATCCACACCTTTTGTAATTTTGAGTTAGAATTGGACTACTTGTGTTGATTTGGTTTTTTTCTTTTGTTTCACCCATTGGGTACCCGCTCCACCCGCATCACCCACGCGGGGCGGATGCGGGTGAAAAGGTTTGCGGGTGATGGATGGAGCGGGTGAAATTTTTTACCGCGGGGCGGGTGATGGAGTGGCTTCATCCACCCATAACCCGCCCCATTTCCACCCCTACTTGTGTATTGAAGCAGGGAGCAAGAAGCTCTGCATAGAATACATGGGTTTTGATGATAGATTAGATGCAATTAAAGTGGCTCTTCCTTACTGACATAGGGTGTTTGCCCGCCATTTACTGAGTTGTTCTCTTGATTTACATATAATCTCGCCAAAGGTTTCCTTCGTTACCCGCCCGTTTATGATTGGGTAACCCAAGTATTTCTCCAAACTTCGTTCTAAGGGTATATTAAGTACTCCTTCTAGGTTTCATGCTCTTGTCATCGGGATTCCTGGCGTGGTTTGGAAGGATGACTTGTGGCATCCTCAATTGGAACCCCTGGCCGATCTTTGCTCGACCTTCACTTGGCTTTGAAAGCTTCTTGTACCTCGCCTCCGGGGTTTGTAAGCTTGATCGAAATCCCCTCCTCAGAGGATGAGAGCCCAATCCCTCTTCGGAGTATGTTAAATCCCTCTTCGGAGGCTGAAGATCCGTCTCGCCGGACCAAGGCTTGTTTTGGCATGCTCTCCCTCGCCACTCTTACCCTCGTCCTTGTAATTCTGGCGGATGAATCTCCTTGACCGGTTGGTGGAGCGTTTTTTCTGGGAGGGTGTTCCCCCTTTATCGAAATCCTTTGTTGAACCCAGGATCAATTCGGTTGGTCGATGTTTCAAATCTTCTATTGCACTGGGTTCAAACCCCCTTGAAGTCCCAGATCTCTCCATTGGGCTTCAAAATATTTTCGATAACTGATTCAGGTTTTCCGATTTGGGTAACCATCGCTGAGCCACCGGTTTCCTTCTCCCGATATCGTCGGTACCGTTCCACCTTCCCCTCCTCCTTCTTGAAGACCGTCTAGGTTTCCTCTATTTTGGGTGGCTTGGGATCCGGACCCTCTTTTTTGCTTTTTCCGATGTGTGTTTAGTTGGAATCTCATCGGGTTCGGCACCCCTCTATCTAGTTTTCTCCAGTGTTCGGTGCTCCAATCGATGTGTTGATGTGACCGATCAACGGTGGGCCTTGTTGCTCTGTTGTTGTCTTGTTGATATCCCTTGTTGGATTATTGGTCATGCGGCCTCTTTGGTGCCGACGTTTGTTGCAATGCCTATGTCTCTTCAATCGTCATCGCTGGTTGCCTTCTCTTGGGGTCTCCTTGGGCCCAAAGAAAGCTTACAAAGGTGTGATTTGGGCCTGACTTCGGTGCTTCAGACCCAATTTTTTGGCTTGGGCACAAAGCTACCCGAGTAAAATAAAATAAAATTTATAAATAAAAATCGGTTTCATATTTATTTATATGGTCGTCAAATCCTGCTTGAAATGGTGTATTTTAAATCCCGGTAGGGTTGGCTAAAATCTGTTAGAGTCTTGATGCTTTCTGTTCAGGCGGTGTAAGGCTTTGCGGTTGGCGTGACTGAGCTTTCTTTGCCGATTGATGAGATTCTGGCAGTCGGAGTTGGGATAGACTACGGTCGATCGTGATAGTGTGTATCGAGACGTCTCCTTTTCTCGGGAAGACTAGTTCCCTAGAGGTTCTTCTTCACTGCCCACATATGACTCCTACTGTATCATTGGTCTGCGGTGCTGCTTCTGGGTAGTGCTTGACTTTGTCCGTCGTCTACGTCTCCATCTCGTTTGGTTTAGTTCCGCTCTTGTAGAGTGCTATTGCTAGTATTTTTCACCGTCTTTGTATTTTATGTTTGTTTCAATGGTTATTCGTCTGTCGACTTATCGGCCTACGAAGTTCAGATTTGTCTGACCTCGAATTTTTACCTAATCAAAATAAAAAATAAAAAACATTTTTTATTTTTTAAATCCTTTATTAGACTTTTCCTCACATTCACACGGGGACAAAAATTATTATTATCTTCTCTAAAGGCAGTATGGAGGCAACACGGAAATTTAAATCCATACTGCAAAGTATATGGACAAAAAGTTAATTACCAAAAATCAAGTTTTCAAGCAACTAGAGGAATTTCTAACACAAGAATTGCCGAGCTCCGAAACTGTCTGAATGTCTCTAATGAATACTCACTAGAAAAATATCTCGACTGCCCTATTATAAATGGCAGGGTTAACAAACAAATATTTGAAGACATTATATGCAAATCAAAAGAACAACTAAGTAAGTGGCGTGCAAACGCCCTATCCCAACAAGGCCGGGCGGTTCTCATTCGTTCCAATCTTGCGACGAAACCCATGTATGTTATGCAAAACTTTATGCTTCCGAATTCGGTTCACAAAGAGCTAGACCAGATAAATAGGATTTTTTTTCTGAAATAAGATCTCCAGTTCAGACCTCTTATTAGTTGGGACATGATCTGTAAACCGAAAAACTGTGGAGGGCTTGGTATTCGGAAAGCTAAAGAGATGAATGAAGCCCTCCAAATGAAGTTAATTTGGAAAATCCTAGCTGAACTAAATAATGTGTGGGTCTCTCTCACTAAACATAAGTATTTACGATCGACTTCAATCTTGGAATATAAAAAAGGTGGGGACATGTCCTGGCAATGGGCTAAACATATTCCGCTTGTGGATAAGTTCAAGTCCGGTCTCATTTGGTCGGTGGGAAATGGGAGATCCATTAAATTTTGGACTGATAATTGGATCACAACATCTCCTCTTCAGTCTAGGGATGAATGTCCCCAAATAAATAATAGGGAGGAAATGGTTAGTGATTATATTATGGGTGGTAAGTGGTGGTCGGAGAAACTTCGGTGCTCCTTACCCCCCAGCATTGTCAATGAAATTCTTGACATCCCTCTTCCCAGTTCGACCTTCGAAGACCGCCTATACTGGTGGCCTGACAGATTGGGATGGTTCACAACATCAAGTGCATACAATTTGATTACCTCGTCATCATCATGTCGTAAGGATAAAAACGCTTGGATCTGGTCAATTTCCGCACCACCAAAGATAAAAAAAAAAACTTTTTTTATGGAAAATATGTCAAGATGGCTTACCTACGGCTTCTAGGCTTGCCTCTAGGAGTGTGTCAGTTCCCACTACTTGTAGCCTTTGCAATGGTGCAACTGAGGCTGAAGCCCACCTTTTGTTGGAATGCCCTTATGCTCGGGCTCTTTACCAGCTTCCTCAAAGAATTGATTTCATCATAGCTAATATGATATACAGAGATAGGGATATCAAGCCTATTATCTCGATCTTGGGGCAATCCCTCGGTTCTGAGGCTAAAATGAAGATTGCCTTTCCATGGTGGTATACTTGGTATACCCGTAACCAATTAATCTTTAGGCAAGTCCCCATCCCACAACGGGCCGCGTCAATACAGTTCATCAAGAACCAAATACTCAATTGGAAAACCGCTTCGAAGTCAGATGAGGAATTTGAGATTGATCACTTTCATATAACCACAAATTATGACCAGCAAAACAAAAAGAAAAAAGGAAAAGATACTAAATGGCGGAAACCTCCATGGAGTACCTTCAAACTAAACTTTGATGGTTCATCCCTACCAAATAGGAATAGTACGGCTGGTTTCGTTATCCGCGATTGGAAGGGTCGTTTGATAAACATAAGTTATCAAAAGCTTGGTTTGCAAAGCCCAATAAAAGCTGAAGCACTTGTTTTAAAATTAGGTACTCCCTCCGTTCGGATTTATTTGATGTTTTAGGAGATGAAATTTGTTCAGCAATATTTGATGTTTTAGAAGTAATCATTACACTTTCTTTTACTTTTGCACTAGTATCAATGTAATTTGTACTTTTTTTTTAAGTTTAACCAATTACATTTGTCCATAATAAATGTGATGATGGAATAAAAATTATTTTATGGGGTATTTAAATGTGAAAGGAGTATTTCTTAATCTTTGTGCATTCATCTAAAACATCAAATAAATCCGAACGGATGGAGTATTCAACAAGCAATTCAACTCCACATTAAGAAACTCCACATTAAGGGTGATTCATCGATTATTATAAATTACTTCAACAAAAATACTTCATGCCCATGGGAAATCGAGTTGATCCTATCTGATATTAAAACTCTTTTATCGACTTTGGAAGAAGTTTCCTTCTTTCATGTGCCCCGTTTGGGCAATAAAGTGGCTCATAAGGTTGCACACCTTTGCCACTTCGCTCGGGAAGTCGATATTCAAACCAATTTAGGTCTTTTAGACCTCATCCGTAAGGATGCTGCCGGGTAGAGCATGCTCGCCCGAATTCTTTCCTAATAAAAAAAAAAACCAAACGAGGACAAAAAATCAAATACTCCGAATTTGTACCAACAGTCTCCCATTTAAAGAGAGGTCCCATTGCACTTATTTTGGGTGTGTTTGGATTTCATTCCACGATTATTTTACCTGGTTTTATGTATCTGTTTGGTTCTAAAAATAAAAATATCGTAAAAAACTATGCAAAATTATAATTTAACTAAATAATCATATAAATTGAGATAAAAATAATTCCATTATAATTAATAAATCGTGAAATCCAAAAATATCACAATTTAAATATTTTAAAATTGGATCAACCAAACACCGTCTTATATCTTGCATTATAAACATAATGCATCGGAAATCCAAACACACCCAAATTTATCTTCCCTCCAATAACCCCCTCATCGCTTTATCCACCGACGCCGGTGTATCGACTTCAGACCTAACCAAGTCGCATCCGTACACCGGCGCCCCGGCGATCCCCTCCATCATGGCGGCTCATTCCAGGAAATGGATGATTCTGGTAGCCACCATCTGGATACAGGCTTTCACTGGGACCAACTTCGACTTCTCCGCTTACTCCTCCGACTTGAAATCCGTCGTCGGCATTTCGCAGGTGCAGCTCAACTTCCTCGCGACGGCCTCTGATTTCGGAAAGGCGGTGGGGTGGTCCTCCGGCCTCGCGCTCCTCTACCTCCCGCCCCCGGCGGTGATGATCATCGCAGCGGCCATGGGGTTGCTTGGGTACGGGACTCAGTGGCTCGTTATTCGGAGCGTCATCTCCTTGCCTTACTTCGTGGTGAGTGAAATTCCGCCTTATTTTGCTCTGAAATCTTCCGAATGGCTATAATTCGGTGAATGCAAATCCCTGGATTGTTCCTCTTCGTGGTGAGTGAAATTAGAAATTCCGCCTTATTTTATTTTAGCGTTTTGATTTGGACGGTGATTGGTTTGTAGAGATTTGTGGTTATTTGAATTTTGAATTAGAAAAATCAAGAACCTAGAAACGGAAGCGTAATCACATCTTTGATCTTCCTGAAGAACCTAGTGTGAGTGTCACCGTTTCTGTGATAAGGCCACGTTTGGTTTGACGGGGACTGGAGGGTATGTGTGCCTTTAGGGGGACTGCGGAGTAATCATCTCATCTCTCTATTGCTGCGTTGAACAGTTGTTCAACTTCAACTTATAGGTTAACTACAATGATTGTTTTCTAAATTTTAAGTTGATTGATTCTTTAAATTTATACTATGAAAAATCATAAATTGAATAAAAGACGATTGATAAAAAAAAATTGAGTTTTTAGTCAATGCAGTGATCTAAATTTGTCACAATAAAACACTAATATTAGTGGTATTACCGTATTAGCATCATGATAAGATATAAATAATTGTCTCAGTATCTCTAATGTGATGAAAACATTAAAAACTTAATCCTTGTTGAAGTATATATCCATTGCATGTATAGAAAGGTTTATAATAGAACGTTATTTGTAAAAATTCCACACTCCAAAATCAATTCCAATTATAACTACCATACTATTACATTACATAAAGATATATACATGTTTTTTCGAGTTTTCTTAAGAAACGAAAATGGGGAAATGCTCAATGGGATCCCATTGCATTAGATTTCTCTCATTTTAGGGTATAGTTGATCAATCTAATCATTCAGGACTTTTCAATTCTTGATAGCGAATTAGTTTTTTGATCTATTGGCATGGGCATGCTGTCTTTATCATAACAAAGTTTATTTCCTTGAATTTTCCCCTCCTTTTTACTCAGTTTGATGCTTGCATATTCCAGTTCATGATGCTCATGTTGGTCCTTGCCTGTAGGCTGTTGAATTTTCAACCCAGAAGGCTTCAACTGAAAGAAATACTTTTTCCTTTGGTAATTTATTTATTTAGAAAGAAACAATAACAAACTGCTGCTTGAAAAAATTCACAAGATATGTAGAACCACAAGCAACTCAAATGTTGATCTTGCAATGGAAATAGACAAACCGCTACGAATTTTTGCCAATTTGATTTCTTGCTTACTTCTAGAATGAAATTAATCAAATCACTCTCTTATATAAATAAGCATCCTCTCAACGTAGTTGGGGTTTGTTGTTAACAACTATTAGAGCATCAATCAACAAAACCTACATGTATTAATCAGAGCAATTTCAGGAAAACCATATTTTCGATTTTATGATTCCTATTAGCCATAATCTACCACCATATAGAACCCAAGACAGTACTGATGAAGTTCTTTCACAGGTATTTCTTCTCTGCCTACTATCAGGGTGCAGCATCTGCTGGTTCAACACTGTGTGCTTTGTTCTCTGCAACCGAAACTTTCTAACAAATAGAGCACTTGCAATCTCCTTAACCGTTAGCTTCAATGGTGTCAGTGCAGCACTATATATGCTTGCAGCCAATTCCATCAACTCCTCATCCGACTCCCTCTACCTTCTCCTAAACGCCCTTCTCCCTTTCATCACTTCCCTTGCCGCTCTCATCCCAATCCTAAGACAGCCAGATCTCGACCCTCTCCCACCAAATGCCATTCAATACGATTCCATCATATTCTTTATACTAAATATCGTTGCTGTAATCACCGGCTTCTACCTCCTCTTCTTCAGCTCAGCTGCCACAGACCTAAACTCTGCTCGCTTGCTCTTCGGTGGGGCCCTCTTCCTCCTTGTCTTCCCATTGTTTATTCCTGGCATTGTCTATGCTAGAGATTGGTTCGAGCGCAACATCTACTCTAGCTTTCACATTGATGGCTCCAGCTTCTTATTGGTCAATGATGACGATCTTGAGGTTCACAAGGAACTGACTGTTACCCGTCATAATAGTTATTCCAGTGCTGCTTCACTTCTTGCTGAGAATGGTGCTATTTCTGAAGGATCCGGGATCAGCTTTGGGAAAGGCAAAGGGCTTTGTGATTGGCTACTTGGAAAGGGCCAGCTGGTCGTGCTTGGGGAGGAGCACTCGGCTTGGTTGCTAGTCCACCGATTAGACTTTTGGCTTTACTACATTGCATACTTCTGTGGCGGGACCATAGGTCTTGTGTTTAGCAATAACCTTGGGCAGATTGCGCAGTCTCTTGGACATAGCTCACAAACCTCATCACTTATAACGCTCTATTCATCCTTCTCCTTCTTCGGTAGATTGCTTTCTGCTGCCCCAGATTATCTTCGCACGTAAGCTGGACTACTTTTCTTTAGTTTTCTTTTTAGAAATTTACCTGACATGATTTCAGTTAATGGAAAAATGATACAAACGTCAAGGTTATGTGCCAAGGCCTACACTGCTAAATGTATTTAACCTCAAAGTTTGCATTTCACTAAGTTCATGTCACTCTCAACTTAAGATTCCAAACCAGTGATTGCTTACTACCTCAATGCAGGAAATTCTACTTTGCAAGGACCGGGTGGCTAGCACTTGCCCTGATACCAACCCCAATCGCCTTCTTCTTGTTGGCCGGATCAGGCAGCGACATAGCACTGCACGCGGGAACAGCACTCCTTGGATTGAGCTCTGGGTTTATATTTGCAGCAGCTGTGACCATAACATCCGAGCTGTTCGGACCCAACAATGTAGGTGTCAACCACAACATCTTAATCACCAACATTCCAATTGGATCTCTCCTGTACGGACTGATCGCAGCAGTGGTGTACGATTCCAACGCAAGCTCAGCCAATAAGATAGCCATGGTGACGACTGAATCGGTGGTGTGCATGGGAACACAATGCTACTTTTGGACATTTGTCTGGTGGGGCTGCGCCTCACTTGTGGGTCTTCTGTCAAGCGTTCTCCTGTTCTTGAGAACTAGACTTGCTTACGATAGATTTGAATCCGATAGAACTTCCCAGTGGGTTGATTCCTAACGGTCGAGACTCCAGCTGATTAACACCTAACAGGAACTAAACTCCTATGCATATTCGACAGGCTCATTTCCTACAGAGGTGACAAAGGAGATTTGTCATCCTGCAACAGGGAATGTGGATGTGAATCCATGGAATGTCGACAAGAGATTCGGTTTGGAGCTAGGATGCATATAATCTGAAGGCATAATATGATGTGAGTACTTAATTTCTTCACCATTGCTTCTTTGATATTCTTGTTGAACATATTATGATTTGTCTTTCCTCTATAAAAACAAAAGAGAGAGAGATTTGTATGTACATTTTATATTCCTTGAATCGGTAAATAAAGAGCGGTCATTCCGGGGTTTGAACCGGGACCTATGGGTACTACCCACAAGTCCTTTCCGGTGAGCCATTCCGGAATGGTTTAGAACTTTGTTAGGTTAAACTTTTTATAGTGATTGGCCCCACCGCTTTGCGGCCCCATACCCAGAAACCCCTTACGGGATTTTTTGAGGAGGCTCAGTACCACTTATGCAAAGTGCGATCAGCGGTCGCAACCTCATCTACCTGCACACGGACCACTTCACCACTTCGGCTTGACCCTACGGATTAGTATACACCGCTTGGTCGTACGCGCTTGTGAGAATTAATATGGCCTAAATGTACCAAGTGAGATTCGAACCCGAGACCTCTCCTCCTTTGGGGTTTTGGCTTGATACACCTACCTGCACATTTATATTCCATGAATTTATAAATGCCTTAAGGAGAAATTGTTCAGTAGAGTTTAATCATAACTACCGAATCGACTATCCTCACCCAAAATTACAAAATAGGAAAAAAAAAATATTTTTAAAAAAGTTGCTAATAATGCCACCCAATTGTAAACGTAAAAATGTGATATCAACGGAATTAAGGTCTTGTTTGTTTGAGTACGAGATAATATAGAAGGAAAATGAATCAAATTTTATGATAAAATTTGTATTATTATCATTTTTTATATATATAAATCTAGAAAAGGGCATATTGATTAACAAATTTTAACTTAAAAATTGACTAAAGATTGATCACTATTATAATCATTCACATTCTTCTCCCATGTTTCACACAAAATTTGTTACATACTTCTAGGATAGTTTAATAATTTCCCCACCCTCTTCTCTACGCTCACAAAAAATGATGATTAAATACATTTTATATGTAAAATTTAATATCTTTTCCTTTCCATTCCCCTCTTAACCTCTTATATAAACAAACGACCCCTAAAAATTCATAAGAATCATTACCTTGGGTAAGTGTTGCATAAATGAATCCCGTATAAATTGTGGTTAAATCATGACGTTATCAGCAACGAAAAGTGGAAACTAGCATATAGAGGACACAGGGTGGTTCTCATATGGAACATGCCATTGTCGGTGTGCTATATGCTTCGTCATACAATGCAAGGTCTGCTCTTTTGGTGTGTGGACGCTGACGAGATGGAGAAACCTTGACTTCATTAGACAGAGCGGGGGAGAACATCAAGGCAAAGGAGAGCCAACCAACATTGCCTAGGATTAGGAATTACAAGTAATGGTCCATTGGTCCTGCTAGAAACGCTGTCTTGGCATAAGATTAATACAGATGGGTCATGCAAAGCAGAGGTAGGCAGTGCAGGAGCAGTTGACGCACGGAACCAAGGGGAGGAGGAGCAAATCGGCTTCTGAGTTACTAGGTCTTATTAAGAAAGATCACAGTTACAAGTTGATGCGCTTGGCCTGGCAAACCAATTTCATGCTCTCATCTGCAAGTGCAGAAGCATAATCCACGACAAGGACCGACAAGCAGTGATCAGACACATCCAAGGAGATTAAACCAATCCTCATAGGAGATTACGAATATCGATCCCAAGAAGACTTGGTACTTTATAGATGATGATTTGATGACCACAACATGTATACAAATAAGTAGATCAGTATGAATTATAAAAAAGGGTTATACCCTCCTTTTATCACAAATACCTCACACTTACAGAACTTGACCCATTCCTGCTACACAGAAGAAAATGACTCCCTGTAAACTGAAGTTCGCTCACAAGCAAAATTTTCATATACAATAAAAGATAAAAGTGCAACATACTAAACAAGTAAAAGCTAGAACATAACAAAAAGAAAAAAAAAGCAACTAAGCAGAGCAAACCATGGCAAGTACTTCTGCCTTGTTCAAACCCATGTAAAAGGAGTGCTACCATCAGTCACTATTATTTTGCTTTATCATGGAAAAAACAACAGAAAAGGCTACTAACTTGATAGGGACAAGAACAGGCAAGAACAATTATGTATCATGCAACTAAACTTTGAGACCGGAATGAATAGCCACCACCCCACCAACAAGATTTTCATATTCAACTTTTTGGAACCCTGCTTCTGCAATCATTGAAGCAAATACGTCCTGCATTCACCAGTTGATTAAGAAGTAAGTTCAAGGAAGAACCAAGTCAAGACATCGACAAGTGAAATGAAGAAGATAAGACATGGCAACCCAGATATGATCCCCAAAATAACATCTGTATGATGACCGCAAAACACTATTCAAATAACGTGGGAGTTTAACCAGATTACTTGAGAAATTAACAGTGCATCTTCGCACAGATCCACATATACACATGCAAACAGAAAAGATTAAAAAACCCCATCAACATGTTATTTTCACATGATGCTCAAAGACAATAGCTTCAAAGGAACAGAGAGGGGCAAACAGTAAGAAGGTAAATATTAGGTAACCATTATACAACTACACCATTGTGCAGAAGAATACATAACATAAAACACTATAATTAGTTATCCAAAATAAGTATATGTCAAAATTTTCCTGACATTTTCTTGTCTCAACAAACCAAAGTTCAATTTTCGAGTTTTATCAGTAGCTTTGTTCCCATGAAACTTATTGCTGAAATTTATAAACAAGGATGGTTGCAACTTGACAAGTCACCTGGGATGGGAAGCGACGTATGCTTTCAACCAAGTATTGATAAGAGTCTCTATCTCCTGCCACCAACTCACCAACATATGGGATGACAGAAAAGGAGTAATAATCATACCTGGCAGGGAAATGAGAGTCCGCCATTAAGTGTAGCAACTAACAGAAGGGAAAAAAAAAAAAAGCACAAGCTGGGGAAGAAATATATCTACAGAAATGTTGTGACCTAGTACGGGTCAAAATAATGAACCACGCCGAAGTATTATGAGTCCAGATGGTGGCTCAAAAATTACAACTAACCAAACCTCAGGTCATGGGCCTGATTCGATCACTCTCCGAACATCCCTAGCCCCTTGTGCTTAGGGAAAACCTCATACAACTCCAGCAATATTAGAGTAATTTCTGTTGTGCCAGTTTCCTAGAAAACTAGTAGAAGAGTCAGAAGTTAATTTCCCTAATTTGTAGGTGCATTATTGCTTAGTAGGATTAGTGCTTCTGTGCTAGTTCCCTTTCCCACGTTAGGGTCTAGTATGTATAGCCTAGTTTTCATCAGTTGTAAGGATCTTTGGATGATCAATATGAGTCTTGAAAAGTGGGATAAGTTCCTGAACAATTCATCCTGCAAGATTCTTGCTTGAGTGGTCTCCTGGGTACGAGATCCTTGGACTCAGTGGGTTCTATCAAAGCCAAATGAATCCTTTCAGTACAGAAAAGGATATTTAGTACTAATACTTACAGCTGCTTAAACAATGGGGCTTCAACGTGGCTCAGTTCAAGACAAATAAACCTCCCACCATGCTTTAGTACCCTATCACAAAAACAAACAGGTAAAATAAGAAACTTTAAAGGAGCAGATGTAACAAACCTGATTCATATCCATTAATTCATTTTTACCCTTGAATAAATGCAGCAAAGGACTTGTACAGCTATACATATAAGCTTTGCCTCTTACTGTGAATGTAAGCTTGAAGGATACAACACAAAATTAAGGCAAAATTTTGGGCACTGTGATTATTAGGATAGGATGACTCAGGGAAGGGGAAGCAAGGGGTTAGAAAGAAAGAAGAGAAAAGAATCAAGAAATAGAACCTCCTTTATCAGATGAAGGAAGAAATATAGAGAAGCACTGCACCTTACAGATATACCGCAGTCTTTAGGGATATTGAAATCACTTGCATAAACTACGCTATCTATTTTACTGTTAGCACCTTACCGTGCCTATTCTGAGATGTATGCTTCAAATGACACCAATGGGCGCAAAAATGGGTGAGTCAATGTTGATAGTTCTTTAGGCATAGGCAGTGTTTAACACATTATTTTCAAACATGCTCCCATCTTAAAGTACAGCCTTAAAGTATAGCGATACAATTCATACAAATAGGAACATCCCTCCATTGTTTGTATTCCTTCTAAGTGAAATCGAGGTGCAAATTTTCACAATGTTGAGTCCCCAGACCAATACAGTGACAAGTTTCAAGAGAAATGCAATGAAATTTACCTATAAGCTTCTGCTAGAGCCTTCTCTATATGTGTTACGTTTCTTATCCCAAAAGCAATTGTGTACCCATCCATGGAATCATTTTCAAACTTCAGAGCTTCTGCATCTCCTTCCACCCACGCAAGTGAAGGGTCTTCTCCAAGACCTATACAGATAATGTAAGAATTCTTTCAGGAGCGCAACAGTCCCTTAACATATAAGAAGGGTCTACACAGGGACTAGTTTGGCATGAACTTTTATGCTATGATAGCAGAATATGCAAAGTGGATATTGATCATGACTTAAGTAATAATGGACTTGAATTGAAGCAAATAAAATTCCTATTCAAGCACTAAAAGAAAATCGAGATTCTTGGAAAGTCAATATTAAAGAACATGAAATTTGAGGCGAGCATGACTATATTAATCATTGGTAAAAATGCAGATCAGAAGGTAAAAATATTAGAACTTTAACAAATTTGCAGCTTGAGGTTACAAAGATCAAATCAAATGACCAAATACACAACTTACTAACAGCATCTGCTGGTCTGCTGGATAGAACAGCTAATCAATGTATCAATTAGGAGATCTAACATTCTACTTCCTGTACCTCTTTCTAGAGCCCTCCTTTTACCAACGTCTAACATGTTGGGATTGATGTCGCAAACATATATCTTAGTTTCTTCATCATAGGACACATCTCTCTTTGATATATGCTTGGCCCTGTTTATAGCATCTAGGACCCTGAAAGCAACATCACCTGAAAATATAGTCCCTCGGTAACTGGTGAAATAATATGGTATGATTGAATAAAAAAAGACCAACAAAGAAAACACCAAGTAAGCTCTAAGAAGGAGAAGGCCACCAAAATTTTCATATCAACTGCTAGTCGGAAACTGAAAAGTAAACAACGAAGTACCTGTTCCACCAGCCACATCAAGATGCTTCATTCCAGGAAATGGGCTCAAGTCTGAGACCAACCTATGGGGAAAAAACATCCATACTTCACAAATAAATTTGAAAATAAAATGCTTGCTGAAGACAAAAAATAGTGCCAGAGCAGACCTATCCTTCCACAATCTGTGCAGCCCAACACTCATCAAATCATTCATAACATCATACTTTGAAGCAACATTGCTGAAGACATTACCAACCATCTTACTTTTTTCTTCTTCACGCACTTCCTTGAATCCTGAAAAAATAACACCAGCAGATTATTGACAAAAGCACCCACAACAAGATAATATATGTGCAAACCAAATTTGACCTATTTTAATAAGAGGATAGATAGGCAACTTCAATGAACCACAACAAAGAGGCAAAGGATAAAGCTGAATGGAGATTGTTCGATCGGCAATGTTGAAGATCACCCAACCAGCGATATTGAAAAATCATTAGCAAAAACTATTAAGTGATGTTTCAGAAATCTATCATGACAACACAAATTCAGATAGAACAACTTATGCTTCAGTGCTAAATTAAAAGCCGCATGGGTATATAAATCACCAATTCACCATTGAGAAGAGGTGCCAGAAGATAGGTCTCACCAAAGCTTGTTGCATGAGAGTGCAAATGAGAGGCCGAAGAAAGCATTGGAAGGTAGAAATTCCGTGAACATTTAGCAATCCTTCTAAGTGCCATCATAGTAAAATACCGCTGCATCAGGAACGAAGGAATTAGTGGCAAGAATCAAAAGGAGTGATAATAAGCTTTAAACTATACAGGTATACATTCTTACCAAATCATACAAATCTAAGCTTGCTCTAACATGAGTAAGGATAGGAACATCTACAATCGGATAATTTAATTAGAATCTGTCTTTCATAGCATCTCATCCTCCCACCCCCAAATTCCCAACCACCAGATGACATCATGCTAACAATACATTTTCTGCAAGCATAATAGTTTTAGGGTATTCAACAGCAATAGAGAGAGAGACATTGTAACAGCAATCGGACCTAAAAACCCATCCCTGGTGCCGATTTCTTGAAGCAAAACAAGAGCAACATCAATTGGACACACAAAAAATAAAATCAGCAATTGAAAGAGAGACATTGTAGCAACATTCAACAATAGTCAGACCAAAAAACCCATGGCTTGTGGTGCGGGGGGTGTACCTGTTCGTTCACTGGATGGCGGCAAACCCAATCGGCGGGGCCAAGACTATGGTATGATTGAGAGAGAAGATCAGACATTCAGACTTGCTAGGTTAGAAAATGGGAATAAATACTCGAGAGATAGATAACAAAAAAGCAAGACTACGGTAAGATTGATTGAAAACTCTGATTGTATTAATTTTTTTTTTTTGAGAAACTGATTGTATTAAGTGTGTAATGTTAAAGTGTATAATTAATGAGCGGATACATTGTCTTTACCTAAAAAAAAAGGGAAAATGGCAAAAAATAGCCTAACCTTTAGGGGTAGTTGCGCTTAATAGCCTGAACTATAAAAAATGCAGAAAATAGCCTCAAGTATTTAACTGGTTGCGGAAAATAGCCTCAAGCTAAATTAAAATTCAAATAATTACCTTTAAATTCAAATTAATGATAAAAAAAGAAGTCTTAAGTTGTCATTAAATTCAAATTATTTACAAACCTTCTCCAAAACAATTTTTATTTTAAAAAATCATCACTTCTTATATAAAAAAAGGCCTAAATAATTTTTATTCCTAAAATCTACCACTTCTCATAAATTTTTGTTCTCACTAATTCATTATTAGCTAAATTCATCATTAAATTAATTACAAAAACTACCTTACACCATATAAATTGTGTAAATAAATAAATTTTAAAAAAAAACCCCAAGTAATTGTGACTAGAAGTTATTAGATCAATTGTAAATAGAAGCTTAAGTATTTATTTACTTTTAATGATATGTAAATAATCTAATTAATTTTTTAGAATAATAAATTTAAATTATATTTATATGGTTTGATATATATAGTTTTTATAATTAATTTAGCTATGAGCTTAGATAACAACAATTAAGTGTAACCTTTTTTTTATATAAGAAGTGATGATTTTTTTAAATAAAAATTATTTTGGAGAAGGTTTGTAATTAATTTGAATTTAATGACAACTTAAGACTATTTTTATCATTAATTTGAATTTAAAGGTAATTATTTGAATTTTAATGTAGCTTGAGGCTATTTTCTGCAACTAGTTAAATACTTGAGGCTATTTTCTGCATTTTTTATAGTTCAGGCTATTGAGCGCAACTACCCCTAAAGGTTAGGCTATTTTTTGCAATTTTCCCAAAAAAAAACTGATTGAACATTTGTAAGGATAGTAATATACAAACAACGGTTGGATGGTGAATAATTCACGGACAACGCTTCGGAACGTATACTTAGTGTATGTTTAAATTTATACACTATCAATCATAATTCAACACGTGTCTATAAGAAAAAAGGAAAAACTTTTAAAATTAATTTCAAATTTGTAGAACGTGGGTGGAATTTAAATTAAAGAGCAAATTGATTTTTTTTTCAGGATGAAAGTTCAATTTTATTTATTTAAAATTTCTGAATAAATTATATTTCTAAATAATTTGTGTATTAATGTTTATTGTTATTAAATATTTTCGTTGTTTATATAATGTTTGCTAGATTGATTGATTTTAAATCATTGGTTAAATAAAATATTCAATATTTTATAATTAAGAATTCATATGATGTACATGATATATAGTGAAAAAAGGGGAAATACGTGTTATTAAATCAAGAACTTCGAATATTTTGTGTAAGATGAAAATATAGATGATATAATCTAAACGGATAGATTTGAGAAAAGATTGTAATAAAATAAAGATAGTGATATAACTAATCAAAATCACAAGGGGAAAAAAAATGTTAAGGAACTAACACCAAAAAAATACGATTAAAAATTAATGAATTCAAACCCCCCTATCTATTTCAAATTAGAAATGATAAAAAAAATTCCACATTTTTGTTTTGTGTTTTTAAAAAAAATTCTTCTAAAGACAAATGGCACCATTTAATTGGTGGTGTAAGGTGTATGACTTTAAAAATACACCTAGTGTATGTGTACATTTGTCCCAACGCTTCCCCTTAAATATTCACATTTATAGCCTGTGGTAAATAATGATATCTCGTTAAAACCTGGCTAAGGAAAAGCCAGAAGGAAAAAACAAAGTGTAGGAAAAATAGTACAGCTTGGTTTGTACACTTCCGGGATACTCTAATGCCTCAATAAAAACTCTGTCAGGAAAACTCAGTGGGATAAAACTTGAGTCAATGGAAAAAGGGTGCAGTGGATACTATTTTCTCCCCCTCGATTTAATGTGTCTCTCGGAGTCGACACATCTCGATCTCGTACACAGGTTCTTTAAACCTGTCTGAGGTAGTGACTTTGTGAATAGATCAGCTAGATTATCACTTGATCGGATCTGTTGTATATTTATTATGTCTTCTTTCTCTAAACCATGAGTTGAGAAAAGCTTCAATGAAATATGTTTTGTCCAATCACCTTTGATATATCCCTATGTCACTTGAATGATACATGCTAAATTGTCTTCATATATAGATAGTGGTTGGGCTTCTAGCGATTGATCTTAATCTACGTTCTCTTTGTATATAACCAATTATGGATCTTAGCCAAACATATTCCCTTCTCGCTTTATATAAAGCAATTGTAAAGGCTTGAATTTTCAAATCCTAATTTTCGGAAAAAAAGGAAATTAAAAATAGATTTAAATCGGATATTTCAAGAAATACTCGTTCTTAACCTAACAACCGGATTTAAAACTCATGGAACGGATTTCCGACCTAAAATAAAATTTTGAAAACTAACTTGACCTGACGACATCCTTCCTCGGATTTTCGAAAATCTAATTGAGCGAGAAAGTGGGAATTGGGAATCTAACCCCGGGAAACTAATTTTCTGGACTAACCTCGGGATTCGAACTCGTAAGGTCGGACGAAGACCCTCGCCTTCACTCTCCTAACCCTAGCCGATTCACCCTCACCCAAACCCTAACCCTTTGGAGCCTTGAGACCAATTTGAATTTGAGTCAAAGATACCTTCCATATTTGGGTGAGACACACACACTCTCCTTTTCCCTTCTCCCTTCCTTGCACCCCAACCGTCTTATCCATCCACATCTTCAATCTCATCTCTTAAGGAAACAAGCTTGCCTCTCTCACTCTCATTCAAAAAAAGTCAAACACAAGAGAAAACCCTAAATGCAAAACTTATCCAACTTGAAGTGAGAAAACACAAGAGAACCCTAAAGTACAGGTGATACGGGGTTAGCCGTAGGATGGCCCGATCTTCGACAATCAAACTAGAAATAGCAAAAAACGGAAGCAAGACTCAAAGACTCGATGAACAATATGCAAGACTCGAAATTGATAACAAAGACACAACCGATAGTGGACTGATTCGAACTAAAATAGAACGAGGCAAAGACCTCAGACCTCCTAAGAGGGTAGGAACCAAATACGAACGACTATAAAGCCCGCCTCTACAACCTTACACAACCAAGCGGACAACTTGGAGGCACAAGGAGGGGACTTGTGATTACCTGGATCACCAAGCTCTCGCAAGGTTGACGAACTCAAAGCAAACCAAGCAGGATCAATAACCAATTGTGCAATCGATGAGCAACGCTACGAATCAATTGACTTTCTCACACTTGTGTTTCACACAAATGATGAATTTCTCATAAAATTGTACGTGCTGAGTTCTGAACAAGGGGAACGCCTCTTCTTATAACCTAGGAGGTTGATTTCTAAAGAAATAATAAATAAAATAGAAATTAACTTAAATCCCTAAAATACTAAAAATAACTTAAGTAAAGAAGATTACTACGTATAAGATCATATCAAAAGTCCTAGCTGCTAGGCTCAAGAAGATTATAGCAAAAATCATCAACCCCCTACAAAGCGCTTTCACATCGGGCAGATCCATCCAAGATAATATCCTGATCGCTAACGAAATATTTCACTCCTTCCATAAAAAAAAGGGGAAGGTTGGCTGGATGGCTGTGAAACTTGATATGGAGAAAGCTTTTGACCTAGTTGGCTGGGATTTTCTCCTGATGGTATTGAACAAATTTGGATTTTCTGATCGCTTCGCTGGATGGATCAAAGAATGCATAACTACGGTAACCTACTCGGTTTTGGTAAATAATGAACCCATTACATGTTCTCACCCAAAAGAGGTCTAAGACAGGGGGACCCTTTGTCTCCATACCTCTTTCTAATACTATCGGAAGTCCTTGCTAGGGGACTCCTTCACGAGTCAACCTTACCACATAGCAATATAGGCCTCTCAATTGTACGAAATGGAACCAAGTTTCCATTTCTTGCTTTTGCAGACGACATTGTCATCTTTGCCTCGGCAAACATAACGGCATGTGACCATATAAATAGAATAATCACTGAATTTTCGTCACTATCAGGACAAAGAGTGAACAGGCATAAGTCCCACTTCCAAACAACAAGAAATATATCAACAAGTAAAAAACAAGCCATTCAGGGGGCATTGCGAATCCCTGTAACAAACAACTTAGGGAACTACCTAGGCTGCCCCATCTTAAATGGGCGCACAACTAAAAATGACTTCTCTGACCTACTTCATAACACCAAGTCCCAATTGCACAAATGGAAAGCTAACTGCCTTTCACAGGCAGACAGATCAACATTAATAAAATCTACATTATCAAGCAAGCCCCTGCACATCATGCAATGCTTTCAACTACCAAAATCGGTGCACACGGAACTAGACAGAATAAACCGTAATTTTCTATGGAACAAGGGCCCAAGGCATAAACCGCTCATCAGCTGGTTTGAAGTCTGCAAAACAAAATCCCATGGAGGGCTGGGGATCCGCAGCTCCGAGGACATGAACACAGCACTACAACTTAAACTACTATGGAAAATATTAGCGGAACCTCGTAACCCATGGGTCATCTTGATTACGGAAAAATACCTAAAGGAGCATAATTTACTTAAGTACCAAAAAAAGGGAGCCACATCTTGGCAATGGGCTCAACTGGTTAAACTCTTACCGCTTTTCAAAGAAGGAATCTGCTGGTCTATTGGGAATGGTGACAGTATCCATTTCTGGCTTGACCACTGGTTTGGTGACTCGCCACTTATCCAAAAGCTAGACAACGCTTTGCCTTTAGATCCACAGGTAAAGATAGCTGAATTTCTATTGCAAGATAAGACCTGGGACGCAACAAAGATACACAACATGCTACGAGAACTACTACCGACAGAAATGATTGACTCAATACTAACAACTCCGATCCCAAAAAATATACACATGGACAGATTATACTGGAAGTGGAGTAAGAACGAATGGTTCTCCACTAGCTCGGTTGTGGAAATGATCTCTATACAAAAACAGCATCAAAAGACAGACTTCAAATGGATTTTGGACCTTGATGCCCCTCCAAAGGTCAAAACCTTTATTTGAGAAATTACCAAAAATGGGATTCCCACTTCACTAAGGCTTGCCTCCCGTGGGGTTGGAGTTCCAACTACATGCCCACATTGTAACTCAAATTTCGAAGACCTGCATCACCTATTATGGCTCTGTCCAATATCAAAAACGGTTATATCATCATTAGACTCATCACTTATACCGCTTCTAAATCATCAGTTTGCTCAGGAAAGTGCGATCAATGATATAATCCGTGAACTTAAAGAAACTTTAGGCCTTTCGCGGTTTTCCCGTTTAGGCTTTGCCCGGTGGAGCTTGTGGTACTTTTGGAACAAAGCTTTATTTGACAACGTTAAACCAAACATCACAAGCATAATAACATTTGCAAAGGACCAATAATACACGTGGAGGCAATCAGCAGAGCGCGAAAATACACAGGACCAACGACTTCGAGACAAACATAGATCGCAACTAACAAAGAATGCAAGGAAAAAGTCAAAATGGCAAACACCGAAACCCGGCAAGTACAAACTCAACTTCGACGGTGCCCTTTCAGCATCGTCCAAAGGAACATATGGTTTCGTTATCCGGGACCATACTGGCTCCCCAGTCCTTATCAGTGCGGGCCTTTCCCCTTTCTCCTCGGTTGCTGGCTCTGAAGCTTATGCCTTGTGGAAGGGTATTGAAGCAACCATTGACCTACGGATACCTCACCTTGTAATTGAAGGTGAAAACCTCACTGTCATAAATAGCATCAAAGGCATTGGGAAACCTACGGGTGATTCGGAAATGATTGTCTCGGACAGTCTAGTCTCCCTAAGTTTCTTTCAATCTACTGAGATTCGTCATGCTTACAGGGAAGCAAATCGGGTTGTTGATCATCCATCGCACCTGGACTTTGCTTTCACCAGTAATCTAGCACCAGACGACTCTGTGCTTCTCAATCTCATCCGCAAGGATGCACTTGGCATATAGGGTTTTCCTTCTGCCAAATTCTTTTCGGTTCAAAAAAAAAAAAGATTACTAAAAATAACAAAGTTGCTCCAACACTTAGAAAAATCCCATCTAAAACAGTGGCAGCTCAAAGAATGTGATTTTCGGCCAAGCTCTAGGTTGAATCTGGAAAAACCTTCAACAGCAAAGTTATAGATCTCTTCGTCCTCGTTCCGACAAGATATGGTACGCCTCAATCCGATTAATATTAACTCCGTACAACTCAATTTACTGAAACGTTGAAAAGCTGTCAAACTGCTGAACGAATCTAAAAACGAGCTTGCACATTTGGACCTTCTCCCATGGTGGAGCCTTCTTCTTCCTCTTGAGGATGACAACATTTTCACGAGCTCGAATCATAGGTCCATCCCCAAGTATAGGCGTGTTCGGAGGTGTCTTGGATGGACCCGCATCAACAGGGGCGGAGAACACATCTACCACCAAACATATCGCTGGAAAACCGTCCTCTTCGGAGGCTTGAAAACCACCTCCTCGGAGGTTTGAAAACCACCTCTTTGGGGGCCTGAAAACCACCCTCTTCGGAGGTTTGAAAACTACCTATTCGGAAGCCTGAACACGAAGTTGTGATAGGTGTGAAACCCATTGTTGGGTGTTTTTCTTTGGCTGTAAATCTTTCCCTCCATACTCTTTTGAAGATCTCTTGCCTTTGTTTTATGGGGGTCGTCAAAATCAGTTGAGATTCTATCCGGTAAACCCTTGTCAAGACCCGGATTCGTCCCGTCGACACCACCTCTGCCTTGCCAATCTATCTCCTCCTCGTGCTGAAGTCTGACGGTTGTCCTCCGCTTTCTTCTTCTCCGGTGGATGTCGAATCCTTTGCCAGCCCTTCGTCTGGTACCGATGGTTGCAATACCCGTTTCCTCAACCTTTTGCTTCGCATCCCTAACCCTGATTGGAGTCCTCTGTGCTCTTATCAGCCCAACGGCCCAACCCCATGGTGGATTGGAGTTCCCGCCCTCCTTTCTCCCTCTATCGACTCTCGATTGGGGTCCGTCGGCACCGTCGTGGTGTTCGTTGGGTCGGGGCGCGCTTGCCCTTGCCCTCGGTCTGTCGGTGTTGCTCCCGGTGTACACCCCACCTCTTTGTGCTCATCCCCGGGTTGGCGGCTTCCCTTGGTCGTCTCCTCCCTCCGCGGCTGCGCTGTGGCCTCTGCGCCGACCACCTTCCATTGGTGGTCCTTGTGTTGCTCAACTGATCTTGGATCTCCTCTGCAGCTTTGCACATCTTGGCGTGCAAGGCTCAATTTTGGCCTTGCACGCCAAGGCTGGAGAAATTAAAAAAAAAATACGGAGTAATTATTTATTAAAATAAAAATAAAAAAATCTGGCTTATATATTTATTTTTTCTTTTTCGGGAAAAAATAATTTTCCCGAAAGGGTATTTTTGAAATTCCGCTCGAAAGAGTTTGAATCAAATCCCGAAAGGGCTAGAATAAATCTCGTAAGGGCTTGGTTAAATCTTTTGGCGTTTTTGCACGAGCGGTGCGGGGCTCTACTTTCAGAGTTTCTAGGAGTTCTTCTGCTTGGTTGGGGGTGTGAAGTCTGGAGTCGGGACTGGCTCGGATCGAGGTAGTGCATTATGGGCGACTTCGTATCCGGGAGGTTGTTTCCTTGGAGTTTCGTACGCACTTCCCATAGGAGATAAAGTTGTGCTGTATCGCTGGGCCGCGGTGCTACTGTTTGGTGGTGCTTGAGTTCGTTCTTCGCCGCCGTCCGCAACAGCTAGGAGTAGTTCTTCTTAGATCATTTCTTGTAGTGGAGTTTTTTCTGCTTGTTTCTTAGCGTCGTTTTTCTGTTCTTACTGTATGCTTTGGTGATTTCCACCTGCCGATTCGTCGGCCTCTCGAGAATCAGGCTAGCCTGATCTCGAATTCTTACTTAATCAAAAAAAAAAAACAAGAGAACCCTAAACACCTCCCACTCCCTCCTTGTGCCGCCACTGTAAAGGCTCGGATTTTCAAATCATAAATTTCTCGGAAAAAGGAAATTAAAAATGAATTTAAAACGGATTTAACACTCGTAGAGCGGATTCCGGCCTGAATTTAAAATTTTGACAAACGATTTCGTCCTTTCACCTCAAGAACTTAAAATAATTTCGGATGGCGATATCCTATTTAATTTTATAAATCTAATTGATCAAGTAAGTGGGATTCGGAAAAACTAATATTTGAAAACTAATTTCGGGATTCAAAATTCGCGTATTCGGGATTTATTTACGGGTATTGATTACCCAATTCAACACTCAATCCCCACCAACTCCCTCACCTTACCCTGTAACTCAAACTCATCCCTTGCCTATTTCAACACATCACCTTCACCTGCTCACCATCACATTCATCACCGTCATCCACCATCACATATCGCCTTCTTCCTTCTTCATTCTCTTCCTCCTCTCCTCTTGTGGAACCCGACAATCAGCCCCTGTTTGGCCAGGCAGCAACCACAACACCACCTCCGACGTCCACCGCTACACCAGAGCCAGCCAGGAGCCACCCAGCGCCGCCGCAGAGCCACCGTAGCTCCACCTCCTCCGTTGGAGCGCGATTAGCTTCCAGTAAGCCGTTCTCCTCCGTTTTCGATCGGAATCATCCTCGAACTTCGCCATCACACCAACCCATGCACAACGCAGGTCTGACGACCCATCGTGATCCACCGACGATGCCCAAACCTCCGATCAAAGCTCCGACATTCGCGAAATCACCTCGGTGAGCTCCTGTAGCTTCGTTCCCTTCCTCGTTTTGAATTCGTGCTTTATTCGATGCTTAGGTTAGTCGGGAGTGAGTGAGAGCTGAGTGTGGGACGATTGGGTTAGCTCGAGAGCTCCGGCGAGCTCGAGAGAGGCATGAGCGAGCAACGTCGAGTCGAGAGCGCGAGGCGAGAGTGCGGGCGATCGAGGAGCAAGGTTGAGCGAGTGCGAGCGTAGCTGAGCGAGCAGGCTATTTAACCGGTTGAGATTGGATTTTGCGGGTTCGGTTCGATTTGGTTTGATTGGATTTAAATGGGTTTGGTTCGGGTTAGGCTATTTAACCGTTTATTTTATTATTTAATGATATTTGAAATAAAATATGATATTATTGGGGGTTAAAATATATTATTTGGATTTAAAGATTTTAAAGGAATTTGGAAAAAGAATTTCAAGGTTGGAAAGTGATTTAATAAATAAAGTAAAAAATGAATCTTGCGAGTATTTTCAAGGGTCCGAATTTTTAACTGGTTGACGTGGATTCATAATGGTTTTGGAACTAACCTGGGAATTATACTTGTTCGGTGACTAACTAGCATGATCGTTTGACTAACAACATGATATGTGTGATTAATAGCATGAATTGCGGTGATTTCCTATAAGAGATTAAATGTTAGATATTATAATGTTGATGATATGGATATGTATGCTAAGTGAGAGTATGAAATGGTAATAAGTGAATTCGACTAAGTATGATATGGAGATTGTCTAAGCTAATGAGTTGGCAACTTATGATGAAAACGATATGAGTTGATGAAACGAGATGAGAAATTGAATTGAGACATTAATGTTGTTGATGATGGGATGGTTAACTTATATATGTTTTATGTGAATCTTGTGCGTGTTAATTGATATGCTTAGTGTAAGTTAGACTTAGACTTATTATGTTACTTATCTTCCAGGTGAGCTCTAATCTGCCTGGATTTGCTTGATTGCTATATTGCTTGGATTCTGCGCTTCTCCAGGTAAGTTCTTTGAACTTACTCATGATGGGCGCTCTATGCACTGGGTGTTATATAGTAGGCTAGTGTTCATGCACCATACGACTTAGAATCACACTTAGGATCTAAAATGGAAACCATATGACTTGTTATATGTCTTTTCCAGAAAACGGCCGTTATAGGTGTTTATCGGATGTGACCTTTTTCTTTATTCTTGTCATCTTAGTGGGGCTTATTATAGAGAGTTGCTTGCACTTGATGGGTGAGGTAGACTTTTTGGTAATAAGTCGCCATAGGACTCTTAGAGCCATAGGCCTTGTATGAGTGTCGTTGTTTGCCTTCTCTTCATAGTTAGTAAGCTCCTTACGAAGGGATGGCCTGTACCGTGGGTGAGGTAGTTCCCTTCGAAGGGAGTTGCTAGAGGATTCCCTAGTAGCCTAGAGGGACATGCTATTTGGCATTTCTTGTAACTGCGTCTCTTTATTTATGTCTGCACTATAATTATTTGCATGCGTGTCTGTTTAAGTTCCGCTTTGCATTACGCATTTCATCTTAGGAAATGGATGCTTATTACATGCCTCTCAGAGTGTGTTTACACACGCGCATGATTGCCCTGATGATTGACCCAGATCCCCCTCTTTTTTTAGATTCAGGTAACCGCTAGCTACTATCCTTGCTTATACGGATGCTTGGACGGTTTGGACTTTTGGTGTTAGATCGGGAGCTCGAGAGACCACTAGACTTATTCTCTTTTACACTCTTTTACATTGTTTTGTCCCGGCTCTGTCGTGGCACGCTATGTATCGTTTTTAGACCTTCGGTGGTTTTGCATGATAAATGGATGTTTTGCGACATAGACTTAGGGGAGGTGCAGGGGTTTTACCCCGGGGATTCCAAACGATCCTTACGGTTTTGGGTGCAAAATCCCACTTTAAGTTACTAATCTTTGATTTCAACCCTCAGCCTGTACTCGGAGCGCAAGATCCTAACGAGGGGTTTCATCCCTCGAAACGTAACTCGGGAATCATAATCCCGGGCCGTTATACCCACCACCACTTCATCTCCAGCCACCCATAACCACCACCTCCGGCCACCTCCTCCACCACACAACCACCACCAAAGCCGCCTCTCTCTTCCTTCTTTTCGCCCTTTGCCGAGAAGCCCAAACACCACCCACCTCTCCCTCTTTCATCTTTTATGCAAGCAAGAACCTCCAGCAGCTCCCTCATGCTCCCCTGGAGTCAAGGAGATCCATTGGAGCCACCCAACAGCCCTAGAAGATCAAGATCGAAGCTCCGGAGCATCCCTTGCCCATTTTTGGTCCTAGAAAGGTAAGAAGCTCATTTTCTCTTCCTTTCACCTCCAAATCTCCAAAGTTCTCTCATTTAACCCCTCTACTAACTTTCCAGTCTCCTCAACGAGAAGATCCAGTTGAAACGAGCTCGAAAATTACCTCTCGAGCCATCCCGAAGAAGAAAAGAAGAAAAATAAGAAGTTTGGGTGAGCGATCTCTCTTTCCCTCGGTTTTCACAAATCAAAGGGTCACTAACACGTTTCTGTGGGTTGGGGTAAGAGTCGGAAAAAGTGGGTAAGACTAACAACAACAATCGAGGCCAAAAAAGGGCTCAAAACCGAGATCCAGGCCCAGACTCGCCACCGCGAGTAAGAACTCGTGGCCGCAAAACCCCAGGGGCACCACGCGAAATATGAAAAATGTTACAAAACCCCAGGGGCACCATGCGAAATATGCAAAAGAGTTGTATATCTCGCGAAAATTACAATATCCCAGGGTACCGCGCGCGCGCGCGCACACACACACACACACGCACGCACGCACACATGTAAACTATTAATTGGGCCCCTTTAGAAGTTGGGTCCAAGGCAGGTGCACTTGTTGCCCTGCCTTATGGGTCGGGCCTGGGGTGCATAGATGGGTAGTAGACTAATCCCGTTTTATCTAAGGCTCTTGGGTTGGTCTTATTTTTTGTAATACTTTTGGGTTCACCCACCATATCTATATATTTACTCATTCAAGAAAAAACATTAACCACCTAAAACCAACTTCTATTTTTATTGTAAAAATAAAAATATGAAGACTAGTTGTCTACTCCGGTTGTCATGACTTTGATTTCACCGGTGGAACTGAGCTTGAGTTCTTCACGTACCCTAGGTAAGCAAACACTGTTATAAAGGTGAATCTAAGGGCGAAGTTGGGTGATCTGCATCTGCTCATGTAGAGATTCCACAGTAAAAATAACCTAGATGACGATGAAAGCTCTGAATTTACTACAATATTAGTCTTCAGGTGATTTAACATTACATGCCAAAGAGGGCGATGCAAATATGCAATACACGCGTTGATCCATTTCCTTGTGTATTAATTATGATGTATTTCTCTTTTAATGCTCCAGTATGAAAGGTCTCTATTATGATGTACTAGTGTTTTGGCCCGTGCACTGGTCTAAATTTTTTTATATAAAATAATATTTTGAATTATATAATTAAGTTCATTCTTACAATTTAATATATTCATTTTTTAATTAAAAAAACAATGATGTTTATGCTAATTTATATGATTATTATGATTTCTAATAAAAAAATGTGATTATTATGATTTATAATATTAATTTTAAAATGGTTAATCTGAATAGATATATTGTTATTATTTTGAATCTAAAAGTTTTCCTAGTTGTTAAGGATATATTTCATTAATGCATTTAATTTATTGGGAAAAAACAAAATCCTCTTTTATAAGCTATATAGATTTATTCATTTATTTATATTATTATTTATTTTTATTAGGGTAAATTCTAGACTTATGATTATGTAAAAAAAAATCTTTCTAATTTTTCCTCTTAGACTTATTATTAGGGCCTTTTGCATAAATAACCCTTTTCAGTGAATTTTTTGCATGCCTAACCCAATCTGAAAAAAATTACTAAAAAGCAGATATCCGCTTACAAGTGTAGCCGATAGCAGGTCATACTGTGGGAGACAACTGGACAAAAAAAACTAACAGGGAGAGAGAGCTGAGAGAGGAATTAAAAAAAAATAGCATGTAAGAGAGGGAATTAAAAAGTATCACTCCTCACAGGGGTATTAATGAGAGGAGAGAGAGTGTTGAGAAGAGGAAAAAGAAAAAGCAACCATCTTTTTCAGAAAGTGCTGAGAGAAAGAGAGAGAAAAAACAACTCACTTTTTTTCAGAAAAAACAACTCACGTTTTGCCACCAGCTTTAATACATGTCACCCGTTTTTATCAACATTCCAGCCTCATCGTTTGTACATGACACTAGTTAATATTTACTTGCCACTAGTGAGATTTTCTCTACTTTCATCATTCATCCATTATAGTTATTGGGTCATTTTTTACTACTTTATCTAAACTTAAAGCAAGACAACAAGAAATAGCAAGCAAATTAATAAAGGAATAATTTTTAACTCTATTAAAAAAAAGTCATTCGAGTAGATGTCCTCTCATTTATAGCTTTTGATCACTATCCGTCCGTCTAATGGATATAAAAAAAATTAATAAATGAAACCATATGAGGATTGAATGATGTAATACTGTCCACCTACATCTCTTTAAACTTATGAGGATTGTGTTTGATCAAGTGCTTGGTCATGAGGTCCGTCAAGTAAAACAATTTATGTGGCATGTAAAATCGTCTAGGCGTCATGTACAATACATTATGTGTCATGTAAAATACATATGGAGTTGTTTTACCTAACGAACCTTATGAAGTGCGTTGTTGTAATCGCATTTTCCGATTCATTTGGCGAATTTGGTTATTCAATTATTGATGAGGAAAATCATTAGAATTTGGGGATTAGGGGTTGATTTCCCTTTTGTATATCGTATGAATTTGTAATCTCTATCTTGCTAGTGTAATTAGGATTTCCCATGAATCCTGTGTGTGTGTGCCATTGAATAATCTTTGTCAATCTTGCTAGTGTAATGGGCAAATACGCTCCATGAATTTCTCTCTAAAAAATGGTAAGTGCAGCGTGAATAGTTCTTCATCCCCCCTTCTGTGTTCTTCACGACCCATGTCCGTGTTGGTCGAATGACCGGTGTCTTTTGGTGTCAAGTATGATGCACCTGGAGATGCTTATGCTCCATCTTTTGTAATTCAATATGTAGTTAACGCATTTTGTATTTATGGGAAATTCGAACATGTCAGCCAACGACGATGTATATGACATATAATGCTTTTGACATGTCAGGTAATACCTTTGTCATGATAGTTGATAGTTTTGACATGACAGTGCTCTATGTGCATCTTGGTCGACTTACCGGTGCGTTTTTATGTCACTTATGATGCACTTGGAAATGCTTATGCTACATAACGAGTAATTGAGTATGTGGTTCGCATATTTTTTTTTGTCAAGTGGTTCGCACGTTTTGTAATTATGGGAAATTCAAACTTGTCATTCATAGACGATGTAAATGACATGAACTGCTATTAACATGTCATTCAAATACGGTCTACATGACACGAGAAAAGCACATACTTAAAGCGCTTGGCAGAGGAGCGCTCGGTGGGTGGCGATAGTGGATGGTTTTCGATCCATTGAAGTTGGTGGCAGAGGAAGGTGTTTGCTACACCCAATCTTAATGAAGACGAAGAATGGGCTGAATTTGACAGAAGCCATATTAGTTGAGGGCTCAACAATCACAATTTCTCAAAATTCAGCCGTCCAACAAGAGAGGGAGGCATGCCTAGACTTGAGCAAGAGCAGGAGAAGAGCGAGGAATGTGGCAAAAAAGTTGTCATCGGGGGAGATGAGAGAGATAATTCGACTAATTAGGAAGGAGGAGGTGGAGAAATTGACTTAAGCATGCCTTGATCAACTCCGAATCAAGCGGATTTGGGGAAAATCTGAATAACAACGCCTTCTTACTTGATTGGAAAATCGGAAGCTTCAGGTTTGTTCGCCATAGCTGATGCAGAAGAAATCGAATCATGTTATTTTCTTTTATTAAGGAGAAGAGGATCGATTCACATTACCTGTCATGTTAAAGAGTATAACCTGTCATGTTAATAGCATTACATGTCATGTTATTTTCTTTCATTAATAGCATCACAATGTTAGCCTATTTACAATCGGTTAACCTTGTTACTTCCATTACACAAGTTCAATAGAAAAGATGCGCTAAATATGTTGGTAAGGTTAAAGCTAAGAACCCATGCATCATCCTTTAATCTGAATTCATCACCTAATACAAAATGGCTAATTCTAAGAAGTATATCATTCGCTTTTATTCTGATATGTGACTCAAATCAACTGTCCGATCGTGGTAGTAAGTATTTGCACTTGTTATAGTCCTGTGTGACCAAATACGCTGAGGCTGGAATGCTTTACATGACACGAGAATTGTTTTACTTGTCATTCAAATATGATGTACATGACACGAGAAAAGTTTTACTTGACACATGAATTGTTTTATCTGACACGAGAAATGTTTTACATGACACGTGAATAGAAATGATTGTTGGATGAATGAAAATGATTGTTGGAGCTGCAAGTGAGTGATGGGAACCGATAGCAGGAGCGGATTAACAACATAAAAACAAAATAAAGAAGAAGAAGAAGATGGTGATATGAAGAGCTGACGGGAGCCGAAGGTGGACAAGATGAGATTTCGAAACTCGGTAGATTCAGAGGGGTGGAATTGGAGGACGAAGGGACGATTCGACGACGACAGTGGACAAAGCTCCATCACACATGTGTTCTATAGCACATTCTAAATTACATTAAAAATGTACAAGTGACAATACAACACAACAAAAACTAGCTCCGCGTCTTATTTGGGCATAAAAGGATCTTATTCACTTATTCAAGGTACTTTCTGAACGAGCTAGGCAGCATTATGGATGAGTGTCATCAGATAAACGAGTGGTTCGATTCATGTGAATGGAAGTACGCGCGTCAAGGTGCAAATCAAGATGCACACTTCATAGCAAGCATTAAGCATGAATTGTTTTACTTGACACGTGAATTGTTTTAAATGACACATGCATGAATTGTTTACTGGACATATGAATTGTTTTACTTGACACGTAAATTATTTTACATGACACGCCAATTGTTTTACTTGACACGACCATACAGGGGGTTCGTGTTTGGGACCTAAGAACTGGTTCCAAAAAGATGAAATTGCGACTAATAAATAAGGTATTGTGTTAGTATACGGTAAAGATGAAATTGCGGTTAAGAAATAAGGTATTGTGTTAGTATACGGTACGAGATAAAAGGTGTGAGCATACATGACAGGTAATATATTTGACATGTCACCTATGGTACGAAACAAAAGATGTTAACTACTATATGTTTGTTTTTGGTCAAAATAAGTTGGGCTAGAGCTCTTTATTTATTACTGTATATAAATAGTGTCAAAGATCACCCCAGGTGTCCCTAGGAGATCAACAATACAAGTGGGAGGGCATAGAAATTCACAGTAGTTTGAATTAGCTTCAAAAGCGAAATTAGCTAGAGTAGGCAAATACATATACCATAACAAGATGGCTAGACTCTTCATCAATACGGTTAAAGAGATTGAGGACACTCTGATTGCAGTAGCCGCACTTCAAAGTGAAAGCATTGACAAAGATCAAGTGCGATTTAGAGAAGAAAAAATTGATCTAGAACTTTTACATTTCACTATTAAAACGAGGAAACCTCTTAATTTCTTAACAACAAAATTACATCATCTAGCAAAATAGTAAAGCATCGTCATCCAGTAACAAGAAATCAGGCACTCAAACCACCAAACTAATCAAAGAGTGAGAAACCCATATCTTGGTCTTCACTTTCCTCCTCCTCTAGCTTCTTCTCTCCTCTTTAGGAGCTTTGGCAGTAGCACCTCTGTTAGGAGCAGCACCTCTGCTAGGAGCAGCAGCTACAGGAGCTCTGCCTCCATTGTATGTAGCAACACTAGCACCACCATCAATCAGCTGCAATGATCAAAACAAATACACATATAATTGTGATAAGACAGATATACAAATATACAACACCTCCAACTTTTCAAATATGTTCACATTCTCCATTGATACACAGATCAACATAGAAAAACATTGATGTATCCTTTGCAGAAAGGTGAGCATTTTTGCATAAATGTAAAATCAGCCCTCGAACTCGTCTTGTTCGCAAGGTGCCGATGCATCTCAGACATCAAACGATCCGGAGGAGATCCAATCAAATTCTCAAACTCAACGTCGTTGAATTCTTCAGCGCTCAAATTCAAGGAGCTTCCACTCCTCAGCCACCCGTTTCCAGACTTCAGTGTATCAGGAGAGCTTGAATTGCTCGAATTACTACCACTGCAATATCTAGTTGTCTACTTTCTTCCACAAAGACATGACATTTGCCCATGCAACTCACGCTGACAGGGACCAGATCCTTCTCCGCGCCATCTGCATCATCAACCGACTGGATCCCGTAATGAGGATCCAGGTAGCTAATCACCTCACCTTCCGGAGAAAGGCTGATCCAAACAAACGACGTCCTGACCACAGTGTGACCGCCCTTCTTCGACGGTGAAACCCTTGATCTAGTGACGAACGACGATCCCCAATTGAAGAACACGAGCAACAACTGCCTTAGACTCTTAGCAATTGCCTTCAATTACGTCGGAATTGTGTACCCCGGCTTCGAAACCGGCCTTCAATTTTGACGAAAGTTTGGGGTCGCATCGTTGGCAGCATCAATTCCGCTCGCCAGAGCCATCGCCACCCACATCCATGTCGTCTTGTTCTTTCGATTTCTTCCTCTCTTGTCCTTCAATTCCGCCCCCTTACTACCCTTCTCTTTCCACCGACTACAATCTGTCTCTAACCGGCAGAGATGATGACCTTTTGCAAATTTTGTTTTGCAGGGGTTAGTTTAGCAAAGTTTTTCGGGTCAAGGGTTATTTACTACCATTCACTCTTATTATTATTTATAAAAAAAACTTTTTCGACTTGTACAAATTTTCTAATTGACTTTTAGAGGGGTATATTATTAATCTAAATAGATATATTTTTACCGTCGTGAATCTAAATACATTTTTTTTTCTAATTATGAAGGATTTATGAAATAGAATGTTTGATCTTTCACTCAAAAAAAGTTTTGAAACTAATTACCCTAGCATTTATCGGTAAAAAGCTAACTTTATATTGTTACTAGTGGACGATCCCGTTTAAAATGTCTCGAAAGGAACGTGCAGGCATGCGCCTCCCTCTTCCTCTACCTCTGGCCGCCAAGCCTATCTGCACCATCTCAGTTGCCCTCCGTCACGCTCACCTGCAACTGCCGAAGGCTGACCCATCTGCAACCCCCACTTGCCTTGTCTTATCTCCACTCACACAAACTCTGTCGAATCGGAATCTCACCCCTCGCCCCCTCAATGTGCCTGCTGTTCGTCGCCTGCGAAAGGCTCAAATTGGGGAGGTGGCAACTCCCGATTCGTGCGATTATTGGCGAGATCCGCCTCTTGAGTGGTTAATTAGGCTCCGAAAAGGGGCATTTATGTGGGGTGGGGTCGGCTGGAGGTGTCCAGGCGGTTGCTGTCGCTTCAGCTGGTGGTGTGTGTGGCTCGGCCTGCCTTGCTCGCCGATGTGTTACTCTCTCTCCAACCGGCCTTCAATCCGCTCTGTAAGTATACTCTCTCTCCCTAATCTTTACTTGAGTACCATCTCAACTTCAAAGCACCTGATTGCCTACCAGCAATCGTTCTACTCATTCCCTGAACTAGGGATTTGAGATTTCAATCCCATTTTTGCAAGATTCATTCCTACTGTGATTTCTTACTATCTTGAATCTTCTACTGTTCTTTGTGTTCTTGCTCTTATGGCGTCTAAGCCCTTTATGGAACTTCTAGCTTACTCACAAGGCCCGCCTGAATTAATTACAATTCCTAATCTGCCTCAATCGGTGGAGGTATTAACGCCCTCTCCAGGTATTCGCAAGCGATCGGCAGAGGAATCCATTCCAACACCTCTTAACAAACTGTGTTTTATTATGATCCTCAGATCGATTGGTTTTGATCAATACTTGCATTACACTGTTCCTTTTGGCTATTCTTCCACCACGACTTTGATTCACCGTCTGTATGATGGTGCTCTGGCATCTAATTCTTCTACATGTGTATCTCTTGGGCAACCTGCTTTGCCCCCTTACAATTGTGCTTGGTTTGGTGTGGTGCTTTGTGTTGTGGTGCACTGCAGGCTTGTCATTTACGCTCGTGCCCAGCTGCTTTTTAATGATGAGTTTCTACCAAGCTGCTACGCTATTACGATGGCTTCGTATTCATCTACCTGTCCATTTTATAAATGTCGCGGCTTGTGTAAGTTTGGCAGTTACGTTTGTTTTCTTGGTCGTATCGTTAGCTGTTTTGTACCTTTATTTGCATCTTTGGCCCTCTGGGATAGTTTCTATGCCTTGGACCAAAGGCCTTGCATATTAAATGTTTACCGCACTTGGCCTAATTCAATCTTGGTTTATCATTGTACCAATCGTCGGTATTTATACATCCTCGCTTGCTTTGTTTTGAATCCAAGTCCATTCTCGTTCATATCGCTTCTTCATTCGAATGAATTGCACAAGTACCCCCCCAATTCTATGTTGTCTTTATATTGACCTTTCTATGTTGGTTTTCGTCAATAGTTTCAATCAAACTAAGTTTCTGTTTGCTCATTCTTGCTTTCATTACAATGTCTGCTCATCCTTGATTTCTACTGTCATTCATTTGCGTTCGAGGTACTCTCGGTTTTATGTTGTTTTGTGCAGGTTTGCTTCAGTCCCGATGAAGCATTTCTGTTGCTGCTTTCGTGAAGGCTTGGGGTGTGCCTGTTGTTGCTCTTCTCGGGGCTCTATACTGGCGTTCTCAGACTTAAAGTTGAGGTGCACGCTACTTCTGGTGGTTGCATCGCAGCTTTTAGGCCCTGTCAACACTATTGCTTCCTAGTGCTGTGTGCTTGCTGGGGGGGGGGGGGGGGGGGGGGGCCTGCAGCAGCTCGTCTCGCCTCTTTCTGCTTCTCACTATCGACTTGCAAAGTTTCAGTCCTGTCACCCTTCCTGATTGCTGGTGCTGTGTGTTTGCGCTGGGAGATACCTGCTGCTGCTCGTCTCTTCCTTTGTTGCTTCTCACTGTTGAGTTGCCTAGACGCCTTCCTCGTCCTCGGTTAACAGCCTTTGCTAGAAATCCCTTCTTGGATGTTGTTTTATTTATTTGGGTTGGGTCTTGTTCGGACTGTAATTACTTATATCCTGTTAGTTTCATACCTTTCAATTGTATTTCTTGTTTCGATTGAGAGATGCTTGTTTTGCCCTCCTATATGCTTGTAATCTGGTCTGTTTTCCTAATTCAGTTTACACTTTCCACCAATTTTAGATATACAGATCTTGGGGCCCCCCCTATTTGTAGACTTCTTACACATAAAGGTCACACAAGACCACCTCGCTACCACCTTGAGCTGCTTCCTATTTGGTGTCCAATACAACCTTTTATATATTCAAGAACATGGTTTCTCTTCGATATATTTCTTCCAAACATTGCTTAGACACATTAGCTTGGATCACCATTGAATTTGGACTAAATATTTTCATCAATCGAACTATCCTTTCTTTGGTTAGTTTTATTCAGACAGAGCAAATCGGTCCTAGATTAGTACAAACAGTTCGTCTTCAGAGGTTTTTATGAATATATGCACTTGGAACTCACTCGGCATCTGGAGCCATAACTTTTGGACTAATGCAGATATTTTCTGTCAAAATAATAATATCAATGTTCTGGCCCTTTTAGAGACTAAAACTGATAAGGTTACTACATAAAGTACTCTGCGTAAGTGCGGTTTCTCAAATGTTGCATTTGACCCGGCTATAGGTTTCTCTGGGGGTATTTCCCTTATGTGGAAAGATATCCCATCCTCACAAGGTTCCATTGAACTAATTTCGGTACATCGCCGTTTCATTCATTTTAACTACTCGGATTACACTACTAAATGGTGTTTTGCTGTTCTGGTGGTCTACGCCCCACCAGATGAGCGCCGCAAACAAGTCTTCTGGGAAAGAATCTCCCTATATATATAGTCACTACTGATTCCATTCTGCATCATGGGAGACCTGAACGAAATAGCTTCCCCAGCTGACAGACTTGGCGGAGCCTATCCAGCGCCATCACGTTTTACTTGATTACTAGACTTGAAGAATAAATTATCACTCCTAGAAGTACCTTTTTATGGTGGCCAGTTTACTTGGCAGCACAAGTCAAAAGAGGTGATCACCTGTTTGGAAAAACTTGATTGTTTACTTATCCACACAGACATGCTTACGATCTTCGACTCCATTCGCGCACAAATTCATCCTTTTACTAGGTCTGACCATGCTCCTATTTCCACTAACTTTCGCCACAACATTCAACCAAGATATAGACCTTTCAAGTTTGAAATGGCTTGGGCCTCAAGGGCCAATTACAGAAACTTAGTTTCACAAGCTTGGAGAACAAATCCACAGGGCTCGCTAATGTTTAAACTGCTGCAGAAGGCTAAAATTCTTAAAAAACTTTCCAAAACCTGGCGTAAGAATACTGTACGTAATATCCATAACCAAATTCTGGTCACAGATCAAAAGCTTATGCAGTTACAAACCTTACTCGTCTCAAACTATAATAACAAAGATGTTCAGATACTCAAACAATTACTCAATAAGAGAGAACGTATGCTTGACTTTTACCGTCACTACTGGAGCCAGCGGGATAAGGTAAAACATACCAAACTAAATGACTCCAACTCGGGATATTTTCATAAAATCGCGATTGCTAAACGAGGCAGAAAGATGATCAAATCTATCCTACTTCCAGGTGGGGAGCACACAGCTGACTTTCATTCAATCCAACAAGAATTTGTGCGTGACAGATTTAGCGGTCATTCCAACGCTAGTTTTTCAAGCAGACAATGACATGCTCCCTGCTCCTGTAACCAACAATGAGATTAAATCGGCCGTATTTTCAATGAGTCCGGATAAGGCTCCGGGTCCTGATGGCTTCCCAGCTCGTTTCTACCAAAAGTTCTGGCCTACAGTGGGCCCTTATGTAATTAAAGCTGTCAAAGCTTTTTTCATCAGCGGTAGGCTTCTACGACAAACAAACCATACATTCATTACTCTACTCTCAAAGTGTGAGGACCCAACTGTAGTAAACCACTACAGGCCTATCAGTTTATGCTCAACAATCTTTCAAATCATAGCTAAAGTAATTTCAGCACGTTTAACCACAGTTTTCGATAAACTAATACACCCTCTACAGGGAGCTTTTACGAAAGGAAGAGCTATACAAGACAATATTCTGATCGCTCATGAAGCACTGCATTCGTTTCGGCTAAAGAAAGGCAAAGTGGGCATGGTTGCTCTTAAGTTAGATTTGGAAAAGGCTTATGATCGTATCGAGTGGTCTTTTCTATTCCAAGTCTTAGCTAAGTTTGGGTTCAATGAACTCTTTATTAACATAATTAAGGAATGTATTTCTACTGTATCCTACTCGATTCTCGTAAATGACGAACCAACTACGGTGTTTCAACCCACAAGAGGTTTAAGGCAAGGAGACCCCCTCTCCCCTTTTCTTTTTGTTCTAGCTTCTGAGGTACTAGCAAGTACCCTGCATAACCAAGCGCTAACTATTCGGGACCTTGGTATCACCTTCGGTCGCCCGGGTATCAAGGTTCCCTTCCTAGCATTTGCGGATGATATTCTAATTTTCTGTAAAGCTTCCCAATCGGCATGCACCTCGGTGCTGTCAACTTTGGACATATACTGTCTAATCTCAGGTCAAAAGGTGAATCTGCATAAATCTAGCTTCCAAGCATCTCCTAACACGACTACTACATCCATAGCGTCTACTATTGCAGTTCTCGGCATTCCTCACGCAAACAATTTCGACAAATATTTGGGTTGCCCGGTAGTCAACGAGAAGACCAACAAGGATACATTCGCTGATGTGGTTCTCAAAGCCAAAAACCAACTTACGAAATGGAAAGCCTCAAATCTATCTGTTGAAGGGCGACGTGTGCTCATCAAAGCAAATCTTAGTGCTAAACCAATTTTTCTTATGCAAGCGTTCTTGCTGCTGACCCACATTCTGCATGAGCTGGATAAAGTGTATCGTCAATTCTTTTGGAACAAAACTTCTTCAGCACCACCGCTAATTAGTTGGGACAAAATCTGTTCAGACACAATGAAGGGTGGTTTGGGAATTCATAAGGCTGAGTCTATGAATATAGCTCTCCATACGAAGCTCCTTTGGAAAATAATCTCTGAACCAGACAATATCTGGGTCCGTGTTATCTCACAAAAATACCTGAAAGGTTGTGATCTTCCCAGTTATAACAAACAATGCCAAATCACATGGCAATGGTCCCGCCTAATGTCCATCAGGCATCTGTTCCTCCCGACCCTTCAATGGAGGGTCGAAAACGGGGAAACCATTGATTTCTGGTCCCATAATTGGGCCTTCCAGGAACCGTTAAGTTCCAAGACGGTTAACCCCATTCCAGATAATCTCAAAGGTATTTCGGTCGCTCACTTCATCACCAATTGTTAGTGGAACATAAGTCGCTTTTATGCCTCATTGATGAATGTTCTGGAAAAAGATATTATCGACCACATTATTGGTATAACTCTGCCGACTAATCCAGTCACGGATCGTCTGTATTGGGGACCCAGTAAAAATGGTTGGTTCTCCACTGCTTCAGCCAACTCCTTCCTTTCAAAGAACGTCGGGTTGCCAGACTTCGATTGCGGTTGGATCCGGTCTCTCGATGTGCCCCCTAAAGTGCGACACTTCTTATGGAAAATCGCTCGTGATGGTCTACCGACTAAAATCAGATTGCTAAAAGCACATATGGCTATACCTGCGGGTTGCGCTTTCTGTGGAAACACAAACGAATCAGGTGATCACCTTCTTTTACACTGCCCTATGACTACAGGTTTGCTAAAAGAGCTACGACTACACATCCCGAGGCATATTACAGCTGTTGTTGGCATGAGCAATGTGATTCCGCTCACCAAGATAAAATGTGCGATTGGACCCAAAAAGTTTGCTGCGCTAGCCTCGGCATGGTGGACCTTATGGTTCTTTAGAAATCAACTCGTTTTTTAGCACACCAACAAGGTATCTATCAACGAGATATTGCTACTCCATACTACGACGATACACTGTTGGGAACAGTCAAAAGTCTTAGACGATGACCCGACGAACACAATGAACTCTAACCCTCGGATTCACATCTATATACAGCATAACGGTACAAAGGGTTCTTCGCATCTTGGCCGGATCCAGGATCGATCTGGGAAGTGGGATAAACCCCCACAAAATTGCTATAAGCTCAATTTTGATGGCTCGGTCCTCTCGAGTGGCAAATCTTTGTATGGGTTTGTCATCCGTGACTCTGCTGGTTTGGTAGTCTCGGCTGGCAGATCGGTTTGCACTCATATATCAGTGATCTATGCCGAGAATCTCGGTCTCAGTATGGGCTTGCTACAAGCAAAGGAGCTACATCTTTCGAAACTTCTGATCGAAGGAGACAACTTACTGGTTATAAAAGCTCTTCTTGGGGATTGGAAATGCCACTGGCCAATAGAGATGCTACAAGCTGATATTCTGTCTGATATTTCGTCCTTTACTTATATTGCTATTCGTCATGTTTTCAAGGAATCTAATGCGGTGGCTGACTACCTTGCTCGTAGTGTCCATGCATCCCCTGCCGACGTCAGCTAGGAGGATGATCCAGAACTGCTTGTTCTCGTCCGGAAGGACGCGCTAGGAAGGGCCTCTGTTGCGGCCGACCCGACCTAATTCTTATCTTGCGTCAAAATAAAATAAAATTGGACGATCCCGTGCTACGCACGGGCTTAATTACTTAAAAATTATGTAACTTTTAATGGTTTATTTTAAAAATAAGTTTATTTAGTACTCATTAGAAAGTGAGTTTGAAAAACATATTTATTTTATTATTTCAATTTTTTGCTGCTTATATAAATACCAGGTAGAAGGCCGTGCAATAGTTCTGGATACAAATTTTTCCGTCCACATCCACAAGCTGACGGCCGCCGTGATCCCACGTCGCCTACTGAAGCTTCTTGATCTCTCCGGCGGCGGTCTATTATGGTTCCCGGTGTCAGTCGCTATGTTCCTCTTCCCAATATCACTCCACTTCCACCACCTCTACTCTTTCTTCCTCGCGGTTGTCGTCGGACTCTTCCTCCACATCAAGCACCTCGGTCGGCACACTCGCCCCGTCTCCAACAAAGGAATGTGCATAGCGTTCACCGTATTCTTGATCTTGCCTATCAATTGCTGAGTTTATCGTCAGTTTGGAGCCGGTGAAGCTGAGAAAGGGGGAGATTGTAGATCGGTGGATTGGAGATGTTGATGATATCGGTAAGATTGTCAATGTTTTTGCTTATTGTATGTGTATTTGGGCAATGTTGACCTCGGCTTCTAGGGTTGTGCTTGGCTGGGGTTTTGTGTTTCATGTCCTCGTCGGTGCCTGTCTTGGTGTTATTGAAGGATTGGTTGCTTACCACTACTTAAGGTTTTAGAGATACTCTGAGATCCCCAGAGTATGCCTTTATTTCAATTGTATACGTGAAATATTCTGTATTTTTTTGTCCAAAGCTAATGCATTCATGATTCATTACATGGTAATACATTGCCATTTTTCAGATTGTTCCTTCCAATGTTCATAATTTGTGTGACCTTCTGTTGCATCATTCAAAATTAGTGTGAAGTTAATCTGATGGACAATTGAAGATCCATATATACCTGTTCATTATTGTGGTGTGACTTGTGATTTTTTAGTGCAAATCTGTTAACTACTTGTAATGCTAGTATTACTGATTATCTTAGAATTGCATACATCAATGCTTGTTTTAATAGCTTGTTGGAAAGGAAGAGATAAGAAAAGAACAGCTAGAGAGTGCATTTTACATTTAGGATAATTGCAGTGCAAGATGCATGTTTGTTAGAGTTTGTCTTGTAATTTTCAAGTTCAGGTTTCAGATTTTTTTTGGTACAGGTTCCATCAAGCCTCCCTTTTGCCTTTGTGCACACTCTTTTGTCATCTGTGCATCTCTTTCCAGCCTGGGATGTGCCCAATTTGTGTTCATTTTTTAGGTAAAAGTTTGAATCTTTTATGAGGGCCACATGAGATTGTGAAGATTGATATATGATTGTCCATTTAAAATTTGCCACCTCTTTGTTTTGACCTTTGCCTTTTTCAGTCATTCAGGGTCATGATATGTTTTGACCGCTTGTTTTGGGTGCCAAATTTCCTTTTCTCTTGAAAGAGTTGAACTTTTAGTATTCTTTGAATATATGAATTGTGAATGTATTTTCCACATGAAGTTATTCTGATGGTGAATGGGCAGAAATTAATTTTCTTTTAGTTTGGTGTTTAGGTTAATTAGTTAGCTTTATAGGCTATAATATGCTTAAATTCCAAATTTTAGCTTTTTTGAGCAAGTATATATTATTCATGCTTATTTGGCTGCAACAGATAATGTTGTGTGTTTTTAAAGGAGGTTACATGGAATTTGTAATTTTAGTATGATAGTAAGATCTAGGAGTGATTTTTTACTTGTTGATGGAGCTTTCATTGATTATATTTTTATGTCATGTGCAAGTTTGGAGCTGTAGATAAATCTTTCCACAGAATTGGTGTTGAACAAGTTATAGGCTCAATGAGTGTGATGAAAGCAAGGCCTTTTTATTAATGGTTGGTAACAGAATCCATAGTGTACTATATAAACATCGACACACTTCGAATGCGGCATGTGGACCGTCTGCAAACCTCTCCTGAGAGCCCGGTGGGGACTGATCTTGTGCTTGGTCAAACCAATAAGACTCAGAATGATGGCGTTAAGGACTTTCCAAGAAAAGTCCATCAAATGGAGTGTCATGATAAGCTGTTGATTGACGATTGAAAGTATTCATCTTGAAGTGTTGTACTCCTGAAATCGTAGACACCCAAGGAAACCTGAAATCAAGCAAAGCACTTTTTACATTCAAACCAGTTGGATAAGGACACTCTTATTGAGGTTGGTATACCATGAAATAAGGTGCTACAGTTCATGTCTCAAATGGGTAATTTCTGTATTCTTTGTATTGAGAAATAAAGTAAATAATAAAGAATTTTGTTTTTGTTGGAGCGGAAGTGCCATGGAAATGCATAGTGAGTTTCATTCATGAGTTGCACTCTTTCATCAATCGATCTGTCTGACTTAACTTTGAAATAATCAATGGTCTTTTCGGCATCTTATAGCTTGCTTGGAGGTGTTGCAAGTCCTAAGGGAGGGAAATTAGTGTTTAAAGCTTGACTCTCCTGATCCATGTATGCAGCTGGTTTTGGCAAACTCAGGTGGTGAGGTGATGAAGAAGCTAGATAGGTCGTGGTTCATCGAGTCAGTGGGCCAGGAGTGGATTTATTTGACAGTAGGAGAGTATGTGGAAGCATGCTGCAACTTCATGGTGTATAAATACAACAAGGGCAAAAACACAAGGTTTCATCATTTGTGTATTGGTCAATTTGAGAGGCTAAGGGTTGTGGTTTTATTTGCGTTTTATTTTGTTTTTATGTCATTCCCAAATGTATGTTTAATCTTATAGTGATATATATGTTCTTAATTGAAAGCTATCTGTTAACATATCAAAACATATCACTTATATATGTTAGTTCTTTTCATTTAAATGAACGTATTAATTAAACTCTAAAAGATTACCAATTGACTGTAATCTCTGTTGAGTTAACTCTCAATCAGAGGACGTGTATATATACTCAAGATTGTACATCGAAGATCTTTACAAAATAATATATTTCCAGTATAAACACAACTAGAAAATCATAACAGAATATCCTATCTAATACCCCCCGCAAGCTCATGGAGGGGCAAGGACATGAAGCTTGGACCGTAATAACTCAAAGTGGTTGTTGCTCAAGGCTTTGGTGAAGATGTCGGCGGTTTGATCCTTCGAGCCGATGTGACGAACAATGAGCTCTCGATCCTCCACTTTTTCACGAACAAAGTGAAAATCCACCGGAATGTGTTTAGACTTGCTAGTGAGGACCGGATTCTTGGTAAAAAACGTCGCACTAAGGTTGTCACAGAGGACCACAGGAGTGGCGCATAAGCGCTGTTGGAGGTCATGGAGTAACTGCCGAATCCAGGTGAGCTCAGCCACAGTGGCAGCAATGGCGCGATACTCCGCCTCCGTACTGGACCGAGCCACTACCTTTTGCTTGCGAGACGTCCAGCTGATTAAGGAGTTGCCGAAGTAGATAGCAAAACCATATTGGGAGCGGCAGTCATCCGTGTCAGAAATCCAACCAGCGTCAGTGAAGGCTGTGATGGCAAATGTTGTGGACGGACGAAGGCGGAAGGTGTGCTGGAGAGTACCTTTTAAATACCGAAGAATACGTTTGACAGCCGCCCAATGATCAACTGTAGGCTGGTGCATATACTGACACACTCGGTTGACGGCGTAAGAGATTTCCGGCCGGGTGATAACTACATATTGCAAAGCCCCAACGATGATGCGATAGAGCGAAGGATCCGTCATGGGATCGCCTGAGCGGGAGAGACGGGAATGAGGCTCGGCCGGGCTGACAATCGGTTTAGCCTCATCCATTTTTGAGCGGGTAAGAAGCTCTCGGATATACTTTTGCTGAGAAAGGAGCAAGCAGTCGGAGTTGCGCTGTACCTCAATGCCCAAAAAGTAGTGAAGAGGTCCAAGATCTTTGAGTGAGAAGACTTTGTCGAGGCTGGAGGTGAAGTGTGTAATGGCAGCAGGCGAGTTCCCTGTGACGATAATATCGTCAACGTACACCAGAACATAGACGATGCAACCCGAGGACATGTAGACGAACAAAGAGCAATCTGATTGACAGGCTCGGAATTGAGACCGGATGAGAAAGTCTTTGAGTTTGCTGAACCATGCCCTGGGGGCTTGCTTGAGCCCATACAGAGCCTTGCGAAGACGACACACATATGTCGGATGTTGCACATCGATGAAGCCCGGTGGTTGCTCCATGAACACCTCCTCATTCAGATCCCCATTAAGAAAGGCATTGTTGATGTCCAATTGCCGAATAGGCCAGCCGTGAGATAAAGCAATGGTGAGGACAAGTCGGATGGTTGTAGGACGGACGACAGGACTGAAGGTGTCGAAGTAGTCCACGCCTTCTTCCTGATTGTATCCTTTGGCCACAAGACGCGCTTTGTACCTTTCGATAGACCCATCAGCCTTACGCTTTGTCCTGTAAACCCATTTGCAGCCAACGATATTAATTGAAGGACTGCGAGGAACTAGGGACCACGTGCCTGTACGGGTAAGAGCATCAAACTCGGTCTTCATGGCAGAGAGCCAGTGAGGGTGTTTTTTGGCTTGGCGAAAGGTTTTTGGGTCATGGTCAGGCGTTGGATCCGGTGAGAGAGGATGCTTGGAGGTGAGTAAGGCTCGGGGTTTGAGATGGCCGGTGCGGGCACGGGTTTCCATATGGTGATGAGAGGTGTCCGAGGGCCTGAGATGAGGGTGAAGGGGAGGAGAGGGCGTCGGTTCTGGGCTGGATTGGGCAGAGGGGTTCAGTGATGGTGAGGACGGTGGGCTAGGGGAGGGTGAGGATGGCGGTGTACTTGCTGCTGAGAGCGAGGGAGATAACGCTGCATCGGAATCGTTGTTAACCGGCTCGGTGACAGGGGCTGGTGCACCGGGTACCTGTGGAGCGGAGATGTGGGTTGCTGTCGACAGAAGGTCAGCAGCAGACGAGGGAGACGCGGGAGACAGTGAGGAGACGTGGGAGGAAGATGAAAGAGATGGAAAGACAGACTCATGGAAGACGACATGACGGCTAACATAAATCTTGCGAGATGAAAGGTCATAGCATAGATAGCCTCTGTGAGTCGAACTGTACCCCAAAAACAAACATTGGGTTGTTTTGAACTCGAGTTTGTTGGAGCGATAGGGACCAAGAAATGGAAAACAAAGACGGCCGAAGGAGCGCAGGATTGAATAATCAGGAGAGCGCTTGTAGAGGCGATAGAATGGGGAGTCGTTCTTTAGAATGGGAGTAGGGGATCGATTGTGGAGGTAGATTGCCGTGTGAAAGGCATGTTCCCAGAACTCAGGCGGAAGTTTGGAATGAGCAAGGAGAGTGAGACCTATTTCTTGAATGGTACGATTCCGGCGCTCAACCATGCCATTTTGAGAAGGAGTGTGAGGACAGGAGACCCGATGATTGATGCCTTGTGTTTGGAGATATGTGGAGACAGTGCGATATTCCCCACCCCAATCTGTTTGCAGGGCTTTTATATTTGAATTGAATTGTGTTTTAACCATTGCTTGAAAGTGTTTGAAGAATTGGAATACTTGTGATTTTTGAGACATGAAGTATATCCAAGTGTAGCGTGTGCAATCATCCACAAATAACACAGAGTAACGACTCCCATTTATTGATAAGGTGGGGGCAGGGCCCCAAACATCAGAATAGATAAGCTCGAAAGGAGCAGTGCTAGGTATATGCGAAGACAAAATAGGAAGACGACAACTTTTTCCCAAAGAACAAGACACACAATCAGACACAATAGTTTTGGATGACATAGGTAATTGAAACTGAGAGCAAATTTGACGAAAGACGGACGGACTCGGATGACCTAGACGGTGGTGCCAGTGACTGGGGGACGTGCGTTCTCCAACCAGGGCAACAGACTGGACGGAGGAGGAGAGCCGATAGAGGCCGTTATCAACGATTCCTTTGAGCATTACCCTTCCTTGCAAATCCTTGTTGTTGCAGTAAGTGGGATGCAATTCAAGAAAGGCATTATTGTCTTTGGTTAAACGGGATATGCTAATTAAATTCTTATTCATTTGAGGAACAATTAGCACATTGGATAGATTTATGGAACGTGTATATGAGGTGACAGTGGTATGGCCAAGATGGGAAATAGGGAGGGTATTACCGTTGCCAAGGGCTAGCTGGTCTCCACCACTATACTCCGAGTCGATGGACACCTTGCTGAGATCACCCGTGATGTGGTCGGTAGCTCCAGAATCGAAGTACCAAGATGGGTCCGTGATGCCATGTAAGCCGCAGGAGCAGAGGCTCCCGGCTTGTTGAGTTTCTCCGGCGGGTGGCGAGATGGAAAAGCCTGGACATCCAGCCGATTGAAGCAGTCTTTTGCAGCATGACCGGTACGATCGCAGATCTGACATGGGATTCGTGGCCGAGAGCGCGACCCCTGGGAGGCTGCATCAGCGCGATCAGGAGTGGAGCGATCAGGAGTCCTGGACTGATTCGAACGAGAGCCAGAACGATCAGCGGGACGAGAGGAGCCGAATGAGGTTCCCGATGGCCGAGAGTTGCCAAAGTTGGCCATCGGTGGTGGGTTCGCAGCCGCCAGAAGGCGACTTTCATTGAGCAGACGCTCCTCTTCCTGCAGGAGATAGCCGAGCAGATCCGGGGCCGTCATCTGCTCCGACTTCATGTTGAACGCAGCTTTGAAGGGTCCATAGGACGAGTCGAGTCCTTGAAGGACAGAGGCAGTGAAGTCATCAACAGAGACCTCCTGCATACAATCAGCGAGAGAGTCGGCCAAAGCCTGCTTCTTCTCAAAGTATTCGACCATAGGAGACGCACCCTTTTGAAGGGTTGGGAGTTGCTGTTTGATGTGCATCGCCCGAGCCCGGGATTGGGACTGAAACATGCGCTCGAGGGCGTCCCACGCGTGACGAGAAGAGTGAGACTTGGTGAGATAGCCCACCAATGCAGCGGATACTGTGGTTCGCAGCCATATGAGCACAAATTTGTCCTTCCGATTCCAGGTTTCGAAATCGGGATTGGGGGCTGTGGTGGCGGGGGTAGTGTCGGTGGCAGGGACGTCGATTGTTTTTGGTGGAGATGAATCGGAAGTGACAAAATCTTTCAATCCGAAGGCATCAAGGGCGTCAAGAATGTTGGAGCGCCAGACAGAGTAATTGGAACGCTCCAACTTGAAGGAGAACTGCGGGAATTGCAGGCCTACCGACGTGGTAGAGCCGACAGCGACAGACAGAAGACTGGCGGAGGAGTTGGTGGGGGCGACGGGTGGAGTAGGGGTGGTGGTGGAGGAAGACTCGGAAGCCATGGCAGGGGACTGGGCGGAAAAAAAAATTAGGGTTTTAGAAACCTGCTCTGGATACCATAATCAGAGGACGTGTATATATACTCAAGATTGTACATCGAAGATCTTTACAGAATAATATATTTCCAGTATAAACACAACTAGAAAATCATAACAGAATATCCTATCTAATAAACTCTAATGACTTTAACAGTTGAGAGGATTAAGCATCTGATGAAGTCAATTGGGATAATTTTCCTTTGATTCCTGAAATTGTTCAGTCAGTTCCTTGTGTAATCAGTAGTTGTGGGGGCTTGGCTTTGCTCTTCGTTAGTTTTGTCTATCACAAACTCAGAATAAAAACTGTAAGAGATGAAAAATGAAGTTAAAACAAGTCCTTAACCGAAGAGTACTAAAAACTCAGTGTGTTCAGTTTACTTCTCTTGACTGTCCTGTAACATTAACTGAAGAGCAGAAGGTGGAGAAGCGTTGGCAGATGTCCCGGTACAGTACAAGGCTTTGGAGCAGTTATTTTTAGTTGTAGATAACTCTTGCTGTGAACGGTTGGCACCAATTTGCTGTTGGCACCTAGCAGCTTCGCAGTACCCCTTTCAGCTTCCTCGAGCTGATCCTTTACACCCGAATAGTGAGTGTTTTCCCCCTTGGATGGGTTCAAGTTCTTAGTGATCATAACCACTTTCTGGTTCAGATGAAGGACAGCTATTCAGCAGCAAGCAGAAATCTGAATGGCGTTTATTTCATAATCAGATAACAACATTCAGTTATAGATAAACACTTGAAAGTGCAGCACATGTACGGTGTAACTAAGTACCTTGTGGTTGCACATAAGGGAATAAAATTTGGTGTAATCAGAATAGCTTCAAGAAGAAAGAGCAGATGGGATATTGAGGTATTGTTAGATGATATAGATCAATCAGGGACTGGGAATACTTCAGGTCCCAGAAAGGATGTGTTATTTCTCTAAATAACATCCGATACTTGGGAATCAGGATTGCAATTTCAAACACACGTTAAGTTTATTAGAAGACAAGCTTTCACTTTTTCATATGCAATTCAGGATAAGAACAGAAATGAAAGAAACAAGTTTACAATCTGATTAATTCCATTAATAATTTTCATATGTACATAGAGAGTCAATATCTCCAGACCTCAAAGATAAGTTTGTGGATACATAAATACATTAACAGCGGCGTAATCTGGTGCCTGGTGGGTGTATAAAGGGCACTTCTTGAAGTTCTTGCATATTAAGAGAGAGTTTAAGATTCTTGTAAATCAATCGAAATGCAATCCAGACGATGCAGCCTTGTCTCCATTTAGCTTCCGCAGGATAATTGATGAATCATTTCCATTAGTTGATGGAAATTACCATTTTTTGGCTATTGAGTAGATGATGATTTTTAATAATGCAGATGTTAGACCAGGCATGGAAGTGTAGAGAAGTAAGTTAACCGAAGTTGGGTTGGTCCATGTGCATATTTAGGCGCTGGATTTGATCAATGTAGCACCCACGATCCACCGTCATATCAACCAAGGTCCTTTGTTTTATCTCCCAGACAGTTCTGAGTACAAGTATCCAAATTCAGCCAAAGGAATTCCAGGAGGAAGAAAAAGAACCAGATTTAGAGACCCATACTTATAGACTGCTTTAAGATCTGCAGGAAGTTTGGGTATTTGCTGAACAGACCCCTCCTCGTATACGATCTTGTTCTTCAAAGCTGGAGACCAGAGATCCATCTCAGTCAAGTCAAGGAGAAGATATTTGTTAACCACAACAAATTTACCGCTGCAGTAACCTTTGAAAATGCTAGGATTCATTATGATTAGGCAAAGTTTTGAAGAGTTATAAATAACAGGACATAGCAAACCTGAGCACTCTGCGACTGTAAATGTTGGAAGTGTATGGCTAAAAGCAGTCGTTGTTTACAAGAATCTGACTCCTTGAAGTAGCAGGCATCGGGGCTACAAGCAACGGGTTCCTAACTCCATGAACTGCTATGATCTCCCTCCGTGAACCCCAATCCCACCTGTCAGAAGGGGTAATTCCCCACATATCTGGCTGAATAATTTGCTCCAATTGAAAAACAGTTAGCAGGTGCAAGTAGATAATGTTTAATTTCCATATACTTGCAATACCCGACACCAATCAGTATACAAACATGAGAAATTGTATACCTTGCTCACAGGCCTGCCTTGATATGTCTCATATGGCCCTTAATATTTCATTTGAAATTAATATTTCAGGGCATGGTAGTAGATGGTCTCAAATATATCTTTGTTCAACTGCTGAGCCTGCAAGAAAAAAAAAACCCAATAGATTGTGATATATGCAAGCAATACATCAGGATTACTATTCACTTGAAGAAATGAGTTGAAAATAGGAGAAATGACTGTGATACTCCCTCCGTCCAAAAATACATGGACTTTTAGGATTCACGCACGTTGTTTTAGGAGTTAAAAACTATATAAATATTAACTTTTTTTATTCAATATTTTTAACAATTACAAACTTATTGTCAATAAGTAGACCTGTCAAAACGTGACCCGACCCGACCCGTAAAACGTGGGTTTTGGCGCAAATATTTCAACCCGAAACCCGAAGCAACCCGAACCCGTTCAACCCGCAAATTTCTGGGTCGGGTTGGGTCGACCCGTGGGTCACCCGTTGGGTCAAGCTTTAAGATAATAAAAACATATATAAATTACAATTTAACCTAATATTGAACTTTATTACTAATAATAATTAGGATTGAATATTATATTTTTCATCATCAACTTTACTTTATAATTTAACATTACAATTTGTTATGTATATAAAATTACATATTACTATTGTAGCGACATTAATTATTTTTTTCAATAATATAACTATTATTAGGATAATATAACAATTTTAGATTTAAGAACTATGTAAATAGTCATTAAAAATACTCCATCTGTTTACTTTTAAATGTTGTTTACTATTCATGTATGGTTTTAAGGATGATAATAATTATATAGAATATCAATTTATATATTATATATAATTTCATACTTCAAAAACTAAAAAGAATGAAATTATAACAAGTAATAAATTTTTATTGATATTTTACATAATTTTATCATTTTAAAATAACGTGTATAAATAGTAAATGACATTTAAAAAATTATGGATGAGTAGCGCTCTTGACCCGTTGGGTTGACCCGAACCCGTTAAATATGGGTCTGGGTTGAGCATTTCATGACCCGTAACCCGAAATGACCCGACCCGGAATGGACCCGAACCCGAGACGACCCGACCCAAACCCGACCCGCCCGACCTGTTTGACAGGTCTATCAATAAGTTTATAATTGTTAAAAAAAATTAATAAAAATGTTAATATTTTATATAGTTTTTAACTCATAAAACAACTTTCGTGAATAATAAAAAGTTCATGTATTTTTGGACGGAGGTAGTATTTCATTAACCCAGAGCCATAAAAATCTCTTCTTTTTTTATTGACAAAATATTCTTAAGAATATCTCCATGAATAGTTTTCTATTGTAGTTAGATATAGTGTGATGTAACTTTTTACCCATTGAATGAAAATTGTACATTTCATTATAAAAAGTAAAATTGCTCATAAATAAATGGAGTGCTAAAATATTAGAATAAAATAATATAAAGTTCTTGAGGAGCAGAAGTTTGATTTGGCAACTTGGTAACTCCGTGATGGTGCTCGTCTCCTGGTTGTTTTTCAACTTTGGCCAACGTATAAGATCTGGAAACATTCTGGAGAGACACATTAGAGAAAAAAAAAAAATCAAATCTATTGTCAGAAAAGAACGGAGATAACGCAAGAAGTATACTGATTTATTTAAAACCATGTCAGAATTTGCCAAGTGTATATCTGAATGGCCAAATGCAGAGCGATAAAATTTGCAAGTAAAACAGAATCAAGAAAGCTAGAAGATTCATGATAGATGGTTATGATAGCAAGTGGAAAGGGAGATGTTAAAGTTTTATTGAAGGCAGCAAGAAAAAACATAAGTAGAAGGACAAAGGATAAATACCATTCTCGGTAGCATTTGAGGCACATAAAAAGGTTGCAGTTTGGCAAGACTATTTTGGTATTCATCCCCATGCATATTCCACATTCTTCTTCCCTCTAAATATCAACATCCGAAAATTGGCAAATGTCTTGATCATCCTGTCAACAATTGCAGATGTCCCATTCTGAATCAAGTCTACCTTCTTCACTACACCTTCATGCAAGGACTGTAGGAATCTGGAGTAAGACAGGCTATTTAAAGTTGCCTCCAAAGGTGCTTCTGGCTAACCCTCTCCAGCTGCTGTTGCGGTGTTGGATGAGCCAAACCCAATTGAAATAAAGGCCAACCCAGTTGAGATCAACAGGTTTGCAAGCTAGCAGCTGGGAAAATGAGAGAGATAGCGCTGGTGAGATTTCTAAGGTTTTATTTTGAAATCTTAATCCAAATTGAAATGGGTAAAATCAGTTTGTAAGTTGAAGGTCATAAATAGAGATGGGAAGATGAGAGGGAATTGAGAGTAGTTATTCATTTATGATAGATGGTTGTTTAAATTGGGGTTTAGATATTGCAACTTGGTGCTTGTTTACTTTTATGCCTTCAAGGTGTTTGTAGAAATGCTTAAGAGAAATTTTGGGTTGATTTCAAAGTGGAAGGGTCTGGAGCGATCTGTTATTGTTTATGTGATGCAAAACGCCCAAGGGGTGGGTACTCTGTTATCTTAACCATGCCAGCATCACCATTCTTCAAGAACTTGGACTCCTTCTCGAGCTCCTTACCAGAATACCGGTCAATCTTGGTGGAGATTTCAGAAACATTTTCTCCTTTTTCCATGTCTACTTTGCAATGGTGTTGTGTTGATATTGCCTGGTTCATGCTCGTCCTGGACTGGGAGATGGAGGGGATTGTATGAGGGCATGTTCAGCTAATGGATCTGATCAAGAGCCTGAAGAAGGGTTGGCCCCTTGTATATGTAGAATGTAAAGATTGAATTCAAGGGAAGGAGTAGTTACTTACAACCCATCTGTGCAGATTTAGATGTTGGTCTTTGTCCAGTCTTGGCTTGCTGATGTTCATGAACATCTGTTGAAGAAAATAAAATTCAAAATTTAAGTAAACACAGTCCATGTTTAGAAATTGGTACATCTGGTAATCTATTATTTTTTATCATACTAAAGTAAATACCTGAAGAGAGAAAAGATCGGCTTATGGGGTAACGGCTTTGTCATATGTTAGACTTTCCCTTGCAAGCGCCGTCATTGCCGTAGTGGGCAATCTGAGAAAAAGATGATATGGTTAGTTTAAGTATTAAGATTGCGTTAGTACTTGTGAAGTTAATTCTCAAAATAACTGGAAGGATTGAAATTTCAAAAAATATCAACTTTCTTACTTCCCATCATAATAAGATTGAGTTAATACTTGTGATAACTTCGGTTCCATGTTTTGAAAAATTGTGGTAGACTAAGAATTATCTAACAGAGATACAGCAGCCCTTAAATAGTGGTGTTCCTAAGCATATGATGAGAAATTGAAGAATAAACCCAGTTTATAAACTCGAATTGACAGCTGAGGTAAAAGAGGATGAAAATAGGGAAGAAATTGGAAATATATTGATGAAAACTTAGTTCCTTTACCTGGATTCAGTGGCAATGAGAAACTAACAAGGTGTTGAAATCTGTCACCATCTCGAACAGGTAAAAATGAGTTGTATATCGAATAGAAATGGAGATTGTTAAGCCTAAAATAAAGCAAAGCAGCCAGAAGAAAGACCAGAATAAATAGAAGGAATATTATGTTTTGAATCAGAAATTACCTATGATATAAAGGAATGTGATTTGGAACAAGAAGAGCATGCTAAGAGAGGCAGGGAGTAGGAGTGTGACTAAGAATTTCCGTCAGATCATAAATTTCCAATTAGCTATACGCATGAAAGCGTAAAAAATGTAGATTAAGATACGAATTGTTTATTAGCTATTCTCATGCTGGTTTTGAGATGTATAGTATGATGTCATATAGATAGGAGCATCAAGTTCTTGTCAACAATATGCCAATTTGCAAACCAGTGTGGATTCCATCAAGTTATTTTTTCCCTCTTTCTACATTTTTGTATTTACTGCACACATCTTAAATCTTAATAATGCTGGACGATATGGGACAATCACTTCTTGGGTAAAAATGAAAATTCTGAGCCAAATAAACTACTTTACTCTCATACTTGCCTTGAGGTGTACGTATGATATGACAACACATATTATGGCACATCAACATATATAAGTGTATATCTTGATCACTGATCCTTATCTTGAAATGAAAGAGCTCATAAGGTTTCGAACAAAGATACCTTGGTCATTTCTTTGCTGAATTCTTGCATTGTCACTGCTATTTCTGGAGCTTTCATAAGATTATTAACAAGTTTCATCACCTCTGCACTCTTAGATAGATGACCCACAGTACGACCGATAGCTGCAAATGAGGAAAACAAATGTTGAATTGACACACGAATTGAAGAGGGTTGGGAAGTTTTGATGTTTGAACCGCCCAAAGTATTTTGATAATCCGACCCTGTCTTAGACCTCTAACAATTCATTTGCAAGATATTTCTATTTCAGATGAAAGGTAAAGTGTTTAGGTGAGTTAATTCTTTTGAACACATTCTTGATTTCTGCCTTTGGCCGTTTGTCAAACAATCTAACCCTGGGCACATACCTCATCTTTTTGCAGGTTTGTCCAGTATACATATATGTCACAACAAAAACAACTGACAGCCTATACACTACTCTCAATCGATGGGATTCCTAATCTCAATGAAAATCAATTCAGTAAAGTAAAAATTCAAAACTAAAAATGTAAACCTATATCGACCCAATCAACCCAAAATCTCTCAACATTTGTACAAACACCTTGAAGGCATAAAAGTAAACAACCACCAAGTTGCAATATCTAACCTCCAATGCATAAGTTCATAACTACTATCAATCAATGGGATTCCTAATCTCAATTAAAATCAATTCATTAAACTAAAAAATCAAAACTATAGGTAATATCAAATTTAACCATATATTGTTGTGGATATCCACTAACTATAAGCTACGAACAAAAATCCCTAAGCTGATTAATAAGGGAAAAGTAATTCAAAGACGTTCTTGTCAATTAGGAATTGATTACAAAATCAAGATAGAAATGAAGTTCAGTTGCCTGGGACGGATGATTCAAAGAGGTTCCACAAACCCTAAAAAACTCGACAGTGCTGAAATAAATCAAACATTTCAAACAGAAATTGAGAAAACGCAAATAAAGCATACAAAACGGGAGAATCGGTCGAATAGAATGCAAAATAGGAAAGAAGCAATCGAGAAACCAAAAAACAACACTGAAATTGAGAAATTGCGGAACGGAAAGAAGCAATCGGTGAGCAGGTAAGAACTACTTACAATGGCGATCAGTGAGGCGATTGCGCGAACAAATCCCTACAAATTTTGATTCATCCTCTCGCACCCTTGTCTTCTTCTATAGACCCGAAAATAAGAAATCGAAAATAAAAGAGGAAATGAAGCCTCTAAATTGGAGGACTGGAACTGAAGGTGAAGAATCGAGGCATCGACAGAAGGCAGCGAACTGTTGAATACACCATACAACCAGTGGCGGCGAAGCCGGCGAACACTCCGACGAGATGTGATTTCCGGAGAAGGATCTGCTAAACGAGAGAGAGGCGCGGCTGGGGGAGAGTAATTAGATGAAATTACATAAAGGGCCATCGAAATAAAAAAATAAACATTTTTAAATGCAAACTTTTGAGGGTAAAATAGTAAAGAGCAAAGCAAATCATCCGGGCCGGACAAAGTTTTATAAAAACAGAATCCAGTGGCCCACATCTCACCTCAGATTGTTGCCAATATGTAACAGTGATTTGGGCCTCAGTTGCATTTTGGGCCGAAGATAATTTTAAGTTCAATGGTTCAGATTAACTTCTCTCCACAAATTTATATATAATATATAAATATAAATATTATATTTTTATCCATTGTTAACTTATTTTCTTGATTAAATTAAATTAATCTATCTTTGTCCATTTGCTATGTAGATATATAACATTTTTCTAATTATTTTTTTTACTAAAATATGAATAATACTATTATTTTTTTAATTTTCTTCTTATGTTATCTAAAATATAAATAATGTTATTTTATTCTTTTAGTTTTTACCTTATTTTATTCTTTTAATTCTTCTCCAATTTACTCAATTGATTATTTTAATGAGTTTCTTGATTTTATTTAATAATTCTTTTATTGAAACTAAAATTTCAATTATTGATTATTCTAATAAGTTTCTTCATTTTATTTAATAATTCTTTTATTAAAGCTAAAATTTCAATTTTATTTAATTTTATAGTATAAAAATTTACACTTAATGACCTTCTTTAACAATTGTAGTAGAAGAAGAGTAATAATAGCTAAATGAATGGAAAATAAATGACTAAAAAAACTTATTTTACTATTGTTGTAATAGAGGTAAGAATAGAACATAGGAGAGGCAGAGAAAGGAGAATTCTCTATTACTTGTCTATATTTCCAAGTGAGCTTACAAGCCTTATATATGCAAGGTAGGAAGAAGCACATAAATTTGTGTCATCATGGCGGGAGTTTAGGAGGTGAACGGTTCGGGAGGTGAACAATCCACCTAATATTACAACACTCCCCCTTGGATGTACACCTCTAACATTACAAATTATCTCATTAAAAACCTCGCCTAGAGAAACCCAATGGGACGAAAACTAGGACTAAGGGAAAAAGAGTACATATGTCATTTGATACGCTTTGGTGATACTGCCTCGTTAAAAACCTTGTCAGGAAAACCCAGTGTGACAAAACCTGATCGAAGGGAAAAAGAGTGCAGTGCGTATATTCTCCCCCTGAATTCAACATTCTTCTTGCAGCTTTCTCTATTTGATAAGCTCTTCGAACTTCTTGATAATGTTGACTTCATGAGCTGTATGGTCGAGTATGAATATTTCCTCCGATGTGTGCAAGTAAAATGCCTTCATGTATCACACTCAGCTTCGATGCAACAGACTTCCTTGTCTTTGGGGATGAGCTACTTTCAATGCACATACATAAGGTACCTCAGAACCTAGTGTGCTTTTCATTGTTTGATACGGGGGGATCTGATGTATAGATGGTGTATAAGTTGCCTCATTAAAAACCTTACCTTGGAAAAACCCAGTGGGATAAAAACCAAGATTAAGGAAAAGAGTACAGCGTTGTGTATAGTACTTCAGGACTCAATACACTATGTCACCACTTACACAATACTTCAAGTACTATAAGCACTCTTTGGCTTAATCGTGTACATATGACGAGGCTTTCATATTGATGCTTCGGGCATTTCAAAATAATCGATCATTTTACTTACATTCTTCTATTAATGATCAACTTGAGTATACAACTACTATGCCCGTCAATTATGGTTAGAGTCGGTTCATCGACAACCAAAGATTATATCCACACCCGGTGAATATGTTTTCATATCATCCACTATAGACTTTTATGCAATCTATCTTGTTATAGCTTCATTTCGCTTATTGCGGTTTTGTATAAACACCCACTTAAAACCAATGATGTTATACATTCCGATGTTGGAACTACGGGTCCAATAACATCATGCTTAAAGAATTAATCTTTGTATGAATTTCTTCTTTCTATCTCTTTTACCATCATTTCAATGTCGACATCCATTATTTGATTAATGATAATCAAATTCCCATGAGCTCTTTCCACTTCCGGGGAATCCTAAAGTGAGAGCCTAGTGATCTTCAACACTTCTTGTGTATTTGCGACTCACTTGATTTTTGTTGGTTTTGGAGTTACTTCTGGAACCTCCAAATCAGTTAGCTAACACAATATATGTGACTTAGTCACTTTCTTGGCCTTAGTAAATGCATTCGATGACTTTTTGCTAAACCATATAATTATCATTTGGTGTACATACGTACTGAACTTCTGGTTCACTTTCATTCATCCGCGGATCCCAAATGATAGCGAAGTTGCTTTCATGCAATCTCCTTCTTAATACATGTTGAGTCCATCTTGATGCTATATTATATATATTTGATGTGATATTATATGTATGATGGAAGACAAAGAAAGGTAGTATTTATTTTATGCAAATATCAATTAGATTATTTATTAGGATTTATATTTAATTGGTTGTTGTAGATTTTGTGCAGGATTTGATTTGATTATTGAAGATTTGGGGTTGACTTTCTAAAAGCCTCTTTGAGGATTTTGTGAAACAATCTTCAAGTTCAAAAGGTTGTTGGTTTGTTGAGATCTTCAAGAGATTTGGTTAAACCAATCTCCAAGTTGTCTTCAACGTTTTAAAACAAACCATCAGTACCAAAACAGTTTCAAGACCTTACCGTTTGAGCTGAAAATAAAAACCTTGGTTTCCAGGTTTTGGTAAGGCCTTACCGGCTCTGGTAAGACCTTACCGATAGTAGCTCAGGAATTACACAAGATTGGAATTGAATGACACGGACTTAATTTATTGGGCCTATTTTTACTATGTCTACAATTCCACATCTAAGGTTCAATATGCTATTGGGCCTAATTATGTGGGCTAGTTTTTGGAATCAAGGCTTTTATAGATTTGGATTAAAGTCTATCTTTTTCTAACTAACTACGTGATTTGTTTTCTTTATTTTGTTGAGATTTTAAGGGGATTTTTTCAGCTCCTGTTCAGCTCTTTCAACGTTCAAATTAATCAAATCCCAGGCATATCTCAACGTAGCTTTTGGATGGAATTTCAAGCGCTTCTCTCAGCGGATCTTTTGCAACGTCTTCCAAAGTTCAAGCGTTCAAATAATTTCAAACGTTCAAAATTCAGTTTTGGATGAAGCGGCCTATTTAAGGAGAAGAGAAGATTGCAGAACACACACACCTACAGCGCATAACGTCTTCTGCCAATCTCGTCTCCTGCAACAACATCGTCTCGCATCTCTCTCTACGCTTTATTGTTTTATTTCTTTGAGAGTTTGTGAGGTTTACATTGAGCTTTATCGTACAATTCATTTAGGTTATACTAAGGGTACATCTCTACCCAAACGTATAGATACTTCGGTATCGGTAGGACTTTGTTTCACTGGTGTGCTTGGGTTGCTAGATAGTGTTGTTGCAGGAGGATGTGTCAAGTATGAAGAAAATATGAAATATAGTTCAGACTGACTTCCCTGTCTCAGCAAATAAATACAAGACTTCCTCCCGTTGTAGTAAGAGAAAATCAGGATCGAATCCACGAGGAAGCACGTCAGCAGTTCTCAGGTAGCTGTAAATTCTCACAGAAGCAGAGCAGAACAGACAGGAATAGAAAGAAAGAAACAAATAAACCCGGCAAGGGCAATTAAAATAAAAGCAAAGAACAAAGCAAAACAAGAAATAAAAGCAAAGCAACAAACGAAAAGCAAAGGCAAAGACTGGTCGATCTCGACGACAGCAACTCGAGATAGACAAAGATGGTCGACAACAGTAACTCAGAAAACGAAAACAAAGCAACTCGACGAAAACAAGCTACTCGATCTCGACTATGTCTACTCGAGATCGACAAAGCATGCAAAGACAGAAAACAGAAAATCGACAAAGACAGAAGCAAATCAACTCGACCTAGACGAAGCCCTACTCGATCTCGACCACAGTTCCTCGAGATCGACAAGCACTACTCTATGTCGACTAGACAGGCAGAAAACTGTAAATTGCAGATTTTCGACAGAATTCAGAAATTAACTCAATATATTAAAAGACCTCCAAGGCCAGGGTTTCAACACCGCAACGATAACCATGCGAAAAAACACATAAAGGCATAAAAGATCATGCTTTCCATCAAATAACTTTCGTCATTAACAAATAGGCATATAGAGGCTTTCGCATAAACCCTAATTGTTACTAACCCTTTTTCACATAATTAATCCAAGTTGCATTAAGATCACTTTCGCTTCAATAATACAAACAAGGATCACCTTTAACTCTCGCAAAAGAATCATGCTCATAGGGATAGAAGATGAATCGCACAAAAGATCTGACCTTTATCGCATCGCCTCACATGGCCACCGTTGGGCTCACCCCAGCCCCAAAAGTGGGTGGACTACTCACGCCTCATTGTAACAAAAGACATTGATTGATGAAAAGAAACTTGCATTAAAACTAAATTCAAAGCCTTTACAATCTTGGCAATCAACTTTCGTTGTAAGCCAAAACCCTAAAAACCTTAAACTCCTAAACTGTATCTCTGAATGGAACTAACTAATTCTCTTCGAATTTGAATTGTGTGTGACTTGGAATGAATAAAACTGAGCCCCCTAGGGCCTTATTTATATCCTTCATTCCCTAGCTAATCTAGGAAAGAAGATATCTATCTTTATCTAAAACTATATCTAAATTGCTAAAAGGTAAATAAATGTTTTAAGGAAATAAATCCATAAGGAAAGGATAAAACTAATTATGGTAGGTCTTCATGATGTTGATAGATCTTGTCTCCTTTGATAGAACTTGATGTAATAGGATAGAATCTTCCGCCTTCATGCCCAAGGAACTCCAATTCTACTTGGACAAGGTTCGTCGAGAAGCTTCCGGACACTGCTCTAGTCGACCTCGAGTTGGACTCCTCGACCTCGAGTTGGGTTCCTCGGCTTGGCTTGACTCTGCTCGATGTGGCTCGGACTCTGGCTCACTGGTGCTTGTCGACCTCGAGTTACCCTAGTCGACCTCGAGTAGAGTTGAGTCATCGACTAGGTCTCCTCGGGTGGCTCTTCTCGATGGGCTCCGGATCTTGACTCTGGGCTCGTCGATCTCGACCAAGGCTCGTCGAGATCGAGTAGCGTGGTGCTCGGCCTCTCGTCCTCGGCTTCTCAGGCAGCTTCTCCTCGTCGACTCCGGGTGGTGGTGCTGGGCTTTGTCGACCTCGAGTAGTGCTTGTCGAGGTCGAGTAGACCTCCGGAGCCGGCTTGTCTGGCTCTCGATCAGGCCTTGTCGACCAAGCTGTGCTCGGACAGGCTTGTCTATGTCGAGTAAGCCTACTCGAGATCGAGTAGCCTTGACTCTCAGGCTGGTTCCGCTGTTTTGACTTTGGACTTCTGTAGCTGTTTTCCGAGCTTTTCTGACCTTCTGTAGAATTGCTGTAAAACGCCTCGATTTCTGCGAATTAAACAGAAACTTGTGTAGATTCCATAATTTGGCGAATAAACATAAACTACATAGATTCTGTACTTTCTTAACCCAAATGAATGCAAAGTATACAGAAATCGGTATAAAAGTTACTGTAAAACATGGCAGATTCAGCTCACAACAGATAGTAAGGTAGTCTAGAAGTGGGTAAGTCTTCTAGAGGTTGTATCTAGGGCTCATAAGGTAAAGTGAAATAAAGTTGTTGAATCCTACGGGTTGGATAACCCTAGGCGGGGACGTAGGCGGTTGTGCCGAACCTCGTTAACAAGTATCGTGTGCTTTACTTTCCGTTCTTTACCTTTCGTGCTTGTGATTGCTTTGCTTCCTATTCGTCCTTCTTGCTTAACTAGTTATTGTTTTGCAGATAAGGTCTTATCTCCACTGGTAAGGTCTTACCAGTTTCAACATTTGCTTATTAACTTGTTTATGATTTTCAGATAAGGTTTTACCTCAGGCAGTAAGATCTTACCAGTTTCAGCATTTGCGAAAAGTTTGCATACTCTTTCTTCCTCCCTTGCTAGAGTATTTGTTAGCCTTTTATCTGCCTATTCCGCACTTCAATTGGTATCAGAGCCTAACTCACGTACCTTAGATATTACTATCTGTGAGTCTAATCATGGCAGGTTTAGGTCAAGGCGGCTTCGGTCAAGGAAGATCGGTCATCCGCCCTCCACTCTTTGTTGGGGATAACGTCTTGCATTGGAAATCCTTGATGCAAATGTTTATCATTGATCAGGATCTAGAGCTCTGGCGTATTATTACGCGATGGCCTAATATACCCAAGAAGAATGGACCCAATGGGACGAAAGTGAACAAGACGGAAAAAGAATACAATCCGACGGATCTGGAAAGCACGGCTAAGAATTTCAAAGCCATGCACGCATTGTATTGTGGGCTGAGTACCGATGAATTCAATCGCATCTCCTCTTGCAAAACTGCAAAAGAGATTTGGGATAAGTTGGTAGTCACTTATGAAGGGACTAGCCAGGTCAAAGAGACCAAAATCATTATCTATCTTAGACAATATGAATTGTTTAAGATGAACCAAGATGAGTCAGTGAAAGAAATGTTCACCCGTTTTACGGAGATCATTAATAACCTTGACTCATTGGGAAAAACTTTTCAAAATGAAGAGAAAGTTAGAAAGATACTCCGATGCTGAAATGGTGAAAATCCGATTTCTGGATTTTCACCATTTCAGCAGCTTGTCAAGACCTTGAAATGTTAGTAGACAACATTACTCCCCCTACGATAATGCTTCCCTGTTCAACATACCAATTAAGCTCCAAAAACAATATTAAACAGAGAGAATTATTAGTAGCACATAACATTTATATAATAAAAAATCACTTATCACCAAGAGCGATTGTTCCAATCCATTTTAAGCTCTTTGATCTTGGTGATATCCTGCAAAACGAACAAACATCAACCTTTCCGGCTAGACCAATGTACAAATTCAGATTCACAATTAGGATAGACCATGTTTGGTGGTCTTGTCCCTTTAGGAACCCAAATTTGTCTTATCCGTTCATTTAAGCGTACAGGAAAGGTATTTCTAATGATGTAAGGGTCATTTCTTCTATATGGACAAGTTTCCTTTACATGACCCTTTTTGCAACAAAAGAAACAAGTAGGAGATCGCCAACTTCCTTTCGCCTTAACGAATGTGGTAGTAGGTTTTACAGGAAAATTCTTGTTGTAACCTATACCACATCGGTTCAAGGAAAGTTGTTGTTCTCCAAGCATCTTGTCGAGAGTGGCTTTGGATCTAGTGAATTGCACCAGGGATGTTTGTTGATCTTGACATTTTTCAGATAATTTCACTTTTTCATTCTCAAGGTCATTATTATGAGCCTTAAGAGAAGAGAGGTTTGCCTTTAGTTCGGAATTTTCCGATCGTAAGGCCTTACCCTCAGTGATAAGATATGAATTTTGACTGTCAAGATCTTGCAGATTCTGCGACAGCTTCCTTATGCACACTTCTTGATCCTTTACCTTCTCTTTCAAGGTGCTGATTTCTTTGCTGCAATTTTCCTCATTAGAAATCATATTTTTCAAAAATTTCGAGAGAACATCAATAGGACTAGAGATAAGATTTCTTACAATACCATCTAGATGTTGATCGTTTTGGTCCGCCATCAAGCAAAGATTTACTGGATCATTTTCCAAATCTGATTCACTTGTAGAGTCCGAATCGTCTTTCTTTCGATCACTCTTCTTCTGCTTGCTCTTCTTCTTTTGAGGACATTCCTTCATCAAGTGATCTGTTTCACCACATTCATAGCATGTTAGAATTTTTGTCCTTTTAGTAGGGTTAGAAGACTTACCTTTATGCTTTGATGATCTTGAATATTCTCGGCTTGAGATTTGATTCTTCATCTTTAGAATCCGAGCAAGTCCCCTTGTGATCAAGTCGAAGGGATCTTCCTCATCATCATCACTTTCGTCGTCCTTTGATAGCACAACCTCCTTCATTTTGATCGCCAGATTCGTTATACTGGAGGATGGTTGACCGTCCTCTTCGTTGAGGACCATCTCATGCGTGATAAGCTTTCCAAGAAGGTCATCCAATGCTAGTGTTGTAAGGTCTTGCGCTTCTTCTATGGCGGTCACCTTAGATATAGTTGCTTATGCTATGCTAGTTGCTTATGCTATGCTATATGATATTATGCGACATGTTTATGTTTATTTATATATAATTGATATTTGTTTTGTCTTCCATCAAGGGGGAGATTGTTGAGTCCATCTTGATGTTATATTATATATATTTGATGTGATATTATATGTATGATGGAAGACAAAGAAAGGTAGTATTTATTTTATGCAAATATCAATTAGATTATTTATTGGGATTTATATTTAATTAGTTGTTGGAGATTTTGTGCAGGATTTGATTTGGTTATTGAAGATTCGGGGTTGACTTTCTAAAAGCCTCTTTGAGGATTTTGTGAAACAATCTTCAAGTTCAAAAGGTTGTTGGTTTGTTGAGATCTTCAAGAGATTTGGTTAAACCAATCTCCAAGTTGTCTTCAACGTTTTAAAACAAACCATCAGTACCAAAACAGTTTCAAGACATTACCGTTTGAGCTGAAAACAAAAACCATGGTTTCCAGGTTTTGGTAAGGCCTTACCGGCTCTGGTAAGACATTACCGACAGTAGCTCAGGAATTACACAAGATTGGAATTGAATGACACGGACTTAATTTATTGGGCCTATTTTTACTATGTCTACAATTCCACATCTAAGGTTCAATATGCTATTGGGCCTAATTATGTGGGCTAGTTTTTGGAATCAAGGCTTTTATAGATTTGGATTAAAGTCTATCTTTTTCTAACTAACTACGTGATTTGTTTTCTTTATTTTGTTGAGATTTTAAGGGGATTTTTTCAGCTCCTGTTCAGCTCTTTCAACGTTCAAATTAATCAAATCCCAGACATATTTCAACGTAGCTTTTGGATGGAATTTCAAGCGCTTCTCTCAGCGGATCTTTTGCAACGTCTTCCAAAGTTCAAGCGTTCAAATAATTTCAAACGTTCAAAATTCAGTTTTGGATGAAGCGGCCTATTTAAGGAGAAGAGAAGATTGCAGAACACACACACCTACAGCGCATAACGTCTTCTGCCAATCTCGTCTCCTGCAACAACATCGTCTCACATCTCTCTCCACGCTTTATTGTTTTATTTCTTTGAGAGTTTGTGAGGTTTACATTGAGCTTTATCGTACAATTCATTTAGGTTATACTAAGGGTACATCTTTACCCAAACGTATAGATACTTCGGTATCGGTAGGACTTTGTTTCACTGGTGTGCTTGGGTTGCTAGATAGTAAGGTAGTCTAGAAGTGGGTAAGTCTTCTAGAGGTTGTATCTAGGGCTCATAAGGTAAAGTGAAATAAAGTTGTTGAATCCTACGGGTTGGATAACCCTAGGCGGGGACGTAGGCGGTTGTGCCGAACCTCGTTAACAAGTATCGTGTGCTTTACTTTCAGTTCTTTACCTTTCGTGCTTGTGATTGCTTTGCTTCCTATTCGTCCTTCTTGCTTAACTAGTTACTTTTTTGCATATAAGGTCTTATCTCCACTGGTAAGGTCTTACCAGTTTCAGCATTTGCTTATTAACTTGTTTATGATTTTCAGATAAGGTCTTACCTCGGGCAGTAAGATCTTACCAGTTTCAGCATTTGCGAAAAGTTTGCATACTCTTTCTTCCTCCCTTGCTAGAGTATTTGTTAGCCTTTTATCCGCCTATTCCGCACTTCAATACAGTCTCATTTTCTCTCCCCCTAAATACCGAGCATTTGATCACCTTTATAAAGCTCGAGGTATTTGATATCATTAGGGACTCAAACCCCATGTATCATTCAACTTCTTTGTGTTCTTTTAGTTAATTTTGGAGGAGGCGTCGGAACATATACTCTCTTCTGGAGATAATTTGAGAGAAGTTATTGTGTCAAATTCGAAATGCAAAATGCATGGGCCCATTTGACTAACGACTCTTCTAGGTCGTTGTGAGCTACTATATGCTCCTCAAACATTCTCTACCTTTTCATATGACCAATGTGTTAAGGCATCTATATTGGAATAACATTGATCCATATGCTGATGTTTTATGTTCGTAGTTGTCTCATCGAACTCGGTCAAGAGACATAAGAGACTTTGCATTTACTATTTATTATAGATGGTCTTGTTATTATTTTGCCAAGAGAACAAGCCGTACATGTATGGTCACCCTTATTGAGGATCTTCCGGTCCTAGGATCTTCTAGTCCCTTTTGGTGGGTATTCATGTGAATTTCAATGATCTTACAAATCATCGTTTTACTTGAGCGACCAAATGCCACAAAGAATAATATTTTATTGTCAAATAACTTCTGGTTAATGACATCATAAGTCTCAATGGTAAAATATTCTAACCATTGAACTTTGTACATGGTGATCCATTTGTTTAATTAGATGCCGTTAACTGGGTATTTTCAGAACTTTTGTTGGTGTCATACTACAGGTATGAAACTAATGACCAACTACGTGTATTCATTAGATACGCTTTATCCTTATTCATAATGTTCTTCGGGACATTAGAATTAACCGTAAAAAGATGATCTAGTTATAAGCCACAACAATAACTTAATTGGTTGCGCGCTTAACCATTACCTCTTTTACAACTTCTACGGGAGGGGCATACTTCGGGTCATGCTTAGAGGATTGTCAGGAAGTGGCCTTGTAAACCAGATCATATTTTGTGGTTATTTATATTGGTTGTGCTAACCAAATAAAGATAGTTCTGAATATGCTATAACCCATATTCCATATACTTCTTCAAGAGTACAAATGTTTGAAATACGATCATACATACACTCTTCTGGAGTTTTTAAGAATCTAAATCAGAGGCTTCAAGCTCTTACACAGATTTTGATGACAACTCACAATCTGCTGGGTTTACAAATGGTATCGAGACTTTGGGCTCTTAGCGAGATAAGTGTCACAATCTACTGGATTGTTTAAACATCGAGTCGATCTAGAAACTTCAAAACCGACCATAAAATAGGTGTTGAAAAACTCACAATATAGTGCATTAAGTGAATAATAATAATAAAACTATGTAAAAGATAATACTAAATAGTAAAGCATATTAAGAAACATGAATATCAACAACAACAATCTTAAATAAATAAATAAAGTTAATGTCAACTTCGAGTGACAAGAAAATTTAACATAGATCTTCGAGACCTTTTTATCACCTACGTCAAGAGGTGGTATTCTTATGTGCAATTTTTATCGTTTACTGCGGGAAACTGATGTCAGAGTTGATTTGTTTCTCTGGCTATACAAATCATCACTACAAGGATGATGGTTACCGGTTCATCCCTATGAGGGTGTTCTATCATTCATCTACTTCGAGAGATGAAGAATAAAAAATATAATATACAAATACAAGTAAATAAATAAAAAATAAAATAAAAGGCTAATCGTTGATACATCACTACAGGGATGAAAATATTTGGTTCATCGCTTAAGGGATGAAATTAGTTGGTCTACCTCAAAGATACAACTTGTTCATTCACCTACTTCGGAAGATGAGAACGTTAATTTCTTTCGAGAGATATACCCGTTCATCTACTTCGGGAGATGAGAGAGAAAACAAATATAGTTTACACAAACAAAATAAAATAGCATACATATGAATTAAATAAACATAAATGATAAATAGAATTTCATCACTACGAGGATGAAATTTATCGGCTCGATCATCTCTGCGGGGATGAGATTTATTAAGCACATTGAGTGATTTATCCACTTCAGGAAATAAAGTTCACCACTTCGGGGGTTCATAGACTTACGTCTACACATCGTCTTCGGGGATGTGTTCATATACTTCACAAGGGCAAAATAATTGCAACCTTGGAAGTTTTAGGCGATTTTATGTAATTTTATAAAACATACCTCCTGATCTGTGGTTTTAAAGATTTTCAGGGCTGATTTTGTAATTACCATAAATTTGAATAGAAATTTGTTTCTTCTTCCTCGAGATTTTGCAGAGGGTCATAGGCGGCGGCCCCTCGGCGAATATTTTCCTTTCGCATAAATCAGGGCGAATTTTTTTTCGAATCAGATTGCTTCGCCTTCTTCGTATTATTTGCAGAGATGGAGCGGCTCGCCGTTTTGGAACCTCAAATAGACAAGCGGCTCATCGATGCCTGGCTTCCTCATGACAGATGGTCCCTCCTTCGACTGTGTGTTTCTCGGAGCCCCAAAGCCGCAACAACGGCGGGCGAAGAACAACTTCGCTGTCCGCGTGCACCGGAACTCGCGGGCGAAGAACAACGGCGGGAGAAGAACAACTTCGCCACCACACCTTTTGTGTTTCCGAGTTCCGGTGCTCGCGGTCGTATTCATCCTATTGCGATCATCGTTTGTCTGTGTAGGAATCAAATAGTAAAAAAACAGTGACTTCGATGATAGGCAAAGTAGAGAAAGAGTACATAAATGGGTCGGGGGTTGAGGAAGGTGGAACATCCACAATAAGTGACTTTACAACACTCCCCCTTGGATGTACACCCCTAACATTACAAACTGTCTCGTTAAAAACCTCGCCTAGAAAACCCAATGGGACAAAAACTAGGACTAAGGAAAAAAGAGTACATATGTCGTTTGATACGCTTTGGTGATACTGCCTCGTTAAAAACCTCATCAGGAAAACCCAGTGGGACAAAACCTGATCGAAGGGAAAAAGAGTGTAGTGTGTATATTCTCCCCCTGAAATCAACATTCTTCTAGCAGCTTTCTCATTCTGATAAGATCTTCGAACTTTTTGATAATACTGACTTCATGAGCTGCATGGTCGAGTTTGAACATTGTCTTCGATGTGTGCAAGTTAAAAAGCCTTTATATAAGCCTTCATGTATCACACTCGATTTCGATGCAATAGACTTCCTCGTCTGAGCTGCTTTCAATACACAAATATAAGGTACTTCAGGACCTAGTGTGCTTTTCATGTGGTGTATAAGTTGCCTCATTAAAAACCTTACCTTAGAAAAACCCAGTGGGATAAAAAACCAAGATTAAGGAAAAAAAAAGTACAACGTTGTGTATAGTACTTCAGGACTCAATACACTATGTCACCACTTACATAATACTTCAAGTACTATAAGCACCCTTTGGCTTAATCATGTACATATGGCGAGGCTTTCATATTGATGCTTCGGGCATTTCAAATTAATCGATCATTTTTACTTATATTCTTTTATCAATGATCAATTTGAGTATACAACTACTATGCCCGTCAATTACGGTTAGAGTCGGTTCATCGACAACCAAAGATTATATCCACTACTGGTGAATATATTTCCATATCATCCACTGTAGACTTTTGTGCAATCCATCTTGCTTTATGTCTTACAACTTCATTTCGCTTATTGTGGTTTTGTATAAACACCCACTTAAAACCAATGATGTTATACATTCCGATGTTGGAACTACAGGTCCAATAACATCAGGCTTGAAGAATTCATCTTTGCATGAATTTCTTCTTCATATCTCTTTTACCATCATTTCGATGTCGACATCCATTATTTGATTGATGATCATCATATTCCCATGAGCTCTTTCCACTTCTGAGGAATCCTAAAGTGACAGTCATGTGATCTTCAACACTTCTGGTGTATTTGAGACTCATTTGATTTTGTTGGTTTTCGGAGTTACTTCTGGAACCTCCAAATGAGCTAGCTAGCTAGTGTAATCTATGTGACTTAGTCACTTTCTTGGCCTTAGTAAATGCATTTGATGACTTTCTGCTAAACCATGTAATTATCATTTGGTGTACATAAGTGTTGAACTTCTGGTTCACTTTCATTTATCCGCGGATCCCAAATGATAGAGAAGTTGCTTCCATGCAATCTCTTACTTTAATATAGTCTCATTTCATCTCCCCCTAGATACCGAGCATTTGATCGCCTTTATAAAGCTCGAGGTATTTGATATCATTAGGGACTCAAACCCCATGTATCATTCAACTTCTTTGTGGTCTTTGAGTTAATTGTGGAGGAGGCCTCAGAACATATACTCTCTTATGGAGATAATTTTAGAGAAGTTGTTGTGTCAAATTCGAAATGCAAAACTGCATGGGCCCATTTGACTAACGACTCTTCTAGGTCGTTGTGAGCTAGGGCTGGAAATAACCCACGGGTACCCGCTCCACCCGCTTTACCCGCATTAATTCTGCGGGTGAAAACCCGCAAAAAAATGGGTGACGGGTGGAGCGGGTGCGGGTGAAGCGGGTGATGGATGGATTATGGGTGAAGATTTTTCACCCATAACCCGCCCCGTTAACCCACCCATTAACCCGCCCCGCAAACCCGCATAAAACCCTATAATTTATATATGTAATGTGTGTGATTTTACTATTTTTACCCTTCTCAGGTTTAACTTCTACAAAAAACTCTAATCCTTGATTAGTCCTTTGCCCACCAAAGTTCAATTAGAATGGAATCAATGGATATAGTCCCGGCTTGCTCTTCCACGTTATACCAAGGGATATATTGGATTAGTATATGATTAGTATAAGGAGATCGATATATACCTTGGACTTTCAAATTTAAATTAGATCGTGATTTCATTGCTTTGCCGATAAAAAAAAATAAATACATAAAGTCATAAATCCACACCTTTTGTAATTTTGAGTTAGAATTGGACTACTTGTGTTGATTTGGTTTTTTTTTTGTTTCACCCATTGGGTACCCGCTCCACCCGCATCACCCACGCGGGGCGGATGCGGGTGAAAAGGTTTGCGGGTGATGGATGGAGCGGGTGAAATTTTTTACCGCGGGGCGGGTGATGGAGTGGCTTCATCCACCCATAACCCGCCCCATTTCCACCCCTATTGTGAGCTACTATATGCTCCTCAAACATTCTCTATCTTTTCATATGACCAATGTGTTAAGGCATCTATATTGGAATAACATTGGTCCATATGCCGATGTTTTATGTTCGTAGTTGTCTCATTGAACTCGGTCAAGAGACATAAGAGACTTTGCATTTACTCTTTATTATAGACGGTCTTGTTATTATTTTGCCAAGAGAACAAGTCGTACATGTATGGTCACCCTTATTGAGGATCTTCTAGTCCTTTTGGTGGGTATTCATGTGAATTTCAATGATCTTACAAATCATTGTTTTTCTTGAACGACCAAATGCCACAAAGAATAAGATTTTATCATCAACTAACTTCTAGTTAGTGATATCATAAGTTTCAATGGTAAAACATTCTAACCATTGAACTTTGTATATGGTGATCCATTTATTTAATCAGATGTCGTTAACTGGATATTTTCAGAACTTCTGTTGGTGTCATACTACAGGTATGGAACTAATGACCAACTACATGTATTCATTAGATACACTTTATCCTTATTCATAATGTTCTTCGGGACATTAGAATTAACCGTACAATGATGACCTAGTTATAAGCCACGACAATAACATTGGTTGCGCGCTTAACCATTACCTCTGTTACACCCTCTACAAGAGGGGCATGCTTCAGGCAATGCTTAGAGGATTGTCAGGAAGTGGCCTTGTAAACCGGATCATGTTTTGTGGTTATCTATGTTGGTTGTACTAACCAAATAAAAATAGTTCTGAATATGCCATAACCCATATTCCATGTACTTCTTCAAGAGTACAGATGTTTAAAATAAGACCTTATAATCTTCTAGAGTTTATAAGAAGATGAAATTAGAGTCTTCAAGCTCTTATGCATGCTTTGATGAAAACTCACAATATGGTGCATTAAGGGAATAATAATAATAAAACTATGTAAAAGATAATACTAAATAGTAAAGCATACTACTATTAAGAAACATGAATATGAACAACAATAATCTTAAATAAGTAAATAAAATTCATGCCAACTTCGAGTGACAAAAAAGTTTAACATAGATCTTCGAGACCTTTTATCACCTACGTCAGGAGGCGGTATTCTTATATGCAATTTTATCGTTTACTGCGAGAAACTGAGGGAGAAACATTAAGGATCGGAGTTGATTTGTTTCTTTGGCTATACGAATCATCACTGCAAGGATGACGTTTACCGGTTCGTCCCTACGAGGGTGCGGTTTATCATTCATCTACTTCAGAAGATATGTCTATTCATCTACTTCGAGAGATGAAGAATAAAAATATAATGTATACAAATAAAATTAAATAAAACAAAATAAAAAGGCTAATCATTGATGCATCACTACTGGGATGAAGATATTTGGTTCATCGGTTAAGGGATGAAATTATTCGGTCTATCTCAAAGATACGACTTGTTCATTCACCTACTTCGGGAGATGAGAACGTTACTCTCTTTCGAGAGATGTACCCGTTCACCTACTTCGGGAGATGTGATGGTTTCATTCATCTACTTCGGGAGATGAGGGAAAACAAATATAGTTTAAGTAAATAAAATAAAAATAACATGCATATGAATTAACTAAACATAAATAATAAATATAATTTCATCACTACGGGGATGAAATTTATCGTTTCATCGCTACGGGGATGAGATTTATTAATCACATCGAGTGATTTATCAATTTCATGATTTGAGATTAGTTTATATCCACTTCGAGGGATAAAACTTACCAATTCGGGGGTGATATAATTTATATAACTTACCACTTCGGGGATGATATACGGAGTAATTTATATCTACGCATCATCTTCGGGGATGCGTTCATATACTTCACAAGGGCAAAATATGCGACCTTGGAAGTTTGGGTCTTTTCTGTAATTATCAGAAAAGTACAAACTAATCCGCAATTTTGATAATTGTAGGGATAGTTTTGTAATTAATTCAAATATGCAACACAACCCTTCGTCTTCTTCGTTTAGAATTTACAGAGGCGCCGCGGTGGCTACGCCGATTGTTATTCGCTCCATCCGGTTTCGTTTCTGCCTCTACCGAGATCTCCTCGATGACTCGCGATTGGAATCCATCCGCTTCCGCTTCTTCTCGTCCACTACTGCCGGGCCTTCCGATTCCGAGCTTCTCAATGACGACGACAACATTGAAATTGAGATCGGCGATCTCCCGGAATTTCGGCGCCGTGGAGACCGCCAATGCCGTGCTAACTGTAGTGATGAGGCGAGGTTGAGAACGTGGCCGACCCGTGGTCTACGGTTCCATCACGGTGAACGTTCTCGCCGCATTCCTACCGGGCATTGACAAGCGACTCGACGAAATCGCCCTTCATAAGGTCGGATGTCTTAGCGGCGGTTGTCAATCGACGCACATCTTATAATCTACACACAAAACTAACACACAATTGACAGGAAATGCAATCGGTTAAACAAGACAAAACAAACACACAGCGAACTTGTTCTTCGCCCGCCGTTTGTGTTTCCGAGTTCCGGTGCTCGTGGTCGTATTCATCCTATTGCGATCATCGTTTGTCTGTGTAGGAATCAAACAGTAAAAAAACAGTGACTTTGATGATACATGGAATTTGAAAAACATAAGATTATAATGAATAGCTAACAAGTTTAGGGGAAAAAAACTCCATGAAGCCCAGAAGTCCAGAACTAAATTAACTAATTGAATTGATCGATAACATTACATAAAACATGTTGCAAGAAGGAATTCAAACAGTAGCAAATATGGGAGATCAAGAAGACTTCCCTTTGCACGTTGATTATTGGTTGATTATTCAAAGGCGTCGATCGGATTTTTTTCAAGTCGATCGTGCTGATAACGTGTTGTAATAGAGGTAAGAATAGAACAGAGGAGAGGCAGAGGAAGGAGAATTCTCTATTACTTGTCTATATTTCCAAGTGAGCTTACAAGCCTTATATAGGCAAGGTAGGAAAAAACACATAAATTTGTGTCATCATGGCGGGAGTTTAAGAGGTGAACGGTTCGGGAGGTGAACAATCCACCTAATATTACAACAACTATAGAGTTTTAAGTTGTTTTTTCTCTCTACTATTCAATTGACCTATTTATTACCAAAAAAGCTCACTTGCTGATATTTAAATTCCTCATAATTACTTGACAAAAATATGGATAGGATTAAGTCAAGGAACAGCTCTCCAAGTCCTTTTACTAGATCGGAATGGATATATCTACATGGATGCTTCTCAATCCTGAGATTCATGGGTTTTTTTTGGACAACTTCATCCGTGCAATGGATATTGTGGTAAGAATAAGTTGATGGATTTTCTGAGCCAACCCATGAGACCGATTCTGCAACCGAGAAATCAACTGCCGGTACTCAGAGAGTGTATCTTCCGACAGTGGCAGCAAAAACTCGCAGTTGGCCAAAATCTCTGGGGGTGGTATCCCAGCAACTAGGTTTGTTTCCAGATCCGGTGCACCCCTGGTGTGTTCTCTCAACTCCTCTTTACAAGGGGTGTGTCCCAACCACAATGGAGATGCGCCGGGGACTACCTCTTGCTTGAAGGGAACTTCCCTAGCTGGTTGCAAGCAGAAGTCGAACCATTGGTGGATGAGTGGGGATGGGCCTCTTATTCTCCCTCCTATTTGTTCTGTTGCGAATCTAGAGACAGCTGGAATCGCCTGCATTGTATGGCAGTAGAGTAGAGTGACAACAGATCAGATCTTTACAGTATTTTTTGAAAAATGGCCTTTTGCTGGATTATATAATTAATTGCTGAAAATGGTCAAATGCAAAAAAAAAAAAACAAAAAAAAAAAAACCTTGATTTAGTCCACATTTCATAAACCCACAGGCTACAGCCATTATAAAGAGGCATGAAGATTGGTAGAATCCCAATCTTCATTATAAAGAGTTGTTTTGTGTAACTTAACTGTTTCTTAATGACAATATTACTGACGATATGTTGAATGAGTTCAGGTGTCAATAGCAGTATTTGTTCATATGGAGTTCAAACTATGAGAAAGCATATACCAGGACGTCAGATCAACTTAATGTCAACAGTCTGCCAAGGGCAATGTAGAACCTACCCAGAGATCAGCCCATAAACTAGCTCCAGATTTTGGCACAACCACTGCAACATCCGTTGTCCGTTTTGCAGCAGGAAGAACGTCATTACTCCATCCAACAGCAATCCAAACATCACCTACAGTGAAAGCTTTTAGATATTGATCACTATCAAACAAACGGACCTGCACGCAACCATCAAAATATTTAGAAAGCAAGTGACTGAACTGTAAGACAGCTTGAGCTACATAAAACTTGTAGACAAAATCATGAATGCTATAGCATTCCAAAGATCAGGTTTTGCCTGGTCACCATTAACTTTGAAATTTCTAGTCCAAATGGGAAAGTGGAATTGATGGTTTGAAATTTAAATTGCCCATCAAACGGTGATTTTGTGTTCTAAGATATTATTTAAAACTATTCATTCAAAACACTTGCCAAGTTCTCATCCTCATCCTTGTACCTGTTTTGCAAGCGCTGCTAGATTATGCTGGACAGCATTGATCCCACCAGGTACTTCTTTGTCAATATTCTTTGAGTTGTATGAAGCTCCCATGTATTTTAGCACTGCTCCAACCACCTCTCTAGGAGAATCAATCATTGAAATTCTCCCAGCGAGCTCAGGGCGCCAAAGATCTGCCCAATCCTGCACAAATATTTAATATACACGTGTGAAAGCAATATAAACGAAGTACAAACATTTCCTTTTCTATTAGTTTACAATTATATGTGCTACCACAGCCTTTGAGCTGCAATTATGGGGACAAAGCCCCCATGTTTGCTTAATGAGAATCAACCAATCATTCAATCGCATATATAAAGTTTATTCTTAGATATAACTGCAAGCGTGAATATACATGATTTCGCAGGGAAAAAGCACATTCATATAACCCAGTGAAGAAAGGTTTGTTAATGCTTAAAGTATCAGCTGCAACATACCTGTATTGGAGCTATTCCATGCCTTTTCAACTTGCTTTTCTTGTACATTATAACCATGCTTCCCCAACGATATGGAACAGCCCAAATTTTACCTTTAGGATCCATAGTCCCTTCGCTATTCCTGCACAAGTGCACCTGGAACTACATCAGAACACATCCCATCCAAGAGCCAAGTTCATAAAGTTGTTCAATATTCAAGTTTCTATACAACTTTTCCTTACAACTTCAGAACTTTATTTTAGATGAATCATCTCCCATAACTCCCACCTTCTTTCAGCATTCTATACTTGAGATGAATAATCGGCACAAACGTCATAGCTCTAGAATGTTCCACTTCAAAGCAAGCACAAAAGTGGGGAGTAAATATTTTTAATCCGAATAAGGTAATAAGAGTGAAGGTGTTAGCCTAGTTTTCCTGCACTGTCTATAGGTATTAATTATAAATGGACAGTCTTCACTCTTGAGGCTCCATTTAAGAATGTCAAAGGACTCAACAAAGTGTACATTGTCCTTACCTTCCATTTTTCAGGCAAACTCATAAACCATTCTTGGTTTTCTACCGCTTGTATGGGCTCAATCATAGACTTGTTGATTGCCACATTCAACCAGGAATCACCTATTGTGACAAGATCGGCAACAGCGGCAGATTTACGATTCGCCTTGCCTTTGCTTAAAGCAGCAGAAATCTCAGAAAATATGGCCTCAAGACTACCACGAGCTTCTAATTGTAACTTGGATCTCTTTCCTTGACATTGAACAAAGTCCTATATGTTGAAAATCACGGAGTCAGAGAAACCCACTGTATCATAGCAAAAAAACATGCACATGCAAAGTGAGAATTTTAACCACTCTCTTCAATTCTAGGTAACGCAGTTAATTAAGAAAGAAGATCAGAAACAAAATCTTTAAAGGTTCAACAAACAATGTAAGAAAATGGAAACTAGAAAGTTGGAGACTTGGAGCTTCTTTGGTTAGCACAAAGTTGGCATCATCAGAAATATCTCTACTAACACCTGAAAGATTCAAATTTAACATCTGAATAATTCACATTCAAGGCAATACAACAAATTCAACAGACCTTGATCCAGGAGGGAGGCACAGAGCTTCGTAGAGAAACAATTCTAAGAGGCACGGTCAAGGAAAAAGTCTTAGACTTCCATTTTTCAAAAGCCTCTCTCAACTCTTCATCTTCAAGACCATCTTCACCAGTCCTTTCGGATTCTTTATCTGCATCAAAGAATTGTATAACATTTTTTTTTAATTTTTAAAAAGGCTAAATCCATCAAAATTATAAGATAACTACAACACATCAAAACACTAACTGATGAATCACATGAAGAATATCTATAGATACCTAACATCATTCCATTGTAATGCATTATATTTCCACTAAAGGAACAAGAATATCTAGACTCATGCAAATGTGCTGATTGGCCGTTTGATTAACAGATCTTCCCTCACCTAATAGGACATCGAGAAAACGCTCGTTATCTTTCCTCCATACCTCAGCTGAATCATATATGCTTCCACCAAAAACAGAAAATTGCTAAACCCTGCGTTCTCCTTCTCACCTCACTTCAAATTTTAACCGGAAACAGAAACTTGTAAACTCTCAATCTCTCCCTCGCGCTCAAATCCAACAATGTAATCTGCTAGTCAAGAGTTAGTTTCCTAAGCTAGCCAATTGGATTCAGAAAGAATGAGGGAAGGAAATTGGAGGAAATCCAGAGTAGGAGAAATGTCACCTTGAGGGATAGACTCCTCCTGCGCCGCTTCCCGGTCACCGACGCGTACAGGCACGTTGGCGGCGGCGGCGGCATGGACGGAGCCGAAAGACGTCCAGGAGAGCGCGCCGAGGCCTAGGAAGAGGACAGCGGAGGCAGAGAGGCGCTGAAGGAGCCGATCCCGTTCGGCGGCGGCGGCGGAGGCAGATACCGTTGCGGAAAGGGAGGTGACGGAAGGTTGATGGCGGGAGGAGAGAGGAAGGCGGCGAGGCGGAGGTGGTGAGCGAGGAAAGAGGGAAAGATGGTTGGGGCCGGAGAAGGCCTGCGCTGAAATCATATCTCCGAGAGATACTTCGTAGCCATAAGTAATTGGGGCTAAATATATTTTTGTTTTGGCAAAATTACAGAAAACCACCCGTTAAATATACGAGTTTGCAATTAACCACCCGTTAAAATCGAATTTACAGAAAACCACCCATTAAAAGGATCCCGTCAACAAGTTACCACCCATATCCAACCTGGTGTCTATTTCCCGTTTAATAAAGGTAAAATGACAGATATGCCCTTAGAAATTAAAGAAAAGTAAAGGAGAAGAAGATGAAGATTAGCCATATCAACCCCGTTCGTGTATTCCCATGAGAGAAGAAGATGATGAAGATTAGTCTCTGAAACCCAATGAATCCTGCAATTGAGTGACCGAATCGAAGACGGCGAACGACTTGAGTCACCAAATCGAAGTCCTGCTTGTGTATTTCCATGAGAGAAGGTTAGTATCTAATTTAGGGTTTCACTTCTACAATTTGGGGATTTTTTCGATCAAAAAACTGTTTAGGGTTTCAATTTTATAATTTGGGGGTTTTTTTTCGATCAAGAAACTAGTTAGGATGGAGGTTAGCTGTAAACAAACAATGGCGGTGCTTTTTGAAAGTTGATAAATGAAAACCCATTTCTTCTTTGAAAGTTCCACTTGCAGGTGCAGAAGGTAGGTGATGGTACATTTATGGCTTTTTGCTTTTTATAATATTTTTTTCTTTTTTGTTTTCTTATACTGTTATACATGCTTCTGGATATTTGTATTGATATTTATTTACACTATTTCAATGGCATGATTGTGGTATCCTAGGTATCTTGTCTTCTTGTAAAATTGATACAATTATTTTTCTTTTTTTGTTTCCCTCAGAAATGAATATTGCAATAAGATTTATGTTTGAAGGGTGTTTTTACTTGCAAGATGAAAAGGTGTTATACAAGAAAGGGAAAGTATTCATGAAAAATGATGTGGATTCTGACCTTTTATCAAAGATAGAGTTGATAGAAATTTTGAAGAGTGATGTTGGGCTGGAAAAGGTTGCTGAATTGTGGTACTTAGTTGCTGGAGAAACTATTGACAAAGGTTTAAAGCCCATAGAATTTGATAAGGATATACTAAATATGTTAGAGTCCTTGGGAAGAGACAAAGTAGCACATGTGTATGCTATCCAAGAGGGAGAAGTGAGCCCATCTACCTTAGAAAGCCCCAAGAGTACCCAACAGTCTAGCATTGGACATGTCACCCAAACCAAAACTATCCAAGCTTCATCAAGCCATGGGCCACTCATACCAATAGTGCCACCTCCAGCCCCACAAAAAAAATTATAAGAAATCAATACCACCTTTAAGCTCAAAAAAGACCAACAAGCTTGCAGTAGATCAGGAAGATGATGATTGTGGAGATGATTTTGACTTAGGGTCGGATTCTTCAAGTTTAAGTGATGATGGTCTTGCTGAAGATGATAATATTTTTGATGAATGTGTTGATCGAGAAGTGCATGATGATGTGAGTGCGCTGGTATTATGGGATGAAGACGTAGATCTTACCGAGGAGGTTGAGAAAAGCGATGATTCTGATGACTTAAGAAGCTTAAGTGAATCTGACGGTGAAGCACATGCAAGGTATCCTGAGTTCAATACACTAGTCGATATGAAAAAACCAATTTGCTTCAAAGTTGGTATGAGATTTGCTTCTAATGATGTGTTTAGAAGAGCATTGAGGCTATATTCTATTCAAAATGGCGGAGATTTTTACTTTCTGCACAATGATGGCAGTAAAGTGTCAGCGTATTGCAAATACAAGTGTGATTGCGTCATGAAGCATTCTAGGAAGAAGTGTGTCTGCAATAAAACGTTGTGTGGGTTTAAGGCATGTGCTAGAAAAATGAGTAATGACGGAGCATTTCAACTGAAGACATGGCATCCTAATCATGATTGTGGATGGAGGCATGAGAATAGCAAGGTTACATCAGTGTGGTTGGCTGAGAAGTATCTCGAACATTACAGAGAAGACCCACGCTGGGATTTGAGGGCATTTATGAATTCGGTTAGGAGGGATCACAATGTTGAAGTGAGTTACATGCAAGCTTGGAGAGCAAGGTATAGAGCTTATTTGCTTACTCAAGGGGATGCAAAGAATCAATATGCAAGGGTTTGGGATTATGCCTTGACTGTGAAGAAATGCAACCCTGGAAGTTCAGTATTTGTTAAAGTATGCTATGGTCAACCAGAAAAACCATTATTCCAGAGGATTTACATTTGCTTAGATGCTTGTAAGAAGGGTTTTTTTAATGGGATGCAGGCCTCTGATTGGGCTGAATGGATGTCACCTAAAAGGTGCGTACACTGGACAGATTCTGGTTGCAGTTGGGAAGGATGGGAATGAGCATATATTCCCAATTGCTTATGCAATTGTAGAGGCTGAAAGAAAGGAAACATGGGTATATTTTGCACTTACTCTATGTAGTTTGCACCATCTAATTAAATGACTTAAAGCTTCTTTTCTTGTGCCTTTTCTTTGTTAATTTGCTCTCCCTTTTTCTGTGTATATGTTTTTTTCCACTCCTCAATTTCATCCATGTGGTTGGATTTTGATCTCAAGAGTAAGGTGCACAAATTAACTGATAACTGTACCTGCTGCAGGACCATTCTTTTTTTTTTTTTTGGTTTAAACTGCAGGACCATTCTAAATTCTAATGCAGGCCACTGCATTCATTTTGTGTGAAATCTGAGTGCCTGCTTAACTAAAAACTGTATTGTAGCCTCTGTAGGCCACTGCATCCATTTTGTGTGAAATCTGAGTGCAGGCCACTTCATTCATTTACACTGGAGGCCACCCATGTATGACAACAACAACATAGACAGCAACAACGAGAGTGCATTATGAGCTTTGCAAATCTGATTGCATTATGACAGCAACAACATAGACAAAAATATGAGTGCTTCTATGATAGCAATGACAAAAACAAGTTCAATAGTACAAATGATTATAAGTGCTTTTAACATTAAACCACCCATGGATGACAACAACAACGTCATATATTGTAGCTATTATGACAACAAAAAAACAGAAAGACACTAAGTGCTTTTAACATTTAACATTAGCACTTTACACATAGTTGAGTGCCTAGTACAAGAGCTTTGCAATGACCAAAACAAGTCCAATAGCACAAATGATTCGCACAAGAGCTTTCCAAGATCTTGGTGGACGGATTGAGCTCCTGGCATTACATGTTTCAACTGAAGTGTCATCCCCAACATCAACATCATTTCTAAGTTGTCTCACCTCCTTTCGAAGCCTTCGAATTTCATTCTCATAAGTTGAAACCATTGTCTCTTTAACTTGTAATGTGTCCATCAATTGCAACATTTCGTCTCTTATCAATGGAATAAATTCTTTTGCCGTATTACACAAGGGAGGATCAAACCATTCCCAATAACCACATCCTCCAACCTGAAATCATATTAGACCAATTAGTTCACAAAATTGTACCAACAAAAAAAAATATTGTGAAAATTATTGTCATACTCACCCTATGGTTACCACATCGTATGAATCTTCTACTAGGATTGTCATCAGCCATAGATGTGTAGTAACGACATGTAACTCCACACTGACATCTTACCAGCTTCTTATCTTTTGCTGCAGTGTTCCATTTTTTAGTGAAAGTGCACGATTGAAAGCCTCGTTTGCCACTTGTACTCCCACCGTGAGATGAAGTTGTCTGTTGCATTTCCTAACTTCCAAACATAGATACTAACCTTCTATTCAGGGACTCAGATCAAAACCCAAAATCATAACTCAAAATAGATACTAACCTTCAACCGGATTATCATAGACCAAGCAATACCCAAAATAGATACTAACCTTCTACCGGATCGATCACGTACAAACGCAAATATGTACAATCGATAACTCAAATATGCATTGGTGTATTTTACTTCATTTAAGATATGTGAATTCAGGTTTTAGGTTATTAAAACAAGCACCAAGATATTGAAACACCAAAAGAAAGCATCTTTCAGCACCATTGTTATGTACAATCGAGAAAACCCCCAAATTTGTAGAAGGGAAACCCTAAATTAAATACCAACCTTCTCAGGTGCAATACACAAGCAGGACTTTGATTCTGTGACGAAAATCGCCAGTCGTCTCCTCTTGTCTCCGAATTCTTCACTCGATCGCACGATTCAGAGGGATTTAGAGGAGAGATTGTACGTGATCGATCGTCGTCTCCTGTTGTCTCCTCTTGTCTCCGAATCCTTTTGGGTTTACTTCTCCTTTAGAGTTCTTTAATTTCTAAGGGCATATCTGTCTTTATACCTTTATTAAACGGGAACTTAACGCCAAGTTGGATATGGGTGGTAACTTGTTGACGGGATCCTTTTAATGGGTGGTTTTCTGTAAATTCGATTTTAACGGGTGGTTAATTGCAAACTCGTATATTTAACGGGTGGTTTTCTGTAATTTTGCCTTTTGTTTTTGGTTGGTCTATCGTATCGTGTGTATCACAAATCGGAAACGATATCTCCATCGCTAATTTTTACTATTTCCACCGCTAATTACCGCATAGTTATGCGGTGGTTTTAATGACGGTCAATGGACCCACTGCATACCTATGCGGTGGGTCGAGGCGTATAGAGACTCACCACAATACAATACGGTGGGTCTGTCCGTTCCGTTTGAACCTCACCGCATACCTATACGGTGGGTTTCGGATAACCTGATTTTGGGTTACATGCTGAAAGACCGGGCAGGACCGGTTGAGTCCTCAAGGCCACCGCATACGTATGCGGTGGGGTCCGATGGCGTTATTTGCCATTAGAAGAAATGTCATAAATGTGCGCTACGTTATTTGTCATTAGAGGAAAGATAACATAGCCGGACAATCCACGAATTGATTCAGGAGGACATTGATGCATTATGGTCAAACAATCGGAAATAGGATAAGAATATTTGAAAACGAAAGTGTGATAAATGTCAAGGATGAAAAAAAACGTTTGTCGAAAAATGGCATATAACATAGTTTGTGATATGGCACAGACAAAGATAGAATCAAATTCAACATGTGGAGTTCGAAAAAGGACACGAGAAAGTGGAAAGTGCTAATAGGACAGGGGACGACCACCATCACGACGGCGGTAAGCTCTATATCGTGCAATCCTCGCCGCAAACTGCTCTTCCCAACCCTTGACCATGCGATCGTGATGCCGTGTCCATGTAACGTAGACCGGAGGTAGAGGTTAACCAGGTAACAACCAAATATGTGAAGAAAAGGTGAATATTGACATTAGAAGAGAGAAACAAAACAGTAACGATTGAATGAATATGAAATACAAAACGTACCGGAACGAAGTGGTTGCTGTTGCCGACTAAAGCTATTCCATCTAGATCCTTATAGGCCGGTACTGACGCACCCCCGGTAGTGTACAGAGGTAGGCGCAACATTGGCATCATCTGTGACAAAATCACCAAAGGACAATGGTGAAGCGTGGCAAACACCTCGCCCATGATCGGAATCTCCATCTAATACGTAGCATTATGACATGTGCTGAAATAGTTGACCCTCATGATGAGCTCATCTAAGGCAGGATAGCTCAATTAAAGCTTCCATGACACTATTTCTTTGAACAATTTACAAGCAATTGGAGATGTCTCATATAATTTTGAGTTTTAGCAATTATGCACAAAAATTTAAAATTTTACTCAAAATTTCACCATGTAAAACCAAAAACAAGAATAAAACATATAATAATGATAATGAGCTCTTCCCCCACCTCATACTTAAAATATACAGTGTCCCCACTGTATAAAAATAAAAACAAGTGTAAAGGAAGGAACTCACCGAATAATGCGTCGAGGAAGGCAAAACAAGGCTTGTCGAGGAACTCGATTGGTCGATATCGAGTATTGTACTCGATATCAAGTAAGCTGTCAACGTCGAGTGAAATGCTGAAGTCGAGGAGCCTTATGACTTGGTCGATATCGAGTTGGCCTACTCGATATCGAGTAAAACTGGGCTGCTCCTCTTGGTCGTTCTCGACTGGCCTAGTCGATTTCGACTATCTTTCAGGGACTTCTTATTCCACCTTTCGCGATCCTAAAAGTGTTAGATTTCACACAAAGACAAGACTTTCCACATGAAGTATTCTAAACTAAAGAACAAAAAACCAAAACCAAAATCAAAAGTTCCAAAGTCCCAAAAATTCAAAAGGTTTTATATACATGCTCTAGATTTTAGAGTCACTAGGCCGACTTCTCTGTTTGTGCTTAATGACCGTCAATGTGGGGCCCGCTTGTGCTTGACTCTTTCTTTTCTCCCTTCTTTTTCTTTCCAGCTCTCATTCTCCGCGGATTCTTTCGCCACGGGGCCTTACCTCCCCTTAAATTATTTATAAATTTCTTAATGGACCGAGGAGGAGTAGAACTCATACCTGAACTTACCTTTTCGGGTCCAAAACAGAAATCTTCGGGCTTAGGGCTGGTCGATATCGAGTAAGACTAGTCGATATCGAGTACAGGGACCCCATACTTAGGCTCTTGGCAAGTCTGGTGCTCAGCAGGGGAAGTCGATGTCAGGGAAGTTTGGTCGACATCGAGTAGAAGCTTGGTCGATATCGAGGAGTCTTTGTCGATGTCGAGTAGAGTTCTGGTGCCTTCCTCCGTTGTTTGCTTGATCCCGTGGTCGCCTATTGTGAAGGTGAGTAGTCGATGTTTGACACTAATCTTGGCATCTGCAGTAGCTAGAAATGGTCTACCAAGAATAATAGGACTAGTAGGATCTTCAGCACAGTATATAATAAAGAAATCAGCGGGAATAAAGAACGTCCTGGACAGGGACATTCTCAACCATACCTATAGGGATGACCACTGTATTGTTTGCAATGTATAGCTTGGCATCCAGAGGCTCTATAGACCCTATCTTCACCTTTCGCCAGATTGATAAGGGCATGATGCTCACACTTGCTCCTAAATCATACAAGGACTCATATTTATATTGTCCAAATCCCACAGTAACAGAAAACTTACCAAGGTCAGGTCTCTTCTCAGGGAAGTGGAGCACTTTGCATTCGCCGACGATTTCTGAGATGGATCGCTTGTTGCTCAGGATCTCCTTGAGGAATTTCACATAAGGAGGCATCTCTTGCAGAGCTTCTGTAAAATGAATAGAGACATTCAGTTCTCGAAGCATATTAACAAAACGTTTAAACTTACCTGCAATGGGATCTTTTAGCGCTTTGGAAGGGAAAGATAGTGTCTTTTTCTGCTTTGGAGCCAGAACAGATGTCGGCGGTGTTGCAGAGCCAGAACAGACTGCTGCTGTTGTGCATGATTTCGGCGCATCTCATCAAGGATCATCTGTAGATCTTTCTTTCGTTGATCTCTCTCTAGATGTCCTGGAGCTCTGTATGGTGGGGGGTTCCTAGGGGCACCTTGGTTCCATTGTGGTTGCTAAAACCTTTGGTCCCTCATATAGCGATTGGGACCCCCTACGTAAGCTACCTCTTCCTGGGTCTCTACCATCCTGACTTGCTCTGTGTGTGGGCACTCAGTAGTGGTGTGCCGCTGTGATCCGCATTTGATGCAAGGCTGGTTGACATAGAGATACTTGACTTGCTTGAAGAGCTTGCGATTTTGGTCTCTATAGTACTGCTCCCTGACATCTGGGTCAATCTCCTTGGAAGGCTCATAGAGGGACATGGATGGGGCTGGCCTGGCGTAGGCATCATCATCATAGTTTGTTGAAGCCCCATACTTGTTATCGTAGTTGGTGAGCTTGTCGAGTACACCTCATGCGTCAGCTAGTGGCATCATCATATACTCATATCGGGTATAATGATTGATCCTATCCTTAGTGACTTGGTCCAGAGAATTGAAGAAGATCTCCTGAATGACATAGGGTGGTTGTCCATAAGTAGGGCAAGATCGCAGTAGTTCCTTATATCGTTCCCATGCTTTTGCCAGCGGCTCCCCAGACTTTTGTTTGAAAGTTGTGATCTTCTGGAGGAGGAGTGTTGTCTTGGTAGGAGGAAAGAATTTATTGAGAAATTCCTACTCTACTTGAGCCCATGTTGTGAGGGATCGTGGTTTCAGTCCTTCAAGCCACTTCAATGCAGGGCCGGCAAGCGACCAACGAAAGGCTTTCATCTTGACATATTCCAGAGATGTACCTTCAGCAAGAGTAGGACACATGTCAGAAAAATTGGTAATATGTTCAAGAGGGCATTCATTAAATCTGCCATGAAAAGCATTATTCTTAAGTTCAATAAGGAAGTGAGTGCGAATTTCAAAAGTATTTTGAGGGATTAAAATGGCCGATTCAGGCACGACGAGAGTCGGATGCATGTAATCCTCTGTAGTGGTAGGATATTGGGCAAGCTCAGCTTCTGCTTGCCTCACACGCTCAGCTTCCTGTTCCCTGGCTACTCTCTCAGTGGTGATAGCAGTGTCTTTGGTGGCTAGTTCCATCCGAAGCCTCTCAATCAGCTGTTCTTGTGTTTCTGCGGCCGTCGTGGCTCTTTTTAATTTAGCGTGGATGTGTAAGAGGCATTCCGGTTCGTCTAAGCCGTCAAACTCAGGTGGTTGACCAGAACGGCGCATACACCTGCGAAGTAACTCAAAGCAAACGTGAGATTTAACTACCTAAGGCGCGAATGATTGCTTCCCCGGCAACGGCGCCAATTTGTTGTAGGAGGAAATCGAGAATGCAAATTAAAAATATGAATAAAGCAAAGCAAACCAGATTCCGTCCCTTGCAAATGATTACAAGACTTCCTCCCGATGCAGTAGTGGGAAGTCAGGATCGATCCACGAGGAAGCGTGCCAGTGGATCCTAGGCAGCAGAAGAATCTCACGGCAGAAGTCGACCACAGATGCTCGATCTCGACTAGGTTTAGTCGACAGGCGATCAGGCAAGTCGAACAAAGCAACAACAGCTCTCGGTGGTTACTCGATATCGAGGAAGGCTTTCGTCGATCTCGGGTACCTGCACATCAGAAGTTACAACGATCTTCGTCGATCGAATATCAGTACCCGATATCAACCAGATTTAGTCGATATCGAAAAGACAGAAACTTAAAAACAAAATAAATAAAGAACAAAGCTTGGTGAAACTCGAAATAAACTATGAATGTAAGGAAACTTTCAAGATCGGGGTTTGCGACAACGATAACCGAACATGTATAAGGCAAGAATAAAACAGATAATCATGCAAATTGCATCGAAGGATCAAGCTTTCGCCTTTTCCAACAATAAGACAACTCTTTCAAGAAACTTTAATTGTATATACTGATTTTATGTTTACAATCCAAGTTGTTAGCATGGATCTCCATTAGATGGGTAATAAACACATAACAGTTAGTAAATGCTCAAAGCATGATAAAAGTCGGATCTTTACCTCAAACACGCAGGGCTATCGTTGGGTTCACCCCAACCCTAGAAGTGGGTGGACTACTCGCGCCTCATTGCAATCGCAGACATCATTGATGGAAAAGAACTAACTTGCATTAATAAACCAAACAGAGCTTTACAACCGATCGAAGCCAACTTGCTTTCGCTCCTTAACTCCTCTCGGCCACAAACTCTCTCTCTCTCTCTCTCTCTCTCTCTCTCTCTCTCTCTACCTCTATGTAACTAATTGTGTGTGGAATTGAATGCTTAGAAATCAGCCCCTAAGGCCTTATTTATAGGCTTCCAATCCTTGCTAATCAAGGAAGGAAATCTCTATCTATATCTAAAGATAAAACTTTAATAAAAGGGACATTTATCTTAAAAGGAAATATATCTAAAAAAGCTAAAGATCTTTATGTGTGGATAAATCCTCTCTCCATGGATAGATCTTGATAGACTTGATAGATCTCGGACTCCTTCGCTCCCAAGTAAGCCCACTTTGACTCAGACAGCCCAACCGCGTAACGCAGCCCAGGAAGGTTCTACTCGATATCGAGTAATTTCCTCGATATCGAGGAACTGTGTCATCGACTTGGCTGTCTGGCTTGCTCGAGCAACTTCTCCCTGACCTGGCTCGGACAGGTGGTCTTGGTCTTGTCGATATCGAGCAAAGTACTCGATATCGAGGAAGTGTTGCTCGGTATGTCTAGGTCTTCGGCTTCTCGATCAAGTGCTGCTTCCTCGACTCCGGGTATGACTTCAAGTTTTGTCGATATCGAGTAAAAGTACTCGATATCGAGTAAGGTTCTGGAATTGGGTTGGCTTTGTCTTCAGTTCCTCAATCAACTCCTCCTCGACCAGTGCTCTGCTTCACCCTGTTTGTCGATATCGAGGAAAAGTGTTCGATATCGAGTAACGTTCAGTCTCCGTCTTTGCTTCTTGGTTTTGTTCCGGAATGGCTCCAAATCCTGTAATTTTAAACCAAAACTTATGTAGACCTCTATTTCTTGCAAGTAAGCATATATTACATAAATTCAACATATTCCCAGCCCGAAATATGCAAAGTGTATATAATAAGGAGCTAAAATATGCATTTCAACAAGGCCATTTTAGTGGACATCATGTACTGGCATAATAGGCAAATTTGAAATCGATCCAAAGCGCTAACATACCAGCAAATCCAAACTCAAAACACTATGAACAACGAAATCAATCCAAACTACCACCTACTAGCAAAGTCATCTAAAAGATAAATCAACAACCAAATACACCATCCTAGATCGAACCGTCACGGCGGGGGGTCAGGCCAAAATTGCTCATAGATGCGCTACAGATGTGCATCTGTCAAATGAACTCCTAGGGACCTGAGTCGCTGAATCTCCAACCCAGCAGCACGGTGTCGCTTCTCGATAATCGTCGGTGGGGGTGGCGCCAGCGGAGGTGGCGGTTGGGGTATGATGGGCTGGTGTCGAGGAGTGTCAAGAAGTACGTATGGATGACTGTATCGGTGTAACCACTCCACATAGTCATCGGTCACGCCATATGGGTACTCAACAGAGGTCTGTGGCAACTCCTCCATGGGAAACAGATGATCGAACCTATGCGCCCAGTGGTTGTCGACCGCGTAGAAAGATGCCTCCTTCTTGCCCTTGATGTACTTCGGCCTGTGCACCTTGCTAGGTCTGATCGGATAAGTGGGAATGTGCTGAACCCGACCGAACTGGTGCAGCACCCAGTCCGGCATATACGGCTCCTCCTCGAACAACCAACGGATGGTGCCCCTATATCAAGACAGACGCAGTTGTCCATCAAAATCCAAGTGCCTACCAAAGGGCATGAAATCGATCTGCGACGTAATATAAATTCTTAAGACGACTCAAATTTTCAAAATCTAGTTTACTGTGTAAAAAATGTACGTGCGGTAGTAAAATGTTTTCGTACCTCGTCGACAGTCATCTCATCCAGCCTACGCCGCATAACATCCAGTCGCTCAATGCGAGGCACATCATCCCGGGACACCGTAGTGTTCCAAGGCATTAGCCCTTGGACGTGCCTCACCCCTTCCGCGGATCCCGAGATAGCCTCCGATCTAGCGTCATTCCAACCCTGAAGACCAGAAAATACATCCAGATCCACACCTACAATGGAACAATACGATTAACGACATATTCATTTTAGCTTAATTATTAACCTGGAAAATTTACATAATCAGAGAACGAATGTCTTACCAGCAACAGTCGCGTAAAACCGTCCATGTATTTGGTGAACTCCCTAGTCGCCTCGCCCAATCCTCGGTACAAGCATGCCAAGACCCCTGCCGCTAAACACAGCTGCGGAACGTGCGCTGCATCCATAAGGCGAAGAAGCACATCCGACCGCACTCTTGCACCCGACTTGTCGATGAAGAGCGTCGCCGACCCAATAATCTCCATCGCAACAGCGACGATGCACTCAATATCATGCTCAAGTGCTATGCCATCTCGCACCCTCTATCGCATGGGTGCTATCTTCTAAAGGAGGGTCGCAATAGTCGGACCTCCATGGCCAAAGGCGCTCAACCGCTCTTGCTGGGTCAAGCCGTACAAGTCCCCAACCCGGTCCCTCCCAGCCATCACGTCATCCACATGAATACACTCCTCCCCGTCCAAACCATACCCAAGTATGAAGAAGACATCGTGCAGTGTGATAGTGATCTCTCCCCATGCGAAGTGGAAACTATTCGTCTCGGGATTCCAGTGCTCAACAAATGCACTGATGAGACTGTGATCCACATGATCCCACTCAAAATCTCACAGCTCCCATAGACCACTCTCACGCACTGCAGGAAACCATGACTCCCGTCCATCCACCTCCAACAGTGCCTCTACCCGGCCCAACCACTGTCCCCGTCTCTGCACACGCACACCCCTCCGCAAGGCTTTCTCCTCCCGTCTCCAAACGGTCTGTGCAATGTGTGCCTCGTAATCTCTCAGGAGTGAACGATATGAGGCCCCCTGGCCATTCGGGCTGACGTACCCCAGAACCTCTAGGCTCGCCATGCTGCCTCGCCCCCTGCACTACTACCCTCGCCATGCTCCCTAGCACCCCCTGCACTACTACCCTCGCCACGCTGTCTCCGCCTCCGCTGCACTACACGGACAGGGGCAGGTGCCGCCTGATCTCCTCCCCTGTCTTGACCAACATCATCAGATGTCCCCAGATCGGATCATGCAGTCGCCGTTGGCACTGCATGCTGACTCCCAGGCTCCTGATGGCCCCCAGATACTAATGGTGTGAACGATGTAAAATCTATCTGCCCGACGACACATGGCTCCTAATCTCCCGCTCGAGTAACAGTCGTCCCAACACCACGGCTCATCCCAACACCCACATCTCCGACTAGATGTGTCGTGTCGTCATATGAGTTCAGCTGGTCGCTCTGAAACGCAGTCCCAAAGTACTCATGATACCCATCGCGCTGAGTCTGCGACTGCTCAACCACTCGCGCCGCTCCAGATTGTGGTGTTGCGTCCTCCCGTAGGTACTCCTTCAGCATCTCCAAACCCTCCCCTCGGTGTGAATCATGCGCCGGCTGCACCACTGGCTCATCGGTGGGGGTAGTCATTAAGCCCAACTCAATCTCCAACAGACTCTGATATGTCTCTATAGACGACTATGACGTCTACCCCAATCTATCACTGTAGTCAACACCTAACTGAATCGATGGCTCAACCCAGTATCTGCACCTACCGCGTCAATATCCCTACTCATAGGATCATCTACAGCCCCCAACGTCTGTCTCTCCCTGGCGACAGCCCTCCTGGCGGATTGCAGAACCACTCTACCTTCTAACCCCCTCGATAATGTGGGCTACGTACAATGAAAAAAATTGTCAAAATTCTATCGCTCAAATATGATACTTTTTATTTGTTACACGCATTACTACATCGTATGACTTACCAAATGTTGCAAGCTTTCCCTACACCTAATTAATGATTTCAACTTAAAACTATCATTTCCTAACAAAACAAAAAACATACTTATTCGATTTCAATTTCCCTACATCCTACTCAATGATTTCAACGTATTACTATCGTTCATTCACAACACGAAAAACATTAATTAAGCGATTTCAACATACCTGAGGTTGTGGCGAGCCATCTATCGGCCACCTCCATCTCCTAAGTGCAGCAAGACAAGCGGACTCACGTCTCTGAATAGTCGGGTCTGGCTACGTTATATATAACAATAATACGTTAACACTATCTCATTTCACGAAGAAAAAATGCGATTCGGTTTTCATATAGTTTCGTTATTACCCGTAACGGATGTCTCCGAAAAGAACCGGCACCCTGAGACGCATCTCTTCCATGGATTTCTTTCACCATCTCAAGACTCGGGTACAAAGTGGGGGTAGAAAGTGGGGACGAGAGAAACGACGGAACCAAAGGTCGGGCTCGGAAAGCAAGAAAAGAATTGGAATCGGAGAAGCGTCGGAAATTGTATCGGAGAATGGGGCCCGCAAGCCTTTTTATAATGGTCCCCATCCGCCGCAAAAACCCACCGCATGCGTTGGGTTTTTTTTTACCGTTACCGCAACGGTAAAAAAAACCACCGCATAGGTATGCGGTGGGTTTCGAATATCTTGCAATCAATCGGATTTCGTCATAACGGACTCCGTTACACCCTAACCCACCGCATATACATGTGGTGGGTCGGGATACGGTCAACGCACCCACCGCATACCTATGCGGTGGTCCAGTTAAAAAAGTGATTAACCCACCGCATAGGTATGCGGTGGCTTTGCGGTGTAAATAGTAAAAAGTAGCGGTGAAGATATCATCACCCATCACAAATTCACAATTCACATGCTCGATCCGCAATTTATTAATCGGATTTTTCTGCCCTGTGATAGAGGTAAATTCGCGATGTACACAAAAGTTTGGTATATTTCGTCAAATACCCCTGAGGTTTTCATTTTTTTTCGCGTAATGCCTCTCGTTTGTTTTTTTTTACAAAAAACGTTATAACGGAGTTAAAGAAAGAAAAGAAAGAAAGGAAACGTTTGCCTGGAATTAAAGAATCCATCGATAGCAGCAAGCCAGCAACTATCCTCATCTACAAGCATGTCGTACATGTTCCTCTCCGCCTCACGCCATCGATCTCTCATCCCTTCCAATCCCAAGCTCGATCGCAACTGCCTCCTCCTCGTCCTCGCATAAATCGCTAGCGTTTCCCCCCTTCGAGCTCGACCTTGTCCTACGTTGTATTGCAGCCTTCCTGGCGATCGATTTCCTCCGAGCCCCCTCTATCTGGTCGTGCTTGACCTATCCGAGCCACCAGCACCACCTCTCTTCCGGTGGGGCACCAACAGTCGGTTCATTTGGTGTTCTCGATTTTGGATTAGGGTCGGACACTTGACCTCGTAGTGGATTTTGATCTCATATTTTTTCCCCAAATTGTTCATCCGCTTACAAGATTGATGATATGAATGGACAAAAGATCATACCAATTAAGGGAGAGGAGGTTGGAGTTGGTTGATCGTTGGATTGAAGAAACGTAGGGTTAGATTTTCTACTGATTCTCTCTCTTAGGGTTAGTTTCGACGTCCTACTCTCCAGCAGGAGACACAAATTCGTTTTAGACTCAATTCAACAAGTAAGTATAGGTATATTACCTTTCTTCACCCTTCCGTGATTATTGATCCTCTTGATTGTTTAGAAGTGGATGTTAATTCGTTTCTGGTGGGTTACATGTTTCTTTCTTCGTACTTGATATTCATGTTTTGTGATCTGTGTGTTGATGTTTGGTTGCAATTTGTGCTCCGGCATTGTTTTTTTTTTATTGTTTTCATGGGTTTGGGTTTGGGTTGTTCTATTGTTTTAGTTTTGTTGTTTTTCATGTTTAACTATATTTGAATTAGCTTTCTTGGCTAATTTGTTGAGTCGGTGTGTTACCCAATTTTGTCTATTAGATTGCATGAGGTTTGCTTTCGATTGCTTGTTTTTTGGTTAATTTTGTTTAGCTTTGCTGTTTTGTGGGTTTGATATTATTGGCATTTGAGTTGTTTTGCTTCTGGTTTTAGGTTGGTTGTTTCCTCTTTTGTTCTGGTTTGAGTGTATTGCTTTCCTGTCCTTACTAGTTTCCTTCTTGTCTCTTGTCTCTTGTCTCTTGATTTATAAATTGAAATCAATTTTTAAGAAGTTTTAAGTCTATTAGCTCAAAAGGTAGAGCATTGTGCTCGCGCACAAAGATGCGAGTTCGAATATCGTATAGACTACCTATGGATATGTCATATGTGTAATCATAATGTTGATTTGTTTGTCTTTCTTATTTGGGGAGGAGTAATCAAATACGTCATATGTATGATTGAGGGCATATTCAAACTACAAGGACCAGCATTCTCAAGAATTTGGAGAACAAGGTAGCAATGGGGAGTCGAGAGCTAACCATATGCAAGTGGATTGACAATTATTGCATGTGGTTTAAATGTAATATGTGAGTCTTGATCATGTTCTTTACCATATCTGTTGAAAGCATTAAAATAAGTGAGAAAATTAGTCAAGCAAGTTTTAGTAACATTGTGAACCCAAGAAGTAAACACAACCAGACATTTGCAAATTCAATAGCTTCAACAGAGCTCCAACCATAGAAAACTATATGTTTAAGCTTTTCAGGATTGTAGCTATGTCAATTTAAGAAATAAAGAAGGCACTTGATAGAAACTGAATATGTAATCATATTCTTGATAATTAAATAGTTGTAACATGTTAATACTATTGTAAAATGGTATATTATTTCTTTGCTGAAACTTGAAAAAAGCACAGGCCATATCAGAAAGTGTGCTAGGAGGCTTAATATATCCTGGAACGTCTAATTCAACAGTTCCATCACCTTCAACTTTAGCAACCCGTTTCATCCATCTAAGCTGCAATATTAAAGCAGGAATTCAAACACAGATGAAAGTAAACACCTATGACAGATTTAGATATGATACCTTTAGTTATGATAGACTAAAAAAAAAGAGTTTGTATGCACCCTGCCAAGTCATGAACTCTTCATTCATGCAATTTGTTCAACTATGACAGATTCAAACTTCTTGTAAAATTCAAGCCAATTAAATTTTTACAAAGCTTTTGAAGTGTAAGTATTTAACAAGTCTAAATCATGATATTAGTCTATGTAGAAGTCGAACCCACATCTTGTGCATAAGCACATGCTCTACCATTTGAGCTAGTAGACTTTTTAACAAGCTTTTATATGCAACTTTTGTTCTTTGACTTATGACATGATCTCATTTTCTTGCCTCCATGATTTTTCCTTTGAATTCATACACTTTCTTCATTCATGTGAATTCACCCAATTGGTTCTTGTCTCTAATCCAACTGTTGAGACGTGTCGTTGGTGTTACTTCTCAAGCTACTAGGTCTACCAAGAGTTACAGGCTTTTGAAATGGCTTCAGTGGCAACCTTGGTCTCCACAAACGTTGGTCTCAAAGTTGGATCCCTGCATCCAGAAGTCACACCTACATATTCATCAACTTATTCATCAGAGAATCAAATTCGAAACATTGAATCCAAACACAAAATCCCTAATTCTTGAATTCCCAAAGCCCGAATCCAAACACAAAATACCCAATTCTTCAATCCATAAATCCCTCAATTCAAGACGTACCTGCTCCCATGGAATCCCCAAATCCAAACACCATTCCATATCCAAATCTTAAACCTAAAATTTTGAGATTTTTAAAACGAAAAATCGAAGATGTACCTGGTTATCAAACCCCTAGCTGTCGGTGTCGCCCAACTCGCAGTACTATCGAGAGAGAAATCTCATGCCATCAAGCACGAGTCTCTCTCTTCGCTGAAGCAAATAAAGGTTTTTTTTTCTCTTTTATTTGTTTTAGCGAAATTGTTAATAGATTTCGACGGAGGGGTATTTGGCGAATAAAATCAAAACCTCAGGGGTATTTGGCGAATTATATCAAACATTCGTACACCACGCGAATTAACCTTTATCTCGAGGGCACCACGCGAAAATTCCGTTTTTAATCTATCAATCAAATTTGATTAAAACACTAAAGTGCAACTAAGGGTAACTTTAAGACGGGATTTATGGCGTGTTTGGCTGGGGAAATTTTTTTAGGGGGTGGAGATACTTTTTGCGGGTGGAGAAGATGGAGATATATTTTGGGGTGGATGAGGTGGAGATACTTTTTGGAAAATAAGCTCCTCCGTGTTTGGTAGATCGGGGATGGGCGGGGAAAAGCGCATAATGCAAATTACTAAAATTACTTTACTGTTTGAGTGTAAAAGACCATTTTGCCCCTGAAATTACCCTTGTCCTTCCATACCCCGACCTAAACCAAATTTGAAGCCCCTGCCCCCTTGTCTCATCTAACCCAGTTTCGAGAGGAGGAAGAAGAGCTTGGACTCTGGACTCCCATCGCCGGTGAAAACGTCGGTGGTATCCACCAATGTTTGAAAGGGAAGATCCTCCGGAAGCAAGGCAGCTCCCCCGGAGGCTGCAAACCCACATCGTCCTCTCACCATGTGAGTTCCTTTACTTCTATCGCCTTTTTTTTCGTAGTTCTCCGTGTGTTTGAAATTGCATAGTTTGGTCCTGGTTTGTTCAATGGATTCGTAATTGCGCTTGATTGATGCCCGAATTGAGTCTGAATTGGTATCATTGTTGGCCGAACTTCATTTTCACACGCCTAGGGTTTTGCATTCGTCCCATTGGGTTCGATTGGGACTACATATTTTCACCTATTTTCAATTACATTCTCTAGTCGAACATCCAGTTTGTTGCTAAATTTGTGTTCCCCGGTGTGTGGGATGATAATGCATTCGTGCCTTTGTTGTTAGCCCACAATCAGGGGCGGATCCTGGACCGTCATTCCGCGGATACTTGAAAATAAAATTTTCATCATTCCGAGAATGTTTAAGGGTAAAAAAATTTTCTTTTGTAATTTTTTTTCCGGGTAGGGGATGCTTGACGGAAAATATAAAGAAATTAACCCTAATTTTTTTTGGGGTATGCTTGAGCATCCCCAATGATACACATAGATCCGCCCCTGCCCACAATTACAGTTGTTTTGCAACAAATTACTACCTCCACGTCAAGCATAAGATTCCTGGAGGTGAACATTGAGTAATGGTCATTATTTGTGAAAATAATATTTCAAGGAATGCAGTTGTTCCACAGCCATCTGACACAACACTCGATTTCATGTCTCCTTGCTTCAATAATAACTTCCGCTTTGGCGTTCGACACGGTGACACCCTCTCGGGCAGCCAGTTTATTTACCACAGGTGCATATGGCTTCCAACTCCAACGGAAACGCAAACGGAAACGGAAACGAAAGGGGTAAGGGTAAGTGGAAGCAGACACAAGGAGGCGATGAGGAGCCAACGCTCCCTCCCTTTTACTGGTCATATGAGCATACCAAGTTGTTTGTCGTGGGCTGCCCTGACTCTCGAATTCCAGGAGCTGTCGGGGAAGAAGCCGAACATGTACATGTTGAAGAACCGCAATCGGGACATGAAGAAATACTACAACGAGTGGAAAATGTTAAAGAATTCTAAGACCGGATTGGGACGGGATGCCGAGAAGGGAACGATCAAGGCATCCGATGAGTGGTGGGAGAGAAGATCGCGGTTAGTGCCCTCTTATAGGTGTCGGTTTTTTGACATTTTGTCCCATCTTTACGTTTATATAACATGGGATCATATCTTTAGGAAAACTCCGACTTCAGGAAGTATAGGAAGAAAGGTATTCAGCCCGAGTTGGAGGACCTTTGAGATCAACTGTATGGGGAACTATGGCAATCGAAAAGTACTGTGTTGCCCCCTCGATGGAGCCGAGTCATCGGCAAATAGCTCCCCAGGTTGCGCTAGCTGACTTAGGCGATGATCATAATGAAAGGGCCTACGTCAACCTCGATGGAGGCACCGAAGATGGGCGAGGTGGTGTGCAAACAGAAGAGTCCGAATATGTGACACTCGACACGGAGCTAAATGAGTTGTTCGCGAGCCAATTGCAATCTGGCCAGCCTCCTTCGATGCAGGAGGTTCTCCATGGGATTTGCGAGGATGTGCCCAGCACCAACGGGCCTGCACGGACAGGTTTCCCAGCTCATCCCATTGACAACAACAAGCGACCAATGGCATCCGGTTCTGCAGTTGCACAACCGTCAACAAAGAGGCAATACAAGCATTGAGGCTGCTACTTGCAACCGAGTAGTCGATGCTACATACAAGGGGTGCTTTATAGCACCATTGTCAGGGTCCTAATACAATAAGAGAAAGATGGTCCAACGAAGCACCTAGCCACACAAAACCCAACCTATACTGCCAGTTGCTCGATGGGGATCATAATGCAGTCATAATCGTGTCACCACTCCACACAAAATACAAAATGGGGCGCACGATAACAGTTTCGTCAACAAAACAACTAGTCCGACAACGGTTACAACCACACGTGCCTACTTACTTCCAGCGAGCTTGGCAATGACACCTAGGAGGAGGACGATGATCCAACGATTGATGCCTCTCTCGCACAGCAGCTGCTTGATGCGAACGGTTTGGGCAGCATGATCAGCCCACATCCTGCACAGGAAGGTAGCAAGGCTGGACACCTTCTAAGCAAGATCCTGCTTGGATGTCTTGGACATGGCTAACTCCGCATCAGCCCTGGTCACCCTCTGAGCAAGCTCGAGCCTGGACGCCTCGGAGATGGCTAACTCCTCATCAGACCTGTGGAGATCCTGCTGGTTCATTTGAAAGAGAGCCTCCCGGGTAATGTCACGCTCCTGGAGTGTGGCAACCTGTACACGGAGCTCCATGATATCGGATTCGAGACTGTTGACAAGGTCGCGGTACTCGTTGAGCTCGTTGTTTAGAGCAGTTCCTTGGAGCTGAGACTGCACCTCGTCCTCGTCCATGACTTCCTCCACAGGGCTGGCCCACGAGTCTCCATAAGGGTAATTCCCCCTTATCCACCAATATTTGTCGGGGTCGCCCGACTGCAAGCTTGTATCAGAGCCCTTGTTCGTGTCGGAGTAAGGGTACATGCTTCGACGGAGAATAAATGTGTTAGGTCGCGTCCGCAGCCACATGCCCAGCCAGATTCGTGTTCTTAGTTCATGTCTTATCTTGGCTCGTCTGTTGTCATCGTTGTTCATGTCTTCTTTGTCTTTGATATACACTACATTGTGAGTCTTCGCATCACCTTTTCTTTCATGTTTTTTACATTTTCTTGAGGGCAATGAAAGGTTTAAGTGTGGGGAGGGTTGCATTCATGTAGTTCTTGCATTCATGTTTAATTTTCGTTCTTATATTGTATAGAAAAGAAGGGAAAAAATTGAAAATGAAAAAAAAATCATGCATTTAGGTCTCATCTCCTCTCATATAGACCACTTGTTCTCATTAAGTGTTATGTATAGTCTTGTCAAATCTCATAGCTTGTTTGAGATGTTTAAGCCTTTATTCATTTATGGATCATGATTTGATTGTAATAATTGAGCATGTATAACTCTTAGACTTTATAATGTTGAAACCCAACAAAATATACCCATGTGAGTATTTTTAACCTTATTAGGATGATCTTCATATTCATGTCCTCTTTTTTTTTTTTTTTTTGTATGATAATCATCCATGTTACTACCTCTTATAATTGCAATTGACGTACTGAAGAAAACCAAACTCCTCAGTACACTCTTTCCTCTCTCTAACCTCAAGAGAGAGACATCCCCTTGCCGGATTTCCGTCGGCCGGTGGGCCTGAAAACTCCTCTTCGGAGGTTCCTAACCCCTCTTCTGAGGCAATTAACTCCTCTTCGGAGGCAATTAATCCCTCTTTGGAGGTCGGATCTTCTTCTCGACTGAGATGCTCCTCGTCGGTGGGAGGTGACGTTGCTGATTGTGGCTCTTCTTCCACCGGGGCTTCTTTCATTGTTGTCTCCGTTGATTGAGTATCAATCGCTTACTCCTCTCCCCCTAGTTTTTCTAGTGAGAGGGTACATGAATCCCGGCTCCTGTCGCCTTAATTAGGCTACGGCTGCCATCGTGTTGTTGTGGCTCCGTCAAACTGTAGTTCTGCCGCGGTTTCTGTTGTAAATGTACAACCCTAAATCTAACAGTCCTCTTTCGCAATTCAATAGAGACCGAAATTGAAATGGGGCTTTTATCTTTTCTTGGTTTCTTTCCCCATTTGATCAATCTCCCTAGCCAAATTCGTGGGTTTCATCGCATATTTCAAACCTGGGTTTCGGTGGTTTCGCGTGGAACTCGTACACACGGTGTTACCTCATCTTCAACAACCTCAATGGCGGTTCCTATCTGCGCTGGTCTGCTTCTCTTCCTCTCTGATCATTTCTCGGCGGTCGGTTGGCGGTTGGTGGCCTTGGCGTTGGCGTCGGAGGTTGTGGCTCCGGTGTCCTCCTACCCTCTGGTGGCTCCCCTCCGCCGCCTACACCTTCGTTGTTTCTGGTGGTTGCTGCTTTCTCAAGTGTCTTTAGCCTATAGCACCTGAAACATGTGCACAACCCTTGGGCCCGATTTCTTATGCTGCCTTGGGCCCCAAAGTGGCCCAGGACATTAAAAAAAACTGAATTTCAAATAATTATATATATATATATATATAATTATATATAAAAAATATTTTTCCATATATTTATTTATAAATCCCGAAAGGGCTTCAATTAAATCCTGAAAGGGTCTCTTGGTGCGTCGTACTAGGGTGGTTCTCGGCAGTGTGTCCGGTTGTTCGTAGCATTCTTTGTCTATGTTGGAGCTCTGAGGTCCGGTGTCGGGTCTAGCTGGGGTCGAGGTAGTGTGTATCGAGGAGACTCCGCGCTACGGAAATTTCCTTGGAGGTTCGTCTTCACTACCCACAGGGACTCCTAATGTACCGCTGGCCAGCGGTGTCACTGCTTGGTGGTGCTTGGCGCCGACTCTTAGTCTACGTTGTCTCTAGCATGGTTAGGCTTGGTTTGCCTGTTCGACTGCATTTAATTTGCCTCCCTCCGTTTGTACTGCACCGTTCTTCTGGTTCTATGTTGTATTTTTCTGTTTCTATTTTGTATGTTTAGATGGCTAGCCGTCTACCGACTTTGTCTGCCCATCGAGGTTCCGGGTCTGTCTGGCCTCGAATTTTTTCCTAATGAAAAAAATAATTGCAATTGACGTCTATGTTGATGCCATATTACATTGACCATTACTTGTGATTTTCATGTGATTGACGCACTACTTTTTCTTGGCCATGTTATTATTCCTTTTCCACCTTACATATTATCCTTTGTCTGAACCCATTTTGAGCCTTATTGCTAGACCTGTCAATCAGGTCGGGTCATTTCGAGTTTTGGGTAAAATGGGTTCCGGGTAAAACGAGTCCCGGGCAGATCCGGGTTGACCTGATTTCGGGTTGGACCGGGTTTCGGGGGTTTGTTGATTTTTTCCTTTTTAAATTAAAAAAATCATGATTTGGTAATTTTGTGATAATTTTAAAATGATAAAATTAAAGACGTGGTTAATAAGTTCTAGTGTTTGCAATTACATAATATATATGATCTAAAATACTTGATTTTTATTATTTCTCGTAATTTTTAATAAAATTTAAAAATATATAAAATATCAAAATTTTAAATAGTTTTTTAAAAATAATTTCATCCAATTAGTAATAAGCATAGAGTTGTTTTTAATATTTTAATAATTTTTAGAGTTTTTATCTTCTTAAAAAATGTGATGAAAGATCAAAAATCACATACCATGGATCGGATGGAGTATTACACGATACAAATAAATATAAACGTTGATTTGAAAATGAAAGATCAAGTGATTGTAATTATAAAATGTAATAAATTGGAATGTCCATAAAAAAATTAATCATATATAATTATAAATCAATCGGGTCAACTGGATAACTCGGGTCACCGGGTCGAAACACAGATGACCCGAAAAATTACCAAGTTTTCAGGTTCGGGTCGGAAAAAATTTCTGGGTCAAAATTTTTGGGTCTTGACCCAGAGTTTTTCTGGTGTATGGGTCGGGTTGGGTTTTGACTTTTAACAGGTCTACTTTTAGCCCATCTTTTGTAGCTCCATAAAAATATTTCCTAGCTGATTTTAGCCTTACCCTATCCGGGAATTAGGGAGAAGATTAGTGAAAATGTATATTAGTGGAGTGTCTTGAACATTTTAGCTATTTCCTTATGTATTTCATATGGATGATTATTTTGTTTAATACTCAGGGCCTAATGAGAATAAACTTCACTTGGGAGTAAAAGTCGAGGAAAAATCATCAAATGAGAAAAAAAAACATTGAAAAATCAAGACAGAAAAAGAAATAAGAAAGTGTGATTTGGTTAATAAGAGTTGTGTTAAAGCTTCCTATGAGTTTACAGAGTCGAGTTCGATGTCATTAGTGGTATACGAAGTGTTTGGTTTTAGTGTTCTTCCGGTTGTGTATAGTATTAACCCCTTTTTTTTCTGGACTTTTAGCACCATAAGCCTAAATGTTTCCCCACCTTGATGTTCTTACCAAGCTCCATTACAACCCTATACAAGACCTCATGATGTTTATTACTTGTAATATCATTCACAATGGGGGATTTGATAGAGCCCATTTAGGTAGACATAACATTATAAAAGCTTGAATTTAGCATATTTAAGATGCATATCATGCATAATTTAAGTAGAATTTGCATATTTACTCTTTTTAGTGGTTACACGTTTTTAATGATTATTTCTGGTAGATGTGGATCCGACGAAGAACGATGAGGCACATGGATGAAATAAGAGTCAACAAGAGGAAGATAAGAGAAGAGCCTGGGAGCGGTATTGAAGTTCGAGAGCCTAAGTGTAGAACAAGTCCACAAAAGTAGTCGTCCGATATGCTAAACTTGTATCACACTTTCTAGAGGTCTCGGTTATTCAATTGAGTGTTATAAGTATGTGTTGGAAAGCTCTTTTCGAGAGCTAACACTTTCATGTTCATTTTGAGACCAAGTTCATAACAGAAAAATTGGTAAACACTGTAAAACCGCGGTCGTGGCCCAAGTGGCCACACCCGTGTCCTGCATCTGGGCAGCCAATGTCATACTTTGTAAAAGCCACACCCGCAACTTTGCTGGGCCGAATCACCGCCGAATCTATCCGAGAACTCTATCTTTCCTTCTTTAAAATCTATCTTTTGAGGACATCTTCTAGGGTTTTAGGTCAGTAATTAGGACTATATAAAGAATTGTTGTAGGTTGTTTTAATCTTTCGTAGCAAGCATGTTCTAGTGGACTTCGTTAGAAAGCTTGAATGTGTAGGAAGTTTACTATAGGTTAAATATTAATTCTTTAGGTGACCTATGTTGCTTATAAGCTTTACACATCTTGAGACATTGCTATTCTTAGGATTAAAACTTAATACGTGTTAAGGTTGCCTAGGAGTAAGGGAATGTTAGAATTCATAGGGCTAATAATCTATTTAAATCAAGATAAGAACATTTGATAGGAAAAGGAAAAGAATTTGAGTAGGAAATAAAGATCGAATTCACCAAATAAGGTTGAGAATTGTAGATGAAACTATCTCTTAATTATTGAATTTTCTAACTTGTTAATATTTGTCATTCTCAACCGCTCGAAACCCCTCTTTTCTACAATTGGTAAATACACACTACATAGGAATACTTGATTTTCTCTTGGATCAACCTCTTACTTTCTCACTATACTAGATTGTAGGTTTGAGTTTTATTTTGATAGGAAACACAACGATTTCCTCCTGTCAGGTGGCTAATATTGAATTCTGGGTTGTGTTGAGTTTCGAGAAGATCTCATTTGTACTTTGTCTAATTGTTTGAAGCATTAAAGTTAAACTTCGAATGATTTGTCCAGTCCCATGGTCAATTTTCGAAATCTTCTGGAGTGAATAGTTGCAGTTTGTGAACAAGTGTTCCGAGCTTTCATCCACATTATTTCAAAAGACGTGAGTGAGCGGGACAACTGCACCTTTATTCGTTAGTCTAGTTTTCATAGGGGTTCCATTCATTACAAGTTTTTCAAATACAATTTTTTACTTTTGGGAAGCTATTCAGTCGCCAGATCCGTGAAATATCGCTTTCTTGTGTTCTATAATGTCCCGTAATTTTTTCTAATGATGTTGAGGTAGAGAACCATCTGTGGTGATTTGTTTTCCAATATAGTCGATCGTCAATATCCGCAATCGGGATTTTGATTTTTAATATCATTTGTACAATATTAGTCAGTAGTACCTTTTGCAATTGATCAAATCCCCAACATTTGTTTGGCTCTATAGAGTGTTCAACCTTGTCCTCCTTGTTGATTATACCATTTGGGTCTTGAAAACCTATGAGTTTTCCTTCTTCCATCCATTCGTCTTTCCAGAACCTTATTGTCTTTCCGTTTCCTACTTGCCAAATAAGTCCTAGGAATTCATTCTTGATTCTCATAAGTTTTGTTCATTTCCAAGATGATTCTTTCTTTTTTCCATAATCCCATAGATTCAGCTCTTTCAAATATTTTTCTCTTATAATTCTCACCCATAGGTTATTTGGTTTTCCTAATATCTTCCAAAGTAGCTTCATTTATAGTGCTTTATTTAAATCTTTTGTTTTGTAGAGTCTTATTTCTCCATATTTCTTAGGTTTGCATACTTTGGGTACGTATGAGGCGAGGTAGAAAAAGTGACTAAATTTATAAACAAGTTAAAATTGAAAAATTGTGCGAAATAAAGGTTGAAAGATTATGAAATAATATAAACTCTATATGGGGCGTAAAGAGTTTATTTGTAAAAAAGTTGAGTTTATTTGGTTATTGTTAGGAGTATTATGGTAATTTCAAACCAAATAAACTAAAAACACTAAAAAAAGCTAATACATATAGCTTTTTTTAAACACCAATTTTAATCAAACCCCCTAATTAAATTAAGCCCCATACACTACTTATATTTTAACCCCTTGATTTTTGTAGTTTAAAAACTACTTACACTTGCCCCATACACACCCTTTGTCTCATTCTATTAATGGTTTGTACTTATTGTATTTGTTCGAGAAATAACCTTTGTTGATTTGGCCCAATTCATTAATCATTATGAAATGTATGGAGGTAGCATGAAGATTTGCATAATGTAGTTTGGTTTCATGGACATGTTAGCTTTTATAAGTGTCTCTCAACCTTGATGTGATAGTGCATGCATTGGCTTTCCACATTGTCAGTTGGGTTCTTGATTTGCTTATAGTCTCTTCAAATGTGTTCCTGTTTTTAGGATGGGGCAATCAAGGTATTTGTCGAGAGATACATGACTAGTTATGTGAAGGGTACCTTGGATCTATTGTTTTTGTTGGTTAGATGATCCGGATGTCACTTGGAAAGCCGACGTGTTAAAGTTCACTTTTTGGCATGATATGTTGCAATATTCATTTGTGATCTTTTTAACTTTATTGCATGATTCATTGCTTGATTTCACAAATATCATAATATTGTCAACAAAGGACATAAACAAAATTTTGGTCCCTGCTCGGGCAATGTCAAAATTTTAATTAATTTAATTAATAAATTGTTATTGTATTCGGTAGTTACATTTTAAGAATATTTTTATTAATGAATACTATACCAAACTATTTATTTTTTATTTTTATTTCATCAAATCCTTAATAGATATAAATTCAAGTGTATATTTGACCAATAAAAATCAAGTGTATTTTGACATATAAAGGTGAATAAAGGGTGGTTACTTGCAAACAATTTGTTATATGGGGTGGTTAAGTGAAATTTTTTTAATAGGGGGTGGTTAATTGCAAACAAAGGTGAATAAAGGGTGGTTAAGTGATTTTTTTTAATAAGGGGTGGTTAATTGCAAACAAAGGTGAATAAATGGTGGTTTTATGCATTTTCGCCAAAACTTTATAATGTCCAAAAATGGACACATAAAAAAGGAGTTAGTATAAATTAGATTTAAACATGTATGTATGTGTATAAATATAATATAACATAATATAATATAATATAAAAGGTTCAATGTCGATTTGAGTTGGGTCTTGTTAGATACACTTCAAATCCTACTTTCATAAACGCACATTCAAAGCAACGTGGCACCACATCCTTAACAATATGGTAGAATTTTTAATTAAGTATGCTTTTAATATTCTTTAGTAGGGAGAATTAGTGCACGCCGTTAAAGACGTGGTCACGTGGCACAACGTTGGTGATTTACGATGTATTTAGTTTCCGCATTTTTAGTTACATAGACATATATCTAGAGCCGTAAAAAAGGCAATCGGCGAAAACCATGAGTACCAACCCTAAAAACCCATCGGAGAAAAGCTCAAATTTGAGATGATATTTATTATTTAATACTATATTTTTTTAAAGATCTTTAATCAGATTTATTATGAAAAATTGAGATAATAATGTTACCCCTAACACAAAACTCAAAATAATATTTTATATAATTGATATTTATAATTTAGAGTTAAATCAAACATCTTACATTCGTGTAAAAAAGTTAAATCATTAAAATACGTGTAAAAAATTATTTTTACACGTATTTTAATGATTATATAAAATATTTTACATTCGTGATCGAAGGGGGTATTTTTTTTTGTAAAGTTTATGAACTTTTTATAAACTTTTGTAAGAATTTAACAAAATTAAAACTTAAAATAAATTAAATTCTTCATTTAAATTTTTCCCGTACATAATTCAATGTTTTATGGTGAAATATAATTTATTCATTTATTTTATTTTTATTTTTTTGACACAAGGCGAGAGTTTAGGGTTTGTCAATCATGGTTGTACCACCACCCAAGAGTGTCCATATGAACGAGAGTCTGAAACTCTAAGTTGGAACTCCAAGAGGATGAGGCGAACACCAAAGCCAAGTGTGTAAGTCGATCAGTCGCCCTATTGGCCTCCCTAAATATGTGAATAATGGAGGTCTTCTCAAAGGAACCAAGAAGAAGTTGAGCATCTAAAATCAGAATCTCAATCTCACAGGGAGGCTTCCAGGTCCCATTGATCACGTTCATGACCGTAAGACAATCACCTTCCAGCCCGAGTCTACAAATCCCCCTCCTCCGAGCTTCCAGCATGCCGAGCTGCAGGCCAACCACCTCAGCATGAAGAGCCAATGACGTCCCACACCTTTTGGCATCACAAGTGATCATCTACCAACATCATCTCTAATTATGAACCCTGCAGAAGCATTACCAATAGAAAATTTAGCACCATCGAAATTGAGTTTGAAAACACCTTCCTGAGGTTTTCGCCATCTAATGATTTTGTGGTGAAATATAATTTATTAAAAAACCGTGAAAATAAAGTAGTTAGAAATAAACCTCGGGGATATTTCGTAAAAATAAAAGAGTGGATGGGGGAAAATATGCCCACTTCATCTTCTTCCCGACGAGAAGCGCTCAACAGACCCGCGCCACATTCTGCAACTGGCTTCCGGCCGCGATTTTGGTCTTTTAAACATTACTCCCTCCGATCGGAAATATTTGATGTTTTGAAGATATGCACGGAGATTAAGAAATGCCACTTCCACCTTTAAATACTCCACCAAATAATTTTTACTCTTTCAACATATTTATTTAGCAAAAATATAATTGGTTAAGCAAAAAAAAAAAGTACAACTTATATATTGATATTATTGCAAAAGTAAAAAAAGAGTGTAATTATTACTTTTAAAACATCAAATATTGTTGATCAAATTACACTTCCTAAAACATCAAATATTTTCGACCCGAAGGAGTAGTAATTAATTTTTGAGGCATTTTGGTTTTTGAAACAGTAATTCTTATTGTTTTGTCCCTCCCCGTGAAGTACGAAATAGTGGCCAACTGGCCATCATTTACAAAGTTTCCAAATTGTGTTGAATCTTCCCTCCTTTTATCAGTCTTACCACCCTTTGGTGACACTGACCTTGTTGAAAAAACTATAAAAACAAAATTATCACCAAAAAAAAATTGTCACAACCATAAAAATAGTGAAACTACTGTTGTCACAAGAGGAAAACTCTATAACAATGGGAGAAAAAACCTTATAGGAGCAAATGCTAACCAAAAGAACATGTGGTGTTCAATATAAAACATAACAAAGTTCAAATATAGTTGCCACCACATGTGTCACTAACAGTATCACCAAGGGTAGTGACATTAATCTCGTAAAAAAAATTTAAAAAAAAGGTGTCACCACATGTATAACCACACCAATAAGAGCGGTGACACTGTTCTTGTAAAAAAAACTATAAAAAAAAGTTGTCATGAATAGTATATAAGGGTGGTCACACTGTCCTCGTAAAAAAGAGATGAAATAAATGTATAAAAAAAGTTGTCACCACTACTGTTATCAAAGGAAAACTCTAGGACAAGGAACAATGTTATTAGTAGTGTCACCACGATTAATAATATAGTGTAATTACTACTATCACTAAAGGAAAATCCTAAGACAAGAGAAGTACAAACCCATAATTATCGTTGTCATCACCCTTAATGAGGTCACTGTCACCACTCTTAATTATCAGTGGTGACAGTGATGGTGACAATTTGTTTTGAGTGAGAATTTTTTTTTACGATAACATTCTCACCAACCTTATTGCTGTCATCACTGATAGTGTCACCACAATAAAAAAAAATGTCACCACTATTGTCACCAAAGAAAAACCCTAGAAAAAAGGAAAAGTGTTATTAGTAATGTCACTACAATTAAAAAAAAGTAACCACGTACTACTGTCACCAAAAGAAACAAACCCTATGACAAGGAAAAGTGTTATTAGTAGTGTTACCACAATTAAAAAAAAGTAACCACATACTACTGTCACCAAAAGAAGCGAACCTAGGACAAGCTTGGGAAAGTGTTATATATTAGTAGTGTCACCACAATAAAAAGAAATGTAACCATTGTTGTAGACGTGGCCACGAGTCCGACCCGCCGGGTCGACAACCCGGGGGGTACGAACCTAATCCTGACCCGGGGTTTCGACGGGTCGATGGGTTCGAGTCACCCACCGAGTCGACGAGTCGGAGTGGCGGGTCGGCCACGTGGCACCAAATCGGGTACCCAACGAGTTTTACGGTTTGACCCGCCGGGTCAACCATTTTTTTTTATAAAAAAAATTATTTTAAACCCAAAATAAAACTCAACCCAAGTCTTTCACCACACTTTCGAAATGGAAAGATTTAAGGTTGACAAAGCATGGTATGTGGGAAGATATATATATATATATATATATATCATTCCACTCCCATCATTTCATCACACTTTATTTGTGGGAAAGAAAACGTTTGATTGTAGGAATGACAAGTAGGGTATGAGGATCTATATATAGAGAAAATAGAGGTAGATAGTGAAGCGTTTATGAGATTTCGCCTATATTTATTACCTCACTTGTGATGACATTATGTCTTAAAATACCTGCAAGCCTTAGCCTGACGGGATAATGATCAGATTGTATGCTTATCAGTTCAAGCGATGGGGGTTGTGAGTTTGACTCGCGATGAATTATGTTATTGTTCAATCGTCGTCTATAGAGGAAGCTAGGCGGGGTTGTTATCCCAAATAATGTTCTTCTCTGACCGAAAATCTTTAGAACTCAACTCCAAGGGTTTTAAGTCTGGGGAATAACCAGAGCTCTTATGCTTTTCTATCTTCAGAATCGAATCCCTTACTCTGAGATCGGAGGGGGGTATTTATAGGGAAACCAAGCGAGGAGCTGGCTGACAACCTCGTGGTTCTATGTAGGACACGTGTAGCGCATGCCCACACGCTTAGGTGCATATGTAATACACGTAGAGCTATTAGAGGTGAGGTGCTTGAGCCAGCGAGATGCTTGCTAGGATTTCGGAGGTTTACGAGATATTTGGAGAGTTCACTATGATTCTTACACGGGGTTGAGGTCACGAGGGAAATAAGGGTTAATAGTTCTCGGGAGCACTAAGCCTAGTCCTTTGGGCTCGATCGGATACTTTGCTCGCGATGAATTACTGGTGGGACCGATTATCCTTTTGCGTTGGGCGGCCCATTTATGACGTCATACTCCGTGTTTATTATATAGCCTATTTTGTATGTCATCGTCATATCTCCTCATAACCGGATCGCGAGTGATACTCCATTCGCGATTAGGTTTCGACAAATATGATGCTCCCTGCAAAAGTTCTTAGTTTATTGGATGGGCCTTATTTGGGCCTATCATGCTCTTTGGCCCATTGGGCGGAGTGGTCCCACAGGGACCTATAAGTGGGGTTTTTACCCTCGCTCCTCCTTATTCCACATTTCTGATTCTTCAAAGAGGAGGGAAGAGAGAGGGAGTTCAAGGGTTTCCTGTGTTTTTTGAAGAATAGAGATCGGAGTTAGGTGGTGGTCCGTTCTCAGTCTCCTAAGTTTTTCGGCGCTTCCCTCTCGCAGTTCTTAAGTGAGTTGTCTCTGATCTTTCTTTTGCACTTTTTAATTTCTAGGCTTGTGTTATTCTCTTGAGATTTTTGGGTTTAGCTGGGAAAACCGAAACCAGCGGCGGTTACGGAGTGGTGATCGGGGTACGCCCTGGTGTCTCATCCCTTACTTTTTTCTTTTGCCTCATTGGTTTCTTTTGCCTCCTTAGTCGTAACTGATCTTTGTGGAGTAGCAGACGGATAGTTAGTGGCGGTGGTGGGGTGGTGTCGAGTGGGGATAGTGTTGCATTTGAGTTTTTTGGATATCCTCCGGTGACTTTTTCGGACTTTGCGGGAAATCTCCGACGATAAGGGGCTGAAGAGACCTTTCGTCTCCCCTTTTTGCCTTTCTCACGGGTGATTTCTCGAGAATCGAGAAACCTTTGTGGAGGGGAGGGAAAGGCGCCTTTGAGCCGCAATCCTGTGGGGGGGAAGGTGTCTTTTGAACGTCTCTTCGGGGGGCGGGGGGGGGGGGGGGCGTGAGGCGCCAACTTAAACCTCCAAGAGGACTTTTTGGCGCCAAATTTATTTACTCGCGATGTTGAAAAGGTCGTTTCCCCTTGTTAATTTTTCCTTTTCCTTGCATCTTTTTCGGGGGGGTTTCCTTTGTTTTTAGAGTTAAGATGTCGCAGGAAAGCGATAGCCAGAATCGTAGCGTAGGCTATGAACCTGAAGAAATCAGTTCCTCGTGAACTAGATCCCATGCAGATGTCAGCTCAGAGTGTGCGGCGAGTCCAGCTCCTCTTCCACCAAGTAACAAAACTCGCGAGGAAAAGAGAAAGAGGGTGAATCACGGGGTAGGTCCAAGCGCGAAGAAAAGGAAGATGGTGGGAACCATTAAGCGTCCTTTAAAAAGGGACAACCCTGAGTATTGCCATACCTCGTAGTCTATAAAAGACCTGGGAAGGGGCGAGTCGTCTCACGTACCCAAGGAGTCTAAAAAACCTACCCGAGTGATCCCGATTGACTTCTCCCTACCTCCTTATGATCGAACGGAGGTTGATAGGTGTAGCTTTTGCGAAGGTCATACTTTTGCGGCGCCCCCTCCTCCTCCAACAATATTCTTGGATCGCGTAGCTCCTATCGTACTAAAAACGCTGGATGAGGAGTCGATTTTAGACGTCAAGCACTTGGAAGAGGTGGCAAAGCTTTATCCGTGGCCGGCTGGGGTGGAGATATGTCTGGCCGTTGGTGGTGGTGGATGCTTGAATGAGTATAAGGACCATGTTGTTGTTCATCTGGGCATCTTGCTTCAAGGGTTCCGTCTCCCTCTCCCCCCGCTGTATGCATACATCATGCGTTGTGCTACCATTAAGCAAACGTCATCGTTAGATCATCTTTTCTCCGTTCTTTCCTTGAGGCACGGTGAAGGGGCGAGTCGTTGAGAGGTTGTCCAGTAGCCCGGGATGGAGGAAAAAGTGGTTCCTCGTTCGCGATCTAACCAAAACTATCTTGAACTTCGTGATCAAACCCGGCAAGTATGTTGCGCCTAGTGATAAGCATTATGCAGCGGATAGGTGGAGAGATGCCTTTGAGAGGGGTGTTGCATCTGTACGAGGTTATAGGAAAGTTGTGACCCCGATTCGCCTGGAAATGGCCAGACTTAGCCTCCCGCACCGGTTGGGACTATGTTTAGGAATTTTCATTTTATGTCCTTTGGCATTTTGGCCGTGATTTTCCTTCGTTCTGATTTGTTCCAATTTCTCGCGCATATATGATAATTGATAAGTCGAAGATTTCCGCGCTTGCGAAGAAAAAAAGTGCCGCAGAAGGTGGGTCCAGGCCTGTCATTACTGTTACTCCGCGGCCGGGTGGTGGTCGGCAAAACATCCCACGCGAGCCTCTACTCGCGAAGACGAGTTCGAAAGGGAAAGAGCTGGTTGACGATCGGGAGGGCCTATCGTCAGAAGACCAGCTATTGGTTCATCGCGGACAAAAGCGACCAAGGGAGGAAGCAAGAGGCACCAAGCTTTTAAGCTCCGAGCTGATTACCTAGGCGGGGATTTCCATGGCAGATTACCGATTGCCTGGATTTTACCCTATTAGTATCAAGGAATTGGAGATCCCTAAGAAGAGTTGTGCAGCTGAGAGGGATTATCTTCATCATCTGACGGATGAAGAGTTACTGGAGCATGGACGGAAAAGCAGAGGCTGGGTAACCTCTTTCCCGATTCATGTTTCTACTCTTTCCCCCCTTTTTTCTGTTTTACTTAAGCGTTTATTACTCTTCCTGTGTTGCCGTAGGATGACCTGCAATGGTCCGAAGTGGCTGGACGTTTGAAAAACTATGATGATAAGGTAAGAGAGTTGAGGTTGATCGTGACCGCTTGGAAGGCGAAGGTGGAGAAGTTGAGAGACGCGGAACTCCGGAAGGTAACTATCGTGAGTCTCAATGATGCCTTCACGAAGTCCCAAAAGGATGTGGAAGTGGCGAGGAGCGAGCTAGACTTGTCGTGAGTCGAACTCGCGAAGGCTCAAGAGTCTGAGGCCCGGCATGAATCAGAGGCCATTTGCTTAAGGGGTCAGCTCCAGGGTCTTGAGCGTGAGTTAGGGGTCGTTCGTGAGGAGTTCGCTAATGTGAAGAGTCAGCTGGAGCGCTTTACCTCTGGGGAAGATGCTGCTCTCTCCAGGAAAACGCTCCGCGAGTTCATGCTCAGAGACGTCGGCCAGGGGTGGCTAACTGATTTCCTGGGAGGAGTCGGTCGGGATTGGCTCGATCACTATCTTCAGACGGATGGGGAAGACGTCCTTTACGAAAAGGTTACTGACACGTTTCTGGATGGGGTTGCAGGTGGGATCTCTCAAAGTGTCAATCGCTTTGCTCCTCTTGGCGATGAGGTGAGGATGTTTCCTCCTAGTTATGAGAATGAGGATATGAAACTGAAGAACCCCCAACGCGAGCTGCATTTCCCCCTTGACGCTCCAATCGACAACGCTTCCATCATCGACCCTCTTTCTGAAGGTGGAAAACCCCTTGAGCCTGCTCGCGGAGACGATAACCCTCCTATCAACGTCTGACTTACCGCCTCTTTGCTCTGAATGATGTTTTTTTTTTGTGTATGGAAGTTTGGAAACATTTCTACCCATGGCAAGAGTTTTGTACTCTGTTGTGGTTTATTCGTTCGTATTTTGGGATGGTGAACATTTCAACCCATGACAAGTGATGCCTTGTTGTGGTGTTTTGTGAATACTTTTGTCTTTGAATTTATCGTGGTTTCGTTTATATTTTTGCCTGTTTTTCTTACTGGCTTGTCCCGCCGATTTTACTTATGTGTTCTCATGTTTAAATCTTGACTTGTTCACCTTGTCTACTGCTTTTATTTGTAAGGTAAATTCGCGACACCCTTATCCTTCTCCTATCGTTGATCGTTTTATGGAATAAATCGTGAAATGACAAAAAGTAGGGTTCGCGTATTTATTAGATGTTATGCAGAATGATAGGCCGATCTTAAGAACTTCTTAGTGATGAAACATAACAGGAAATGACTTGTAATATTTTTCTTGTAGTTATATTTCTTCGTAGCATACGTAGTCACGCAAAATATCTCCATTCTCGCCGGGGCCTGGTTGCTCTATTGCCACGTCAAAGTGGAATTCTCCGTGGTATTCGAAGGTGAGTCGGCTTCCTATTCTGAGGATTGTGATGTTCGGAAAAGATCTCCATCCTTCCGATGGGGAGAACCAATGCCCCTCGTCTCGTTCGACTAGGATTAAGAATTCTTGGTTTGAGGGAGAACATAGATAGATGTGGTTTGTTATTTCCTCCCCGAATTCTACAAAGATATATGGTAAATAGAGCCTGTATAGGTGGCTTTCCCTAAGGATTATTCTGGAGAATTTAGGATTTGGAAAAAACATAGTGTTTGTGATGAAAGTTGGTGGAGGGGTTTCTGGTGGAGAGAGCTCTCCTGAAACCATGTCGAAACTTGGCATAGTGTTTTTAGGTAATTCAATTTGTACTCCCGATGTTTTTATATATACCAGTTCTATGTGCAGTCGATATGGATGTTGTTTTGCAGAATTATCTCTTAATTACGATGAAGCAGGGTGGTGCGTGCTGTTAGCATGTTTTTCATGTAGCTTAGTGTACGAATTTTTCCTGTAACTTTCTTCATCGCCTAGATTGAACTTGTTCTTATCATATGTGTTTTGTTGTGTTATCTGATATTTGTTTTCCTCTTGGTTGAACTGGGGGTGGTAGGCGGTTTGCTTATTATCTGATACTTACTGCCCTAGTGGTAGAACTGGGTGGTAGGCGGTTTCCATTGATGTTTTTCTTTGCAGCGGTTAGTATAAGAAGGTAAGAAACCCAAGGCTTTATTGTAGTTGCCTGTGACAATTGATGCCTACGATGCCAGTCGACATTCCCGATGTATTTTTTTCTCGCGTGAGGGGTTTCACTCGGGATATTGTCGTTGAGGGGCATTTATATAGGCTGGTAAGCTATATTTATGCGATTAGTTTTTTGATAAATAAAGCGTTTCTGATGTGTTTGCTTTTGTTGTAGCCTTTGCCCTCCATATACTGGGATTATGGTTATGATGCCCTTGGATTCGTCCATTTATGGACGCGGTCGGATGAGGAATTTATGGTGAGGGTGGAAGCCTTAGGGCCCAACAACTACTAGTTTACCACTGGGTAGCCCGAGTTCATTGTTTCGAATGAACTTTGAATTGGGACTCGCTTGATTTTAAGTATGAAGGACACTCTTGCTTTGATGTTGTTGATGTGAACCACGGTCCTGATCAAAATGGTGATGTGGATTTCTCAGTTCGGTGCTGAACGTTCCGTTTTTATTATGTTTGTTGTGGTTATATCGTTTTGCCGCCAGCGGATGGTTGTGTTTGGTGTATAATTAATGAACTACAATCTCCAGCATCCATAGATGTTGGGGAGGAAAAAATCAAGAGATCTCCATCGCGTTGTTCACGAAAGGAGAAACTACAATCTCCAGCATCCCTAGATGATGGGGAGAAAGAAATCAGGAGATCTCCAGCGCGTTGTTCGCGAATGGATAAACTTCAATCTCCAACGTCTTTAGATGATGGGGATTTTCTTCTAATCGTTTAGACAAAGATTGATGATAAATCGAATTTTAAAGAAGCGAATTTTTATTGATATGCCGAGCTTTTCTTAAAAAAAGAAGTTTAAGATGGAACAACTTTGCTCATCGAACTGGTCCCGGGATCTAGTGGAAACCATTTGTTATTGGACCTTCGTAATTGCTATCGTAAAGCTCGTCTTCTATGTAGCGGCCTTGTTTGTCGAAGAAATGGACTTCGAACCTTGCTTCTCCCAGGTGGGTGAACATTATTGATGTTTCCAGCTCTAGTCCGTGTGACTCAACAGAGTCCTTCCATCCGTGTGCTACCCAGTGAGATCTGTAATCACCCCCTACGATGTGGACATGGAAATCTTTGACGACGCGAGAGGTCAAAAAGATCTGTTCGGGAACATGGGGTTGGAAACATCGACCGAATTCATAAGGCAACATCATGCGTATATATTGCTCTTCCCCTACTAAATAAATATCGAAGATAAAGTGATTGTTTGGGTTTTGATCGCTGATGTTTGCTGCCATATTTGTGTTTTTTGGAAGGACCGGTAATGAAATGGTTGTGCTTTTTATGTTGTAACGAAGAAAAGCTTTTATAGTGGCTTCGACTGATTTGAAAATTTTTTTGTGATAAATGACTATTTTCAGATTTGAAATGCGCCAGTGTACTTGGTCTGGTTCTGAAGGGATTCTTTGTCACGTGTAGGACATGCAGAGTATCTTGGGAAATCTTTCTCGTAGATTCTTTGTCTAGTTTCAACGTATGCAATAAATGCATTGGACGATTTCCAAATTATGTACCCCCTATTTTTGGGTATAAGAAGGCGTGGTGTTTTGTTGAAATCTTACAGTTATTGGGTTGCTTTGTTAAGCGTTTTTGTTTTGGCAAAGGGATGACGTCTCCCAATTCTAGGATGCGAGATTTTTTCCGTTGGGTTGATGTAGAGGAGATGATGCCTCGTCTTGTAAGTTGTACACACTCTTTGTGCTTTATACTTGTTCTTGGGTCTGAACTGTTTATTAAGTAACAATGTTTTTTCGCATGCAGCCTCTTCCTGATGCTTTTGAGAGGATGTATGGTCATGTTGTATCTGACCACGTTAGCTTAGTTTCCACAAATGGTGAAAGCTTTCGTGTCGAAGTCTCCAAGGATTGCTTTAATCGTTGGTGGTTATCTGGTGGCTGGAGTAGATTTACGGCCAACAACGGTGTTTAGGTTGGAGCCTCGGTAGTGCTCTTTCAATATGTGGAATGACATTGCTTCAAAATCCTTGTTCTTGAAGACGAAGATGAATAGAGCTTTTTTAGTGTTCTGTAATGGTGGTGTTAGCAGATATTTGTTTTTATGTTGTGCTTTTATTAACTTCAATCGCGCGGTTTGGTATCTGTAATTGTGAGGATTTCTGTAATGATGTCTTGATGCTCTGAATGATTTGGTCTGGGTTTTTGTGTTTTGTCTTTTTCTTTCCCGGATGTGACCTCTGGCGATCGTGGTAATGGCGCTCTGGGTTGCAGAGTTGGGTTCTGTAATTTTGCCACTTGCTTCGCTTGAAGTTGGTTCTGAAAATGTCGCTTTGGACATATATGAATTACTATTTTGGTGATGAGACAACACTGCCTTGTTTGTTTTATTTGCTGATAAATAGCAGATGCTCGGATAAAATCTACGGCAGTTGTCCTTGGGCTTTGATTTATTTACTAGTATTCTTGTAGCGAGGAATCATGACCTCCCCTTATCCTTGTTGTCGTGACTTTTTTCGTTCCATTGATTCTGAAGAAAAGTTGGAATATATGGTAGCTTTCTTTACCCGTCTTTTGTAATTCTTGTGTTTCTTATTTGATTTTTGGTTTTTTGGCTCCCAACTTTTGCTTGAATCATTTGGCGCACAGTATGCTCACGAGGGACTGACTTATCTGTGTTTGGTTTCTCCCACTGGTTGAGAGTTTCGAGTAAGGGTATTCCGATATAGCCAGGTCCATTACATCCTTACCGAAGGTTGGCGTGCTTTTGTTGTGGACAGCGGTTTACATGTCGGTGGGTCTCTTATTATCTTTATGTGTGAGGGGGGCAGTCGTTTTACAATAATTTTTCTAGAAGCAAACAAATGAGCTTGGCTTGGAAATGTATTGTGTATTCTCTATTGATGTTTTGTTTGTATGTTGGCTTTTATACGCGTTATGTCGGACTTGTTTTTCAAGTTTGTTTAAAGATTGAACTAGAATAGCTCACACATCTGATCTTAACGGGCTATTTTAACGATTGTTTGATGTCATAGTCGAACAAACCCGAATCATAAATATAGTAGAGCAAAACATAATTTTTTGTTAATTTTCTAGATGACACAGAAACTCGTTGATGTAAATCACAAACAGAGTGATGGCAGCTAAATTTATTCTATTTGGAGGCTTACTCATATGTGCATTTGTGTTTAAAAGTTATATCCCGGCCAGACCTCCACCGAGGCCTGGTCGGGATAATCCGAGTTCTGCCCTGGCTTAAGCGGGATCCATTTGAAAGCGGACCTTCTGAGTGAGAAGGAGCCCATTCTTCATATACCTCGTCCTCTACCGGATCTAGGATACGAACCTCGAAATGAACCCCTCCTCTGTGAATAAAGGTTACAGATGAACCAATATCAATACTATATGAACATGCAAAATCGTTCCACCCGCCACCTAAGTAAGGAATCCTATAATCTCCGCGAATAACTTCTACAGAAAAATCCCGTAAAATTCGGGACGACAGAAGAATGTTCCTGGGAAAGTCCGGATGAAATTCATCTTCAAAACACAACGGAAGGGACAAGCGATGTAGTTGCTTCGGGAAGCGGATGGGCTCAGAAAATGTCCAAACCGCCTGGTTTGACGTAGTCATAAAGAGAGAGAAAATAGGAGTAAAGAAAGTAAGTGAATGGAATACTCCCCAAACATCTTCTCTTTATAAAGGGACATCTATGTGAGTAGCTCAGGATCACGGGTAGTAGTAAATAGGGGACTGATGAGAGAGTTTCTCGACCAAATAAATTTATAGTCAAGACCCCGCTATAGTATAAGGAGTCGGGATCGTCCACGGGAGAGAGTCAGCGGTTCTTTATTTAGTTGTTTTAGGGAAAAGAGTAGCAAGAAGTGATGAAAATGTAGAGATTTCGGGGGTTTAATGTTGCTGAATTTTTTGGAATAAAATCAATAATGTGAAAAATATAGGGCATAGGGATCACCACAACGATAATCATGCATGCATTGCAATGAATCACACAAAAATAAAGCTTTTATCCATTAAAAAGGCCAATTTGCATCAACCTTAGTAAAGCAATCAATTTATCTTCACAAATCAATAAACTTTACTATCAATCCTAATTAGGTTGTCAAAACTCTCGTTTTAAAACCATAATTACTATCCAATTAAGAATTCAATCTTTCAATTTAATTGCAAATAGGAATGTTCCCCAACTTTCATTAGGTATTTAAGCACATAATATAGATAAAACAAATCAAATCATCAATTCATAGCAAATTCGCACACACAACTATTGTTGGGATCACCCCAACCCTAGAAAAGAGGAGAATCACTCACAATTCATGGAAGAAAGTATAAACAAAAGAAATAAGAAAGAAAACACCTTGCATAAACTTCAAAACGTCGAAAACAGTCGCTGAAATCTGTCACATAACCAACGTCTCTATCACACGTATCTCACGCCCCCTAGGGCTAAAAGTCTCCAAAGAAATCCCCCTTAGGGTTTCAACATAATATTCTATTTATACTAAAATAATTTAATTCTATTTTAGGAAGAAGAAATAAATCAATTTAGGAAGAAGAAATAAATCAATTTTATCTAAATTCTATATATGAAAAGGGGATAAAACAATTAATTTCGGACCAAATCTTCTCGGAGACGGCGCATACCGACGCGGAGGACCTCGGTACCGACCCCCCTTAGCCTCGGTATGCTCACTGTTGATTGATCTCGCTTCGCTCGTCCAGATTGGGCCTCGGCACCGACTCAGGTGGGGTCGGTACAAGGTCGGTATGACGGTGACCCATCTCGGACTTAGGGAAACGTCCGTATCTCCTTCGTTATAACTCTGATTGCTTCTGTTCTTTTTCCTATGCGCTCCTTATTCTCTTCCGCTTCTTTTCATATTTAAAGGATTCTTCAAAAACAGCTCCCAAAATCCTGTAAAACACACAAAAGCTATTGAAGACATCTATTTCTCATGAAATATGAAAACATATGTAAAATGCACTAAACCCAATGCAAAACCTATGAAAATTACCCAAATTGACATCAAAACATATGAAAAACTATAACTAAATACATGCACATCAGGCACCCAACATGTCGAGACAAGATCGTTGATAAGATTGAAAACACAAGACGCAAATATCGAAACGAGTGAAAACGTGACTTTCTTTGTAGAAGAACATAGTGCATAGGGACGCCCATAAACCTTGTGAATATCAAAATTCTCGCTATGGGAGTGACGAAGCCCGTGAACAAAGGAATCTACGGGAAATTAATGGGAGGAAAAACCTCTTTATGTATGTCCTAACCTGGTTTGTGATAAAACTAGTTAAATCTTAATTACTCTCACATATGAACCCAGGAAGAAAATCATCACAAAGAGTCATGACTTTATTTAAATTTCATAGTAAACTCAGCATTAACAGAAGAGTCATGACTTTGCTAAAGGTAAAAACCATTTGCGGAATGATCTTGTGTGAATGATTCCGAGCGATTGATAACTCCACCTCCTTCGTTCAAATTCTTGACCAGAGCTCCAACGAGCACGACCATTATGAGTGAAAACCATGAACCTATTTCGAAGTCATGGCTTTCGGAAAAATCAGATCGCTAAATTTATTCTCCTTGGAGGCTTACTTGCACATCCCCGTGTTCGAAAGACGCGTGATTGCTAAATTTATTCTCCTTTGAGTCTTACTTGCATGCGCATCCGTGCTTAAAGTGCACGCGATCGCTAAATTTATTCTCCTTGGAGGCTTACTTGCACATCCCCATGTTCGAAAGACACGTGATTGCTATATTTATTCTCCTTGGAGGGTTACTTGCATGCGCACCCGTGCTTAAAGTGCACGCGATCGCTAAATTTATTTGTATCGACAATGTTTTTTGGGTTTGAAACTTTCATTTATATATATGAAGAGGTGTACCCAATCCGGAACCCTAGTGACCCCTATACATAGAAAATCTAAGTAACCAGGTTTCTAATATGTCTAGCTTTTACGCAAAATACGCCTTGGGATTCTTGGTGTTCCATGATTTTGCGAGGACCGCGCCTTCCAAATTTTGAAGCTTGAAGAAACCCCTACCTACTTCTTTGTGGATTACATATGGACCTTCCCACTTGGATTCAAGTTTTACCCCGGTCGTTGCTTGTCGAAGGACCATATCTCCTTTCTGCAAGGGTCGTACAAAAACACGCTTGTTGTATCCTTCTGCCAGGCGACGTTGATGCTCATTCGCTTTGAGACAAGTGGTATCCCTTCTTTCTTCGCGTAAATGGAGTTCTAACTCAAGGGCCTCGTCGTTGGACTCTTTGCTGAAATCGACAATTCTGGCCGATGGAATTAGCAGCTCCAATGGTATGACAACATCTACCCCAAAAGCTATTGCGAATGGTGTTTCTCCGGTGGGACTCTTAGCGGATGTTCTATATGACCATAATACCAGGGGCAAGATCTCAGCCCACTCTCTTTTTGCCGTCCCCAACCTCTTTTTTAAGGAATTCAGGATTTGGCAATTCGTGGTTTCGGCTTGCCGTCCCCAACCACTTATGAGGATCGGAAGTCTATACAGAGGCCGGCGCAGAAGTCACGAATTCCCTCGCAATCAAATTGGGTACCATGATCTGTGATGATAGCTTGAGGGACCCCGAATTGGCAGACCATATTTTTCCATAGGAATTTATGAATTTTCTCCGCTGTGATGGTGACCATGGATTCAGCTTCTACCCACTTTGTAAAGTAGTCTAATATCACAATGATGAAGCACATCTGGTCTGGTGCCGTTGGGAAGGGGCCCAAAATATCCATTCCCCACATTGCGAATGGACATGGTGCGGAGATAGTTTTCAAAGGATGAGGGGGACGATGCTTGAGTGACGCGTGTCGCTGACAAGGATCGCCTATATGGATGACCATTTCTGCGTCCGCCCTAAGGGAGGGCCAATAATAGCCCAGGCGTGTGATTTTAGATGCTACGACTCTCCATCCCTGGTGGTTGCCACAAAGGCCCGCGTACAGTTCTTGCACGAGATTAAAACCTTCCTGGTTTGAGACGCACAGGAGATTCGGGAGGCTGAAACCCCTTTTGTATAGTCGGACATCTCTGAGTCGAAAGTGGGCCTCTCTTCTTCTGGTATTTTGGTTGTCCTGTACCTCGCCTGTTATTGCCTCTTCAGTTATGTATTCCAGAAGGGGTATACTCCAATCTCGGAGGTTAGATATTCTGAATACCCCCTGACGGATTCCTCGGGCATGCCTCTGTTCGATTATCACACGATCACTTAATCCCAGTGGCAGCGTGGCCCCCATTCTGGCCAATGTATCGGCGCGCTCATTTTGCTCGCGAGGTATGGACGTGATGGAACACTTCCTGAAGGCGGTAGTGAGTGTTTTTACACGGGCCAAATACTCAGGCAGCATTCCGATCTTTGCTTCGTATCCCCCCTTAACTTGTAGGGCGACCACCTCTGAATCTGTAAAAATTCGAACTTGTCGGGCCCCATTAACCAAGGTCTTCTCTATACCCGCGATCAAGGCTTCATACTCTACTTCATTGTTGGTGGCATCAAACAATAATTGGAAAGATAAATCGGTTATCTCTCCGCTTGGGTTAGTGATGGTGACTCCTGCCCCACACCCTCCCGCTGATACCGTGAAATACCCCAAAGTACTTTTGGGTATTTCTTTTCTAATTTAAATAAGTAAATCTTCATTATATTATATCCCAAAAGTATTTTCGGGACATTTCTTTTTGGGTTTTTAGTTATGTATATGCATATGTAGTAAACAAATTAGTATTTTTATTTTTATTTAGAGAAATTCATAATTCATAATTATAGTTTATTTTTAAAATATACAATATAACGTTTGTGATATTTTATTAGTCCGCATACGATAAAAATCTTTTTGGTTCACTGGTTAGAGTTTTTAAAACCCGTTTGCATTTCACTACCACGTTTAATTCATACCGGAAAATGTCTATAAATATTATATATATATATATATATATATATATATATATATATATATATAAACTCAATATATAGATATATTTATTATATCTACTCCCGGATTAGTTAACACTTCGTGCAACGGAGCAACAATCAGTTCCGATTCTTCTGATAGATTTGATTCCGAGCAAATCCGGTTATTGGCGTAATAATCCTCTTCAACCACGTCAAATCTTTGGAAGATGGATCCAAATCATATCATCCTCTAATTACCTTCTGCCTCCGAATAGCTCCTCCCATTCCCTACCACACCTATTCGTCAAGATTCTAAACTAATCTAATTCATATGCATTGGTCCACATTTCCGTAGCCATAGCTCAACGCCTTCGACCCCGAATCATGTCCAAAGAAACCTTGCACAACAATGAGCATTGGTAAGTTTGAAAGACCCATTTTTGGTGTCCCTAATTAACGTTGAATTGTTGACGAACTTACCTAACCAAACATGTGTGTGCGTGTCCTGTTTTGTTCGAATCGCAACCACTGTTCAAGCACCTATTTCAACATCGTTGTTTACCTTCCGACAAAACCAACACAATCACGCTCAAGTACAGATTGCACTCGTCGGTATGATAGGTCATAAGGATCAATCGAAGCTCTGGGCATGAAGAACGAGTCATCGGAAGATCGCCGAAAATCACAATGGAATCTGTACGGTTCGGGATGAGGTCTATTTCTGGGTATTTACACGAAACCTCCCACATTTTCAGTTTTTGTAAAATATGCCCCTGTTTTAGTTTCTAAAATTTCAAGAAGTATCCCGCAGTTTTAGATGTTGTTCTAACTCACGTAATCTCTTTAATCCACATCGTTATCATCACATCCTTAACCATCCTCAAGAGGTCAAGATACCAAAGAAAACCGTATTGGTATTATTTCTGACTTTTAAAATTAATTCGATTTTTAATCGAATTAAATAAGTCAATTCTATTTATTAAAATTCAAATTATTAAATCTTTCCTTGTGTTTCCTATTTCATACATATAGATATGTCCGTAGACTTCGTCAACTCCGTCACCAAGTACTTTGAAGTCCATAGTTGGTACCGAAATTCAACAAGACGAATCAGGCAAGTGACATTCCGAGCCTTTCTGCTCAATTGGTGCCTTCGTGTCTTGTTTGTTTTCCTGTCTTTGATTGCTTGCCAAGCTAAATAAAATAAATTACAATTCACCTGCTTGTGTGATTTATTTACCGTCAGTTTGAATTGACAAGTATAATTGGGTGACCATAAAATAAGATAATAATAATAGTTACCCACCGTTTATTTAAAGCGTGATTTATCCTTGTTCTTTCATGCTAATTGGTTAGGTATGGAACATGTTTTTTTCTTTGATGTTTCCATACTTTATTTTATTTGATTTCATTTTATTTTGGGATCCATGTTACCTACAAATAACATGGATTATTTTTTGTTATGTGATCACCTAGGTTGTCTTAAGTAAAATTAAATAGTAATAATTTGAGGACTGTGTGTTACGATTGAAACGCAATTGAATCAAGATCAATCAAGCAAAACGCGTCAATCAATGCAGAGCAAAGTGAATGCAGTATGTAAAGTAATAAAAATAATGAAAACATGTCGGGACTGTGTGTACCCGGCCTATAAAGAGTTTCATGAAACTAACACATTTCCGTAGAGAAATGTTACACTACCTCCGGTAGTAGGCTGCTATCTGCTAGTGAGAGCGGGGCCGGTATCATATTATAACAAATAGTGTGTGATTTAAAACATTCAACTTATATTAAAAGTGGTAAACGTGTTAAGTGTGTAACCTTGTGTATAAACTACTCAATGTGAGGAAGTGAGTGAAGTGTGTGTTAAATAAATTTGTGGTTAAGCAACTCAATGTGATGAAGTGAGTGAAGTGTGTGATCACAATTAATTCAAGCTATATCATATTCCATTTGTAATCGGAGTATGATTCCTAAGAGTGCTTGTCGCTCACATCTTTTCTTACTCAATCCTTCGGGATTATCCGTGTCACATGAGTCGTGTCTTAAAATGTTAAGCCTACATAAAAATATTCTCAATAATCCCATTTGGCTTTGGATTCATACCTTATCATGGTCACTGAGTTTAAATCCAAAGTAGTCCCAGTTTTTTAGCCGTTGCTTGCTAGTTCTTACGAACTAACCGTCCTATTGTTTGTGACGGCAGGTTTAGGTCGAGTCTCAGATGAGAAGACGAAGATAAGTTGAGAAGACATATAAGTGATTTTAACATTGTATTTACATTTTAAAATTTCTAGATATATTGTTTAGGAGTTTAAATGCTTTCTTAAATTTAAAAGTCTTCCGCTGTAATGCTATCAGGTTGTAAATTTAAATCCTCAGTTTTAGAGGAAAGATTAATAAATAGTTATTTTTCTTTTATTCAAGTCTTCCGCTATTTAATTGTATTTCATTTATATATTTAGTTATTATCATCTTGTTTATGGGAGCATGGTTCCATTTCCCTATAAGCCTAAGGTGGTTACAAAGACATTAAAGTCCGAGTAATCACTGGCGATGTGGCATTCTCTCGGGTTATAAAAGGGGGTGTTACATACCGATTCATCAATATTAATTACCCAGTCCTCCCCATCGCGATCTTGAGAGTCCGTAAAGACGGCTTTGACAACGAAGTCGGCCAACGCCTGGGCTAAACGAGACTTCCTGGGTTTGAAATGAATATCGAATTCGGAAATCTCTACTACCCATTTGACCATACTTCAGGAAAGAGATGGTGAGTGCATGATCTGATGGAGCGACAGGTCGGAAAGTACTTCAATGGTATGGGCCTGGAAGTAGGGTCTTAATCTTCGCGCTGCGAAAACCACGGATAGAGCCATCTTCTCTATCGGAGTATACCGTGATTCAGCGGGTTGTAACACGCGACTGGCGAAGTATATAGGAAACTTGGACTCCCTAGTGAGCACCGCGCTAATAGTGGCGGATCCAACAACGAGGTATAGCTGTAAAGTTTCGTGCTCGCGTGGAAAGTGTAGAGTAGGCAAAGCGGCCAGATAATTCTTCATGCTCTTGAAAGCCTTATCCAAAATGGTAGTCCATTCGACTGGACTTTTCTTCTTTAGCTGCTCGAAGAAGGGCAGCGAATGGTCGGCTAATCGCGAACATAATCTGCTCAAGTAGTTGACCAACCCATTCAACTTTTGGATGTAGTTCAGCAACTTTGGAGGAGCCATATCGATGATGGTTTGTACCTTTGAAGGATTCACGTCTATTCCCCAGTGGCTTATCATGAAGCCTAGGAATTTCCCGAAATCGACTCCAAAAAACGCACTTCTCCGGATTCAGGCAAATGCGATTTCTCCTTAGAGTATCGATGGTTTCTTGCAAATCTTTGCAATGGTTCTCCATTGCAATGCCTTTGATCACGATATCATCGACGTATACCGCAACATTTCTTCCGATTTGGGACACAAATACTTTCTCTATCATTCGCTGAAAAGTGGCTCTTGCGTTTATGAGCCCAAATGGCATCTTCTTATAACAAAAGTTCCCTGGTTGGTGATAAAAGCGGTGCTTTTTTCGTCGCAATGACTCATCTTAATCTGATTGTAGCCGGAATAAGCATCTAGAAAGCTTAAGGTGGCATGTCATGTTGTGGTGTCCACCAGCTCGTCGATGGACGGTAAAGGATAACTATCTTTTGGGCATGCCTTGTTCAGATCTTTGAAGTCTACACACATCCTCCATTTGCCACTGCTTTTTCTGACTAACACCACATTCGATAGCCATGTTGATTCATTAATCTCGCGAATAAATCCAGCATGTAGAAGCTTGTGCACCTCCTGCTTTGCTGCTTCTGACTTTTCAGCGACCATCTTTCTCTTTATTTAGCAGACGGGTTTTGCCTCGCGATTAAGTCTCAGGGAATGTTCCGCGATCTCTCAGGGAAACCTTTTTAAATCTTATGGCGACCATGCAAAGACGTCTCATGATCCTTGCAACAAATTCTTGAGGCGCTCTAAAGTGGGGCCAGTCAAGCTGTGGCCGTGGTACAGTGTAAAGGCTTGGATTTTCAAATCCTAATTTTTCGGAAAAAGATAATTAAAAATGAATTTAAATCGGATTAAAAGCTCGTTTATCGGATTCGGACCGGAATATAAAATTTGACGAACGATTTCCGTCCTTTTACCTCGAAAATTGAAAATAATTATCAGATGACGATATCCTTGTCTATTTTAAAAATCTAATTGATCGAGAGAGCGAGAGTCGAAAAAACTAACACTTGAAAACTAATTTCGAGATTTCTTTCGGGTATTTATTTGACTAAGTTTTTAACCAATTCCAGACTCAACCTCCCTTACCTTACCTTTCCCTAAGTTACCTGCAGTGCATCCCCTACTGTCTAATTGATTGTCATCACCCACCTGCTCCACGCCTTCACCATTCCGCCATCACCATCTCTGCTCGCCATCACTGCTCCATCTTCATTCATCATCACCCTCTCGGTCTATCACCATCACCGCTCATTCTCATCTTCTTAATCACCGACATCCACCACTTCATCGCCGATCACCACCACCTCAGCCACCATCGATCATCACCGTCTCCCCTGTGTTGCCGAGAAGAAGGAATCCTAAGCCATCTCTTCCTCCTTGCTTTCTTCTTCCCCAAGACAACAACAGCAGTATCCTCGACAACCCTCAGAGCCACCAACAGCAGCCGGAGCAGCCCAGAAGCTCCCCATCACCGCCGTAAGCCACCGGAACTCCGTCACCCCGTTTGAGCGCGAACAATCTTCCGGTAAGCCGTTCTCCTTTGTTTCCGATCCAAATCACCCCCGAGCTCCTCCATCACACTCACCCATGTTCGACGCAGGTCCGACGAGCCATCGCAAGCCACCGACGAAGCCCAGAACTCCGATCGAGAGCTCCGAAGTCGCAAACACGTCGGTGAGCTCCCAAGTCTTCTTTTCTTTCTTGTTCGACTCCATGCTCCCTTTTGATGCTTAGATTAGTCGTGGATGAGTGAGGGCTGAGTGCGGGACGATTGGGTTAGCTCGAGAGCTCCGGCGAGCTCGAGAGAGGGGTGAGTGAGCGAGGTCGAGCCGAGAGCGCGAGGCGTGAGCGCGAGTGAGCGAGGAGCATGGTCGAGTGAGTGCGGGCAGAGGTGAGCGAGCATGCTAGGATGAGCGAGAGCCGAGGAGTTGGCCGCGAGCAAGGTCGAGCTTGATGGAGCCGAGGCGCAGTGAGGATGCCGACGTCGAGCATCCATGGCCGGCGGGAAGCTTCATTTGGACGAAGAAGAGAAGCCGAGGTGGCATGCCATGTGGGGCACCTTTTGTTTTGTTATATATTGAATCGGTTTTTGGATTAATTTAACGGGTTCGGTTCGGTTGGGTTCGGTTCGGTTCGGGTTATCTGTTTATTATTTAACTAATTAGCGGTATTTAAATTATTATATTTTGGGAGAATTATAAGGGTTGATTTATTAAATAAAAATGTTCGTGATTATAGGGGATTTGGAAATAATTTATAAAAGTGTTAAATAAATGGTATGTAAAATATCATGTAATACTATTTGAGATTTAAAATATATTATTGGGACTTAAAGATTTATAAAGAATTTGGAAAAGAATTTCAAGGTTGCAAAGTAATCTAATAAATAAATTCAAAAGGGGATTTGGCGAGTATTTTCAAGGGTCGGAATACTTAACTATTTAACTGGGATTTGAAACGGTTTTGAAACGAACTTGGGAATAAGACTTATTCGATGACTAACTAGCATGATAATATGATCGTTTGACTAACAGAGTGATATGTATGACTAATAGCATGGCTTGTGGTGAATTATTGTATGAGATTAAATGTTGGATAATTATGACGATCTAGTAGGATTTTATATCACACAAATTATGTCTTATGATTTTGATGAACCGTTGAGGTATATGCGGAAATGATGTATATGAACATGCGGAATTGGTTGAATAACGATGTGGTCTTATGGAGCGGATGATGCGATGAAATGACTTCCATAACGTGTTACTTGTTCTATTGATTGAGGTGTGCTTGAGTGCTTAATAGTTGGATGTAGACTTATGTATATTCAATCATGTACTAGGTGATACTAGGTGATTTTGACTACTGTCTGTTGGATTCTTTTGCTGCCGATCTGCTAGCCAGGTAAGTACCTCCGGGGCTTACTCAGTAACCAGTACCTCCTGCCTGATGTGTCATATAGTATGTAGGTATTGCATATGCATAAGAGCATGTCATGTAGTATCATGCTTAGGAATTGCATTTACGAATGAGCATCCTTACTCTGTATGCGTTTGAATACAGAACGGTCGTTATCTGTGAGTCTTAGAGTCCTTGCTAGGGTCATAGGGCAGCCAAGCTTCATCGGGTATTGTCCTCCTCGAGTCATTTATATATATCACGAGATGTCGGCCAAGCGGGTGGTTAGAGAGAGAAACTCTCAAAGAAGGATTTTCCTTCTTGCCTTCCCCCTTGCTCCGGCGAGCCTCTTTCCGGCCACCTCTCACCTCTCCCGGCTTTCCGGTTACATCCTTATACCGGAGAAGCTCATCCCACCTGTTTATGCTCTCTTACTCCTCCTCCCTCCCCTCTCCTGTGTAGTACGGCACCCCCATTGTCGGCATTTATTGCAGCTCACCAACCGAACTTTGGAAGAATTAACCTCTTCCATTTTGCTTTTAAGCTTCACCCACCTGGTCACTCCATAAACCCCTCCGTGCACTGGTCTCTTCGTCACGTCTAGGTGGTCCTCCGCCGTTGGCGGCGGCGCCGTCACCAGCTGCAGCCCGGAATACCCACCCAGAAACACACAACAGCTGCTCAGTTTCAGAATCTAGCCGTTACTCACAAAGATATAGCCGTTACCCACTTTTCGAAATTACCGTTACACACCCAACGGTAACTTAACGTTCAAATTAACAGTTGACCAAGGTTTGACCTGTCTTCTCCAGTGGGCTCTACTCCTCCCCTGGCCTGAGCTCGCTGGCACGGTGGGTTCCGACGCCGGTGCCCTGCAAACTCTCCCCCCACTTTTCCCCGACCTTCTCACTCCTAATCCCCCTTTCTCTCCTTTCCTAATACAGACAACACTCTCGAGAGAACTTCCTGAAGTTCATCACAGGGGTACCACCTACACAGCCTCCCCACAAATTGACCCCCATCCCAACCTCCACCTGACCCTTTGAGGTTCCAGCCTTACGAATTCCTGGATTGATGGACTCGTGTAGATTCCCCTAATTCCTAGGGTTCGTCGGTCTGGAGCAACCTCTCAAAGACACATCTACGAACCATCAATCTTTCAATTGAATACTGTTTTCACCTCTTCTCCCTCTTCCCTACCTCCAGCTTTACCAATTTCCGCTGTGGCGAACTCTAGAGAAAACCCCTCTTTTCTAGAGCTTCTGGAACTGGAAAGTGCTTTGAAAGACCATCGAGCTGGACTCAAAACCCCAAATTGGTGATACCATTCTTCTCCTATACTGGTTCTCACCCCCCCCCCCCCCCCACCTTACCAATTTCTTCAACGGAGTTACCTAGGAAAATCCCCTCTTCCCTAGGGTTTGGGTGAACACTGAGAATATCGTAAGTGCCGTAAAGGCTTGCAATCTCAACAATTGCTAGGCGGACACACAAATATGAGTAAAGACCAACCCCCAGGCACGAGAAGGAGATTCATTAGAGAATCAGAGGTATCCAAAGTAAGAGCAACCTGTCTCGCACCAACCCCGATAGCTGCAGCGTTGGATGGATCCTCCCCATCGAAGATGACGGTCCTGGGTGTTCTACCAAAGACCAAACCCCCGCCTGGATCCACCTCATCCACTCCGGAAAGAAAGAATGATGCTCACACTCCAGGTTCGTCTCCAACCTCCATTTTCTCACCGTACCAGGCGCCTGAGGTACGTTCCTCTTCCCTCCTCCCCCCGGAGCTGGCCGGGTCCTCTAGTATAGGACATGAGTTGCAAAAGATCCCAAGGGAGGGACACTGTATTGATACTGTGGTAATGAAGATCCCTATGGAGGGACAATTATCTTCTTCTTCTGATTGTCCTCCCTTCTCTTCTGATTTGAATCAAAATGCTCAAAAGATCCCAAAGGAGGGACTATCCATGACTGAATCTACTGTGACTAACCATGATGAACAAAGAAAATTGTCTGTCTCTATGGAAAATAACATAGATTCTAGCATTTCAACATCCCCTAGTACAGAGCCCTTGATTACAAACCCATCTCTTTCTCTGACTTTGGACAAAGTTGATGCTACTACTGAGATTACTACAAATGTAATGGATAAGGCTACAATCTCCTCCCACATTGATCAGTGTGTGACCCCGGCTTCATCTGCTATTCCTGACCTTGCACCCTCACCTGATCCAACTCCAGCTGAAGCTTACAGGCCTACCAATGCTAACCCTCCCACTAGTACTCCTATCCTTCCCAACCCCACCTCGGACAGTACTTCCTCTAACCCCTCTAACCCTCCAAATCCTACTACCCCTACCAACATGCAAGGAGCATGGGCACTTAACCATAATCTCACTGGTACCCACAAGAAAACTAGAGGATTCAAACTGGAATTTGAAGCTTCTGGGATAGGAGACACCATCAAGGCTTCCAAAAATGACTGCATGTCTTTAGAAGAAGCTTGGGGCTTTTCCTTGGTTGGTTATGTGGTGGGGCGCTTTCCTAGTCTACAAACAATAGGCAAAATGAAGGACAACTGGCCAAAACATATTTTCAATAACCAGGGAGGATGGCTCATGTTCAAATTTTTCAATGAAGATGACAGGGATTCAGTCTTGATGAAAGGACCAGTAACAGGCCCTGGCTACACCCTACTTCTAAAGTGTGTTCCAGAAAGATTTACTTTCGACAAAGCTCTCTTCTCCAAGTTACCCATCTGGATTAGAATACACAAGCTCCCAACAGAGTTCTGGACAGCTACAATGTTGCAAAGAATTGCTTCAAAAATTGGGGACCCTTTGATGACAGATGCATATACAGAGCAGAGGTCCAAACAGCTTTTTGCAAGAGTATTGGTGGAGATGGACTGTTCAAAAGAACTCAAGAGAGCAGTGCATATAGAGTTCAATGATGCACCAGATCATACATGCTTCATTGAGTATGAAAATCTCCCTCCAAAGTGTAACAATTGTAACACCTATGGTCATGAAACTGTGAAATGCCCTGCAACAAAAAATACCACACAGGCAAGACAGAGGCAAGTGTACAAAGAGAAAGGAACCTCTGGGAATAATGCACAAGGCCCACAGCCTAGCACTTCTTCTGGCACCTTTTTACCATCAAACACCTTACCCTCTACTACCGCTAGCTCATCTCACACTGAACACCAACCCCCCCCCCCCCCCCTAGCCTTGCTGCCTCTTCTGAAAAGGACAACCCTCCAGAAGCTCACCTTCCAAATGATGTGGTGGCATTTCCTGTCACATACTCTGTCCCTCCTCCACCTTCCCCCACACCAACCCTCATGGATGTACCACCTGAAGGTCAGCTTTTACTCTCCCAGACCCTCCCTCCTAGTAACCTTCCCCCTCTCCTTCCCACTCCAACTGTTGGCCCCCATCCTTTTGCTCCCTCCTCCTCTTCTACCATAACTTCCCCCTCTCCTAGTCAAATTTCTAGAAGATCTACCCCCCCCCCCCCTCCTATCTCCCAAACCACAAAATCCACTGTCAAGTCTTCCCTCTTCTCCTCTATTGATAGGATAAACAAATCTTATCAAAAGAAAAACTCCTCTTCCCCACCCCCTGCTAAAGTTGTCGACTTGCATTATGCCAGGAGGTATATAGATATTCAGAAATGAGAATAGAGCAAGAAATGCTGAGATTGGAAAGAGAAAAAAGGAAAAGCTCCTTGAGAAATGCTGGAAGGACAACCAAGAAAAAAGTCACCTTTGCAGACCACAACACATTCCAAATCTTGGAAGATTTGGAACAACAACAAGATCTCCAACAGAACCTACCTGCCAATACAGAAGCTATAACTCCCCATGATATGACCTCAGACCCAGAAGCAGGAAAAACTTCACATGGAAGCTCCTCACAAGGTCACCTGCAAATTACATGGAATCAAGAGGAGAGAATGGACAAAGTAAGAAGGAGTAGTAGACTAAACAAGCAAGCTCCTCTAGCCTCTCAGATAGTGAGAGCTGATCCTGACTCAGAAGAGAGTGATGAGGAGTATAATGGCTACTCCCAAGGAAATGAGGAAAGAGATGTTGTACTAGGGCTCAAGTATTGGCCCGTTCATGGAGACGATCAAGCAAATACAAATGGAGAAGGGCCTAGCACCCTTAATAAAACAGTTAAATGATTATTGCAACTTGGAATGTTAGAGGTTTTGGCAGCACCATGAAACAAAAGGCTGTCAGTGCATTTATTAGAGAAAATAATATAGTATTTTTGGGTGTTTTGGAAACAAAGCTGAATGTGAATAAGCTACAAGCAATCATGATGAAAAGCTTTGGACAATGGAATTATATTCATAACTTTGAGCAAAGTCCTGCTGGGAGAATGTTTATACTTTGGGATGCTCAGAGAGTAGAGTTTGAGAACTACAAGATCACTGATCAGCTCATTAGTGGGAAGTTAACATGTAAAGTCACAGGTAAATCCTTCTACATAGCTCAGGTATACGGATTGCACACCATTGTTAAAAGGAGGGGCATGTGGAATGATCTGAGAAGTGAGTTTAATACCAGACCTGGTGCCTGGATTGTTCAAGGGGATTTTAATGCTATAATGCGATCTTGTGAAAGAAGAAATGGTTCAACAGTCACTGCTTATGAAATTGCTGACCTCTGGGATGTTTGTACTGAGTTGGATCTGCATGATGCTATGAGCTATGGGCAAGATCACACATGGTTTAAAGGTCAAAAATCCACAAAAATTGACAGGGTTATGATCAATAGCACATGGGACTCACACAGCCTACACTGTAAAGCACATTTCCTACTCCCAAAACCCTCCTTTGATCATGTACAAGTCCTTGTTGAAGTAATTGAGCAACGAAATTATAAACAGAAGCCCTTCAAATATTTCAATATGTGGGGAAAATCAGAAAATTTCCAAGATCTTATCAAGGAAAATTGGAGTTTCTATGGAAATGGGACTAAGCAGTTCATCTTATGCAAACTCCTACAAGGGTTAAAAAGACCTCTAAAGATGCTCAATCAAACACAGTTTTCCCATATTAAAGAGAGAGCTCTAACAGCAGAAAAAGAGTATGAGGCAGCCTTTCTCGCAGTTAGAAGTGACCCAAACTCTGATGAAGCCCTTCAAGCCCTGGAATTAAGCAAAAAGAAAGCTATAAGGCTTAAAGAGGCTGAGCTGAACTTCAACTCCCAGTTAGCAAAAATAAAACATAACTTTGAAGGAGATAAGTGTACTGCATATTTTCATGGGATAATGAAAAAGAACATGAAGAGAAATCATGTGAGCTCTCTAACAAAGGAAGATGGAAGTCAGACCCTTTCTCTAGAGGAGGTTGCTACTCAATTTGAAAGTTTTTATAAAGAACTGCTAGGGTCAGAGTCAAACACTGAGAATGTTGAGGAAAGATATATCTATGGAGGGGGAAACCTTCTCACCTCTGATAAGCATATGGAGTTAGTAAAACCAGTTACACAAGAGGAAATCAAGGCTTCTCTTTGGAGCATTGGTGATGAGAAAGCAACTGGGCCTGATGGATTCACTTCAAAGTTTTTCAAGGATACATGGGATACAATTGGACAGCAACTCACAAAAGTTGTAATGGAATTCTTTAACTCTGGCAGCTTACTAAAACAGACTAACCACACTTCCATTGCTCTAATTGCAAAGAAAAACAACCCTAAATGTGTGAATGATTTTCGTCCTATTTCCTGCTGTAATGTCTGTTATAAAGTCATCACCAAAATCCTTGCTAGCAGACTAAGGCCTGTGCTTAAACAGATCATTTCTCCCTCACAAATCTCCCTCACAAATTGGGTTCATTGAAGGAAGGGCTATGTGTGAAAATATAATGCTTCTCCAGGAACTTATTAGGAAATACACTAGGAAGAGAATACGCCCGAGATGCATACTTAACCTGGATATCAAAAAAGCTTATGACTCAATCTCTTGGAAGTTCATAAAACAAATGCTCATACATCTAAACTTCCCCAATGCTTTTATTGCCTGGACTCTTGAATGTATCTGCTCTCCCTCTTTTTCTATCAATGTGAATGGTTGCTTACATGGTTTCTTTGCTGGCAAAAGAGGATTAAGACAGGGTGATCCAATTTCACCCCTTATTTTTGTCCTAGCTGTGGATTACCTGTCCAGAATTTTGAGAGTTAAAACTAGATCTCCTATGTTTAAATTCCATCCTAAATGTAATAATCTACAGCTCTCTCATTTGGCATATGCTGATGATATTATTCTGCTATCAAGAGGTGACAAAAATTCAATGAGCATCCTTATGGATGCCCTGGATCATTTCTCAGCAGTGTCTGGTTTATAGCTAAGTCCTACAAAATCCCATTATTATTTAGCTGGAGCTAAAGAGGATGACATAGCCTATTTGGAAAACAGACCTGGTTTCACAAAAGGAGCCTTTCCCTTTAGATAATTAGGTATTCCTATATCCTCAGGGAAACTCACTGTCTCCCAATTCTCCCCTCTCTTAGATAAAATTCTAACAAATTTTAGCTACTGGAATGCCAAGACTTTATCCTATGCAGGAAAGGTGGAGCTCATAAGGTCTGTCATTCAAGGCATCCAAGCCTTCTGGTTTTCAATTGTCCCCTCCCCCTCGACTCTTATTGATAATATAAATAGGATTTGTGCTAAATTTCTTTGGAAGTCACACAGGATAAGATGGAAAGATGTATGTCTACCCAAAGATGAAGGAGGTCTAGGCCTTAAAGATCTAAAAACATGGAATGATGCTTTTCTTTCAAGGCTCCTATGGGATATAATTAGGAAAAAAGACAGCTTATGGATAAGGTGGATTCACCACCAATATTTACACCAAGGCAATTTCTGGGTGTGGCAAGTACATAAGAAAAATGACTCACCCCTTATTAAAAGAATTCTGGCTATTAGGGATGTCCTACTAACCTCCACAGGCTCTCAAGAGGAAGCTTCAAGAACTATTCAAAGCTGGATTCATGGTGATAACTTCAAAATAGAGGATGCCTACAATTTCTTTAGAAGAAAAGTGACAAAACCTCCCTGGACTTCAGTTGTTTCGGACAGAAGCATCCTTCCTAAACATTCATTCATACTCTGGCTGGCTGCTAGAAGGAGACTTGCTACAAATGACCTTATCAAATCAAGGGCAGTGCCACTTAACTGTCATCTATGTAACCTCCATACTGAATCCCATGAACACTTGTTTTTTGCTTGTGATTTTTCTACCACTGTTTGGTCACAGGTAAAGTGCTGGCTTGGAATCTGGCGAGGGATGAACACCACCAACAGTGGGCTTAAATGGTTGAAGAAAGAAGCTAGAGGAAGACGATGGTACTCCAAAGCTAAAAGAACAGCCTATGCAGCCACAATATATCAAATCTGGAAGGCAAGGAATGATAAAACTTTTGAAAACAAATGCAAGAGTACCTCAGAGATCATACATCTTATCAAGCAACATGTGTACAAAGTAATGCAACACGACTTCTCCCTGCATTTCAACTCTTCAATAACATTACAAGAGGGAGTAGTACAAGCAAATGACCTGCAAAACAGAAACTGAAGCTGGCTTTGAAGATAACTTAGATGAAGCAACTACCAGGCCCAGAGTTACATGTTTGTCATAGGCAACCACTGTTTTTTGCTTTGCCTTTGATATCTTAGTCTGGCGTAGTTGTACAGCCTCGGCTATCCTTGTAATAGCTACATTAGACTAGTATTTTTGGGTCCTTGGTGTGCTAAAGTTGTGTGAGTATAACTCTCTTGATGGCCGAGCCGAAGGGAGAATTATATTTACACAACTTTAGGGTGTGGGTCCGACCTCCGATAGCTTTGGCTTGAAGAAACAGGAGTTGCACCGAACCTAGTGTTCAACACACCGCATTGATTGGAACAACTTAGATTGTGTCCATGATTTTGGTTAGATGCCTACATAGCCTACGGGCAAGGCCAATCTCCCCCTCTTCTATGTACATATACTCATCGTTTATTTAATACAATTAACCTTTAAAATCAAAAAAAAAAATATATCACGAGATACGAGATGGGCATGAGATATGATATGATGATGAGATTTGATATGATTATAGCATCGAACTGGCCAGTCTCCACCTTGTCTGGGAGAGGGGTGGTGGTAGAAGAGGGATATACCACTTGGTATTCTTTGTTAAGGCCTTACTTAATATTCCACACATATGAGTTAGGAACATGATAGTGTGGTTAATATTCCAGTACTGCATGAAGGCATATTTATTCTAGGTATAAGCGTATTATATGTCCTCAGCGCGGTCAGAGGACCCGCGGGCGGACTCTTGGCCTGACTTGGTGGTATAGTTTCAGGTACCCGATATACTGCTTGATTTTGTGCTGTTATGACGGGGTCTATTCATATGGCGGAGAGTGAGTGGTTGAAACCTGACTTCACCAGATTCACGCTTTTGGGATTTCTCCCTAATTATACTCTGTTTTGACCCGGCTCTGTCGTGGCACTGGTTGTATCACTTTCAGAACTTATGCCCTTTGCATGATAAAGGATTCCTCGCGTTGTATACTTAGGACAGGTACATGGGTTTACCCCGGGGTCTCCAACGGACCTTCCGGATTTGGGTGCGAAATCCCACTTTAAACTACACATCTTCGATTTCAAACCTTCAACTTGTACTCGGGGCGCAAGATCCCAACGAGGGGTTTCATCCCTCGAAACGTAACTCGAGAATCATAATCCTGGGCCGTTACATACAGGGCTTTGGCCTTGTTTGGGAAAGGAAAGAAAGTGACTTTTTCTTCAACAATTTTGTTGGCTATCTTCTCTGGTCGAACTTCCAAATCTGCCCGTTGTTGTTCAAATGTGGCCTCTTGTTCACGCTCATCGTTTGTTTCTTCTTTTAGAGATCCTCGAACACCCCCTTTAATCGCGAATATTCGATTATGGCCCTTTGTTAGTGAGGATATGTAACAAATTCTACTTTCGGCTCGTTCTCCCCGCGCTTCGCCCACCTTTCCGTCAGCGCATGAAAACTTGATGTTGAAATGATATATAGAGCATGCTATTTGGAACTTGAATAGACTTACACGGCCCATGATGGCGTTGTAGATGGACGGTAGTCGGACCACCGTGAACTCAATCATGTGGGTTCTTCTATTTGGCGTGGTCCCTAGCGTCAGGGCCAACTCGATCGTTCCACCTACTTTAACCTCGTCTCTGGAAAAGGAGACTAACTTTCCTGAGTAGAGACGTAGGGCGCTTTCGGCGATCTAGAGTTGCTCAAAAGCGTCCCAGTAAACGACGTCTACAGATGAACCCGTATCTATCATGACCCGCTTGACGGTCTTGGTTCCTCTCTGTACATGGATGACTATAGGATCTGAGTGAGGCATTCTAAGATCGCGAGCATCACGGGTATTGAAAACAGAGAAACTCAGTATAGCGTGCGTAGTGGATACTTGTTTGACGCTGGCCTCATATGGGGGGCGTCTGGCTTCTCTTTCACAGTTTTTCCTTTCTTGATTACTGGTGCCAGATGTCGCGGATCCTTCTGCGATGGTGTTGATGCACCCGTCCGGAGAATGAGGCTTTCGGTGATCCCGGTTGGAGTGCTCAGGTCGGTTGGACGATGACCTTGCTGCAGGGGCATTTCTCGTGTCCCTGGGAGGAGGTCGATACCCTCCTCCTCTGCCTTCGTTCCTTCCTCCCCTGGTCTAGGGGTAAGTTCTCCTACCTATTCCCCTAGTCGCATATTGGGGATTGTAGGGTCTTGGTGGTGCATTAGGCGGCTTATATTGTCGGGGAGAGACCTTAGGAGGACGGTGTTGTTGTGGTATCGCTATTCGATTACCAGGATTTGCTAGTGGGGTGCAAATTTGAAGGGGTGCCTCCTTTTGGGGAAGAGCTGGCGGAATCCCATAGACCGGGGGTGAGATATGGTCAGGATGAGTCATCATTAAGTTGGTTTTGACCAGGCTGCACCGTGGCAAGTTGTACCTTCTTTTCGTTTTCGTAGTTACTCTTAAATGAATTTCGCGACTTAGTCTATAGGACAGGCTGAGGGTACCCAACAGCCCTCCGACTTAGTCTTTTGAGGTTTGAAACCTCGACCCTGGATTGCAAGATCCGAACGAAGGTACCCAACCTTCGAAACCTAACCCGGATATTTATATTCGGGCTGTTACATTATTCACCCTTATTTTCAATTAACCACCCCTTATTCAAAAAATTTCAATTCACCACACCTTATAACAAACTGTTTGCAAGTAACCACTCATCATCCCATTTTTCTTTACATTAAACTTCTATTAAAATCAACTTGAAAGTAAAAGACGAAAATGCCCCCAAATTTTGTTTTATAGTTTTTATATATTATTATTTATACAAAATTATCATTAATGTATGCAAGTTGTGTCCACCTCTACTAGTAGGTCAGATGTAGTCATACCTCTTTTGGTCATCGATTCTTTGTTTTCAACCTTCTCAATCTGGCAATGCTCGATAGTAGACCTATCAAAACACGATCCGGCCCAGTTGACCCGACCTGAAAGCCCCGAAAATTTAGGGTCAAGAGTCGGAAATTTTGACCCGGAAATTTTTTTTGACCCGAACTAGATAATTTGGTAATTTTTCGAGGTCATCTAGGTTTAGATCCAGTGACCCGATAATTTTGACCAGATTAACCCGATTGATTTATAATTATATATGATTAATTTTTTATGGAGATTCTAATTTATTACATTTTATAATTACAATCACTTGATCTTTCATTTTCAAATCAACTTTTATATTTATTTGTATTGTATAATACTCTCTCCGATCAATAATATTTTTTTTTAATTATTTAAATATTTGATATTTTAAATATTTTTAAATTTTATCAAAAATTACGAGAAATAATAAAAATCAAATATTTTAGATCAAATATAGTATATAATTACAAGCGCTAGAACTTAAGAACCACGTCTTTAATTTTAACATTTTAAAATTATTGCAAAATTACCAAATCTTGATTTTTTTTAATTTAAAAAATAGAAATTGAAAAACCCGAAATCGACTAGATTTGACCCGAAACCGGGTCAAACCCGAGTTCAAGTCAATCCGAGACCCATTTTATCCGAAACCCGAAATGACCCGATTGATAAGTCTACTTGATAGGGATCTAGGTGGAGGTTGTTCGTGGTTCGCCTTGAATGTGTTTATGCCTACCTTTGATTTATTTCACAATATAAAAATAGGAAAATAATAGTAGTGTACTAAAATCACATTTAGGGGCATTTTAGTCTTTCACTTTCAAGTTAAATTATGGAAGTTTAAGGGAAAATGGGAGGATGGGTGGTTATAGAGCTAGAAAGTCGGTCGTTCGGGTCGGGTTCGGGTCAGGCTTGCTCGGGTCGGGTCACTGACGGGTCGGGTCAGTTCGGGTAAAATATATGGTCGGGTACTGGTCGGGTCAGGTTCATTCATAATGAATTTTAGATTGGTCGAGTTTCGGGTTAAATCGGATCATGCCCATTCGGGTTCGGGTCAAAACATGTCGGGCTCGTTTGGGTTTCGGGTCAAGAAGCAGGTCGATCGGATTTGAGTTTCGAATCAAAGTGGGTATAGTTTGTTTGAGTTTTCGGTCGAATCATATTCGACCCGTTTGGATAATTAGGTTGATTTTGACTCGGTTGAATACTTAAATATGTAATTTATATAAAATAAATTATTTTGACTCGGTTGAATACTTGAATATATAATTTTGACTCGGTTGAATACACTCATTGTCATTGACTCATCAGTTGTCGACCGATTTTCAAAAAAAGTCATAATCGGAAATTCGATATTCGGCAACATCGTCCTTTTTTAAACATTTAAATCAATTGATCGGTGCTATAATTAAATCAACTTAATTATACATTTAGGATTTAACCTTATTTTAACTAGCAAGTTGCAAATGGGCTTATTTATGGTTTGACTATATCATTAACCCATATCATTTTGAATGTCCATTTAATTTTTAGCTTTTGGCCCATTAGCTTTTTTTCATTATTATTATTAGTTTTCAACAAATCTAGATATAAATAATTAATTCTAAAAAAATATAGTAATATAGAGTCGGGTCGGGTCGGGTCGGGTTTGTCTGTGTTCGGGTCTGTTTCGAGTCGGGTCAGGTTTGGGTCGGGTCGGTCTCGGGTTCGGGTTACGGATGACTCCAGATTTTCGGATTTCGGTCGGGTTCGGGTGAGTCGGGTCGGGTAAGATTTTGCCAGCTCTAGGTGGTTATATGCAAACAGTTTGTCATAAGGGGTGGTTAAGTGAAAGTTTTTTTAATTAATAAGGGGTAGTTAATTGAAAACAATGGTGAATAAAGGGTGATTTTATGCATTTTGGCCAAAATTATTTTGTTCAATGTTCAACGACTCCGGGTGAATGGAAAGCTAGGATTTGGGGGAAGAAAAAGAGGAGCATGTGGCCTCACCTCTTCATCTTCTCTAATTAATTCTCAAACTTCCTTCAATACTCTTCCATTCTCCAAGATTGATCGAAATCTAAGCCAAAATAATGGTGGTTCAACATATGTATCAAGGGCTCTACAAAAGGATGCTCCGGCTATTGGGAGGTTCTCAGGTTCAATCCGGCTTGGCGGCTTCACATTTAATTCATTTAGTCCGGCTTGGCGAAGTTCACATTCAGTCCGTTTAGTCTGGCTTCACATTCATCTCAGGTTCAGTCCAACTTGGCGGAGTTCACATTCAGTCTGTTCACGGCTATTGGAGGCGTTCACGGGGTTTGTGTCGGTTGTTGGACAGTACTCCCTCCGGTTTTGCAGCCGGTCGCCGGCTTTCAGTCCATTCCGACACCCACAAGTCTCAGCCAAGGTCGCCCGTCGTCGGTTGCTGCAGGTCTGAGGTCCCCTCTTTTGGTTTAGGGATGGTTCAATTCATCAATACTATTGAATGCAGGTTTACTAATTTATGGATTGTGCTAATCTATTTGTTCAATTGTTATTTGTTTCTGCAGGTTCAATTGATCAATTGTATGTGTCCTGCTGCTTAACCGATCTATTCATAATTCTCTCAATATTAGGTTCTTTCACTCCTTTTAATTGGATAAGATAAATTTCATCTAAAGTTTGTATTTGTATTGCTTGTAATTGTATTTTGGTGTATATTCTTATTCGTATTGAGTTTAATTGGACTAGCGATCTACAATGACGCAAGAGACTTAATTGATTAGCTTTGATATCAATAGAGAATGATCGTTTGAACAAAGTAGATTGAGAAGAATTGATTGAAATCTTTGTTACAATAAATGACAGGAGGATGATGCTTTCCAACTTCCAAGTGATAAGCAAGTGTTTTATTTTTATTTTTATTTGATTAAGAACTATTTGATAAGTTAATATGTATTTTGTTGTTATTTTGATTAAGTAGTATTTTCTTACGTCTATGTAAATTTCGTCTTAAATTTTTTGTCGAATACCATTTCGTTCAAGTAGGTTTTGCACAGGGCCTCCGAAACCCATTTGTCGGCCCTGCTGGAGCACAAGGCTCTCGTCAAAACCAAAGAGGAGAAAGGGATAAGGGAGTGTTTGGGTTTGGGGGTTTGTGTGGGTGTGGGAATTGGGTCAAAGATGCTTGAATTTTGAAGGGAAAAATGCATTGTTTGTTTTCCAAAGGGAGGAGAATCAAAGAAGAGAGGGGAGAAAGAGAGGATAGAACTTTACCCAAATTAGGAGGAGATGAGTTGGAGATGGAAATCGGATAAGAATGGGTGAAAGAGGACGGAAATCGCAGTCTCGAGTCAGAAATTTGAATTCCAAACGGTTGGTTTTTCGAATCCCGCTCTCTCGATCGATTAGATTTTCAAAAATCCGAGGAAAGATGTTACTATATCGAGTTGGTTTTCAAAATTTTCTGTTAGGTCGGAAATCCGTTCCATGAGTTTTAAAGTCCGAGTTAGCGAATTTTCCTTTAAATTCCGAATTTAAATTCATTTTGATTTTTCTTTTCCCAAAAAATTAGAATTTAAAAATCCGAGCCTTTACATGTATGATAATCAACCATATTACTACTTCTTAGAATTGCGTTTGACGTCTATGTTGATGCAGTATTATATTGATCATTACTTGTGATTTTCATGTGATTGAGGCACTAATTTTTCTTGGCCATGTTATTATTCCCTTTCCACCTTACATATTATCATTTGTCTGAAGCCATTTTGAGCCTTTTAGCCCATCTTTTGTAGTTCCGCAAAAATATTTCCTAACCGATTTTAGTCTTACCCTATCCGAGAATTAGGGAGAAGATTGGTGAAAATGCATATTAGTGGAGTGTCTTGAACATTTTGGGTTATTTCTTTATTTATTTCATATGGATGACTATTGTGTTGAATATGTAACGGCCCAGAATTATGATTTCCGGGTTACGTTTCAAGGGATAAAACCCCTTGTTCGGATCTTGCAATTCAGGTACGGGTCGAGGTTTCAAACTCATTTTAAGATTTGTAGAAAGAGGGATTTCAAACCCTAAAACCTCGAAGGGCCGTTGGGTACCCTTAACCTGTCCTAAGACTATGTCGCGGAAACCATTTCAAACGGAAGTAAAGCGGAAGTAAAGTACAGATACAAGTGCCACGGCGGAGCCGGGTCAAAACGGAGTCAAAAGTATAAATCCAAAACAATATAATCAGAGTCTGATGAAGTCTATAACTCCAGCGCTCACTCTCCGCCGACAAAATGACCCGCGCAATAAGCAAACAGCACCGATAGGATGAACATAAATAATTCCTAAAAAAAATTGATTTGGAGCGGGATCAGATCGATGCCCACTTAACTCTGCATCCCAACCATAAGCACACATATACGCTATACCTAATAAAGATGCTCTAATGCAGTACGAAATTCAAACACACTAGCATGCTCCTAGTTCATAGTAATGTGCAGAAATACTGTAAAGGGCCCAAGACAATGCCAAGTGGCATATCCCTCTCCTACCTCCACCCCTTCCGACAGGCGGAGACTGGCCAGCTCGTGAATGCATTCATTCATAATAGGGCGGCACGCATGCCCAACCCGCTCCACAATAAAGCCCGCAAGCATATCATAATATAAGGAAGTACTCGATTGACTCAGGGTACCCGATGAGGCTGGGCTACCCTATGACCCTAGCAAAGACTCTAGGACTATCACAGATAACGGCCGTTCTGTTTACAAACACATAGAGAAATCGAATGCTCAACGATCAATGCAACCTAGCATGGTACTACATGGCATGCTGATCATGAATGCAACACCTAGTATATCATGCACTTAAAGCAGGGAATAGCTCTATTCAATCTGAGTAAGCTCCGAAGAGACTTACCTGAAGAAGCAGAACAGCAAGATAATACAAGCAAGGCCCAAATGCAAGTCCAAAGCAATCCAAAAGCAATGCACGCCTATCATCAAACCATTTCCATAAGCCATCGGACCAACATTCATACACACGAAACCCAAGTTCTCACATCCTCAAAATCAATCGATGGTAAAATCATTTTCCAAAACTTTTTCGATACGACCAACATCAACCAAAATCATTCTTCCCGAAAATTCCAACTCTTAAATCTTAAGTCAAATCAACTCAGAAAGTCAACAATGCCTTTAAAGTCATACTTAGCCAAATCCTGACATTAAACATTTAAACCTTAAAATCAATCTCTCAAAATCATATTATAGAAATAATTCCGGCATTTTGGTTTTCAAGACAACGTTCCTTAAGGAGATAATTCCGAAACTTGAAAATAAATTATCATCTATATATATAATTAACATCAACTACTTCATTAATAATTCATTTCCAAAAATCCAAAAATCACATATTTAAATCATTACACAATACTTATCCCAATAATATTATTTCCAAATAATATTATTTCTAAAACAACGTAAATATATATAATAATTTCAGAAAACTATATTTTATTTTATAAAATCAGATTAACATAATAATAGAAGTCATATAATATAATGTATGAACAACATGTCATTTTAACACAACAACAATTTACCCAACACCAAAAAAAGAATCAGGCCCAAGGGTTTCAACCCTGAAAAATAGGCCCAACCCGAAATGGTGGAACCGGATCCGGACTCACCCAACAAAACCCAGAACCCGGAAGAGGGGATCCGACCCGAGACCATAACCCAGAAAATTAGGCCCACGACCCGCCAAATGAAAGGAAAGAAAGATCTGGAGCCTGCCTTCTTCAACAATCGAACAGGGCTCCTTCAACGACGACTGAAGCCGGAAGAAGGAGAAAGGAACCAGGCCTTCGACGGCCATTGTTCCCGACTCGAGACTCACTCGGTCTGACGGAAATGGGAAACCGACCAGAACCCGCACAGTAAAGAGCAAACACAGCAAGGAGAAATGGGGTAACACGAGGGCTCACCGAGGTTCGACGCTCTTCGCCGGAAATGGGTCATCGGAGTTGAATCGAGCTTCGTCGGAGTCGGAAGCGGACAAGCTTGATCTGGGACGGAAGGAAATAGAATAAAGGCGGAGCTTTATGGGGTAATCGATCGGAAAACGAAGGAACCATGACCGACCTTTTTGGACGAACAGGGAAGCCGGGAGCGCAATTGACGATTCCGAGGGCTCCTGGGCTCGATGTGTTGGGCTCCGACGGTGTTCCTGGTCGCTTCTGCTTGGGAGACGGAGGGAAGGAAGGAGCTGCTGCGTAGCTCGAAGATGTTCGACTGGTGCTCGGCGGCTGAAATGGAGGGCAGGTGGTGTCGCCGCGGCCGTAACCCAGAACGAAGGAGGTGTGATGAGGAGTGACTACTCGGCAATGGTGATGGGTTTGGTTTCTGCGGAGGTTGAAGATGGAAGGGGAGAATGGGTTCCTCTGCTGGTTTTCTGGCACTGTGCAGAGAGTTTTGTGGGTTTGTGAGGGTTAAAAGGAAATGGGGGATAGGTGCTGGGTTTGTTCGGATTCAACAAAAGGGTGAGATGAGAGAGATGGTTGTTTGAAATCAAAAGGAATCAGAGGGAGGCGTGCCTGCTGCTGTCTGCTCAGAATCACGAGGGAGGGAGGATTGAAATCAGACAATGGAAGAGGAGAGGTAGGGGAATTGATTTAGCTTAAAATGGAATAAAGATAGACTGAGGGAGCATCTGTCCAAATCTGAAATGGAGTGTAGGAGAAATGGTGCTGCTATTAGGCTAAGGGAGGAAAGAGACAAGGGTCTCAAGTGGTGCCACAAATCACAATTCAAAATACCGGAATTAAACCCCAGAACCCGCTCTCTAACCTTATCCGACCCAACTCAAAAACATTTACAAATTTCCAAATCCGAATAATTAAAAAAAAAAGAACTCCAAATATTATCTTCAATTTTCGCATGAACAAGCGGGATAAAACATATTTTAAATTTTTACTTTATTAATGTCGAAACTTGTTTTAAGGATTTCAATTTCGATTTAGGAAATTAAGGACGAGTTTTTCTTGTAATATCCGAATTTTTATTTTATTTATTATTTAAGAATCCGGGCCTTTACAGAATACTCGGGCCTAATGATGATAAAATTCACTTGAGAGTAAAAGTCGAGGAAAAATCATCAAATGAGAAAAAAAAATCACTGAAAAATCTAGACAGAAAAAGAAATAAGAAAGTGTGATTTGGTTAATAAGAGTTGTGTTTAAGCTTCCTATGAGTTTACGGAGTTGAGTTGGATGTCATTAGTGGTATACGAAGTGTTTGGTTTTAGTTTTCTTCTGGTTGTGTATAGTATTAATACTTTTTTCCTGGATTTTTAGCACCATAAGCCTAAATGTTTCCCTACCTTGATGTTTTTACCAAGCCTCATTACAACCTTATACAAGACTTCATGATGTTTATTACTAGTAATATCATTCACGATGGGGGATTTGACAGAGCCCCTTTAGGTAGGCATAAAATTATAAAAGGTAGCATTTAGCTTAGTTAAGATGCATGTCATGCATAATTTAAATAGAATTTTCATATTTACTATTTTTAGTGGTGGAGTCGGAATCTACACGGTTTTATTGATTATTTCAAGTAGATGTGGATCCGACGAGGAACGATGAGGCTCATGGATGAAATAAGAGTCAATAAGATGGAGATAAGAGAAGAGCACGGGAGCGGAATTGAAGTTCGAGAGTCTAAGTGTAGAACAACTCAACAAAAGTAGTCGTCCGACATACTGAACTTGTATCGCACTTTCTGGAGGCCTCGATGATTCAATTGATTATTATAAGTATGTGTTCGAAATCTCTTTTCGAGAGCTACAACTTTTATGTTCATGTCGAGACTAAATTCATAACGAAAAAATTGGTATACATTGTAAAACCGCGATCGTGGCTCAAGTGGCCGCACTCATGTCTTGCACCTAGGCAGGCAACGTCATACTCTGTAAAAGCCGCACCCGCGGCTTTGCTAGGCTGAATCACCGCCGAATCTATCTGAGATCTCTACCTTTCCTTATTTAAAATCTATCTTTTGAGGACGTCATCTAGGGTTTTAGTTCGGTAATTAGGGCTATATAAGGACTTGTTGTAGGTTGTTTTATGGATAGCTTTTGACAATAGGAATGCTAAACACTTTTGTTTTGCCTACAATTTGAGACTCCGTTTGGTTTAATTGTGAGTTTTTTATTCTTGTTCTTATTTCCATCGTATGTTTAATCTTCTTTGTTCTTAATTGAATGCTTTAAGTTGTTTGATTTTATCTTGTTTGATCAACTTGCTAGGATCTCATCATCGCTAGGGTTTTGAATTGTTCATTGTGATTCTTAAACTTTCGTAGCAAGCATGTTCTAGTAGACTTAGTTAGAGAGATTGAATGTGTAGGAAGTTTACTATATGTTAAATATTAATTCTTTAGGTGATTGATATTGCTTATGAACTATACACATCTTGAGACATTGCTATTCTAGGATTAAAACTTAATACGTGTTAAGGTTGCCTAGGAGTGGACTAATAATCTAGTTAAATCAATATAAGAATATTTGATATATAAAAAATGAGTAGGAAACAAGGATCGAATGCACCAAATAGGGTTGAGAATTGTAGGTTAAACTATCTCTTAATTGTTGAATTTTCTAACTTGTTAATATTTCTCATTCTCAACCGCTCAAACCCCCTCTTTTCTACAAATTGGTAAATACACACTACATATGAATACTTGATTTTCTATTGGATCGATCTCTTACTTTCTCACTATACTAGATTGGAGGTTTGAGATTTATTTTGACAGGAAACGCAACGATTTCCTCCTGTTAGGTGGCTAATATTGTCTTCTAGGTTGTGTTGAGTTCCGAGAAGATCTAGTTTGTACTTTGTCTGATTGTTTGAACCATTAAAGTTGCACCTCGAATGACTTGTCAAATCCTATGGTCAATTTTCGAAATCATTTGGAGTGAATAGTTGCAGTTTGTAAACAAGTGTTCCGAGTTTCATTCGCATTATTGCAAAAGGCGTGGCTGAGCGGGACAACTACACCTTTGTTCGTTAGTCTAGTTTTCGTAGGGGGTCCATAATTCATTACAAGTTTTTCAAATGAATTTTTTTACTTTTGGGAAGCTATTTAGTCGCCATATCCGTGAAATATCGCTTTCTTGTGTTATATAATGTTCTGTAATTTAATCTAATGTTGTTGAGGTAGAGAACCATTTGTGGCGATTTATTTTCCAATATAGTCGGTCTTCAATATCTGCAGCCAGGATTTTGATTTTTAATATCATTTGTACAATATTAGTCAGTAGTACCTTTTGCAATTGATCAACTCTCCAGCATTTTTTTGGCCTTATATAGTGTTCAACCTTGTCTTCCTTGAAGACCTATGCGTTTTCCTTATTCCATCCATTCGCCTTTTCAAAACCTATTGTCTTTGTTAAGTCGGCTGGGCCCGGTGGGGTCAAGACGCTGGAGAGGGAGATCGTGTGTGTGGGCCCACATACGGGAGACACGAACAACATATAAATCCAACGGGGTTCCATCTCAAAACCAATTGGCTATGAGAGGAGTAGCCCTTCAACCTTATATGTTGTTCAAGCATTCTCTATATTACCGATGTGGGACAACCACATTCCACCACGCCCCATCAAGTGCAACGGCATTTTTAGCCAACAAGTTGCACTTGCCACATGCGCTTAAATGGGAACCAATGCCCGCGACATGTAACCAAGGCTAGCAACCCCACTAATCCGAAGCCCAAGTCGCAACTAGCCGAACCCGGCTCTGATACCATGTCAAAGTCGGCTAGGCCCGGGGGGTCAAGACAAGCTAGAGGGAGGTCGTGTGTGCGGGCCCACACACGGGAAACTCGAACAACATATAAACCCAAACGGGGTTTCATCTCAAAACCAATTGGCAATAAGAGGAGTAACACTTCAACCTTATATGTTATGAAATGAGAGAGTTTGAAGAAAGAAAAGTGAGAGTGGGAGAAGAAAAATCAGCTCTGATACCATGTTAAAGTCGGCTGGATCCGGTGGGGCTAAGACAAGCTAGAGGGAAGTCGTGTGTGCGGACCCACATACGGGAAACTCGAACAACATATAAACTCAAACGGGGTTTCATCTCAAAACCAATTGGCAATGAGAGGAGTAACCCTTCAACTTTATATGTTGTTCAAGCATTCTCTATAATACTGATGTGGGACAACCACATTCCAACACGCCCCCTCAAGTGCAACGGCATTTTTAGCCAACAAGTTGCACTTGCCACGCGCGCTTAAATGGGAACCAATGTCTGCGACGTGTAACCAAGGCCAGCAACCCCACTAATCCGAAGCCCAAGCCGCAACTACCCGAACCCGGCTCTGATACTATGTTAAGTCGGCTGGGCCCGGTGGGGTCAAGAGGCTGGAGGGGGAGATCGTGTGTGTGCCCACATACGGGAGACACGAACAACATATAAACCTAATGGGATTCCATCTCAAAACCAATTGGCTATGAGATGTGTAGCCCTTCAACCTTATATGTTGTTCAAGCATTCTCTTTATAACCGATGTGGGACAACCACATTCCAACAATCTTTCCGTTTCTTACTTGCCAAATAAGTCCTAGGAATTCATTCTTGATGTCCACAAGTTTTGTCCATTTCCAAGATGATTGTTTCTTTTTTTCCATAATCCCATAGATTCAGCTCTTTCAAATATTTTTCTCTTATAATTCTCACCCATAGGTTATTTGGTTCTCCTAATATCTTCCAAAGTAGCTTCATTTATAGCGCTTTATTAAATCTTTTGTTTTGTAGAGTCCTATTCCTCCTTGAATTAGTAAATAAAGAGCGGACATTCCGGGGTTCGAAGAGTCATATTCCTCCATATTTATTAGGTTTGCATACTTTGGGTATGTATGAGGCGAGGTAGAAAAAGTGACTAAATTTATAAATAAGTTAAAAGTGAAAAATTGTGCGAAATAAAGGTTAAAAGTTGAGTTTATTTGGTTATTATTAGGTGTATTATGGTAACTTCAAACCAAATAAACTAAAAACACTAGATAGCTTTTTTTTTAAACACCAATTTTAATCAAAACCCCCAATTAAATTAAGCGTCATACACTACTTATATTTTAACCCCTTGATTTTAGTAGTTTAAAAACTACTTACACTTACCCCATACACACCCTTTGTCTCATCCAATTAATGGTTTGTACTTATTGTCTTTGTTCAAGAAGAAACCTCTATTGATTTGGCCCAATTCATTATGAAATGCCGGAAGGTAGCATGAAGATTTGCATAATGTAGTTTGGTTTCATGGACATGTTAGCTTTTATAAGTGTCGCTCGTCCTTGTTGTGACAGTGCGTTAGCTTTCCGCGTTGTCAATTAGGTTCTTGTTTTGCCTATAGTCTCTTTAAATGTGTTCCTGTTAGGACTCTCCGATTAATAATTGGGCAACCAAGGTTTTCGGTGAGCGGCGTTCATCATGGGAGAAGTGAACAGGCCGAGCGACGTTCATCAATTAGGTTAACTTAGAGAAATTACAAAATTTGTCCGCTATTTTTATATTGTAAAATTTTTACCACAATATTACATTTGCACAACATAAAATTATATTTTCACAACAAAATGTTATATGAGCACAACATAAGGTTATATTTGCACAAGCGCAGCATACTGTTATATTTTGCACGAACAAATTTTTAAAAAAAATATTAGACTTGGGTTACACAACATACGAGTATATTTGCACAAGCACATCATACTCTTATATTTGCACGAAAAAATGTAAAACAAAAAAACAAAAACAAAAAAAAGACAAAAAACACAAAAAGACAAAAAAAAACAAAAAAAACACAAAAAAAAGACTTGAAAGGGAATGGACAATTCACTAATTTGTCCAAAGGTGGGGATAAATCACCAATTAAGACATGTTTTTTGGACTTTTTGCAAACTCTCCCTATCTTAATTAGGTAGAAAACTTATCGTCTTAAATAAATTTATCTAATATTATTCATGTCAATTTAACAAAATATTTATAATACGTGTCAACATATTTAAAGTGAATATATATAATATGTTAGATAATACCATATGTTCATTTATATTTACATTGACCTATGTCAAAAATATAAACGAACTCTGGCGGTCTACGTTGATACTTTGGGATTGAATAAAAAAATTTGCATTTTTTTAAAAAAGAGATCAAATATAATATATTAAGAAAAACACTCGTGTTTAAATTAAAAAACGAAAATTTCACGGGGTTCCCCTGAGGTAAAGCTTAATTCACGGGGTGTACAACTGTTTAACATATTTCGCATGGTACCCTTGAGCTTAGTTATATTTTTGTCAAATACCCCTCTCCCGTTAATTCTAACGTTTCCCGTTTATTTTTTTTAAAATAATTTAATTAAGATAAAAAAACACAAAACAAAAGTTTCTTATACAACTATGATACTATCATCGCCGGCAGCAACAACGTCGGATTAAACACCGAACAGTTCACCACCAGCATCCCTACGTGGTAGCGAACAGGTTATCCGGCACCCCGAACAACACATCTTCAGCCTCTGCCTCAGCCCTGGCTGCAGCCCAAGCGGATCTGAAGATGGGTGGATGGGACCGAGCTTACACTCTACCCAGTCCTCAAAACCCTACAAGGCTACAACGACGTTGAATCGCCGCCGCCTAAAAAATTACCCAAAATCCTTTAACCCAAAACAAAATTCATGAAATTGTTGATGGAATTGTTGATATTCCCCCTTAATTTGATACGTGTTCGGTGTTTCCTACCGTCCCCCTTGATCTCTCCCCCATCCCTCTCTGAGGCAATTTTGCCAAGATTGATGGTGACCTGTGATTACACAAAAAAAAATTGCTCTTCAAATCAAGCACACCCTACCAACTTCAATCGAAGATGTTGTAGCATTTAAATAGATCTTGTGCCTTGTGGTATGACATCGCTCAAATCCGGAATTTCAGACGGATGTGTATCGTACAGTGGCGACGACGGAGATTGCCGCTTATGGGAAAAGGTTAAAATTAACGGAGAAGGGTATTTGGCGAAAATATAACTAAACTTAGGGGTACCATGTGAAATATATTAAAAAGTTGTACACCCCGTGAATTAAGCTTTACCTCAGGGGTACCCTGTGAAATTTCCGATTAAAAAAATAACACAATTGAAGACGTAGAAATTTATTCACAAAAAATTATATTTTCCTTATTAATTTATTTAAATCAATAATTATTAATTTATTTAAATCAATAAAAAAAATCTTTTATATAAATAAAAGTTATAAAAAAACCACGTGCGAATTTAAATTCCTCCCCCTAGGTAAGTTGCAATTCCTCAATTTTCAATTCCCCTATTTAATCCTCTAAAATAAAAAACTTAACCAAACATATTTTCACAATTCCCGTGAATTAGACTTTCTGGGAATTGATTCCCATGAAATAATTTTCCGGGAATTTCAATTCTCACATTGAACCAAACGAGCCCTACTAGTAAAAATTGAGACTTTTTAAATTTTTATTGTATGTATATATGGAAAAAATTGTTTAAATATATTTGAGAAAACCTCAAATATATACGGAGTATATGATTGAAACATATTTCATCCAGCGACGGAAAGAAAATCAGGATTGGAACATATATCATCCAGGGAGCTCTTTCGTGTTGGAATTTGGGAGAAAAGAAAAATTGAGAGCAAAAATGGCAAGCTCTGTTGAATAGATCACTGTCTAATCCAATTAGAGAAAAGATAGATCAGGATCAGGAGGCAGCTGCTACTCTTCCACAGTCCACTGGCAGATCTCCCATCTCTGCTCCCACTGGCAGATAACTGTCTAATCCAATTAGAGAAAGATAGATCAGCAAGCTGCTACTCTTCGACGCAGATCTCCCATCTCTGCTCCCACTGGCAGATCACTGTCTAATCCAATTAGAGAAAGATAGATCAGGAGGCAGCTGCTACTCTTCCACTGGCAGATCTCCCATCTCTTTAGCTAGCAAGGTAAGCGCTACTTGATCGAATGCTTAATTTGGAGATTTGATGTTTTCAGTTGCGATTGTGTTTGGGGATGGCATTGAATGTGCTCTGAAATTGCAGACAAAGTACTCCCTCTGTCTCGAAAAACAAGTCGTTTTATACTAGTTGAGTTGTATCAAAATACATGTCGTTTAAGGTTTTCTAGGTAGGGGAATAGTAATGATTTGTATTGGTTTTTGTATTGTTGACTTTTTAAAAGAATTTGATTGGTTAAAAAATATAGTGGGTATTTAAAAATAATTAAATAGTTAGTGGAATGATGATGTTGATTGATGGGTGAGTGTTTTATTAAAACTAGTGCACAATTCTAAAACGACTTGTTTTTCGAGACGGAGGGAGTAATAAATTGCCTTGCCTAGTAGGGATTTGCTCCTTGTTTCCTAGTAGAGAAAAGTCATGTTCGCCTTTGTTGTGAGTTGTGATAGTGATGTCCATTCCATGTTTTAAATGTGGCTTCGTATCTTATTTTTGGGGATTTTGAATGAAATTGATGAATTCGTGTACCGGCGGGAATTCCTTTTCTATTTCTGGAGTCCAGTGCTCAATTTACTGTTCACTGATGAATAATGTTCATGTTATTTGACAGTACAAGTGCCCTCAGCTCAACTTCCATGAACATTACAGCTTCCGGGCCTGTCCCCAAACTAAGGGGCGAGGTGCATGCTCTATTGCCATTTCTATTCATCTACAAGTTACATAACAAACCTGAAAATAATTTCAAACGAGCTATGAACTAGCAGGCAAATCTAACATTCAAGTTTTATTTTAGTAACCAGAGGAGGAATGAGCTGAGCTGAGCTGAATTGAAACTAATATTGAGCGGAGCTGAGCTGAGCTGTATAACCAAATACTAGACCTTCAACAACACCACAAGCAAACACCAAAAATCAAGGTCAACATTAGCAAAACAAAAAGCTAGCTGCCTGGGCTTTTATTCCAAGATTTAATTCAATCATGTTAGATTACACGCCATTTTAGGTCGGATTGTTTTGGGTTGGATCACCACAGAGTAAATGCGATCCATGTTAAAATAGATGTCAATCTTTTCAGCTCAGTTAACTGTAGAAAAGGAAATAGGCCTGGGTAACTGATTCACCTCACCCTCTGTATTGTTTGTTGCGTTGGCTTCCACAAACTTCCAAAGGCAACTGTAGAATTGTGTAATGGCTCCAGCAATCATTGGTGTAAATGGTCAATTGTGCTTCCAGGTGTGACTCCTCTGACCATGAGAGACCACATCAAAGATCAAACCACCCACTCAACTTCCTTTCCAGTAAATTTGAACTTTCAAGACAATAAACAGTTTTCAACATTCAATTTAATTTGTTTTCTAACAAATTATCTGAGGTATCTATTGAAAAGTTATGCAACCATGCTGATTGCCTTCGAATGTTAAAATTACCAAATTATTCAACCATGTTGACAACTTATGTCAAATTATCAGCCATGTTGATAATCTTTTCATGCTAAAACGCTTATAGGAAATAATCTCATCCAACCGAATTTATCCATTCATTTTTTACTTCTCAGATTTACTTTTCTAAACTTGAAACCAAAATTTTTTATTTCTAGGATATTGTCGGGAGAGCATCTTCCTCGCAACATCCCGCTATTCATGATGATTACAACGGTAATAACTTTTACAAAGCCTTGTTATATTCAATTAAGTAAATTTAATTTCCTGTTTTAAGAGTTCTCACCCCACAGGTTATGTGAGTGATTCTATACAATTTTCATCAGAGGGAAGATGTGAAATACATAGATTTGATCACGATGGGCTCACATGGTGAGTATCTTGTCAACAATATAAACATCTTTATAAGAGAACCCTTACATTTTAATCACGCTTATCTTACTTCCTAGGTACATTGAATTTGACGGTACTAGCAACAATCCTGAGATATGTCTCTGCGTTGCCAATCCAAGTATACTTTCTTCACTTAAAAACTCTGATGTGTATATTACGTAGTACTCCCTCCGTTCAAAAATATAAGTCCTTTTAGGCTTAGATTTTTGTTTGAAAATATAAGTCCTTTTCTAGGTATTGGGATATGGGAATTGTTACTTTTTGACTTTTTACTCAAATTTTATTAATTGACGAGGGTTGTGGTTAATTAATGAGGGATATAAGTGGAATAAATTTATGATTTTCTTAATTTGTGTGCAAATGTCTAAAAGGACTTATATTTTTGAACGGAGGTAGTATTACTCAGCAAGAGGCAAATTGGTTGCTTTGTTCATGGTGGGTTTTGAGTTTTACTGTAGGAAGAATATAATAAGAGGAGAAAATGAGTGAATCTGGAAAGTTTTTAATCCAATTTATTGTTGGACTATGTTGAATAACATCCAAATCACAGAATCGACCTCATAAATACAAGTTGCAAATTCCTAATTCTTGCCACAGTTAAAAGAATAACCATCCTCTACATATTAGCTTTGATCAATATGTTGTAGTGTTGTTGCGATTTTTCTCTATCAGATTTGGGCTTTCTCAAAGATGTGCTTTTTAACATATGTTTTTTGTAAGATGTGCCAAAATTTACAAAGCATGAGTTTGATTATTATTCCTTTCCCTTAATGCTTTTGGATGCTTCGAGTTTCTATCTGATATATCTGATTTTTAGCCACGCTTAGACTGGTAATCCCTTGATGCTTTTGCCAACCTGACAAGCAGGAAGGTTAGGACTGAAAGGAGCATGGTATTTTAAGACGCAACTTTATGTGTATATATAACTGATTTTTAGATATGAATAATAAATATTTCTGCCTTAACTTCTATTAATTGCTTTTCAATGAATTAATTCATTTTTCCCATTTGCATTAAATTCCTTAAATGTGAGCTATATAAATGGTTTGTTCAGGCTGACAATTGGTGCTCTCTTTCCCTTGAGAGTTGCCATGTTACTTTATAGCTCAACTAAAACAACCAAAAAAAAGGAGTCTTTGCAACATTTCCCTAAATCAATGCAAAAGTTTTCTCCAACACAACAGTTCATGCATCTAATGTTTCTTTCTTTTTGTTTTTAGCATAAGATTTGAAAATACCCATGCTTCCTGATATTCTTACCTGGAAAGGCAATGCTTCGCTGTGTTTACAACATAAACGTATTAACTTTTTTCCATGAATAACAGGTCAGGAGGAAGCATATGTGCAATTCACTTTTGCTCTCACTAAAGATTCAGCCGAAATAAATAGGGAAGGTAAATTAAAGTGCCTGCATCCTAGGACCATGACGGAAAACATTCCAAAGATTACCTATCAACTTATAATTTACCATTTGATTTTTAATATCTATTTCTCTAATGTGTGCAGATAAGCTGCACGCATTTACAAAGAATACGCCAAGTGCAAAATGTATTGTGGCAGATCCTACTGTAACTGGGGAGGGCAACATTGTGACTCTGATGTACCAGCTACAGGTTATCAAGAGGTAATTACCCCATATCTTCATCCCCCATCCCCGTTAGTTATTTATATATATAATATAATGTATATATAACGAGAAAGTTTGCCACATGAACATAAAATTCACCTCTTTACCCCTGTGTGAGTTGCGGAAGTACAACTAAAATCCATCCGCACAAGATTAGGAAACAACCTTGACCAGGCAGCTTCCCTTCGCAGATGTCCCTTGCTTCGTTTTCCTGTTGGGCTTTGGGCTTCATAAATCACATTGCCCCCATAACTTCTCTGTAAAATAACACATTGTGAGCTAAATTTGTTGCCATATGTTTGTCCTTCATTCTTTATGATATTTTACATGTGCCCTTAAATTGCTATGGTTCATTTACCATTGCTTTTTTATACCCTGACTTGTTGTATACGGATAAATTGTTCCCCAGCCCCTTTTCGAAATTCCAAACATTAATCAAATTATCTCTTAATTATCTAAAGGATGCCCCTATTAAACTGAAAAACAGTACGCAGAAATAACTACTACCTCCGATCCAAAATGTAAGTCGTTTGACTTTTTAACACGTATTTTAAGGAGCTAAAAACTATATAATATATTAACTTTTTTATTATTATTTTCTTACGATTCAATACTTATTACCAACAAATATTAAGTTGTAAAAAAATAATTTTAAAAAAGTTGATATTTTATATAGTTTTGGGCTTCTTGAAATACGTGTTGAAAAGTCAAACGACTTATATTTTGGATCGGAGGGAGTATAACACAAATGTATGAACGTTGGATGAAAAAATAACTATAATGTTTTTAAACTCGGAATGTACAGCGAAAGAGTTAATTTACTCATGGGCTGCCTCAATCTTAGCTATTGGCGTTATCTAGTGCTTCGTCATGAGGACAATTTTGTACGTTCCTTGAAGGGCGCCATCGAAAAATATCAAAAGGGTCTCAGAGCATGTGTGAACAATAAAGCTGAGTGGCAAGGGTATTTCTCTTATCTTTCTATATATTCCGTTTATTGGCAATTTTGTGTACTAAGTCAAATCAATATTATGTCCATAGGTTTTGTGATTTTTGGAAAAATGCTGAACCCGATTTCAAGATAAGTATGTCAAGGCCAAGCATATATCCACCACTCCGGGGTTTCATATGGAAGACACTCGAAGAGATGAACGCCTACTCTAGCTTGCTATTGAATTGTGTAGATAATGCAATTCAGATCCTAAAAGGTAAAAGAAAAATGGGGAAGAATGTTGCAGCTGTTCGAATTGTAGGAAATAGATTTATATTTCAATCTAAAGATGACCTGCCGTCGTATCTCAAGGATGCTAGCAACGGCATGGTCTTTCGCAAAGTTCAGGTATGTTTAGTTAGCCAATCAATACAGCTCATGGTTGAAAATTCTATCTGAATTCAATCCAGATTTCAATGGCTAATTCCTCTATTTGAATTTCTAGGATGGGAACAAAAGTGATAACAATTTTAAACAAGTGCTGGAGTATGGCCTCAATGCTGTCCACCTACTGGGTCTTTTTCAAATATTTTGGTAACAAGAATACCTCTAACCCCTTTTTGACCAATATTTTTTATATGTTTTACAAGATCTCTTGCATAAGTTTAATAAATTTCTAAACAGTTTGCTTTATACTCTAGTAATATTATAGGTGTGAAACTAAGAATGGGAGAATGCGGAATTGAAAGTGTTAAGAGGTTCCTCCAAGAACAAGAGGAAAAAGAAAATGTGGAGGAAGGAAAGCTTGAAGCTGCGAAGAAGGCAAAAGACGCAATGTACTTGGAATTACAACAAAAGAAAGCACAAGAAACACAAAAGGCACAAGCAAAAAGAAAGGGGAAAAAGGTAAAACAAAAATATTTATCAATGTAAACTACAATTAAGGTATTTTTTTAAAAGCAAATAAGAAAGGTACAAAAGAGCGCACATTCCACTTGTGCCTAGACTACCTAGTGCTTTCAAAGGATGCATTTGTGTAAGAGAAACAATTAACTCTTCCTTGGTGGATTCCTTGTCCATATCCAGGTGCATTGAGTCTACAACTCATAGCTCATTTCCTTCAAGTGAGGATTGCTAGAGTTGAAGAGACCTTTGCAGTAGCTTACAACCACTAAATTCTATCCTCTTCACTTTGCATATTACCCTCTCTATCCAACAATTTGCGAATGTTGTTCCTTTTCCTTTCTTATGGAAGCTCTTCTAAGAAGGAAAGGAGCTTTCATCCATAAGACTCTACTACTCCGGTCTCTGGTACTTTTCTTCATAAGAATCTGATTTGTTTTTCTTACCTATCTTTTCTTTCTTTTTTTTCAATTTGCGCTGCTGTCAGACCATCTTGGGTCTGTTAAGCTCTTTTAATTGTCTGCTCTTGTGAGCAAGAGCCTTCATTAACTAAGGCAAGATATCTTAGTTATTCTTTCTACAAACAAGAATATATCTTCTTTTCTTTTTTTTGATTTTGAAGGTAAATATATTTAAAACTGGAAATGAAATATTTACAGTAAAACCTTTATTTCAATAGGTGGTTATAATAAACAAACTTCTAAAATAAATATATCAAGTATAATTTAAACAAGGTTATTTCAGTCAATACAGATTGAAATTGGAAATTACTCCTTCTTGGTCTAATTTTGTAGATTATAATAGGGGTGGGCACAAATCCCGCAAATCCCGTCCCGTCCCGCATCCCGTCCTGATCCCGGTGGGATTTGGAAAAAAAAATTCAATCCCGTCCCGATCCCGTAAAAATTACGCGGGACGGGACGCGGGACGAAGAGTTCGAATCCCGCAAATCCCGTCCCGTCCCGCATATAAATAAAAAATTATATATATAATTAAAATTAATAAAAACATATAAGAATATATTTATATTATACCTTAACATTTATTTAAACCCAAAATTTAAATTTTAAAATTATATATTACTTGTGTGTATTTGTAATGGCTTTGTAATTACTGTATTTGTAATGGCTTACTGTATTTGTAATGCCTTATAGTAGTAATTATTGAATCAAATTTGCACTTAGTACTGTATTTGTAATGGCTTTGCGTCTTTGCTACTACGTATGCGTATACTGTATTTATTTTTTTGGTAAACACTTACTGTATTATTTTTTAATAGCTTTAATTTTCACATTTCTACTTGCTATTTTTCAACTTAATTGGTTAGTTTTTTAATTATTTCTTACGAGGGACAAATCCCGTCCCGTCCCGTGAGGGATAAGACCCTGCGGGATTTGGAAAAAAAAAATCAATCCCGTCCCGTCCCGATCCCGTCCCGCAAAAAATACGCGGGACGGGACGCGGGATTACCCCAATCCCGTCCCGTCCCATGCCCACCCCTAGATTATAATATAGTTTTTTTGTTAAAAAAATATTTTGAAATGAGATTTGTTTTAAAAAAAAGTTAAAGGATTGCCTTTAGAAGGAAAAAAAAATTGTAATATTATGTTACTAATTTTGTCATAATTATTTTTATGCCAAAAGGTGCAGTCAGCTTCTTCTGGGGAGCTGCAGGTGGGGGTGCCACCCGAGGTGGATACGTCCTCAGAGAAGCAGCAGCCACCGCTGGCGCCAACCCAAGTGCAACAGCAGCAACTAGTTCTCTCCCAGGAGCAACAGCGGCAACCACTGACACCATCCCAGGAACAGCAGCCAGGAGCGACAGCCAGTGACGCCCTCCCAGGAGCGGAGGCCAGTGACGCCCTCCCAGGTGCGGAGGCCAGTGACGCCCTCCCAGGTGCGGCGGCCAGTGACGCCCTCCCAGGTGCGGCGGCCAGTGACGCCCTCCCAGGTGCGGCGGCCAGTGACGCCCTCCCAGGTGCGGCGGCCAGTGACGCCCTCCCAGGTGCGGCGGCCAGTGACGCCCTCCCAGGTGGAGCGGCAGTGGCAAGAATTGCAGCAGCCACCACTTATGCACTCTCAGGAGGGGCAACCACCACCAGTGGTGCTCTACCAGGAGGAGCAGCGGCAGCTAGTGGTGTCTTCCCAGAAGCAGCAGCCAGTGGTGTCCTCTCAGGAGCTGTAGCAACGGCCACTAGAGCCCCCCAAGGACAAGGAAGTCAGAAACAGCATGTGGAGGCACCCTCCCATGAGCGGCGGGTGGAGACAGCCTCCCAGGATCAGGAGCCACAAGGGCACATCAAGCCTGGGAAGGAGCCGGATGTTCACCATCAGGCCAGACCACTACCCTATAGGGAGGTAGGGGGGGCACCCTCTTGGGTGCACCAGCATGTCGAGGTTGAGGTTGACGACAAGCTTATGCAGGAGGTGGGGGCGGGGCCCTCTATGCAGTATAAACATGTCGAAGCTGAGATCAAGCTTAGGCACGAGGTGGTGCAGGCGCCCTTTGAGATGAAGAAGGTGACCAGGGGGGCCTTTCTAGCACCACCCTCGGTGCCCTTTGAGGTCAAGGAGGTAGACCAGGTGCCCGTCTGGTTGAGGGACATCTGGTTGAGGGAGAGGAACCAGGTTCCCATCAGCTTAGACCAGGTGGGTAGGCCGCTCGTCTTGACAACCTTCCCCGGGCAAGTGATTCCTACGATGCCATTTGAGATGTGGTTCGAGGATTGGGGCGAGTATCCTCACATTGATTCTATCCTAGACCTACTAAATGGGTGATTGAGACATTGGTTGTGGCCCATTAAACTTTACTAGTTTTCTGTGCTCTAACTTTACTAATTGTTTTGTGTGCTCAGATTGAAACAATTGTTGTGGTATGTATGTCAAACTTTGATTTGTGTTTTAATGTTTGCTTCCTTTGATTTGTGTGATGTTTGGAATATAGGCATGCTAGCAAGCAAATCTTCAACAAGTGACAGAATAGATAAGTAGGGGTAAAAATGAATTACTGGACACACCGTAATTGGGATAGCAAAAGTCTTCTTAAGCTTCTCCTTCTTGTGGTGCTCAATTTTGCATCATAAGATTCTGGATGTGCTATAGCCTTGGCCTGCAAAGGCATACAGCTTATACCAGTCACAAATATGAATAGGTGAGGATGACCTTGACACCTAAATCAGCTTTGGCTAGGAAAATCTAAAGACACATGATGTTATAGAGTACGGAAAATTCTCAACCTTATGGTCCAGAATATGAGGGCCAGAGTCTACATTTCAAGCAAAAATATCCTTAAAATGAACTGATCAAGGATGGCACACCAACTAAAAGTATCAAATAAATGAGATTCAGAGAGAGAGGTAAGTTTCATGTCACTTTAGAAAAAATCAAGCAACACTCCTCACATCAGCATCCTAAGCATATATATTAAAGATCATCGACAGTCTCAACTCTCAACATTCTAAAACATTTGTACTTGTTTTTTTGGCAGGTGAAATTAATTACCTGCTCGGAATTTAAAGTATGCTGCCATTTGATGTCCAACATTGGACTCCCATACCTGCCAAAGCAAAATATTGCAGCTTTTAAAGTAATTATTAGAAAGCAGCTCCTAAGGCAAGAATGCTAGAGACGAAGGCTTACAAGTGATCTTTAACTCGCCACGCACATGAGAAGAAGAAGAAAAACACAAATCATAGATCAAAACCTGTATATTACGCATCAACAACAAAAACAACTTTATTAGCTATGAAGATGCAACATGAACAACAATATCTAGAGGAAAAGACTGATAACATTGTAACATAAAGCTCTCTTGTGGCCTCCAGCCCTTTACTCCAAAAAATCCCAAAATAACAATACATGGAAATATCTTTATTAAGAGGGTAAACGGAATAACCAAAGAAGAAAAGGCCGTACAGCCTCAAGAACTCCTCCAAGTGGACGGGCTGAAGAAGTCTCAGTTTCCCACCATTTCCTCAAAGAGGACAAGAGACCAGCATACATGCAACCTTTGGAGATTAACTCTCGACGGTTTCCTGTCTCAACCAGATGACCTTGCTGAATCACAGCAATGTTGTACACGTGTCTAGTGGTTGGTCATTCTTCAAATGGATCCTTCCTGGAGAGGTTGAAGCCAAAAGACATACATATTACCCCTCATTGAACACAAAAACACTTACTTGTACAGTTAGCCTAAGTCTAACCCACAGCAACGAAATAGTCTGATCATTAGAGGTGGTATGGATCGAAAATGTAGCCGCTAATACAATTACTCGAGGAAGAAGGATAATTTGTAGCCTATCACACCCATAACGCATCAATAATACCCCAATGTCTGCCGCTCCTGGAACTTGGACACAAAACCCTGTGAAAATCCAAGTCCTCTTTTGAAACCAAACAGCAGAAAAAGGCCTCGTTTTTCTGGTCAATTTGTTGATTAAGATCCTGGAAGTTGGACACAAAGCCAGGCGAGGTGGTGGATGGGGTTAGATAAAAACCCTAACTTTCCTACCAACATTAATTTTGACCAACAATTGTTGTGTGTGCTCAGATTGAAACAGCAAAAAAAGGCCTCGTTTTTCTGCTCAATTTGTTGATTAAGATCCTGGAACTTGGAGACAAAGCCAGGCGAGGTGGTGGATGGGGTGAGATAAAAACCCTGACTTTCCTACCAACATTAATTTCGACCAACAATCACAGCTATCAAAATTTCATATCCATATCGAAACCCGCAACTTACAATTTAAACAAAAACAAAAACAAAAAAAAGCAATCAAAAGACCATAGAAGCAAATATGAACGACAAACCCTTTGGAGCGGTGGAGAAGCTGGGCTATGACAGGCCATGGAGAGAGAAAGAGGACTCGGACCCCCTCTTTGGAAGCTCACGGCGACCTCTTCGATTCTTGTTCATGTATTTGGAGAGAGACGATTAAAACAGTCCGGCACTTGCAACTTGGAAAAAGGCCACAGATCTGGATCTGATAGATCTCGCAGGTGCGGAGCTTGGGAATGAAAGTGGGTAGATAGAAAGAGTAGATGCACTGCGGAGTAGGGCCGGAAATAACCCGCCGCGGGTACCCACTCCACCCACTTTACCCGCATAAATTTTGCGGGTGAAAACCCGCAAAAAAGTGGGTGACGGGTGGAGCGGGTGCGGGTGAAGCGGGTGATGGATGGATTATGGGTGAAGATTTTTCACCCATAACCCGCCCCATTAACCCACCCATTAACCCGCCCCGCATACCCGCACCGCAAACCCGCATAAAATCCTAAAATTTATATACATAATGTGTGTGATTTTACTATTTTACTCTTTTCATGTTTAACTTCTACAAACCCTAATCCTTGATTAGTGCTTTGCCCACCAAATTTCATTTAGAATGGATATGGTCTTGGCTTGCTTTTCCACGTTATAGGAAGGGATATACTGGATTAGTATAGGGATATATACCCTTCCACTTTCAAATTTGAATTAGCTCGTAATTTCAGTGCTTTGTCGATCAAAAATAAAAATAAAAATACATAACCACACCCCCTTTGTAATTTTGAGTTAGAATTGGACTACTTGTGTTGATTTGGATTTTTCTTTTGTTTCACCCATTGGGTACTCGCTCCACCCGCATCACCCGCGCGGGTCGGATGCGGGTGAAAAGGTTTGCGGGTGATGGATGGAGCGGGTGAAAGTTTTTACCCGCGGGGCGGGTGATGGAGTGGCTTCATCCACCCATAACCCGCCCCATTTCCACCCCTACTGCGGAGACAGAGAGGAGAAGACAAGACAGGCTTGTTTAGGGAAAAGGCTACACATACACTTGGTGTATGTATACACCAATTTTTTTTTATTGAAAATTTATTTTTCTAGGGTTCACCATTTAAAATTTAGGGTATCATTAGTGGTTATTAAAATTTTTAGTGTTTATTCTTTATAATAGGAGTATAATAGAGTTTTAAAGAAAAAATTCAGGGTTAATTTTTACAATTTTAAAAGTAGTGGATAAATTTTACAAATTTTTACACATGGAAAAAAGATACACCAACATACACCAAGTGTATGTTTTTTTTTTTTTTTTGATTAGGTAAAAATTCGGGTGGAGAACCTACCCGAGAGCATCCTTACGGATGAGGTCTTGAAGACCTAAGTCGTTATGAATGTCGAGACCCCTGGCAGAGCGGCAAAGGTGTGCAACCTTATCAGCCACTATGTTGCCATCACGGGGTATGTGAGAGAAAGACACATCTCTCACCCTCGACAGAAGGGTTTTAATATCTGACATAGTCATTTCAATTTCCCAAGGGCATGTAGTTTGCTTTTTAAGGTAATTTATGATTATCAGGGAATCTCCTTCAATGTGTAGTTTGTTTATCCCCAGCTCCACAGACTGGGTAACGCCTTGTCTTAGAGCAATGGCTTCTGCCTTTAAGGGGGTTTGGTTACCAATCATGTCGCCACCAATATGAATGGGTCTGCCCTCCCAGTCTCGAATAACAAAACCAGTCGAGCTGTTGTTATTCGCAAGAGTTAATCCATCAAAGTTGAGTTTGAACGTGCCTAGAGGAGGTTTTCTCCATTTGATTGTTTGTCGTTGAGGAATCTTCTTAGTTCTCTGGTTAGATGTTTGGGCGTAGTTTATATCCACATTGATATTTTGTTCATAGTTGGTTGTTTTCCTCCAGTTTGCCATGTGCCTGTTGGTTATTTGTTTGATGACATCTTTTGATGGTGGTGGTTCATGCCGAAATATAATTTGGTTTCTAACATACCATGTTGTCCACCAGGTGAAAGCTAATTTTTCCTTATCTATTTTCGTTAGTTTGTTACCGAGTACCGCTAAGATGGGCTTAAATTCTCGTGATGTTGCGATCATGTTATTAATGGTTTGACGAATATCCGTTGTTAGTAAAGATTGGATGCTATTGTATTGGCATTCTATGAAGAGGTGTGTATCGTCTTCAGTTGCATAGTTACATAAATTGCATGTTGATGGGACCGAGACCCCCTTTTGGGTGAGTCGGCTTGCTGTTGGGAGTCCTTGTTGGCTTAGTTTCCAAAGGAAGTTTTTTACCTTAGGGGGGATACACCAAGTGTATGTGTATCATCCTCCCTTGTTTAGTAGTTTGGTGCGGACCCACTAAATTTTTTAATTTTTTTTATAAGGAATTAATTCGATGACAGACAGACCCGGACCTCGGCAGACGGCAAGCCGTCTAAACATACAAAAACGAAATAGAAAATATAACATAAAATACATCAAAAAAGCACCCGAAGTAAACCCGGAAAAACCCAAAGACCTAAGCAAACTAGCGGACACAACATCGAGAGGAAGGAAGTCGTCGCAGAGAAGTGGATAGCGAGTGCATGGGACAGCTCTAGCTGTCCCATGCGCGTATACTCGGTAGTCGGTAGTACAGAGTATTATTTTACTATAAAAAAATATATATAAATATAATACTCCGTAGTAGTAATAATAATACGGAATATACATCCTTTACACGGATTTAATATACAACTAGCATAAAACATGCGCGGCACGCATAGGATTTTTAACATACTCCTAATTAAACTCTTCTTATTTTTCAGATATTAACCTATTAATCAATACATTTTAAATGATGTATAAAACATAGTACTCATCCGAAAAATATAGAATGTTTACCGAACGAGTATTAAAATGTGATATACTTTTAAACGACAACAAACAAAAAAACAAAGGAAAATATTATCATACTATACATTTTTTTTAAAATTCAGAATATTTAAAACCAAAATGGGTTTAAATTGTGACAAACCAAAAGATTATCATACTATATATACATTAATTATCACGCACAGGGTTTATAAAATACTATATAATATTATTATTTATAATTTTCGGACATATGAAACAAATATCGTATAAATACTAGTCCTCATCAGTAGGGCTGTTATTCGAGTCGAACGAGCCGAGTATTACTTGTTCATATTTAGTTCATTTAGAATATGAACGAGCTCGAGCCGAGCCTAAATTTTGACTCGAGCTTAAAAATGTGCTCATATTCGGCTCGTTTAGGAAATGAGCGAGCTCGAGCCGAGCTTTTTTCGAGCTTTAGGCAATTCTACTTGCTCATTATACAATAACTTTAAGAAAATTTTATAAATTTCATAAAATTCGAGCTATTCGAGTTTAATTCGAACGAGCCGAGCTTTGGAACGAGCTTAAAAATGTGCTCATACTCGGCTTGTTTAGAAATTGAACGAGCTCGAGTCGAGTTTTATACGAGCCGAACCCGAGCCGATCACGGGTAGCTTGTCTCACATAACACCCGAGTCGAGTTTTATACGAGCTAAACATACATATGAAACAAACAGTATTCTGCAGAATCGTCATAATTTGCAAATTTTACTCAGCAAATAAAATTACTAAAAGATTTACATGCCAAAAACAAACTTGTCTCATTCGACTTTGAATAAATATCTTGTCCATTCATAAAGCTACAACACCTTTACTCATATGGCCAAGAGCATTAGTTCCATTACCCAATATATAAACTACAGAGAGCAGCTGAAGGGGTTCTAAGAAGATCCTTTAGAACGTTTTGATAGATTACATAGGTCTTATATTGTATAGTGGACCCAAAGGTTCAATATATTTGTAACCTATAGATATGATTATCAATTAATGTAAACCCTCAAGGGGACTTTACATCAATTCTAGATTCCTACATGTGGTATCACAACCTTTTTCTACCTAACGAAACCCTAATTTGATCCTCCCGCCCCACCCCTCCTCTTCCGTCGCCGGCGTCGTCCCCTCGCCGCCGCTCTCTCTCTCCCCTCACATCACTCAGCGCCGCACCTTGTTATCTATTCATCCATCCGCCCTCACCGTCATCTTCCTCTCTCAATTCAACCCACAATTCACCGCCTCCTCCTCTATCAAACCGATCGGGTGCAGTGAGCAGCCCCGTCCTCCATCGTCTTCGATCACTGCCCAAGGCCGTCGGCGACCGGAGTCTGAGGCACCGGGACCGCAGTCGCTGCCTAGCCTCGCCGGAAGCGCACCTAGCACTGCCGAGCCCCGCCGCCTTCGTCTCGGACTTCCGCCGCCCATAGCGCCGATCGTTCCCGATTGTCGCTGCCTTGTCGCCGCCAATCACCGGTCAAACCTTCGCCGCTATCCACCGACGCCGGAGAGCAGGGCCGATGGCTCGGCCCTCGCCTGCGTCTTCTTCTTCGGTTGTACGTGTGTCCCAGGGAGAAAGAAATAGAGTTTTCAATCTCTTTTGAAAAAATTACAGAAACGTCCCTTATATTTATAGTGTTTTCGTTTTTAGCCCTGAGTTAATTAATTATTAAAAAAAACAATGTTCTCCTCCGACATTAGCTTCGCCAGCAGCAGCGGCCGCCGCTCTATGCTCCAGCTGCGGTATACGTGGACTCGTGGCCCTCGTCCTTGGAACGCCGCCCCTCGATGGTCCCCGGTGCCTGGCTTCAACCCTCATTGGATGCACATCGGCTCTCCTGCCCCTCGTTTGATCAAGGCTATGTTTCGCTAGATGGGCATCACGCCTTCTCCTCTATGCAGCCAACATCTCCCGACTCTTTTCGGTACATGGACACTGGTGCCATCTCCCACATGACGAACTCCTCAGGTAACCTCTCATCTATTTCCTTTAAGGGCCCTGTACACTCTATTATCATCGGAAATGGTGGTCGTCTTGCTACATCGGGGATTGGCCACGCCAAATTACAGACCCCAACCCACCCACTACACCTCAACAATGTCCTCATTGCCCCAAAGATTGTCAAAAACCTTATTTCTGTCCGTCGGTTCACTACTGACAACAACGTTTCCATTGCGTTTGATCCCTATGGTTTCTCTGTGAACGATCTTACTACAAGGGTTACTCGCATGAGATGTAACATAACCGGGGAGCTCTACCCTGTCACACCACCTTCTGCGTCGAGTCAGTCGTGCCAGTCGCCCTCTCGACATCGTCGTCCAGCCTGTGGCATGCACGCCTGGGCCATCCTAGTGCTGTCGTTCTAGATGTCCTCCGTTCCCGGAGTCTTGTCACCTGTACTAAAGACCCACGCTCTGGTTTATGCTCTTCCTGCCAACTCGGCAAACATGTCAGACTCCCGTTCCAACGGTCTTTGACCTCTACCCTTGCTCCCTTTGATATCATTCATAGTGACATTTGGACCTCTCCTGTGCCTAGCAAGGAGGGTCACAAGTACTACCTCTTGTTTCTTGATGATTACACTCATTACTTATGGGTCTTCCCGTTGCATTTCAAGTCCCAAGTGTTTCCTGTCTTTGCCAAATTCCATGCCTACATCAAAACACAGTTTCACATATCCATCAAGTGTTTCTAACGTGACAATGGTCGTGAATTTGACAACAAAGACTTTCACTCTTTCTTTGCCACAAACGGGATTTCTTATCGCTTGTCTTGCCCCTATACTTCTCAGCAGAATGGCAAGGCTGAACGAATCATCAGAACCATTACCAACATGATGCGCTCTCTCCTCTTCCACGCATCTATTCCCCTTCCCTATTGGCCTCACGCCTTATCCACCACATGTTATCTCCTAAACATTCTCCCTTCCACTACCCTACACCATCGCTCGCCAGCGCAGGCACTTTATTACACCATGCCTAGGTATGATCACCTTCGCACCTTCGGGTGCTTGTGTTTCCCAAACCAGTCCTCCACATCCCCACACAAGCTTCACCCGCGCTCACTCCATGTGTCTTCCTAGGCTATCCGTCTAATGCCTCGATGTCAAGACTCATAAGCTTATTGTGTCACGTCATGTCACGTTTGATGAGTCTCGCTTTCCCTTTTCTCATCCTCCTCTCCCCTCTTCCACACCTCCTGAGTCTTAGTCAGAGTCAGAGTCTTCCTTCCCTCACTTTCTTCTTCCCAGAGCTCTCCCGGTGCTCCTGCCTCTCCCCCTCCACCACCACCACCACCCCCTCCCACCAGACCACACACCCGTAGTGTCTCCGGTGTCTTCCGACCCCGTCAGATCGTCTCCATGACCACCACACATTGCCCCGCCATCCAAACCCATAAGTCCGTCCCTTCCGACTCCCTATTCCCCCATGCCTCCTCCCCGGCCTCCCTTTCCCCCATACCCACCTCCCACAAAACAGCCCTCCTCGACCCGAATTGGCAAGCGCCTATGCTTGACGAACACAGGGCCCTTACAAAGAATGGTACTTAGGTTCTTGTCCCTCGGCCTCCTGAGGTGAACGTCATTCGTTGTATGTGGCTCTTCCGTCACAAGTTCCGCTCTGATGGGACGTTGGAGTGCTACAAAGTCCGCCTTGTGGTCAACGGTCGATCTCAGCAGACATGTATTGATTGTGATGAGACGTTCAGCCATGTGGTCAAGCCTGCCACTATCCGAGTGGTATTGAGTCTAGCTTTGTCGCGCAACTGGGCCATCCATTAGTTAGATGTCAAGAACACCTTTCTGCATGGCCATCTGAATGAGACAGTCTACATGTTTCAGCCGTCGGGGTTTGCTGATGCTGATCGCCCACGGGCTTGGTTCCAACGCTTTGCTTTTCATCTGCTACGATTGGGTTTCATTGGCAGCCATTCAAATACGTCTCTGTTTATCCATCGCAGAGGCTCGGACTTGGTCTTCCTGTTGTTATATGTCGACGACATCATTCTCACCGCCTCTTTCGATGCTCTTCCGATGTCTATTATTTCACAGTTGAGTGCGGAGTTCGCCATGTCTGATCTGAGTTCGTTGTCCTACTTCTTGGGAGTTGTTGTTCAGCGTCATGCGTCTGGTCTGTTTCTCTCACAGAGTAAGTATGCTGCTGAGATTGTCGCTCGGGCTAAGATGGTCAACTGCAATCATGTTGCCACCCCTGTCGATACATCTAACAAGCTCAATGCTCATTCTGGTCCTTTGGTTGATGATCCGGCTTTGTACAGGAGCCTCGCTGGTGCTCTTCAGTATCTCACCTTCACCAGGCCTGATATCAGTTACGTCGTTCAGCAGGTTTGCTTGTTCATGCATGCCCCCAGGGAACCCCACTTTCAGGCCTTGAAGCGGATCATTCGGTACATCAGCGGCACCCTCGAGCTCGGCACCACGATCACCCCTTCCTCTAAGCTTGACCTTGTTGCTTACACTGATGCAGATTGGGGTGGTTGTCCTGACACACGCCGATCCACGTCTGGTTACTGTGTCTTCCTCAACGATACCCTTGTGTCGTGGTCAACCAAGCGTCAGTCTGTCGTCTCTCGCTCCAGCGCTGAGGCCGAATACAGGGGTGTTGCCAACGTTGTCTCCGAGTGCTCTTGGCTCCGCAATCTCCTTCTTGAGCTCCGTTTCCCTCTTCAGAAGGCCAGTCTGGTCTACACTAACAACGTCTCCACTGTCTATCTGGCTAGCAACCCAATCCAGCATCAACGCACGAAGCACATTGACCTCGATCTCCACTTTGTCCGGGACAAGGTTGCCATTGGACATGTCCGTGTTCTACATGTCCCGTCCTCCTATCAGTACGCTGATATATTCACCAAGGGTTTACCTCGGCAATTGTTCATTGATTTTCGGTCCAGTCTCACTGTACGGACTCCTCCAGATTCGACTGCGGGGGTTTGATAGATTACACAGGTCTTATATTGTATAGTGGGCCCAAAGGCCCAATACATTTGTAACCTATATATATATATTTATCAATGAATGGAAACCCTCAAGGAGGACTTTAAATCAATTCTAGATTCCTACACGTTTGATGTAGCATTGCTGATAATGACACTGTCATATTGAGACTTTTCCCACAAATCTTTGATGTATTGTTACCTGATCAGATATAAAAATCACATTAGCTGCTTATTATCATCCTCAAACTCCCTTGTGGGTCATTTACAAATCAAATCAAATCCCACCATGCTACACTTTAGTATATTACCAACACAAGAGGAGAGAAAACAGTACTATAAAATGATGTCTATGGGTGAAATCTTTTCATAAGTTCATCACAAAATAAAGGATTCTCCAAGATTTTATTATGCAACTATCTACACTAAATGAGCATCAGACCCACGTACATCAATGCAACACATGAAACATATAAAAAAGCATATCTATGAAAAATCTCCTAGATTGTTCTATTTCGCGAAAGGGTATAGCTTGTAAAAAAAAACTCATTGTGAAAAAGAAACAGCCTATCTAGATAGGAATGAAGATGCCCATGTTAAGTCGACACAGACCAATATACGCCTCACGGCTCTCACTGATACCTCTCAAAGCAAATTGCTTGTTTAGTCGCTAAGTTGCAGCCGGCCTACTTAGGAAGGATTGAAGAAGAGAAAACAATACTAAATTTAAATGATGAATAGTCTAAAAGTAGGAAATAAGATTTCTATGCTAATAAAGGTATATCATAGCAGAATTATAGATCAACAGAAAAACGTATGAAAACTCATAGAGCAATACGCTCATTTCAAAAGTGAAAGAGGTAATTAAACATACCTCGAGTCAATCTTCTAGAACAAAGTTCATAACATTCGAATTCATTCACCTAGCAACACCAGGTACATGCAAAAAACTGAGATCAATCTACTGAAATTTGATTTTTGATTTTTAGTGTGACCAAACTTGACGAGCGAAAGTTTTGTATAGAGTTAGAATAGACACTTTGACTTGGATGAAAATTTTATATTTTGGACGACTAGAGTCGACAAATGAATTTTAGGATTTTGACTTCGTTTATCCTTGGGAATCAATTTTGAGATCAATCTACTGAAATTAATTAACAAAGGATTTTTGTGAGTTTTAACCTGACACTCAATTTCTTAATTTAAGCCAACTTTAATTTTTATATTTCAGTGAGCTAGTTTTGCAATTAAACAAATTCTTTCTAAAAAGTCTTTAAGTTTGTGCGTGTGCATGGCTTAGTGGCTGCGTGCATAGGAAACATGCTCTTTTTTTTTATATATATTAAAAAAAAAAGGTAAACTGAAGGGAAAAAAAACCCTGTAAATATGCAACATTGTGTATAACCACCCCTTAGAGCATCTAAAAACCTCATCCCAATTAGGGGTGTGTATGATTCGGTCCAAACCGAATTTTTGGGCCGAACCAACACAAACCAAACCGAACCGAAGTTTTTCGGTTCGGCTTTCGGTTCGAGAATTTTCATTTTTCGGTTCGGTTTGTGTTAAACCGATTTTTTTAAAAAAATATTCCAATATATATATATATATTACTTTTTATACACTACATAAATTATATACATATATTTATATACTTTATATATGCACATTTATAAAGTGTATAAATACATATATATATATACTACACTAATACACATATTTTTTTGTGTGTATAGTGTGTATATATACACATATATTAATATATACAGTGTATACACACATATATATACACTAATACATTTATTTATTTTTTGTTCAGTTTGTGTTAAATCGATTTTTTTTAAAGAATTTTTTTAAAAAAATTCTTTTTATGGAAATTCGGTTCAACTATGTTAAAACCGAACCGAACACAAACCGAACCGACAAATAACCGAACCGAACCTAATGCTTTCGGTTTTGAAATTTTAAGATTTTCGGCTCGGTTGTAGACCGATGCACACCCCTAATCCCAATCCAAAGTTTCTTATACCAATTTTTATCTTTCTCTCTCCGCCACATCAACTTTACATACTCATTTTAATTTTTCCACACATCCCACATGCTCCGTCAAAATTTCATTAACTCTCATGCTTGCATCATCCTATTCAACCTATAACTTACCATCTATTTAACATTTATTATTATATTAATATTATATTAATGGTGTATTAAAAGAACAACCCTTATTTGTATTTCTCAATTTGTAAATAAATATTATAAGATTTCATTAAATAACAATAATAAATTTTCCTATATGTTTTATTAATTAAAAATATAAATAAATTTCAAAATTATGTAAAATGGGTATCTATATATAGATAAAATTATTTTATATTTAATAAAAGAACTTTTATTATATTTTGTTTTTATATATATTTAATTTATATGTATTAAAGTACACCGTATATATCAATGTTTTAAAAAAAAAAGCAAAATGTGATATATCTTCAAATGTGGACCCCAACCTTTGTTTAGAACCCAGGTAAAGTGAGTGTCTTCTTCCATTAACTTCCCTCCGACCAAGGCAAGTTTCTTCTGCACAATCTGAAAGTTAAGACACTCTAAGGATGTACGTTGCATATGCTCTTACATTATTAATTGTTTTTTTACAGTAGGCAAGAAGTGGATCGACTAAGCGATCTTGAAGCCATCAACATATGACTTGGATTACCCTATGCAGAGGGTCGCCAGTAAAAAAACAAAAAAAAAAATATCTAAGATTACAATTACAAAAAATTAAAATTAAAAATAACTAGAAAAATAAGCCCTAGGTTTTCACATAGAATTGGAGTCGTTGGTTAACCACCCTTTATATTAGTTCCGTTAACAATGAACCATTCTTACTAAGTTTTCCGTCAAACCACAGTTAAATGTAAATAGAATAATTAAAAAAACTAATTCCATTAAAATAATCATTTTTAGAAAGAAACAGAAAGAGAGGAATCACCAATCTCTCCATTAGAGCATCCTCATTCGTGAGCCGGGATCCGAGTCCTTAACTTACTTTTCCTCTGCCACATTAGTTTAAGGGTTTCATTCCAGCTTTTTTTTATTATTTGAACCATCATTCGTAAACTCTACTTTTTTATATTTGTATTATTTAAATGATTTAAAAAAAACATATGCAAAATGGGGGTCTATAAATAGATAAAATTAAACTACATTCAAATATAATTTTAATAATATTTTTTTAATTTTTAATATCATATTATGCCAGAATTTCATTTTTAAGAAATTAATATAATAGTTTTGCCACATGGCGTCCTGTTATTGGACGAGAGTGTTATGAACCCCATTTCCCAAGACTCTTATGGTTAAGTGTGCAAATGTATACATATACACGAGGTGTTTGAAAATGCACATTACTTTTTGATATTTTACTCCATTGGCTAAATGCATGTGTATTTTATACACACCTGTCTTTTTTTAATAAGGTAATAATTCGATATCACACATGCTTGACTCCCCGAGTGGCCGACAAAGTCGGCAGATGGCGAACCGTCAAACATACAACATAAAATAGAAAAATGTAATACAAATAATTACAAACTCCATTGGCTAAATGTATATTTTATAAAATTATCGAATATGAATGATTTTTAAGTATGTCTTATGATTCATTTCGTTTTAGTTTCTTCCACCCGATTAGCCACCCGACCCACCCGTTTCACCCGACAGATCGGGTGATGGGTGAAACATTAGACGGGTGGGTGATGGGTCGGGTGAAAAAATGGGTCCACCCATCCATCACTCGACCCATTTCCACCTGGCTTCGGCCGCTCTATCCGACTCCAGTCAACTCTGCACCGCAGTGGCATCGTCGTATTTTGATGTCGTTCCTGATAAAGAACAAGATCGAGACAACCTTGATATGAATATCCCTCTCTGAGATTCGTTCAAAAGTCTTTTTAAAGTTGGGGCTTTTGATGCTTTGGGTTGTATGCCCTTTTCCATCATTCTCCTTGCCCTATTTGAGAAAGAAATTTCCACAGATCTGCTTCGATTTTTACTGATGTGCACACGATAATCCTTTTTCAATATGGGATTCTCGGTTTGGGTTCGTCTTCCCTACGAGCTCTTCCGTCACAAGTTTCGCTCTGATGGGACGTTGGAGTGCTACAAAGTCCGCCTTGTGGTCAACGGTCGATCTCAGCAGACAGGTATTGATTGTGATGAGACGTTCAGCTATGTGGTCAAGCCTGCCACTATCCGAGTGGTATTGAGTCTAGCTTTGTCGCGCAACTGGGCCATCCATCAGTTAGATGTCAAGAACACCTTTCTGCATGGCCATCTGAATGAGACAGTCTACATGTTTCAGCCGTCGGGGTTTGCTGATGCTGATCGCCCAAAGCACGTCTGTCTCCTCAAGCGCTCTCTGTACGTATGGTCTGAAACAGGCTCCACGGGCTTGGTTCCAACGCTTTGCTTTTCATCTGCTACGATTGGGTTTCATTGGCAGCCATTCAAATACGTCTCTGTTTATCCATCGCAGAGGCTCAGACTTGGTCTTCCTGTTGCTATATGTCGACGACATCATTCTCATCGCCTCTTTTGATGCTCTTCGGATGTCTATTATTTCAAAGTTGAGTGCGGAGTTCGCTATGTCTGATCTGAGTTCGTTGTCCTACTTCTTGGGAGTTGTTGTTCAGCGTCATGCGTCTGGTCTGTTTCTCTCACAGAGTAAGTATGCTGCTGAGATTGTCGCTCGGGCTAAGATGGTCAACTGCAATCATGTTGCCACCCCTGTCGATACATCCAACAAGCTCAATGCTCATTCTGGTCCTTTGGTTGATGATCCGGCTTTGTACAGGAGCCTCGCTGGCGCTCTTCAGTATCTCACCTTCACAAGGCCTGATATCAGTTACGCCGTTCAGCAGGTTTGCTTGTTCATGCATGCCCCCAGGGAACCCCACTTTCAGGCCTTGAAGCGGATCATTCGGTACATCAGCGGCACCCTCGAGCTCGGCACCACGATCACCCCTTCCTCTAAGCTTTGATGTCGTTCCTGATAAAGAACAAGATCGAGACAACCTTGATATGAAAATCCCTCTCTGAGCTTCGTTCAAAAGTCTTTTTAAAGTTGGGGCTTTTGATGTTTTGGGTTGTATGCCCTTTTCCATCATTCTCCTTGCCCTATTTGAGAAAGAAATTTCCACAGATCTGCTTCGATTTTTACTGATGTGCACACGATAATCCTTTTTCAATATGGGATTCTCGGTTTGGGTTCGTCTTCCCTACGAGCTCCAAACTCCATTCCGGCACAACCGCTCTTCTTCTCCCTCTTCCTGTTGCTCTGGCTTGGGGCTCCACGCCGCTGGTCCCTGTTTTGGGATCTTTGTTGTCGTTGCTCCTACGGTGGCCACTTGCCCACCACCATCGCTCCATCTTCGACGATGGCCGCTTCTATCCATCTCCCTCCACTTGCCGGTCGATCATTGTTGATCTCCCTTCAATTTCCCACTTTTCGATTTGGGGGTTTTTTAGGCTACCGCCTTCGACCCACCGCCCTGGGGTTCCACTCCGCCTCCCGATGTCTCACCGCCCTTGCTTGTGTTTTGCTCGGTCAGGACTGTCATCCTCCGGTGGCTTGCCGGCCTTTCGCGGCTGGATTTGTCGGAGGCGAAACATCCTTGGCGTGCAAGGTTATTTCTCAACCTTCCACGCCAAGCACAAAGATATAAAAAAAAAAAGGATTCTGTGCTGAATTATATATATATATATATATATATATATATATATATATATATATATATATATACACTTAGTTATTTACTTTATATATATATATATATATATATATATATATATATATATATATATATATATTTATTTTTGCTGAGTACTAATCATTTTTATAAAATCAATAAAAATCACCCGAAAGGGTTTATTAAAATCACGTAAGGGCTCGAAACTCTGCTCGAAAGAGCTTGAATTAAACCCCGTTAGGGCTTGATCAGTCCGTTGTGATATGTCTTTCGCGGTGTGGTTTGCTCGGGTGGTGTGCGTCTCTGCATTGGTGCGGCTAGGCGTTCTTCTTCTTTGTTGGGGTTCTGGTAGTTGGAGTCGAGACTTGGTTGAGATCGAGGTGGTGTGTACGGGGCGACTCCATGTTTGGGAAGGAGCTTCCTGGAGGTCCGTCTTCACTACCCATCTTAGTTTTAAAAAGCGCGCCTAGGCTCAGGGCGCAACAGGGCTCAGCCCTTGGGGCTTAGGCGAGGCTCATTGCGGCAGGCGCGCGCCTCTGAGCGCATTGGTGAGCTTTTCTCCAGGCGCAAGGCACTGGGCTTTTATGGCCTTTTGTTTTGCTTTGTTTTTTGGCGAAAATGCAGAAAACCACCCACTATTCATTGTTGTTTGCAAATAACCACCCCTTATTCAAAAATTGTCATATAACCACCCACTATTCGTTGTTGTTTGCAAATAACCACTCCTTATTAAAAAATTATCAAATAACCACCCATTAAATATAGGTTGTTTGCAACTAACCACCTATACCCCTTTTCTTGTTAAACCTCATTTAATTTAATATGAAAAGACAATTATACCCGAAAATCCGGATATTTTCCGATTAATCTGGGTTTGACCTGGTGACCCGATTGACCCGGTAATTTTGACCCGATTTACCCGATTGACCTGATTGATTTATAATTATATATGATTAATTTTTTTTATGAAGATTCCAATTTATTACACTTTATAATTACAATCACTTGATCTTTCATTTTCAAAGCAATTTTTATATTTATTTGTATTGTTTAATACTCCATCCGATTGATAGTATTTGATTTTTTATTTTTCAACACATTTTTTTAAGAAGATAAAATTTCTAAAAAATATTAAAATAATTCTATGCTTATTACTAATTACATGAAATTATTTTAAAAAAATTAAAAATTTGATATTTTATATATTATTACATTTTATTAAAAATTATGTGAAATAATAAAAGTCAAATGTTTTTAATAAGATGTAATAATATATAAAATATCAAATTTTTTAAAAAATTATTTAAAATTTTGATATTTATATATTATTACATGTTATTAAAAATTACGAGAAATAATAAGAATAAAATATTTTAGATCAGATATAGTATATAATTACAAGCACTGGAATTTATGAACAACGTCTTTAATTGTAGAATTTTAAAATTATCCAAAATTATCAAATCATGATTTTTTTTAATTTAAAAAAGAAAAAATTGACCAATCCAAAAGCGACCCAAAATGACCCGAAACTCGGTCAAACCCGGGTTCGAGACAACCTGAATGTACCCGAAACCCGTTTTACTCAGGGCCAGAAGTGATCCGACCCGCATGACCCATTTGACATGTCTAATTGTAATACTTGAAAAATCAAGCAACAAAGAGAAGTATAATTGTTTTTTTACTAAAAATGAAACATTAAAGAATAGGGGTATAAGAGCATCAACAACGGTGGGGAGCTAGCCTCCCCACTTTACTTTTTCATGGCTTTTGGGCAACCCGACTATTGTGAACAACCTCCCGGTTTTTGGGGTGCCTCAATATATTGGGAACCTTCCCAAATCCGAAACCAATAGGATTATGCCACGTGTCCATAAAATAAATCATTATTTTAAACTTTCATCTTTTCATTATTTTTTTAAACTTATAGCTTTTCATTTTTTTTTAAACTTCAAGTTTTATTTTTACCTTACAACCCTTTTCATTTTTTTTAAACTTTCAGTTTTTTTTTTTAAACTCAGCCTTTTTTATTATATTTTTTTCAACTTCCATCTTTTTTTAAAAAACTTCCAGCTAGCATATATAGGTTATGTAATTTTTATTATTTTTCAATGACAATGTATGGTTAACGTAATTTTTATAATATTTAATTTCACAAGTGTAAGAAATACTAGTTTAAATTAATTTGAATTCATATAAGATTTTTAAGATATCGAATAAATTTGTGATAGAAAGGATTCAATTAATAATTTTTAATTGATGAATTTATTAACAAGTGCGTTAAAAGATTTTAAATTATTAAAATTAATTATGAAATATAATTATAAAATCAAATTAATTATTTTTTAATTGTTAAATAAATCAAGTTATTTTAATACGGAGTATTTGAAATTATAGAGAAAATATTGGTTTGAAAAAAGTGATGAAATAGATTTATTGGGCAACCCGACCATTGTGGAGATTAGGAAAAGAATTGGGGAGGGTTGAGAATAAAGTTAGTGGAAAATGAGGTGGACGAATAAGAAAAGGGGAGAGAAGTTTTGGGGAACCCGACCATTGCTGATGCTCTAATTGTCTTTTCATATTAAATTAAGTGAGGTTTAACAAGAAAAGGGGTACGAGTGGTTAGTTGCAAACAACCTATGTTTAATGGGTGGTTATTTGACAATTTTTTAATAAGGGGTGGTTATTTGCAAACAACAATGAATGGTGAGTGGTTATTTGACGATTTTTTTAATAAGGGGTGGTTATTTGCAAACAACAATGAATAGTGGGTGATTTTATGCATTTTTGCCTTGTTTTTTTAACTCTAATTTATAATATTAACTTAATGGGCCCACTTTTTGGTCATTTTAATCCAAAAAAACCGTTTTCACTAATCCCTAATTTATCTCTTCTGAGTTCTGCCGCCTGTAAACCATCAATCTTCCCAACTCACCTACACACGTTCTTCTTCTAATCTTCACTCCTGCTGCTGTTCTTTTTCTCCTCCCTTCCTTATGTTATCATCAAACTAAATAATGCCTTTTGCATTATTTAGTTTCCACTTTGTTTTATTTGTTTCATTGTCTCTTTATATCATTTTGAAGTTTGCACTATGTTTATTATTTTTACACGTTGAAGTACTAACTATGATTTGTTTTGATATTTAACCGTATATTATATGATTATCATTTTATTTTAAGTACAAATATAAGTTAAACTATTATAAGTTAAAACTCAGCCTCCCCTACGCCGGGCACGTGCCTGCGCCCTGCGCCTAGGCTCTAGAGACCCTTTGCGCCTCAGTGCGCCTTGCGCCCTTTAAAACTAAGCTACCCGCAGGGATTCCTGAGCGGTACTGTTTCAGGACGGTGCTTGGCTTTCGCCCGCAGTCTACGTCTCCAACGTGTTAGATTTAGTTTTGCCTAGCCTCGTTTCTTGTAGGGTACACTTCTACTTGTTGTTTTGCACCGTTTATGTTTTTCGTTTGTATGTTTTGACGGGTTTTTGTCTGCCGACTTGTCGACCATCGAGATTCAGGTATGTCTGATCTCGAATTTTACCTAATAAAATAAAAATAAAAATAAAACAATTAAAAATAAACAAATAAACAAAAAAAAGTAACAGGGTTCATATGAGACGGGGTTAATAAACTGACTAAAATTATAAACAGGGTAAAATTTATAAAGTATTGGTAAAAGTAGTTAAAAATTTAAACAACAAGATAATATCCGTATGTAGAGAAAAACAGTTTATTTGTAAAAAGTGGTGTTTATTTGGTTGTAATTAGGGGTATTGTGATACTTTCAACCCAAATAAGATAAAAGGAAAAATAAACACCCAAATAAACTCCATTTTATAGCTTATTTTTTAACACGTTTTTGTTTATTTTGGTCATTAAAAAAACCCAAAAAACTGTTTAAAAAATAAACACCCACGAATGATTAATTTTCAACTGTTTATTTTGTTGTCCATACACACCCTTGATCTTTAAAAAGAGGAAGTCAAATTTGACATTTTTTTTGAAAATAGGCTTAAAAACAAAAAAATCCAAATAGGGTGCGTATGGATGTAATTTTAGTAGTTAATAAACTAGTAAAATTAAGATATTAAATTATTAGATGTGTATGGGGTAGTTTAAAAGTGTGTTTTTAGATAAAAATGGGTGTTTGAAAAAAAGCTTGTTTTGGTTTTTTTTGTTTGTTTTTGGTGTTTATTGAGCAAAATTAGATCAAAATCCAATTTTTGGCGAGAGATGGCGCCAGAAGGTGAAGACCGATCAAAAAAACGAGAAGAACGGAGGCCATAGGTCTGAGACAGTGTGCGTGACAGATAATCTGAGAAGGCACCTTGGGCAATCAAAAGACAAGGGCGAAGGGAGCAAGCAATTTACATCCGGCTGATTTCAACCCGAGGTATCCCTAAATTCCTATTTTAGGGTTTTTTTTGGGGTCAATTTTTAGCCCCAAATCTTCTATTTGGGTGGAATTCGAGTGATTGAACCTCCAAATTTCAGCCCATGAATTTCAGTTGACAATTTCAGAGGCTTTTTGTCCTAAATTTCAGACTCTTTTTGTATATTGCTCTTTTACTGGTGTCGATTTTGTGCTTGATTTGCCTGCCTGCTATAATATGTTTGGGATAATCAGTTTGCCCCCCCCCCCCCCCTCCCTTTTTTTTTCTGAATGTTTTATTAGGGTTACTGAGATTTTCAATTTAGTGTTTTGCTTGTAACGAACACTTGAATTGCCATGGGTATGGGTTGATCAGCATCACGTTTACAGCAGATGTTTTGAGTTGATTTTTGCAGAGTTTTGCCCTGTTTTAGGCGAACTCGTGATTGTGAAGCCTGGGCAGCCGGGCTCTTGCAAAAACTAATAGCTTTGCAAGAGGGACCTCGAGAATCAATTTTGACATCAATTCGACTTAGTTTTAGGAACGTTTGATGACCCTTTATAGGAAAACTCTGCAAAAGCTAGTGACTTTCCAAGAGCGGGACTTTGGAAATCGATAGCAATCCAACGCAGAGAGACCAAGCCCACTTCTCGCCAAGCAGCATATCTTACTACTGATCGCTATGTTTCTAAAAAAATTTCAGCCTTTATATGAGAAGTCAAGAATGAGACAAGGGAGCTTTTCCCTTTTTTATGTGTACGATAATCTTCTTTCCTTTTTTCGTTTGGAAAGCATGTCATTTACATATCCGCACAGGTGGCAATTAGTGGCTGAATTATGTACAGTTAATTAATTTTCTTTTTATTTTATTTCATTTATTTTGAGTGATGGGTCGAAAAAACATAAGGTTACTAATTTCCAGGTCGGTATCTTTACCTTTTGATTTGGTACTCACACCTTTCAAGTCTGACATCGAAATGTTCCGACCCATACCTTTCTTGTTCCGACAACCTTCCTTTCTGCCTTCGTTTATTCCGAATTTGGACATCTATCTTCTATCTATTCTTATCTTCTACTATACTCCATCCGTTCGGCAAAACTTGTCATTTTAACTCTCCACACAACTTTTAATAAAGCTAATAATTACACTCTTTTTTACTAATTTACCCTAATTTATTACTCTACTTTTTACTTTATCAAAAACTGCAACTCACAACACATCAATCAAATCAAGGGCATTTTAGTAAAGTAGAAGAAAAAATACCTAAAATGACAAGTTTTTCCGAACAAAAACAAAACTCTAAAACGACAAGTTTTGCCGAACGGAGGGAGTATCTTTTTTATCTTCTATCTATCTATCTATATTGTTGGATGGAATCTGCGAATGTAGCCTCAATTTGAAGGTAAAACCGCTTTGGAAATCGAAGAGAAAACTGTGGTTAAAAGTGTTTAAGGCTGTGGCGTGGTATAAATGGAACCACTGCCTTAGAAGCGAAATCGCCTCGACACCACGGTGCAGGTCGGCTACTGGCGTCGCCCCCCAAGGATACACAGCGGCTTCTCTGGCGTGCACTCGCCGTTGAAGCAATGGAACCACTCAGGACGTGTCACGAACACTGACCGGACCGGCGGCGGTGGTGGTGGTGCGCGCGTGTGGGATCCCTATCCTAACTCTCAATAACCCCTTGAAAAACTCCTCCTTAAAAGCAACCCCCCCAAACCCCTTAGTATTCAATGTGGGACAAAAGGAAGTTCAAAAGACATAAATAAAAACCCCCCACATGAACATTTCTCCAACAGTCCCCCACAAATGTGAGGAACTGGGGTTTTAAGACAAAAACATCGTTCTGAGTTGGTTTCGTGGAGAAAGTACTTAAATGCTGGTGAACGAATCTTGAACCAACACATAGTGAAGCTGAGTATCTCACAAGACATAGAATTGAACGAATCTTGAACTTTCAGACTCGTGAGTTGCCCTCAACAGCACATACCTTCACCACTGCCCTGGTGGTTCCGCGATCTGACTGTCAACTGTAATAGTCATCTCATACCTTGGGTGCTGAAGAGTGCTCTAGAAAGACAACCCTAGTCTTCCATAGAAGGCGACCAACCCTTCACACTCTCGTAGGTGATTCCATCAAGTCCTTCTCAATAGGACCACCCTTTACAGGGCTATGGTATCATTAAGAGCACAAGGCTCAACCTCTACAGTTTTCGGTGAATCCATCAAGTCCTTCTCAATAGGACCACCCAACTCTTGGCTATGGACTCATTAAGAGTTCTAGACTCATCCTTTCTCATACACCTGTCCTGGGAATGGGTATGGTGTATCTCAGCTCACGTGGGTTTGAGCCCCATTCCCTTAGACGATTCAAGGACCATCCTTCTGTTCAGCCCTTTCGTCAACGGATCTGCCAAATTCCTCTCGGACTTCACATACTCCAAGCAAATAACACCGGTAGCAATCAGCTGTCTCACAGCTTCATGTCTAATCCGTATGTGTCTCTTCTTACCATTGTAAGTATTGTTGTTAGCTACACAAATAGCAGATTGTGAGTCACAATGTAGAGAAATAGTTGGGGTCTTATGCCCCCACAAAGGTAAGTCAGCCAGTAAGCTTCTCAACCACTCAGCCTCTTGACCAGCTAAATCTAATGCTATGAACTCAGATTCCATAGTTGATCTAGCAATGCAAGTTTGTTTTGATGACTTCCATGATATAGCACCACCACATAAAGTGAACACATAACCACTAGTGGAGCTAACCTCATCATTGTCAGTGACCCAGTTTGCATCACAATATCCCTCTAAAGCATGGGGATAACCCACATAATGTAAACCCCAATCAAAGGTGCCCTTAAGATATCTCAATAATCTATTAAGTGCAATCCAATGCTCACTACTGGGGTTATGGGTATATCTACTGAGTCTACTAACAACATATGCAATATCAGGCCGAGTATAGTTCATCAGAAACATTAAACTCCCAATTATTTTAGCATACTCATTTTGGGAAACACCAATTCCAAAATTTTTCTTCAATTGCATGCTAGCATCATAAGGAGTTCTAACTGGCACAACATCAAATTTACCAAACCTTTTCAACATTTTCTCTACATAATGAGGTTGTGATAAAATGAAGCCTTTTTCTATTCTAGTTACTTTAACACCTAGAATGACATCAACTTCACCCATGTATTTCATCTCAAACTTAGATGACAAAAACTGTTTGGTTGTGTTTATAGCATTTATATGTGATCCAAATAACAACATGTCATCCACATATAAACATATAATCACACAATCAGCACCAAACCTCTTAGAATAGACACAGGCATCAGATCCGTTTACCTCAAATCCAAAGCTTAGGATAGTTGTGTGAAACTTCGCATACCATTGCTTTGGTGCTTGCTTGAGTCCATACAATGACTTCTGTAGCTTGCACACTTTGTTTTCCTGTCCTGGAACCACGCACCCTGGAGGCTGTTTCATATAAATTTCCTCATTTAGATCACCATTCAAAAATGCAGTTTTAACATCCATCTGATGAACAAGCATTTTATGGCTAGAAACCAAAGCAAACAATGCACGAATGGTAGCAATTTTTGTAACAGGAGAATAAGTGTCAAAGAAGTCAATGCCATATCTCTGAGTGAATCCTCTTATAACTAGTCTTGCCTTATATCTATCAACTGAGCCATCCACTTTAAGCTTCTTCTTAAAGATCCACTTACAATTAATGGCTCTATTTCCTTTAGGCATATCAACTAGTTCCCATGTGTGATTAGACATAATGGATTCTATCTCACTGTTAATAGCATCTTTCCAGAAACTAGCATCTAGTGAACTTATTGCCGCATCACAGGTCTTAGGATCATCTTCTATCATATGAAGACTAATGAACGTCTCATCTAGTTCATTTAAATCATTCAGTTCAACTAGAAATGCAGTCACAAAATCAGGACCAAAGCTAGTTTCCTTCCTACGCCTTTTACTTTTCCTAGGTTCATCATGATCAGATTGAGCATTAGGCACAACAGTATTAGGCATGGATGAAGATGCATCATGAGATGAAGAATCATTAGCAGGCAATGCAAATTTCTTTAAAGGAAACACATGCTCAAAGAAAACAGCATCACGATATTCACACAAAGTACGATCACTCAAGCACATAAAACGATATGCAGCACTGTTATCAGCATAACCAATCATAATTGCATCAAAAGTCTTAGACCCAATAGTATCAACTTTGAACGAAGGTAACCCCACCTTAGCTAGACACCCCCACACCTTTAAGAATTTCAGATTAGGCGGATGCCCTTTCCAAAGCTCATAAGGTGTCTTGTCAAGCTTCTTGTGAGGTACCTTATTCAAAATATGATTTGTGGACAATACAGCTTCCCCCCACATATTATCAGGCAAACCAGAACTAGAAAGCATAGCATTCATCATTTACTTTAAAGTTTTGTTTTTCCTTTCAGCAATACCATTTTGTTGTGGGCTATAGGGAGCTGTAAACTCATGAATAATGCCATTTTGCTCACAAAATTCTCTCAAAGAATGAGTGACATATTCACCGCCTCTATCAGATCTAAGCCTTTTAATCTTTCGATTTAATTGGTTTTCTACTTCAGCTTTATACACATAAAACATGCTTTCTGCTTTATCTTTAGACCTAAGCAAGTATACCTTAGTATATCTAGAATGGTCATCCACAAATGTGATATAATAGCGCTTGCCACCTCTACTCTCAGTGGTCTTAAAATCAGCCAAATCAGAATGGACTAACTCCAGCAATTCAGTTGTCCTTTCTAACACCGTTTTAAAAGGTTGTTTATGAAATTTGGCCTCAACACATATTTCACATTTGCTATGGTCATGTTTTGATAGGCTAGGAATCAAACTCATATCATGCAATCGACATACAGATTTTGCATTCACATGTCCTAGTCTAGCATGCCATAAATCAACAGACTCAGCAATATAAGCAGAAGTAGAAACATTCTCATTATTCTCAATCATGGTCTCAAGCACATACAGAAAATCAGCCCTATAAGCCTTTCCTACAAATTCTCCATTTTTGGTTAAAACCATTTTTCCAGCATCAGTCACTTGCTTAATTCCAGCTATCTCAAGCAAACCACATGAAATCAGATTTCGGCGCAGAGAAGGAACATAAAGCACATTCACTAGGGTAAGAGACTTCCCTGATGTGAGCTTGAGTGCAACCTTCCCTTTGCCTAGCACTCGAGAGATGCTCGAGTTGCCCATGTAGACCTGGTCGATGTCTGTAGCATCCTCAAACTCATCGAACAGGTCCTTGTTGGTGCAGAAGTGTCGAGTGGCTCCGCTGTCCAAGAGCCAATCAACCTGGCCGCCCACATGGTTGACTTCAGTGATCATAGCTATCAGTTGGTTGTTGTCCTGGACAACGTTGGCTTGCTGCTGGGCTGGAGCTGCGGGCTTGTTCTGCTGTTGTCCTTGGTTCTGGATGTCAGCCCGATTGTGGCACTGCCAAGCCTTGTGGCCTGGCTTGCCACAGACATAGCAGCCGATCCCAGTGCCTCCCTGTTTCTGCTGCTTGTCCGGCTGATTGCCAGACTTCTTGAACTTCTGGCCTTTCTTTGGTTTCATGTTAGGCTTGGAACCTCCAGATTTGTTTCCTTGCTTGGACCTATCAGATTTCACAGAAGATTCAACCAGATTAGCCTTCACAGTATCAGCAGATTTAGGCTTAGGTTTGTCTTTGAGGCGATTAGCCTCTTCGATCTTCATGTGACCGACGAGCTCTTCCAGGGTCAGATCCTTCTTCTTGTGCTTTAGATGGTTGCGATAGCCACCCCACGAATCAGGCAACTTCTCGATCAGGAAATTCGCCTGCAGGATCTCACACATCTTCATACCCTCGGAGAGTATGTCAGCCACCAGATTCTCATACTCGTGCACCTGGTCCATGATAGGCTTATCATCGACCATTTTGAACTGCATAAACTTACCAACAACATACTTCTTTTTCCCTGCATCGTCAACCCCATATTTCTTCTCCAGCAGATCCCAAATATATTTAGCAGACTTATGCATAGAGATCAGATCAAAAATAGGCTTGGAGACATGGCTGAGAAGATGGCCTCGCACTGACTTACTGTCGGACTCGTACTTTTTAGCCAGTGCGAGGTCATCATCAGTAACCTTCTTACCCTTGTCGACAGCATCACCATCGTCATCAACGACGACAGTCTTACCCTTGTTGTCGCCGACAGTAGTGGAGGAGGAGGTTGCCGCAGCCGCCGCAGGGGCCTCCTGAAGGAGGACGTAGTCGATCTCCAGTTGCTCGAAGAAGATGAGCATCTTCTGCGACCACCGCTTGTAATTCGTCCCATCCAGCGGCTCCAATTTCGATAGATCCAGGAGCGGTTTGAAGAATTGAATCGACATCGCAGAGACAAAGGATTTCGCTTCTAAATTGTTGGATGGAATCTGCGAATGTAGCCTCAATTTGAAGGTAAAACCGCTTTGGAAATCGAAGAGAAAACTGTGTTTAAAAGTGTTTAAGGCTGTGGCGTGGTATAAATGGAACCACTGCCTTAGAAGCAACCCCCCAAACCCCTTAGTATTCAACGTGGGACAAAAGGAAGTTCAAAAAGACATAAATAAAAAACCCCCACATGAACATTTCTCCAACATATATATATCTATATAATTATTTTACAAGTATTTACATGTTTTCTTCTAGCATTATAAATACCTTAGGAGGGTTGGATTTTCTAGCATTATATATTTATACAATGGCCTGGTCGCATTGTACCAGTTTTTTGGACAATTCTGTCTCTTTAATCCTTGTACCGGAGAGAAGAAATCGGGTTTTGTGCCACTAATCGATGATCTCCATTTTTGTTTCTCTGGGCTTTGCCATGATCCCGAGACTGACGAGTACAAGGTTGTTGTAACTAGATACTACATTGAACAACTCTTCGACCACTACCATTTCTCGATTGACCATCTCTTCGTTACGGTGAGCTTCAAGGGTACTGATGATAATTTGAAGTTAAAAACCAAATCAATGGCCGGGATGAAGAGACTCTACACTCGACCACTTTGTGAAGTTGGGACAACCATCCAAGGCTCCCCACATTGGATATCTCTCGAAACCGGATCCATCCTTTACTTTGATGGGAAAACTGAAGAGCACAAGACGGCTCAATTGCCCAAGCCAGCTCGCGCTTGCGGACTGGGAGCTTTGGACGGTCAACTAACGGTGGCCCTCGCGACAGAGACAGTTAGGGAAGGACGACGGTGCGAGGTGTGGGCTTTCAACGCCGATTCTTGGAGGTTTTTGTTCGTGTTGTGTGACGATAGATACCAACATTTTAGCCTTTTGTCGTGGAGGAAGGACGAATGGGTAGTCTTCATGCCCGGTGAAAAACGTCTCCAACGAGAATTGATGATTTATGATTTTAGGTTACAGAGATTACGAACCAAGCAGTTGGACAACAGGAGATCAGCGAGTCCCATGAAAAACATAGCAACTTTTTTTCCAACCTTACGTTCTCCACTTTAGCATTAGTTTGTTGTTATGGAACAAGATTTTTAGTGTTTTTTTTAATCATACATTACATGTTTATTATATTACTCCATCTGTTTCAAAATAAATGTCGTTTGTCATTTTGTGTATGCATTGTAAGGAAATAAAAAATCTATAAAATATTTTTTTAATCAATTTTTTAAAATAATTTCATACTTGTTAGTATTAACTATTAAGTATGAAATTATGAGAGTAATTCATTTGAGTAGCTTTATGTTTATTATCTAAAGGATAAATTTGTGTATTAAATACTCATAAGATCGACGCATTGATATATTAAAAGACTTTTGATAAACAAATAATCTTTTTTGATCAATCAAAAACTCCCTATTGATATAGTCGATGAAATAATGCGTCCAATTCTACCATGGAACCCTACCTTTTCAACTTGGATTGTAACTGTTTTTGTATTGCAAATATTATTTGATATGTACCATATATAAAACCATATTCATTAGATCACATACTCATTAAAAATTTTGAGTTATTTCCATTGAATAACTTGGACTGGGGTCTGCATTATCTTGATGCAGACCCTTCATCAAATGTTTATTGTCAATGCTGGTCATTCAAGCTTCTTTGGAACACTGTGAAGACTTTCTTAGATGCAAGAACTACTTCAAAGATTCATGTAAGTGCTGTTAATTTCAAAGGTAAAAGATGCCATTTATTCTCAGAGGAATGGATTTCACCTCCTGTTATTGCTCACTGAAAGTCTTTTTTGTTCACGAGAGTTGTGTAGGTTCTTGGAAGCAAGTTTCAGAGTAAGTTGATTGAGATATTATGATGTTTTCTACATCTTGATGTTGAATGAATGCTTTCCATATCCTTCTTGGTGCATGAAAATTGTGTGATGACCTAGTGAAGCTTCTTGTTGCTGCAGTGAGTTGCCAGAGTTTCTTGGAGGATCTTGTACATGTGCAGAAGAGGGAGGATGCCTTAGATCAGATAAAGGGCCCTGGAAAAATCCTGAAATATTAAAGGTGGGTTCCTCTCATATATATCAGTTTATGCACCCTAGCTCCTTTTTTTTTTTTTTTCTAAATATTCCTTGTGCACTCATGCAGATGGTACTTAATGGGGAAGCACGGCGTGGTAGACAAGTTGTGAAAGTTTTGAACAGTGAAGGAAAGGTGATTGCTTACGTGAAACCCCATTATCTAGTGGTAAGCTAAATTTCTCCCAACTTTGTGGGTAGTATATAAGGTTAATCAGCTTTGTTTTCTCTACTCTAATAAACAGTATATTACCTTAAAACAGCTCAGGGGAAGTGACACCTCAACTGCTGAGTCAGGTTCTGAAGCTGAAGATATTTCTTCTCCAAAAGCTGCCTTGAGCTATTCACATCTTAGGCTGACCCCTGTCCACGAAGAGGTAGAAATCTACTCATAAGCTATCATCATTGCTATTTTTCATCATATTTAAGTTACGATAGATACTCATAATGTATGAAAGGTCGTTTGCATCTCTTTCTGGTTTGTGATTATGCTGCGATAGTTGGATGAAATGTCTTTTTTCATGATGAGATATGTATTGTCTGTTTTCCTTGTATTTTATTTATTGGAATGAATAATTAGTTCCTATAACAAGAACGGCTCTATGTTTCTATGTTGTTTAGATTATTTTCTCCTAATATTTGCATTTACTTGTTTGCTAAAAGCAATTTGTAGCTTACTTTGAATTCAAATTATTACATGAATTTGCAGGTCAAGCTTGCTGGAAAGGCTTGCTATGCTGGGACCTTTCCAGGTTATGGGAGTATGTTCCTATAGTTGACAAGGTGATTGATGCTGTTTGTAAGGAGCAGATATCTATCTCCAAAGCTACCAATTTTCAAGGTTAGCATTGCTGGGGCCTTTTTAGCATCTTCTGAACTTGTTTGTTTGTATTACTCAAAAGACATGTATTGTTGCTGCTTCAGGAGCCTTGTGAAGTTCACTTATAATATGCTATTCACTTGAAATTGATTTGTTATACAATTTTCACTCTTGAAGGCATTCATGCATGCTTATCTTCACTGTAAAAGCATCCAGTTTTTCAGTTGCTTTTGGGAAACTGAATCTAAACTTCCATGCAGGACCTCCTCTCGTAGTGCCAGATGCTGAACGGGCTCCTGAAGGAATTTGTGCTCGGGGCATGATGTTGCTGATGAACTTCCTTATGACTCCGCTTATACTTTTCCATGTAGTGAAAGAACGTGTGTTTAGAAAGCTACCAGAAACATCACCAGATTCAGGCACAAATACCCTCGTGGAGGGATTGCAGGCATCATCATCACCTCCTCCAGCCTTCACCCAACCCGATGTCTTCTCAAACATGCTGAAAAGGCTGAGTGAACTTGAGGAGAAAGTCGATACACTTCAATCAAAGCCTTCTGTCGGGTTGATGCCCTTGAAGCTGAGCTCATTGCCACTGAAAAGGTACATAACCTGATCCTTGAATATCCAGTATTTGATTGCTGTGATGACCCTTGTGACGTTTTGAATGCCCCTTCTATAAACTTTTAAATATTGATCTGTAAATCGCAACAAACGCTCTTAAATTACAATACCATGCCTTTCACTGGGACGATTTTTTCGTTAATTGCAACAAACTTCTCTTATGCACAGGCGCTACATGAGGCTCTGATGATGCAGGAGGAATTGCTTGCGTACATTGATCGCCAACAAGCAGCCAAGTTCCTGGTAAGCCTTCATTGAATTTTTATGATTGTCCAATTATATTTACAATTACAATTACGATGCAGTCATTGAGTGTGGACTCGGATTTCAGAGCTAATCCTTGGGAAGTATATGCTTTTAAGTTATTGGAAAGGATTAGTGAAGTGTGTAGAGAGAGTTTGGTGCAATTCCTTGTTCCCTTTTCTTTTGAACTAGCTCCCTGATATCTTGGACCTTACAAGGAGCATCATTTTGTGAACTCTGTTACTTTTAATGCTATATTGCTATTTTAGTAATTATTGTTAATATCATTTGTATTCTATGCATACTCTGTATTCTCATTCAACTTGTGTATATTAAAAAACATTTGTATTTACCCCCTTTTTCTTTTGGGTCATTTTCAGGCTACAGTGAGATTGGGGCAATTAGAGAGCATAACTTGATGGTTATTCATCAAATTGGCACTTTTGTTGGCTCTTGGTATTGTTCAAGTTAGTATGTTTGCTTTATTGACAGCTGACTACTTATTCTAAATATCATTAAAAAAATGTGGTAATTGAATGGATCTATTAGGGTCAATCAATTACATATTTAGCTCTAGGTTTACCTCTGACAGATTCTATGTTCAATTTACAGGTTGTGCTGTAATGAATCTCTGGATAGCTCTAAATGACTCTTGCTACAACTATGGTCTAAGCCTCTAAGGTGACTTGTCAAAAATGGTGGCATGCTGTTGGTGATGGACAAAACGAAAGTGTTGCATCTGTTGGAATCACAAGAGGCAATGAAATCCAAGGTTGTTGAGGTGGATGGCTCTTCTCTCGAAGGTGCTTTTAGATTTCCTGCCTTTCTTATGTTTTCTTGTTTTGTCAGGTTTGGTACATCAATGTTGTTTCTCTATGGGTTTGTTTTATTCTTTTAGACTGATTGCTATTTGTTCTTGCTCTCATTCTGACCTACCTAATGATTTTGAGAAAAATGGACATGCTGATTTTTTGTAATTTCAATGGGAAATAATTGACAATGTTTTTTCTTCCCTCTTTGTATGCAAGTGATTCTTAGGCACTAATCAGTTAACTATGCCTCATGAACCAGTGAATGTTGATCTTGCAACCTCTCTTATTCCCTTCAATCACGAAATGCCATTAACTTTTTCCTCTCTTATAAGATTATGTGGTTTAAAGGGCAATGTTTTTGTTAGTTTTTTTTAGATATAATTGCGTTTCACAGAAGATATTGATAAGACCAAGTAGCTTTTTGCAGACAAACTCACTAGCTATCTTGACTAATTAATTTTCTGTTTAAGAGAACATACTGAGACTTTGCGATATTTACTTTATTTCAATTGTGGAAAGCTGACTCCAAACTATGCTTTTCCATTTCCCCTATATTCGTTATTTCAGGGATGTCTCCCTTATTTATATTATGTTAGTCTTTGAAGACTAAACTGGGAAGCTTACTGTTATAGTGTTATGAGCTTTTCTACATTAACTGATGATTGTCCAAATCAATAGCTTTTCTCAGGAAGCAATGATGCAACTGTATGAGCTTGGGATCTTGTCTCTAAGAAGTGTGTTGCTACAATGGAAAAAAATTTCTCTACTGTGTCATCTTTGGCCATAGCATATGACGGAAGATTCTTGCTTATTGTAGGAAGAGATCAAGCAAGTTATTTCCCCTTAAATACTAATTTGTCCGCTTCGTGAACATCTGCTTTTTATCTTGAACATCTGTTTTTTTTTATCTTGTGCTCTCTTTTGTTTTTATTTTATTCAGTCAATATGAAAACATTACTTTCTTGGTAGTGTATGAGTAGATTCATACATTATATATACAAGTAAGGCAGTGTAGGCTGTACATCTGAATTTCTAGCCATTGACCCTTGTTTTCCAGTTTTTTTTTTATCATTCATATTTTAATGGGATCACATGAAAGATTGATATTAAAATTTCTTTAGGTGTGACTGTGTGCTTGTGGCTCTGCTTTTCTACTGTTTATACTTAACAAATGCATTTTAGATTTGTGGCGAGACCTCTCGCCTGGTGTCAAAACTTTATTACTGATTCTTGTCAGTTTAAAAGAGCAATATTATAAACTCATGTCACAATTACAAATAGTTGTTTGAATTTACCAATAATGATATTGATTGTGATAGATACAAAGAAGTGGAAGTCAATTTAGAGACCATTGCCTTGTTTTTTCACGCCTTTTATGTAATGGAATGTTCTTATATCTTACTACTTGCTTCTTTCTTCTAAAGCAAAAAAATCGTAGGGCTATTTCTCTTTTTATGATGGTATATTATTTGTGTGATGAATAAATCTACAGTGTTTGAGAAAATTATCTTAACTTCAACCATGGCATTGTTACATGTGGTTAACGTGTGGGATCTCAATGATTATGGATTTACTATACTGACTTATGAGATGCTTGAAGCTGCTTGTATAATCGAACCTGGGACGGGCTTCTTTTCTTGCATTTTATCTCACAAAAAAGCAAAGAAGAAAAATAGTTCCCTATCAATTTTCTTTGTGACAGTTGGTGATCTCGTGGGATTATACGGATATGGAATTCTAAAGGGTAAATAATTAAGTGCCTCAAATACTATTGTATTCATGTTTTATTTTTTCATGTACACTTGAAAAAAATTGAAAATTTCTTTTAATTTGATAAAAAAAAAAAATTTCTTCTTCTACTTATTGTAAGTGTTTGGAGAACTGAGTCCTTAGTGGATCTCAGAAGCCTACTTCTGTATATATATCAATGGGTGACAACCCTGAGGGTACAATCGTAACTGTACATGATATGGACATATATAAATAATATAATGCTAACATCCTCCCTCAGTCGCAGCTAGAGGTGAGCGAATAGCCAGACTGGAACGAAAAGAAGTAAAAAGAGGAGTAGGTAAGCCTTTTGTGAAAATGTCCACATATTGATGTGCGGAAGGGACATGAAGAACTCGGACCTGGCCAAGGGCGACCTTGTCTCTGACGAAATGGATGTCAATCTCGATATGCTTCGTCCGCTGGTGCTGAACTGGGTTCGATGACAAATAAACAGCGGAGACATTGTCGCAGTAGACCAGGGTAGCCGATCGAAGGGGTACACGGAGCTCGCAGAGAAGGTTGCGGAGCCAGCAGGTCTCAGCCACGGCATTGGCAACGCCACGATACTCGGCCTCGGCACTCGAGCGGGAGATGGTGGCCTGACGCTTGGAGGACCACGAGACTAGATTGTCGCCAAGGTACGCTGCGAAACCAGATGTGGAGCGGCGAGTTTCAGGACAACCCGCCCAGTCAGCGTCAGAATAGGCGGTGAGGGAGTCAAACCGGCTGCGACCGAGATGTAAACCCATGTCAGAGGTGCCCTTGATGTACCGGATAATCCTCTTGAGCGCCTGAAGATGGTGCTCGCGGGGATCATGCATGTATAAGCAGATCTGCTGGACGGCGAAGGCAATGTCCGGTCTGGTGAATGTCAGATACTAGAGAGCACCGGCTAGACTGCGGTAGGTTGTAGGATCCTCAACCTTGGGACTGGAGGCAGCGTCTAGCTTGGACTTGCTGTCGACAGGGGTGGTGGCGGGCTTGCAAGACGACATGCCGGCTTTGTCGACGATCTCAAGAGCATACTTCTGCTGATGAAGAAACAGTGCAGTAGGAGTGCGTGAGACAGAGACGCCGAGGAAGTAGCTTAGAGAACCGAGATCAGTCATGGCAAATTCTGAACGCAGCAGGACCATTAGCCTAGACAGGAGGGATGTAGAGGAAGCGGTGAGCACAATGTCATCGACGTACAAGAGAAGATAGGCGGTGTCAGACCCTGAGTGGAACACAAAGAGGGAGTGATCAGACTGACTGCCCTGAAATCCAATGCTAGTGAGGTACGTGGCGAATCGCTGATACCAGGCGCGAGGCGCCTGTTTCAACCCATAGAGAGACTTCCGGAGAAGGCAGACGTGAGATGGGCGGGTGCGATCATAGAAGCCTGGTGGCTGATGCATATACACAGTCTCCTGAAGGTTGCCGTGAAGAAAGGCATTCTTGACGTCAAGCTGATGGATAGGCCAGTCCTTGGTAAGGGCGATACTCAGAACTGTGCGGATGGTGGCCGGTTTGACGACCGGGCTGAACGTCTCGTCACAATCAACTCCAACTTCCTGCGACTTGTCGTTGACCACTAGGCGAGCCTTATGTCGCTCAAGAGTCCCGTCTGACCTGTACTTATGCTTGAACAACCACATGCAGTTAATGATATTAGTGTCCCGAGGCCTTGGAACGAGGTCCCACGTGCCGTTTTTAATAAGAGCACTAAACTCATCCATCATGGCGGCATGCCAGTTCGGGTCCTGCAAGGCCTTGTGGGGTGATTTGGGGAGAGGGGATATGTCGGGGGATGGAGTGAGAAGGTTATATTTTGGGTTAGGTTTGAAGATCCCGGACTGAGACCGGGTCTTCATGGATGGGGCGGGGGGTGCAGGCGGAGGCGGGTGGTTAAGTGGGGCTACCTGCGAGGGGGGAAGGAGAGGGTTTTGGTTTGCGGCAGGCTGTGCGGCGGGCGCCGCAAGGGGTGCTGCGGGCGCCGCATTGTGCTGTGCCCGCCGCCAATCAAATTGGGCAAGGGTTTGGGTTGCGGCGGGCTGTGCGGCGGGCGCCGCCAGGGGAGATGACCCCGCTGCATGGGTTGCTGCGGGCGCAGCATTGTGCTGCGCCCGCCGCCAATCAAATTGGGCGGGGGGTTGGTTCGTTGCGGGCGTTGTTTCGGATGAAGCTTGTTGAAATATGTGGCGAAGGAGGGGTGGGAAGTCGTCGGAATTGGGTGATGTGGATGGGTTGGGAACAACAGGGGTGGGTGGTGTGGCGAAAGGGAAGGTCTGTTCGTCGAAAATCACATGGCGCGAAGTGACAACCCGATTGGTATCCAAGCGAAGACAACGGTAGCCTCGATGGTGTGGGGAGATGCCCAAGAAGACATATTTGGTGGAACGTGGGGAGAGCTTGTGATGGGCGGTGGCACTCATGTTGGGGAAACAGAGACATCCAAACACTCTAATGTGATCGTAGGACGGGTAGCGCTTGTAGAGTGCCAAGGTTGGGATGGAGTTGCCAATTGCTTTGGAGGGAAGTATATTGTGGAGATAGGTGGTCATGTGAAGTGCCTCAACCCAAAAGGAGAGGGGGAGAGAGGCGTGATGTAGGAGTGTTCGAGTTTTGTCATTGAGGGTGCGGAGGATGCGTTCCGCCTTGCCATTTTGTGGAGAGGTTTGAGGACAAGAGAAGCGGAGGGCTATCCCCTGGTGTTGACAAAAGGAGCGGACGACAGTATTGTCAAATTCGCCTCCCATGTCGCACTGAATAGCCTTGACAGGCAAATTGAATTGCGTGCGGACAAATGTGTGAAAGTTTACAATATGACTTTGTGTTTCCGATTTGTGGCGTAGGGGAAAAACCCAAACAAAATTGGTGAAATCATCAAGGACAACCAAATAGTATCGAAAACCACTAGCACTCGGAATAGGAGATGTCCACAAGTCACAATGTATAATATCAAATGGTGCAAAAGTATGGGAATGGGAGAGACTAAAGGGTAGTCTTTTGCTCTTGGTAATTTGACATGAAGAACAAACGGCGGAGGCCTTATGACAAGAAATAAAATGGTTTGAACGGAGAGTGTCAAGGACATGGTCGCCAGGGTGTCCTAGACGAGCATGCCAGACGTCCGAACGGAGAATGATGTTGGCAGAGGGGACGGCGAGAGGTGTCTGACTGGCTGCGGTGGTTACTGGGTATAAGTCTCCTGAGCTATTGCACCGCATTACTGGGGTGCCCGTACGTAGATCCGTCACAAGAAAACCAAACGGGTCAAATTGAATCGCCACGTGATTATCGATGGTGAATTGGCGAACGGAGATAAGGTTTTTGACAATGGCAGGGGCAAGGAGCACATTATTGAGTTTCAAAGGACAGTCAGTGGGTAGGGTAGCAGGGCCCGAACCAACAATTGGAATACGATTTCCGTTCCCGACATAAACCGAAGGCAAAGTGCTAGAATTAAAAACAGTTTGTAGGTTACCTGGATTGTTCGTCATGTGAGAAGAGGCCCCGATATCCATATACCAATTGCCGTCCGGCTGCTGAAGACCCAAAGGGGCCGTGGGTTGCGACAACGACGTCGCTGGTTGTGTTGTAGACAACGCCTGTGGTGAAGGGTGGGGAACCGGGTAGCAGTAGGGTTGCTGCAGGTAGGGTAGCGGGTAGCCGGCCCAGGGCTGAGGCCAGTACGACGAAGGGCTAGGTCGGGTGTCCTCCCTGAGTAGCATGTTGGGAGCGACGAGGAAAGGCGACATCGGGGAATTGACTGTGTCGGTCATTGCGAGGGGTTGGGGCAAGAGAGAGGCGGCGGCGACGAAGAGCGGCGGCGGCAAGGGTGCAAGGGGCAGCGGCGGCGGCTAGGGGTAGCGGCGGCGGCTGCGACGGCTAGGGCGGCGGCGGCCTTGGGGGCGGCGGCGGCAGGAAGGGGTGGCGGCGGCGGCTTAGGAGCGGCGGCGGCGGCGGATCATAGGTGTGAAACGAAAAATTAGGGTTTCACACAAGGCTCTGATACCATGTAAGTGTTTGGAGAACTGAGTCCTTAGTGGATCTCAGAGGCCTACTCATGTATATATATCAATGGGTGACAACCCTGAGGAGGGTACAATCGTAATTGTACATGATATGGACATATATAAATAATATAATGCTAACACTTATGCCCTTTCTCCTGAGCAGAAGACTTCGGATATGGCTTCTAGCTCAGACAGTGATTTCTAGCTCAGACAGTGATGAGCTTCAAAGCGGTTTTGCTGCAACGACTATGCTCCCTTCTGATCAAGGATTGCTTTGTGTCACTGCTGACCATTCTATTCTCCTACGAATGAGCTTAAAGATTTGGATTTGAACCTAAACAAATGACTTATTCGAAACAATGAAGAGATCATTGATTTGAAATTTTTGGGGGAGGAAGTAAAGTTTCTTGCCGTTGCTACAATTCTTGAACAGGTATGTTTCCTTGTAGCTCAAGTTTTTTATTTTTGTTTATTGAAGTGACCGTGAAAAGAAAAAGTTGATGGGGGAAATGCTAAAGCTATATAAATGTTAGGTTTTTTAGGTCAAAGGATGTGGTGTTGATGTCAACTGATATCATAGTGGCTCAACTAGCTATATCTTTCTTTTCTTTGTGTGGACCGTAGTATGTAGGTCCTCTCTTCCATCTTAATTTTCAATGTTTATTGGAATCCGATATTTTTAAAATCGATTTATAGACTATCATCGCATTGTTCCACTTTCCTTTGAAAGGTGCCTTGCTATAAGGAATTGATCAATAGTTATTAAGGTGATTAATTGATTAATTTTAATAATGATAAATATATACATAATGAATGTCAATGCACAGGTGGAGGAAATTTCCTTCTATTTTTTTGTTGTTGTTTCTTATATTATGATATAAGATTTTCTCAGATTTGTTCACGTGACTACATATTCACTTGATGGACATGGCTCCTACTCTGGCTAGGTGTGTCTTCCTTGATTTATTTCCTCTTTTTTCCCTTGTCAACTCCTATTATTTTAATTCATAATTACAGGTTTTTTAAAGCCAAAGATTTGTGTAAGCTTATCTGATTGATTTGTTGATTATACATGGGAGATGAACTTGATCTTGTTTATTACTGTACTAAATTAGCTAGGTGTGTCTTTCTTGATTGATTTCCTCTTTTTTCCCTTGTCAACTCCTATTATTTTAATTCATAATTACAGGTTTTTTAAAGCCAAAGATTTGTGTCAGCTTATCTGATCGATTTGTTGATTATATATGGGAGATGAATTTGATCTTGTTTATTACTAAATTAGAGGACTACATGTCAGCTCCTATATTCTCATATCATATCTACTAAACATTAACCCATTGGTCCATTTAGAGCATGCTTGGTGATATCTCTGGATATAATCTCTTTTTTATTTTTTATTTTTTTTTTGTCTCTCCCAATTTCCATATTCCAGTTCTAATCTAACATATTGTTTTACTCATGTTCAAATAGTTCTTTAATACCTTCTCCTTCAGAGGAGATCTGCATAACTAACTATCTTAAGGTGCACTTCATTGTTTTTTAGTAATCAACATCATTAGTATTCTTAGCATATTAGCTTTTGATATTTACTGTTGTATAACTCTTCTTGTTGCTAGCCAAATAGGACCATGTTCAGCATTTAGATACTACTTTTTCTTAGTTTGTAACATAAAACAACTTGTATTAAACTCCATGTAAGGCAAGAAATCCAAGTTAATAAGGACAACTGGAGCAAAATAATTGCATTAAAACGAATCATAGATGGCTTCAAGGATATTGGAGATTTTGTATATCTACTTTTATGGGTAGCTAATATTCAGAGATACAAATCTGTCATCTCATGTCTCAAAACTATCTACTAATAATAATCGAAAAGAGGGACCATCAACTAATTGTTCCTAGGAAATATTCCATCATGAACTTGCATAACATTTGTGCCTTCATGACCCTCTTTTTTTCCATTTTTCTATTATATTATGTCTTCAACTTCTCTTGTTATGGTTGTTGATGGTACATTTCTTTTTGTCAAGTTCTAATAGGATCATAAGAAGTACTTGGTTAAGCCTGGATTTGAAGCACTAAAATAACGCGTTCATGGTACAAGGGAAGGTTTCATAAGAGTTTTTTGCATAAATGCTTCCTTACCTCTATGTCACTAATCAATCCATTGCTATGCAATAGGTGTAAGGTAAACTTTACTGCCTCTCATTTCATTCATTTGTGTATGGCAGCATAGGTCATATTTCTTTTTAAATGCCAATCTATTACTTGATAGTTAAAACCCCATAGATCTTTCGAGGATCAGAATTGCTGTTCTCTGGACTAGATTGGTGAAACTTGCAAGGATTGGCGCTATGTCTACAAGGTGTGTCGCGTCTATTATGTCACCTGTATTTCTGCTCATGTCATAGATATTAACTATATATCTGTAGTCTCAGCATTCTCTTTGTCTACTCCTAACTCTCTTCTCTTACCGTTGACCAGACATTGGCTATTATAGAATATCTTATAGCCCAATAGATCTGAAAGAGCAGTAGATGACATTATTGAGCATACCTTCCAGATCTCGGTACAACTTTCATTCATATATTCCTTTTTCGTGTTATTTACGGTGTGTGTGTATATACATACATATATATTCTAATTGTTTCTGACTTTTTGTTTGTTTGTTGCATGGTAAAGTCACTTGCAGGTTTTGAACATGTTGAGCCCAATGGGAAAGGATGTGAGAATTAATGTAAGGAAAAAGGCAGAAACCATTGTGGGACTGTTAAATAATACAGTACAAGAGAAAATGCAGGAAGTTAGAAATAAGGCTGCTGCTACACGTGACAAGTAAGTCTGTGCTTAACATGTTGCATTGTAGTTTTGTGCTGTTTTGTCAGACACATTATTTCTCTTGATATAGGTATGTTGGAGTTTCATCGACAGGGATGGCTTCCGAGTTTAGTGCACCTTCCTTTGGTAACAATGGTTCCTTGAGCAGTAGCAAATATGGAGGCTTTGGTGCGAGCTATGACAGTGATAGCTACAGCACCAAAGATAAAAACGAAAACCAATTTGGAGAAGAAAAGTTTGAGAAATTTGTACCCAAATCAAGTCGAGGATATGAAAGGAAAAAGGAATCAGTGAGCTATGGGTGGTAAAACCCCATCTGAGTCATACATAGACCAAGGAGTCCCTTTCTTTGAACTTGTGTGTTTCCTTTCATCTGCTCTTTCTTGATTAACCTTGTTTCGGGTTGTAAAGAAACCCTTAGGTTTTCATGAACTATCTTATATCTCATCTGTGCTGTTTAGTCCATGTTCCCTTACCTATTGTCACCTGTCAGTCTTTTAACAACAGTTTCCTTGTTATGATTAAGTCTGTATTATAAAACTTTCCTTATTTACCGTTGATTTATTTTGTCACCTTCTAGGCTGGAACTAAGGCTCCAAGGCAACCATGGCATGACCTTACATTGCAAAGTTGAGCAGCGATGGAAAAGAGCTACAAGATGGCGAGAGTTTAGCCTGAAGGAGAGGATAATTCATTGGAATGAAGATGCCTTAATAAAGATAAATCGCATTTCTTGGATACTTAGTCCTACTGGTCTAGGAACATACTCTGAAATTACAGCCGTACCTCATGAAGACGACGATCCTTTAGTGTGGGTTTCTAATGAAAAGGATCCTGAAACATGGCATGTTCAGGTGAGTATTCCATATTGCCTCTGGGAAGTTTGTTATACTTTTGATTAAAAAGGCTTGATTTGGTTTTGCCGCAGATTTTCAGGCCGATAGACTCTGGATCAGTAAAGGGATTTTCTAAGGCAGTAGGTGATGCTAATGCGAAGGTAAATGAATAAATAAGAATTGCACCTGCTCTAATTTCTCACTTAATACTGCCTCCCACTGCCTTGGCCACCTATCGCTGTTGATACTGCTTCTCGTGGTGTTTCCATTTCTTCCTTTCACCACCTCCTGTATCTCTCCATCTCATCCTGGCCATTGCTTAGCAGAGGTTACACTCAGAGACCGATGGCTTATCATCGCAGTAAGCTTTCCACCGCCTTCGCCATGCCCTCTTTCTATTCTCATCATCCCATTTAGTTTTGTGTTGCAGCTTCAGGTTTTCAGTTCCCTTTTTAACTTGGAACTTTATCAACCTGTTTCCATGCACTTATGTAAGTCAAATTCCTCAATATTTTACTTTTCCTTAATTCCTATCCGTTCGGTCCTTGCTTGCAAAAAGGTGTGCAAGGAATGGCGTTGTCTCATCTCCGACCCTTTCTTCAAATCCAACTACAACATCACCAATGCACTGAAGCAACCGCTGAACCTCCTAACCCCAGTTAGATGGGATGATGAGGATGTAACTATTCCTGGTTTGTTGTATGAAATTGACGCTTCAGATCACACCACCAACACTACTAGTACTAGTCCATTGGATTTGGTGGGCCAGCCTTTGCCTTTTCCTCCCAATTTTGACCATTTTGATGTAACAATATTGGGTTGTTACAACGGCCTGGTCGCATTGTACCAGTTTTTTGGACAATTCTGTCTCTTTAATCCTTGTACCGGAGAGAAGAAATCGGGTTTTGTGCCACTAATCGATGATCTCCATTTTTGTTTCTCTGGGCTTTGCCATGATCCCGAGACTGACGAGTACAAGGTTGTTGTAACTAGATACTACATTGAACAACTCTTCGACCACTACCATTTCTCGATTGACCATCTCTTCGTTACGGTGAGCTTCAAGGGTACTGATGATAATTTGAAGTTAAAAACCAAATCAATGGCCGGGATGAAGAGACTCTACACTCGACCACTTTGTGAAGTTGGGACAACCATCCAAGGCTCCCCACATTGGATATCTCTCGAAACCGGATCCATCCTTTACTTTGATGGGAAAACTGAAGAGCACAAGACGGCTCAATTGCCCAAGCCAGCTCGCGCTTGCGGACTGGGAGCTTTGGACGGTCAACTAACGGTGGCCCTCGCGACAGAGACAGTTAGGGAAGGACGACGGTGCGAGGTGTGGGCTTTCAACGCCGATTCTTGGAGGTTTTTGTTCGTGTTGTGTGACGATAGATACCAACATTTTAGCCTTTTGTCGTGGAGGAAGGACGAATGGGTAGTCTTCATGCCCGGTGAAAAACGTCTCCAACGAGAATTGATGATTTATGATTTTAGGTTACAGAGATTACGAACCAAGCAGTTGGACAACAGGAGATCAGCGAGTCCCATGAAAAACATAGCAACTTTTTTTCCAACCTTACGTTCTCCACTTTAGCATTAGTTTGTTGTTATGGAACAAGATTTTTAGTGTTTTTTTTTAATCATACATTACATGTTTATTAATTCTTTTCAGTAGCTTTATGTTTGTTTGTTATCTAAAGGATAAATTTGTGTATTAAATACTCTCATGAGATCAACGCATTGATATATTACGGAGTAAATAAGTATATTAAAAGAATTTCGATAAAAAAAAAATACTAATCTTTTTTTATCTAACAAAAACTACCTATTGATATAGTCGATGAAAAAGTGCTACAATTCTTCCATGAAACCTACTTTTTCAACTTGGATTGTAACTGTTTTAATTTGTCGATTGACATTTAGGTTTTGTTTTATTTTTTCTTTTAAGAGGGTTAGTCAGGTGATTTGATCCTCCTTGGCGAAAGCGTGGGCACCGTCACGGTGCATCGGTGTCTGCTCCACCATGGGTAAGATTGTAAGAAAGGTAACTCATCTGATAGGGAGAAGGTCAAATTTCAACCAAAGAGAGGTAGTTGTCTCCAAAGGGGGATTCACACCACCGACACAACATTGAGGAAGGAACCAGAACCAGGTCTGAAGCAAGTGCAATCTCTATATATAAAGTCAAACAAATCAGGTACGGTGGGTGTGGGCATGTGGCAAACAAGGGAAAGGATTTGTATGTCGATGTAGCGAAGCAAACTGCTCCATCGTCATTATACAAATCTGATCGACAAGGGCCTTAACTTCCTTGATAGATCTGCTATAATCCTTTCATCTGATGCAGAATGTACAACTTCAAATACTAATGGTAGTGATAGATGTACTGATCCCGCACAGACAGTCAAATTGGTGTGTAGGGACAGTAGGGCTGAGTTTCACAGTATACTGAACATGCTGACATTGAGTTGGCTCTGAATCTAGGCATGCAGTAAGACACCAGTGAGCCAACTTAATAATTACGGTTTTGATAATGATATTGGTATGATTGGTCTATTAGAAACGAAGCTTTTGCATCGAAATTTTTGAGTAAGTTACAAGAAGGCTGATGCGAGATTGGAAATGCTGTACGTGTTAATTAATGCAAGTGTCATGGAGAAGGGTCTTATTTGGGTAATGTGGAACCCGACTTTATTTGAAGTCACAGTTCATACCATTCTCTCTCAGATGATACACTGTTTGGTTGAAACAAATGACAAGAAATTCAATTTTGCTGCTACATTTATATGTATATATGTATATATATATATATATATATATATATATATGTGTATATATATATATATATGTATATATGTGTATATATATATATATGTATATATGTGTATATGTGTATATATATGTATATATGTATGTGATGTATAAAATCTGCATCATAGTTGATGAAGGCGACTGATCTTGCCTATCGACTCAGCTCGAATCGTAGCCTGCAAAACAAGAACAAACGAGGTCGGGGCGGAGCTTGTCTCCCCCGTAGGACCCTCCGACGCTCAAGTCAGTCCTCTCTGATATGAATCTATCTCATCTTATTTATACAAGTTGAGTCTTCAATAAAAGAAACGGTTACCGTATTTAAATAGGTCGGGGCTTTAATGCACGAAACCGTTACCATATTCAATAGGCGAAACGGTTTTCGCATTGATGTTGGTCAACGCCGTATTGAATGTTCGAATTTATTGATTATGATACCGCTTGGTAAAAGACCGGAACGCCCTTGTGCTATGGTGACGGGATTTTCCCTATCTCAATTGCCCCTCGGGTTTCTTCTTCATGCCTCGATGATGAAGAAAGCCGAAAAAAGTACATAGAAAAGTTTGTCGAGTGAACGATGATGGCAGTCGCTTGACCCATAGTTGGCTATTGGCCGTAAGTGGCTATCATCGGCCTTAGGTGACGATTCGGATTGGCCGTAAGTGGCGATGTCATTGGCCTTAAGTGGCGATTCGAATTGGCCGTAAGTGGCGATTTCATTGGCCTTAAGTGGCGATTCGGATTGGCCGTAAGTGGCGATGTCATTGGCCTTAAGTGGCGATTCGGATTGGCCGTAAGTGGCGATTTCATTGGCCTTAAGTGGCGATTCGAATTGGCCGTAAATGGCGATTTCATTGGCCTTAAGTGGCGATTCGGATTGGCCGTAAATGGCGATTCTTCTGCCTTTGCTCGCATTTGCTTGGCCATAAGTGGCGAATCTTCACTTTCTTGAGTTGTTGTATGCCCCTGGACACAATCTATATATTTTTGCGGAGAAGTAGTATGCTAAAAATCTAGCTTGGAACTACACATTCCTCTTTCAATAAACATTTTTTAGAATAATGTTAATAAACAATCATGTCTTCATTAAGAAATTCTCCGCAAACAAGGGGAATAGAAAACTTAGCTCGCGAATTCCTTACTTGAGTAATAGGATTCTCGCTGGCCTTCATTTTTCTCGATTCTGTTGTAGTATCATCCTTGACCTGGTCAGAAGCTGGCTTTGGGTAGAATATCACACCTCTTACTTGCTTTTTTGTGTCTTTGTAGCTCTTGATGCCTCAAATGATTTTGTTTGTCCCAATTCACTTTGTAGTAGTGAATCTTGCCCCGACGATTGCGAGAGTTGAACTCATGCTTTCCGCAGGAGTGTAGCCAATGCTTGTTGCTCATATTCCCTCGATGAATGCCTATTCAACAGTACAACACAAGCGGAGCAAACGAAAACAAAGCAAAAGGCAAAACCCACTATTGAAACAATAAGAGTAAGAATATGATCAACTCAATTCAAGCTCATTCATGTTTGCACAAGGCGATCATAAAAGTCAAACGGACAGTTGAAAAATGATCAAATAGATGTAATTAACGCATAGAGAGATGAACAATAACACGCATAGTCATGATTAACACCACAATACCCCAACAGTATGCAAACTGTTATCAAAAGAAACTAATAATCGTCAACTAAAGACTAATTTGAGCATCCCAGTTATAAATTAATACGCACTCCAATAACAAGCTACCCTCTAGACATGCTCGTTAGCTCATTACCTCAATCAGATATGCATCAAGTTAAACAATTCAAAAGATTGCATCACAATTAATCCAATAATTCAACATATATTCTAAACAACACGTGAATGTTTTCAAAGACTCGAGACCTAACAAGCTCTCCTAAAAACCAAGCTAATTGATACACCATAACCCACTGAGTTCCGCATCTGCGGCAAGAATTTATTTCTCATTCCAAGAAAACTCCTTCACATACTCTTCTCGTGCATTACACACAACAATGAGTGCAATGATCTGAAGAAATTTCAATGGAATTACATAGATAAATTTTTTTTTTATTCAAAGAATTACATAGATAAATGAAAGTGGTAATGTGATATACATCAGACAAAAGAGCTGAATGCACAATATAAGTGAAACATGTGTGCTCAAATAATTTAACACGATGCATTATGTTGATATATTACAAATCACAGTGTTAGTGAGCATTTAGCGCTTGATCTGTTAGTAACCATGGATAAACAGTTATAGAAAGACGATAATTGTCCCAAAGTAACAGCCAACAAGGGCATCACAAATGATGCAAATATCAATTTCATTAACTGAGATCGACCGAATCGGCTAAAAATTTGACAGGTTTCAAATTTCAAAGCCCACAAAATAAGTTAAGATTGAGTGATTCAAACCTGCACTTACCGATTCGGATTTGGAGTCGAATTCTCGAGGTTGGCCATGAAGTCGTGAACGAAGACCTAGACCCATGGCATTACGATGTTCGATGTCGGGATTCAACAATCCTCCCTTTCATCTCCTTCGCTGCACACGCCCGCGGTGTCCCTGCGGCCATAGATGTACGGATGAACCGTCGATGGAGCACCGACGACAGATCCTCTTTGGCGAGTGACGAAGTCGTGGCATTCGGCGTGGATCTGGTGAGTATCGACGGATTGCCACCGCATTCGGCTTGAATTTGATCTCTTAAAGGAGATTCATTGGCGATGCATTGGCGATCACCGGATCTACTGCCTCCTCTCTCCCTCCTTCGATTTCAGATTTAATTTTCCCCTTCCTTATTGTAGATCGACTATTTTGTAGATCTATGACTCGCGAGATGGCCGATGATGAGGCGGAGGCGGAGGCGTTGCATCCGAAGTCGCTCAGCAGCAGACAAACAGCACCTCCGGTCAGATGTGCTAACTGCGCTGGGCTTTACAGGCGATCCAGGGCTCGGCGGCGTCGGTGAGGACGGAGGAGCCTCCGATGGCACTGGGAGCGAGGTGGAAAGAGGGTGAATCTTGTCGGTCTGGTGAGCCGCGGCGCCTCAGCCTTGTGGCCAGATGTCGACGGCGCCCTCCCTAGGGTTTGTGGGCCAGAGCCAATCCTCCAGCGTCTCCTCATCCCAACACCATTCTAATTTTTTTTAGATTGGGAGATCCATCTCATGGCTTATTGATCGAATTCCCCACGGACGGCGCCAATTGTGATGCATAAAATCTGCATCATAGTTGATGAAGGCGACTGATCTTGACTATCGACTCAGCTCGAATCGTAGCCTGCAAAACAAGAACAAACGAGGTCGGGGCGGGGCTTGTCTCCCCCGTAGGACCCTCCGACGCTCAAGTCAGTCCTCTCTGATATGAATCTATCTCATCTTATTTATACAAGTTGAGTCTTCAATAAAAGAAACGGTTACCGTATTTAAATAGGTCGAGGCTTTAATGCACGAAACTGTTACCATATTCAATAGGCGAAACGGTTTTCGCATTGATGTTGGTCAACGCCGTATTGAATGTTCGAATTTATTGATTATGATACCGCTTGGTAAAAGACCGGAACGCCCTTGTGCTATGGTGACGGGATTTTCCCTTGTGCACACTCCTTATAGTGTACCTTGTGCACAAATCTTGGCCTTTTTTTTTTTTTTTTTTTTTTTTTATGATTAGGTAAAAATTCGGATGGGGCACGGGGCCCTCTACCCGAAAGCATCCTGTCGGATGAGGTCAAGGAGACCTGGATCGGTATAGAAATTAGTTCCCCTGGTAAAGTAGCTAAGGTGTGCAACCTTATCTGCCACTCGGTTACCAATGCGGGGAATGTGAGAAATCCGTATGTTCTCTAATTCCATAAGAAGGGTTCGAATATCAGCCAGTACAAGCTCAATTTCCCAAGGACATTTGCTATTTGTCCGTAAGGCATCCGTAATTATCTTAGAGTCACCTTCAATTATTAAGTTGTTTAAGTTGAGTTCCTTTGCCTTTTCGATCCCTTGTCTTAGCGCAATTGCTTCTGCCATTAGTGGTGTATGACCGCCCATCATTTTGCCTCCTATGAAGACAGGGTTCCCCAGCCAGTCGCGATATATGAAACCTGTCGAGCTTTTTGTGGTCGAGATGGATGAGCCATCAAAGTTTAATTTAAGCCAACCAGCGGGTGGTTTTTTCCATAAGTTCATTTTTCCCCGGGATCTCGACTGTTTTTGTTCTTGTGGCATGTTTGTATTCTTTTTGGGTGGATGTAGTTTGTCAGCTCTCTTCCAATTTTCTACGTTTCCTAAGATGAGTTTTTTAATACTTTCCGCAGATGGAATTGGAACATTTCTGAAGATAGCTTGATTTCTCGTATGCCATATGGTCCACCACCTGAAAGCTAGATTTTGTTTGTTTTCCTTAGAAAGATTGGTACTAAGAAAGTGCATGATTTGGTCCATATCTCTGTTTTGGGATATAAGTGTGTCAATTTCCCGAGCAATATTTTGTGAAAATTGTGCTTGGAAGTTATTGTAGGGGCATTCCAGAAAAAGATGGATGTCGTCCTCCTGACCATGGTTACACAATGTACATGTGGTGGGTACCGCTATCCCCTTTTGAGCTAGTCGCAAAGCCGTTGGGAGCCCATTTTGCTTAATCTTCCATAGAAAATTTTTAATTTTCGGAGAAGCGTCAATCTTCCATATCCAATTATAGTCTGTCGTAGTTATGTTTGTTGAGTTTGAAACTAAATTGTAGGCGCTACTCGTTGAAAACCATCCCTTGTTATCTGGCCACCAATAGAGTCTGTCCTCGAAGCTGCTAATCGGTAGTGGAATCTTAATAATATCTTCAACGATGTTTTCTGGTAAGACCGATTCTAATTTCTCTTTCCACCACTGACCACCCAAAATATATTCACTGACAGTTTCATTTCCAGAGTTTTGGATATTCATTATGTTGTTAATGGAGTTGGTTGTTATCCAGTTGTCTTTCCAAAAACTGATAGATTTTCCATTGCCCACAGACCAAATAAGCCCAGATTTAAATTTTTCTGTTAATGAGCGTAGTTTGGTCCATTGCCAAGAAGCGTTTCCTTTTTTCTTATAGTTAAGAATGTGTTCATTTTTTAGGTATTTATATTGGATAATTTGAACCCAGGGGTTGTTCGGTTCCGCTAGTATTTTCCACAGAAGTTTTAATTGAAGTGCTTCATTCATGTTTTTGGTTTTACGTATGCCTAGTCCCCCAGCAGCTTTTGACTTGCAGATTTTATCCCACCCTATAAGTGGGCTATGTTGTGCATCCTTGTTCCAGAAGAAAGTTCTGTTTATTTGATCAAGCTGTTTATGTATCGAAGCAGGGAGCATGAAACTCTGCATAGAATAAAGCGGTTTTGATGACAGGTTGGAGGTTATTAGAGTTGCTCTGCCCTGTTGAGATAATGCATTTGCTCGCCATTTACTTAGTTGGTCTTTTGATTTACAAATTAGTTCACCAAAGGTATCCTTTGCTACGCGTCCATTGATGATAGGACATCCAAGGTATTTCTCTAGGCTAATAATGTTATATTTCATTTTTCCATCCATTTCAGATCAAATCAATTTGTCACATACTATCGAATAATGTTTAATTTTTTGTCAATCAATTTTAGTTTTGACTCCGAATTATTTTTTATGCATTCAATTTTGAAATATTATTCGGTAGAATAGTTATATTTTTGGGGAAATAGAAACAACATTATTCAATCAAAACTCAATATACCGTCGAATAATGATCCAAATTTCACCGAATAATTAACAACTCATTAACACTAACGACGAAAATTCGACATATTCATCTGAATAATTAACAAATATTGAATCGAATGCATTCAAATCTGAATAATTAACAAATATTGAATCGAAAGCATTCAAAGTACACTGCATTCGCCACCCACCCCACCAACCACCCACCACCACCTCCGCCACCCACTCCACCAACCACCCACCACTACCCCAGCCACCCACACAACCACCCATCCCCGCCACTACTGGACAACTACTTCACAAATACAGAGAGTCTCAGATCGCCACCACTGTACACCGACCAGACCAGTGCCCTCCGGGCTCTTGAGTGGCGGCGTCACCACCACAGGTGGTTTCGAGAACAACAGATTCGCCACCTTCCTTGGCCAGACAACGACTCATCGGAAGGGAAATCCGACCAAAATGCATCCTGCAATTGAATTCAAAAACCCACTAATTTCAAAGACACAACCCAAAATTGTTGATTCACAACGAAATTGACCAGAAATGTCGGTAGTTATAATCAATTAAACTACACACGAGTTCAAAAATTGATGAACAAAATAGATAAAATCTCATACATACCTCTTCTTGTGCCAAATGGATAAAATCTCACACACCAGCGACCTGTATTATCCGTCGCCGCCGTCGACAACCATTACAGACGGCAAGGGAGCCTCCCCGCGCGGCCATCAACAAGTTCTCCCGGACACCTTGCCACACCGCCGGACTCCCGAATCGAACTCCCCCTTCGCCGACGATCACCAACAGTCCAGATCTGCTCAGTGCTCTTCGATCGGCGGCTCTACGATGACAGGCAATGAGTGGGTTCACAAACCAGCGACCCCTATTATCCGCCGCCGCCGTCGACAACCATCACAGACGGCAAAGGAGCCTCCCCGCGCGGCCATCAACAAGTTCTCTCAGACACCTCGCCACACCGCCGGACTCCTGAATCGAACTCGCCCTTCGCCGACGATCACCAACAATCCAGATCTGCTCAGTGCTCTTCGATCGGCGGCTCTACGATGACAGGCAATGAGTGGGTTAGGGTTTTATTGAGCAGTTTCAATGTTTCACACGCGCTTCACGTTTGACCCGGTGAGTTTGGGCCTTCTTTTCCACAATATTTTTTTAAACCAGCCCATACATGTGGCATAATCCTGTCCACCCATTTAATATAGATCATGAGTCCAGATTTGTGCACAAGGTACATCATAAGCCTTGTGCACAAAGTACCCATACTCTCTCTCTCTCTCTCTCTCTCTCTCTCTCTCTCTCTCTCTCTCTCTCTCTCTCTCTCTCTCTCTATATATATATATATATATATATATATATATATATATATATATATGGGCAATTTCCGGTGAATACACCACTTACCATGAAACGTGGGGACCAACCTGGATCATACAAAATGAATGCACTAGATTTGCTTCTAAAATAACACGCTTAATTAAGCGTTCAAATAACTACCTTCTAGTATTCATATTTAACGTTAAATATGAATACTAGTCGGTTACATATTAAAGATATCAAACCGTATCTCTTTAGCACATCCACTATAATCGCTTACATCTTTACCAAATTTGACAACACCCTCCACTTAAATGATGATTATGGAGGAAAAAGAATATTCATACGGCTTTGACTCCAGTACAGGCTTACACCATCAAACAAATGAAGCGATACATAGAACACTGTTAGTACCAATACTCACTTGTTAATTTTTGCATTTAGTACGTTAAGATTCATATTTAATGACTTCAATATTTAAATTTAAATAATTAACTATTCCTAACATGAGATGACAACTCTTCATATTCATATTTATCACAATTTAGATCCCCTATAACACTTTATGTGTTACACTCGACGTTACACTTAATTATTTCGAATATAAATTCACAATAAAAAATTTAAAAAATTATATTTATACTCTAGACACTTATATTAACATGTCTATAAAATTTAATTATTAAAATATATGTTTTAAAAATATATAAAAAATATTTTCTAAAATAATCAATCTTTTAATTATCTATAATTTTTAATAATATTTTTTCATGATAAAATTTTCTAAACATGTTAATAGAAGTGTACAGAATATAAATATAATTTTTTTTTTAATTTTTTTAATATAAATTTATATCCAAAATAATTAAGTGTAACACCGAGGGTAACACTCGGTATTATAGGGGATCTAGACTGTATTTATCAATATTCCTATTATTCATATTTATCAGCTTAATTATTCTAATTTATTGACGTGTATTACAATTGTAGATATTATAGTTTTTTTACTTTAGATAAAAACAATTTTTAGTGTAATATATTTGAATATTATATCTATTAAATGTGAATAATTGATAATTCAAAAAGAAGATAAAAAAAAGAAGATAGGGAAAATCACACGGACGTAGAAGCGGTTAACATAGGAGAGAGGGTAGTTTTCTTTTTCTAATGAATTAAATAGGAATTCTAGTTAAATATTAACCATTGATATTTTTTGAGAAAATTTGCTAAAATATCACCCTTTCCTAATCTAATTAGGTTAATAGCATACTAACTTTTATAATTTGCCGTTCTAACACCCAATTAACAAGTTATTAGCCCCTTAGCAGTCCTTCTCCCTAGAGAAATTGTCGTGGTGAGAGGCGGCCGGAATGGGCAGTTGCAAGGACGGGAGGGAGTTTGCGAGGCTTCGTCGGTGGGGGTTGGGTGTCGGATTGGCGGGATTTGGGCTCGGGATGGCCGGAATTGGTGGCCAAGGAGGGCGGACGGGAGGGAGTTTGCGAGTTCGTCGGTGGGGACTGGGTGTCGGATCGGCGGGATTTGGGCTCGGGATGGCCAAAATTGGTGGCCAAGGAGGGCGGATCTGGTGAGGGAGCGCCGTATCTGGTGTGGAGGCGCCAGATCTGAGCCGAGGACGAGCGACGCGGGGCGAGCGACTCCGGATCCGAGCGAGGGAAGGAGGCGGTGACGAGCGAGCGGGGGAGCGAGGGAGGGAACGAGCGGTGGAGCGTCCGGAGCGAGCGAGGTCGATCGGGCGAGGGTTCCAGGAGCGGCGGCCGGAGCGAGGATTGACGACCGGCGGCCAGCGCAGGAGCTGTACGTCGAAGAGCAATCAGAGGTTGAAGAAGAACTTTTTACAAAATTACAAAAATTCACCCATAAATAGCAGTTTCTGTAAAATTACAAAAATTAACCCATAAATATGAAAAAGTTGCATTACATTAAAGAAAAAATTGCATTACATTAAAGAAAAAATATTGCATTACATTGAAAAAGTTGCATTACATTAAAGAAAAAATTGTCATCAAAACGTTACCTTGAAAAAATATGGCATCACGAAAAGATTACATTGAAAAAATATGACATCAGGAAGGAAAAAAAAAAAAAAAAAATTGTGCCGAAGGCACAAATTTTTGCTCTAATTACAGGAGTATCCTAGCTTTTGTAAAATTTACTAGAGTGTCCATTTTTATAATTTCGGATGTTTATTTTCCAATATTACCCTTCTTCTCTTTTACCGTTGTTCAACCCATTTCTAGGGCAAACTTCGTTCTCAGATCTAGGCAGATCCGTCCTCTCTCAACTCGCCTCCGCCTTCTCTCACTGCCACCGCCTCAAGATCTGCGACTTCGGATCCGCCGAGTGGTTCCTCGGAAGCGGCGGCCAGAGGATACCGTTGTCTGGCCAAGGATCTGATGAGGAAGCGGAGGCCAAGGATCTGATGAGGAAGATGCTCATCAGAGTTCCGCCCTCTCTCTCTTTCTCTTGATCTCGAACCGGCCTTTCCGTCGCTGCTCCTTGTGGCTTCTGTCGGTTGCGGTTTCATCCTGCGAGTTCTGCGATCAGGTAAAAGAGTGAGGCAGACGACGCCAGGGCACAATCCGCTGAATGTTATCTCCTGGATGATTGACAGCAACATTGTGCTGCCTAAGACGAAAGTCTTTTACCGCAGGAAGAACGAGAACAACAATGTAATAACAGCAAAAGGAAGGGTGAACCTGCCGGTGAGCACTCTCTGCCATCCATCGTTACTCTCTTCTTCCGGCCTCGGAGGCCGCAGTTTCCGATTCCGACTCGTAGGAGAGAGGAGCTGGAGACCACGGTACAGGCGATGCGAACACTTGGTGAATCAGTTCCAGACATTGGGCGATTGCGAATCTAGAGGTTCTCAAGCGTCTCTTCGCTCTCATCGCTCAGGGAACCAACATGTTCCACTGTTTACGCACTTGGACATGAGGTAATTAATTGATTATTTAATTAATTTTGAAACTGGTGGTCTGGAACTGGTGTTCTTTGCTGTCAAACATATTCATCCTGCTCGTTGCTGTCATACATATTCAAACTGCTGTTATATTCAAACGGCTGTTTCATTGGTCTGCATATTCAACCGGTTGTGTCATTGGTCTTCGTATTCATCCTGCTCGTTGCTGTCATACATATTCAGACTTTTTAGTGGTATCATTTTGTGAGTTTGTTGGGTACTGCTATTCGATTGGGTGGGCATACAAATTAGTTATCTAGCAGTAACTGTTGTACTTGTGTAAATGCTGACATCTAGCATATTTAGATTTGAATTTGGTTTTTAATTGAAAAGACGTAAAAGAAGTCATTGTTGTTACTGCTAGAACTTGCATTATTTTGCACATATACACTAGAATGATTGTTTTCTTTCTTATTCATTGTTGCAAACATCTAGCAGTAGTTGTTGTAGTTGTGAAGCTTGTAAATGATGACATCTTCAATGCTGACATCTTCAATGCTGACATCTTCGATGATGACATCTTCAATGCTGACATCTTCTGAAATGGATGTTTCTAGTAACTTGGGAATATTTAAAATGAAGCATTTCCATTTCTATTTTTTTTTCTTTTTATAAGGTTGTTGTGTTAGTCTGTTGACCCTGCAAAAAGATGACATTGACATATATCAGATTCTTTTCCCTCATAATTGTGTAATAGCGTCAGGCCTTAAAGGTTACATTTTCACTTAAAGGTTACATTTTCTCTTAACCATGGGTAATAGCGTCAGGCCTTAAAGGTTACATTTTCTCTTACCCATGGATAATGATTATGTTTCTTTGGGGCCTTAAGGTTACACTTTCTCTTTTATTAAATGCTAACATCTTCTGAAAATTTTAGAAATTTATTAAATGTTGACATCTAGCCGTTGAGTGCTGACATGTGAACAATATATGATTAGATGTGCTTGAATGTGCTGACATCTTCTGGAAACTTGTAAATGTTGACATCTTCTGGAAATAAATGCTGACATCTTAGCATATTTGAGTTGGAAAGCTGTTTTTTTTTTGTGCTGACATGAGTTTTTAAATTATTAAAAATCATGTCATCAAGCTTAATAACTAGGGTTTGGTTCTACTTTTCCTATTTAATAACGTGTTTGTATATTTACATTGAAGTGCCTTGCGATTTTTGTGGCATGTATACATCTGTTTGAGTTATCTGATTTGTGGAATTTAAGTGTGAATATAAATGTCAGCAGTATGGATGTACTGAATATGTATGTCAGCAGGGTTACTTTAAGTAAATCATCTCAAATACCTTTAAAATTATGCTTATACCTTGTTCTGTGTAACTTTAAGGTGAGTATTTTTCTTGTAGTGTCACCTGTCAATGAAACAGGAATCTAAGTTTGATTCTCATCCACACTTATGTTGACACCGCTGACATTTGAACTTTATTTTAGTGGCGCTGACAAATCAAAGGAAAAGGTCTTGGATCAAAAGGTGATATGGCAAATTTCTGGACTTCAGTATGGTAAATTTGAGGATGAAAGAAGGAGCATATGAACAGGCTCCTGCACTTTTCGTATCAGATGTTCAGCAGGAGGTAGGCTTCAATCCTTGAACTTGAACTGTAGAATGCTAGAGTTAAGAAACTTTTGTATTGTAACTAAGTTGATAGCTAAATCTTGAATTAATTTTATCTCTTTTAATTTCCTTTTGAAGATTGGTTTCCAAGAGAAATAACTTTATTATTTTGAATCTAAATTCGTGCTTTTGGCACAAATTCTGTTTTTTTAAGCCAAATGTCAGCAGTGTGACAGATTGTTATATTACTTCAATTCATCACAAGAGACACACACCATCTCAGTGCATTTTAGCATTAAAATTCACATATCTAATACCTTAGATGTGGTGGAGTCGTTATATATATCACATGCCAGCAGAGTAGCATATTGTTATATTAATTCAATCCATTTAAAGGTGGGAAAGGAAACTTTTGATGTGTATCATCATTACAATCTTTTAGGACATCACCTTGCATTTAAGCATTAAAAATCATTAACTTAATATGTTAGATTTAGCTAAGTCTCTATATGTCATCAACATCAACTTATGCATATAATAATCTTAATTTTGCATATCAGTCATATGGGGTTGCATATTAGTAAAATGTAGTTGAATATCAATTCCTTTCATCTAAATGTGTTGTTGTTGATCGAATTAGCTACTGATATCAATTTCTTATAGATTGATATAGTCTCCACCATTTTATTTTGTCATTAGAAAGTTCTCAATGCTCCTATTTGTCAATTTTATAATGAAATTTTCGTTTGTCAATGTTGATGAAATATTTCTATTAGTCAATGTGCTTTATGTCGAGGGATTCTGTGTGATCTTTAAGCCCACCATTGCTGCCCACATCTCTTCATATATGTCGATGCTGTGTGAAATTGCACATCTAGTACACCAGTTTTTGTGTCAATTTAGGGCGTTTTCAGTCCCGAGTTCTGATGCTGTGTGAAATTGCCCATCTAGTACATCAGTTTTTGTGTGAAATTAGGGCGTTTTTTGTGCCAACACCACCATAGCTGTCCACATCTCTTCAATCTTGAGATTTTCAGTGTTGACATCTTTAGTGTTGACATCTTCAATGCTGACATCTTTTTGAGACTTTAGAAATTTATTAAAATCTTTTGGAAATATATCTATCTTATATCTATCTTCAATATATCCTCCTTTTTACAGTCCCAATTTTTTTCCCTGTCCTATTTTAATAAAATATATCTATCTTATAAAATTTATTTCTTATTCCCACAAGTTCTATAATTAACTCTCTGAGTTTGTCTTAGTCACAAACTTTTATTCTAATTATGAGGCTATTATAAAAAAAGAGCTCAGGAACATCTAAAGCTAAAATTGAAACTTTTAGCTGTATAATATGTTGCTGACACCAGATGTCAGCAGTAGCTATATAATAACTTCTGTATTGAGTCTGATAATGATTTTACAAAAGTGGTATTTGTCACTCTCTTATATGCTGACATGGTCTTTAATTGTGCTGACATGTTCTCTTTTTGTGCTGACATGTTCTCTTTTTCTGCTCGAATCTGCATATTTAGATCTGAATTTAGGGATTTGCTCGAATCTGAAGTTGATGAACTTGCAATTTGCTCGAATTTGAATTTAGGGATCTGAATATAGGCCTTTGAAACTAGAGAACTTTTTTATGTGTTAGGTATTGCACTCTTTGTCTCATAACCCTGTGTTTGATGTGCAAATATAAGGCGATGTCAGCACTTTTTGACTGGAATTTATTTAAGCATAACTATGATCTTGCATTCGTTAAATTTGTTTTGCCTAAACATTGTTTCCTCTTCGACTTCCTTTAATTGCTCTTTCTCATGCCTTTACAACCACTGATGTTCAGTTTTTCTAGTTGTCTTGTCATTAAAGTGCATTTCTTAATGTATACGGTGACTGATACTCTTTTTTTTCTATACTTCAGGATCCTTCAACCTCGGTGATCATATGTGATGCAAAGCTTCAGGAACTTCTTGGAAGTGATAGTATTCCTGCTGCTGGGTTATATGACACACTGGCCCGCAACCATCTTTTCGAGAGATCATAATATCAGTTTAGTGGTAAGCACCTAGTTTCCCCCATCCTAGCCTCGATGTGATGTTTGCAATTTGTCATTTGTTATGCAAGCCTGGGTTTTACAGTTTTATACCCCCTTTTCAATTTAGGGATCTCAATATAGGTCTTTGCTCGAATTTGAAGTCTGCATACTCTTGATTGTTTTTGTCTAATGTAAGATAAAGTGTGTAGCTGTGATAAGGTGCATGCTGACATGTCTGATTTAAACTATTAACAAGTGCTTTTTTTTTTCTTATTTATCATAATGAACTATGATCAATGCCTAAGGTTCTGATCCTTTAAGGTTTTGAATTTTCTAGGAAGTGATATGTTTTTTGTTAAAGCTAAAAATATCCTACCAAGTCTAAAGAATAATTCTGCAGATACTTGTACTTTTTTTCTTTCTCCCTTTTATTGCTTCTGTCTTATGCTTCATTGGTTTCTGATAATGGACAGATGGGCTCTAACGCATCCGTTGCCAGTTAAAGAATACGAGAAACTGAAGAAGCAGGCAAAGCCTGATTTTTTAGATATGGTTCCGTGGTATTCAGGGTAACCGATCTTTGTCCCTTTTTTCCTTTTCAACCTTGTCATATGTGAATTTTGATTTTGAGGAGTAACTCGCAAGTTGAAGATTTTGTTTCTCATTGGATTCACTTGCTTTTTCAGGACATCAGCTGATTTATTCAAGACCGTTTTCGATCTTCTGGTGTCTGTAACAGTTTTTGTTGGACATTTTGACATGTGCATGATGCAGGTATTTAGGTGTTAAAACTTCTTTAGCATTAAAATTCACATATCTAATACCTTAAATGTGGTGGAATCGTTATATATATCACATGTCAGCAGAGTAGCATATTGTTATATTAATTCAATCCATTTAAAGGTGGGAAAGGAAACTTTTGACGTGTATCATTATTACAATCTTTTAGGACATCACCTTGCATTTAAGCATTAAAAATCAGTAACCTAATATGTTAGATTTAGCTAAGTCTCTATATGTGATCAACATCAACTTATGAATATAATAATCTTAATTTTGCATATCAGTCATATGGGGTTGCATATCAGTAAAATGTAGTTGCATATCATAATTTTACACTTGTACAAAATTAATTTAAGTTAGTTGCACATCACCCTATGCATATTTTGGATGTGTATACTCTTATCAAGCCAGTAGAAAAAATATTCACTGCATTTTAGCATCAAATTTCACAAACCCAATACCTTAGATTTAACGTAGTCTCTATATGTCAACATCATCAATTTTTTGCATAAGTGACATAGGTTCTAGATTGATCCGTTTTAATTTCTTTTAATATTGGTTTTAAACAGAAGTAACTTTATTAAATTGGATCTAAATTCTTGGTTTTTGGCACTCATTATTAATTTTAAATTAAAATGTCAACAGAGTAACAAATCCTTATACTAATTTAATTCATTATTAGAGACAAAGCAAGGCTTTGATGTCCATAAACATGACAACTTATAAGCACACTATCGCATTGCATCTTAGCATTAAAATTCACAAATGTTGACGTCCATAAACATGTAGTGCAGTGTATATATGTCAGCAGCATCAAACTTTTGCATATTGGATCTTAATTCTGATTTTCGCTTGCATCTTGCTTTTGCTGATTTCGGGTCTCTTTTCGGGGCTGTTGTAGCTTCTGAATTTCGTCTTCTGTTGTTGTATTTGATGTAACTTAAATGTTGACGTTTAGCTTCAATGTTGACATTTAGCCTAAATGTTGACATTTAGCCGTTGATGGGCAAAAATTTTATCTTTTACTATTTCGTTTCACATTATTTGCTTAAAATTAAGAGGGAATAACAATCTTGCTGACAACCGGTGTTAGCAGTTTCAATTTGCATAACAGATTGTTATATCTGCATAACAGTTGTTTATATGTGCATATCTTGAAGTTATATTTGCATAACAGTAACTTATATTTGCACAATATAAACTTCTTATTTTTCAACTTTTTTTAAAAATTACCTTCCTCTTTTTTCTTTTTTTTTTTCTTTTTTTGGTTATGTGAGAACATACCATGGTTTTTTACGAGCAGCTACTGATGCTTGTGTGGTGACATGCTTGTGTAACAAAAAATATGTAAACAGAAGCTGTAAATCTGTCATTAATCATGCAGAAGCTGTAAATCTATAATCAGGAAAAAAAATATGTACAAGCTGTAAAAAATCTGTAATCTTTGAAATCTGTAATCTGTAAAAAAATATATGTAATCTGTGCTATGTGAAAATCTGTAATCTGTGAAAATCTGTAATCTGTAATCTGTGAAAATTTGTAAAAAAATCTATAATCTGTGAAAAACTGTAATCTGTGCAAATCTATAATATGTAAAAAATCTGTAATCTGTGAAAAGCTGTAATCTGTGCAAATCTGTAATCTGTAAAAAAAAATTTAATCTGTGAAAATCTGTAATCTGTAAAAAAATTAAGTTTTAAAATATTTATATTCACATTTTAATATGTAATTCCAGCAATTCAAGTTGATGTATATGTTTTTTTTAATTACTAAATGTGTGCTAACATGACCTCTTTTTTTTGCAAATGTGTATACAAAGTTGATGTATATGTTTTAAAATATTTATATTCTCCTTTTTTGGTTGTGGTGCGAACATAACTCTTATTTGTTTATTTGAATGTTATGTTATAATATAATTAAAAGCCTTTTAGCTCAATGGTAGAGTGATGTGCTTATGCGCAAATACGTGGGTTCGAATCCCGCATAGCCTAAAATTCATAATAATTCTAGTAATTTACAAAATTTTCTAATAATTGTTCAATAATAAGATATATTAGTGTAATTTTCTAGTAATTTATAATTGCATATTATACTTTTACATTTGCATATTATCAATTTATATTTGCATATTTTAATCTTATATTTGCATATTATCAATTTATAATTACATATCATACTTTTAAATTTGCATACTTTTACATTTGATTTTATATGATTAGTTCATTCTTTTATATGATTTGTCACATTATTTGCTTCAAATTAAGAGGTACAAACAATGTTGATGACATCTGGTGCCAGCTGTAACAATTTGCACAACAGGTTGATTACAAGCTACTAACACAACATCTCACTGCATTTTAGCATTAGAAGCAATTCAACCAACACCTTAAATTGAGCTCAGCTAATACTTGTCAGCAGCATCCGAGGTTTGCATATCTACTACATAATAGTAGCACAACTGGTATTTCTTTTATACTGATCAATATTAATTTCTTTTTAGTTTCAATACAGAGAGTGGTTACTTCATAAATTTCAATCTAAATTTGTGACGAAGGCACAAATTTTACTTCATTACATCAAATGTCAACACTATAACAGATTTTTACATTAATTCAATTCATTCTAAAATAAAAAATCAGATTTTGGTTGTGCATAATCATTATAAGTTAGTAACAGAATATCTCACTGCATTTTAGCATTAGAAGCGATTCAACCAACACATTAGACCGAGCTCAACTATCACTTGTCAACAACACCAGATTTTTGCATAAGTATTAATTAATAGTAGCACAACTATTCTTTCTTTCAGACTTATCAGTTCTAATTTATTTCTAGTTTCAATACAAAAAGTAGTAACTTCATAAATTTCAACCTAAATTTGTGCCGAAGGCACAAATTTTACTCATTATATCAAACGTCAGCAGTGTAACAGATTTTCACAGTAATTCAATTCGTTCTGGCATCAAAATCAGATTTTGATTGTGCATAATCATTACAAGCTACTAACACAACATCTCACTGCATTTTACATTATAAGCCATTCCACCAACACATTAGACCGAGCTCTACTATCCCTTGTCAACATCACCAGATTTTTGCATAAGTATTAATTAGTAGTAGCACAACTATTCTTTCTTTTAGACTTATCACTACTAATTTATATTTAGTTTCAATACAAAGAGTAGTAACTTCGTAAATTTCAATCTAAATTTGTGCCGAAGGCACAAATTTTACTTCATTACATCAAATGTCAACACTATAAGAGATTTTTACATTAATTCAATTCAATTCTAAAATCAAAAATCAGATTTTGGTTGTGCACAATCATTACAAGCTAGTAACACAATATCTCACTGCATTTTAGCATTAGAAGTCATTCAACCAACACATTAGACCGAGCTCAACTATCACTTGTCAACAACACTAGATTTTTTGCATAAGTATTAATTAGTAGTAGCACAACTATTCTTTCTTTTAGACTTATCACTACTAATTTATTTTTAGTTTCAATACAAAGAGTAATAACTTCATAAATTTCAATCTAAATTTGTGCCGAAGGCACAAATTTTACTTCATTATATCAAACGTCAGCAGTGTAACAGATTTTTACAGTAATTCAATTCATTCTGAAATCAAAATCAGATTTTTGTTGTGAATAATCATTACAAGCTACTAACACAACATCTCATTGCATTTTACATTAGAAAACATTCAACCAACTCCTTATATTGGGCTCAACTAATACTTGTTAGCAGCATCCGAGGTTTGTATATGTACTACATAATAGTAGCACAACTGGTATTTCTTTCATACTGATCACTATTAATTTCTTTTTAGTTTCAATACAAAGAGTATTAACTTCATAAATTTCAATCTAAATTTGTGCCGAAGGCACAAATTTTACTTCATTACATCAAATGTCAACACTATAACAGTTTTTTACATTAATTCAATTCATTATAAAATCAAAAATCAGATTTTGGTGGTGCATAATCATTACAAGCTAGTAACACAATATCTCACTGCATTTTAGCATTAGAAGCGATTCAACCAACACATTAGACCGAGCTCAACTATCACTTGTCAACAACACCAGATTTTGCATAAGTATTAATTAGTAGTAGCACAACTATTCTTTCTTTCAGACTTATCACTTCTAATTTATTTTTAGTTTCAATACAAAGAGTAGTAACTTCATAAATTTCAACCTAAATTTGTCCCGAACGCACAAATTTTACTTCATTATATTAAACGTCAGCAGTGTAACAGATTTTTACAGTAATTCAATTCATTCTGACATCAAAATCATATTTTGGTTGTGCATAATCATTACAAGCTACTAACACAACATCTCACTGCATTTTACATTAGAAGACATTCAACCAACACCTTATATTGAGCTCAAATAATACTTGTCAGCAACATCCGAGGTTTGCATATATACTACATAATAGTAGCACAACTGGTATTTATTTTATACTGATCAATATTAATTTCTTCTTAGTTTCAATACAAAGAGTAGTAACTTCATAAATTTCAATCTAAATTTGTGCCAAAGGCACAAATTTTACTTCATTATATCAAACGTCAGCAGTGTAACAAATTTTTATAGTAATTCAATTCATTATGAAATCAAAATCAGATTTTGGTTGTGCATAATCATTACAAGCTACTAACACAAAATCTCACTGCATTTTACATTAGAAGCCATTCAACCAACACCTTATATTGAGCTCAACTAATACTTGTCAGCAGCATCCGAGGTTTGCATATGTACTACATAATTGTAGCACAATTGGTATTTCTTTTATACTGATCACTATTAATTTATTTTTAGTTTCAATACAAAGAGTAGTAACTTCATAAATTTCAATCTAAATTTGTGCCGAAGGCACAAATTTTACTTTATTATATCAAACGTCAGCAGTGTAATAGATTTTTACAGTAATTCAAGTCATTCTGACATCAAAATTAGATTTTGGTTGTGCATAATCATTACAAGCTACTAACATAACATCTCACTGCATTTTACATTAGAAGCCATTCAACCAACACCTTAGATTGAACTCAACTAATATTTGTCAGCAGCATCCGAGGTTTGCATAGGTACTACAAAATAATAGCACAATTGTTCTTTCTTTTATACTGATTAGTATTAATGGCAGCAACGTCAGCATCTCCGATGTCGGCGTCAGCCGACATCAGTGTCAGCGCTAACACGGAAAATGTTAGTGGTGTTCGCAATGTTAATGGTGACAGTGTCAGCAGTGTCAACAATATTAGTGCTTACACGAAAAAAAGAAGCGTTGACACAAAAAAAAAGCATATTGGACGTCGGCGTCAGCCGACATCTCCGATGTCAGCGTCAGCAGCGTCAACATCTCCGATGTCAGCGTCAGCCGACATTAACGTAAAAGCTAATACGAAAAATGTTGGTGGTGTTCGCAATGTTAGTGGTGACAGTGTCAGCAGTGCCAGCAATGTCAACAATGTCAGTGTCAACGGTGTGAGAAATATTGGTGTTAGCAACATCGGGTTTGACATTAATGCAACTTTAAAGCCTCTTATGTCAATAAATGGTAGAGCGATGTGCTTATGTGAAAATAAGATATATTAATGCAATTTTAAAATACATATGGATTTGCATATTCTTCTCATAAGGTTTTTTAAGCTTGCATAACATAGTATTATATTTGCATATCATAATATTCTATTTGCATAACATCGGGTTATAGTTGCATATCTGAAAGTGCTGACATGAAATTTTTTTAAAAAAAAAAAAAACCGAAAGACTTGGTCAACGGTCAACGTTGACCGGACGTTGACCGGTCAATGGTCTAGCGAGGGGGGGCAGAGGGGGGCAAGGGGGAATGACACTTTTGTAATATATTCAAACATGTGGATACTCCTTTAATTTAGGTAATTTTTTTGGATATTTTTGTAAACGTCCCAAAAAAAAATATCATCAAAAAATTGATATAAAAAAAGTGTCATCAGTAGTCAACGGTAAAAAAAATGGCATCAATGGTCAATGTGGCATCACAGTAAACAAAAAAATATCAGCAAGATTTGAAAAAAGTGGCATTAAAAAAGTGTCATCTATCCATTTTATTATAAAATCAAACGATTTGATTAAAAAAATATCATCAAATAATTACACTAGAAAAATGGCATCAAAACACTGCTTTGAAAAAGTTGCATCACATTAAATTACAAAAATGTCATCTAAACATCACCTTGAAAAAATATGGCACCACGAAATCAGTATATCGAAGAAAAAATGGCATCAAACGATTTGATTAAAAAAAGTGAGATAAAATAATTACATTAGAAAAATGGTATCAAAACACTAATTTGAAAAACTTGCATCACATTAAAAGAAAAAAATGTCATCAAAATACCACTTTGAAAAAATATGGCATCATGGTAAAAAAAACATATCATCAAAACATTGACATAAAAAAGTGTCATCAAAGTTTAAAAAAAGTGGCATCACATAACATCAAAAAACGCTACTTTAAAAAGTGGCATCACATTAAAGAAAAAAATGTAATTAAAAATTTGGCATCCAAACACTGTGAAAAAATGGCATCAAAAAATTGATGTCAAAAAAGTGTCATCAGTAGTCAAGGGTAAAAAAATGGCATCAATGGTCAATGTGGCATCACAGTCAACAAAAAAATATCAACAAGATTTGAAAAAAGTGATATTAAAAAAGTGTCATCAAATCATTTTATTAGAAAAGTGACATCAAAGTGAAAATAAAATGTAAAAAAAAAGGCATCAAAACGACTTTAAAAAAAAGGAAAATTGACCAAAAATAATACAAACTATCAGCAGTGAACCGAAAATAATACGAACTTTAAAAATGACTAATTCATATACAAACTATAGCTTAATAAACCAATTTTGATATAACTACAAAACTTCTATTTAAATTGCTGATTTAGCAAACAAAAATGAATTTTGGACTTGAAATATAATTAACATAAAATTTAGGGAGAAGAGCAAAATTTGACCTTCCTCCTCCTCCCTTGTTCTTGACCTCTCTCAGCTCATTGCCATGGAAGACTGTTCTTCGTCCCAAAATTAAACCGGCTCCAGTTTGTCCCAAAACTAAAAACCATGTTGTTCTTCGTCCCAGAGCCATCGATGGAAGCAACTCCAGTCGACCTGTCTCCTCTCTCACCCCGCCTCCACTTGTGTTTTTCTCTATCGTTGTACGCTCCTGTCGGCGTCCAAATGCAATTTGGACTTTGGAGCAAGGGGGATTTGCTTAGAATGTTATTGTTGATGTTTAATTGATGTTTTTTCTGGACAATTTAGAGGAAACCATTTTCGATTTCGAGTTTACAAAAATTAGGGTTCTTGAACCCAAAAATTCAGATCCAAAAAATTAAATCAATTTATTTGAAATAGCAACTGTTAATGTTGGAGAATGTCAAAGTTGGACATATATAGTTGGATATTAGTTTCCAATCTTCCATGGACATCACTGCATCAAGGCATGAGAGATTGAGGGAGGTGAAGAACGAGATGGGTAAGGAAGCTGTTGAAATTTTATTTTAAATCTTTTTTCCTTAAATTTTATGTTAATTATATTTTAAGCCCATATTATATATCAGATTGTCAAAACAGCACATTCATTAGAATTTTTTAAGGTCATATCAAAATTGGTCTATCATACCATAGTTTGTATACGAATTAGTTATTTTTAAAGTTCGTATTATTTTCGGTTCACGGGTGATAGTTTGTATTATTTTTGGTTATTTTCCCTAAAAAAAAATAAAAAAATACTGTTGACCGGTCAACGTTGACCGCGTTGACCGGTCAACGTTGACCGGCGTTGACCTCGATAGTTAAATTGGGAAGGGTGCTAGGTTAGTTAATTCATTTTATTTGGGTGCTAGTTAGCTAATTAGATATTTATAATGTGTTAGTTGGCAAAATAACCCATATTTTTTCATCCAACGCACCAGATTTCTCCCACCGTGTACCCCTCCGTTACACGGTAAGAGGTGTACTCACTGGAAAGTTCTTCTATATATATATATATATATATATATATATATATGATCATAACTTGAAACAAATGAGGAAAATAGCTGCATGTCCCAAGCTTGCTAAACAGAAAGAGTTTTAGGAGCTCCGATCTGTTCTGGATGACTGCGGGTTAACATACACGGGAGCTGCTCTGATGTGGACTAACAGACGGAAAGGAGAAGCCCAAATTGAAAGGAAACTTGACCGCAAATGACTGCTAGATACCAAAGGTTTCTTTGATACTCCTAGTATATCAGACCACTCCCCTGCTGTAGCTTTGTTAAAAAAACCTCGACTCTACAAGAAGATACCCCCTTCAAGAACAATTTTTTTTTATAAATTTGCATCTATCATTTGGGCTGCTTGGAATCTTAAAATTTTTATTTAAAAAATTAACATATTTTAAAGTATTAATTAAGATTTCTATGATGCAATGACTCTATTGATCGATTTAATGAATTCAAACTAAGAAAGAACATTTGCAAAAAACACCCCGAGGCAAGCATTTGCAAAAAAGATGAAAACCAAGATGATGAACTACGTAATCATATAGAAATTTTCAAGTGCAAGAGATTGCCCCAAAAGATATTGTGACTTGATAATAAAATGATTTCTAATATTGACATGGAAGATTTTCAATCCCAGACCATCAACTTTCAGTATCACCTTTGGTGCAGCCTCTAAAGTTGAGAAAATAGAAATGCCAATAATCACCTCTCGGTACTATTGAAAGCGTGCAAACACCCATAAAATCTCATTACAAAACTTACTATCTGCAGCGCCTAGGCAATGTACACACTCCACATTTCTAATATATGAAGGTCAAGACTCCATTTAATTCTTCTTTTACTTGACAAAGAAAACGCATATAAAACTGAATTACCCGTGCCTACAGAAGAGCTACTTGGAATTCTTGAATCCTGCTTCTCTTTTTCAAAAGAAAAAGCTCAATAGACAATGTGGAGAATCAAAGGAACAATAAAAGCAAACAAAATACATTTATACCCATAATTATTACTTAACTATTTCACTTTACGACTTTATTGAAAACTACAACTAACCAATTAATTCCTAACTAGTACGATCTCCGCGTCATGGCGCATTTTTTTAAAACTAAAATATTATATATATCAATATTATAAAATATTAATAAATGTTAAGATAAAAATCATAAAAAAAACTTTATAACAAATGTATCTTATAATTATATCAGAAAATTATTTTTTAAAAATCCTATGTAAAGTATAATACATAAATATAGATATTTTAAATTACTCAGTAATAATAACATCAATATCATTATAACATTTTTTAAATGTGATGTGTCATAATCAATAGTTATATTCAATGTTTTGAATTAAGCCCAGTAGTTAGTAAATAAATTTGAGTTAAGGCCAATAGTTATATATATTAGATTGAATTCAATGTTTTTAATTAAGTCCAATGGTTAGTAAAATTAAAGAAAAAAGAGAATTAAAAGAAAAAGAAGAAAAAAAAAAAGAATTAAAGAAAATAAAAAAAATGGCAAAAAAATATGATTGGTTAAGACTCCTAAAATGCCTCTAAGATTGACATGTCATCCTAAACTCTTCTAAATTAAGAGTTTATATAGATATAGATAGTTAGTAAATAAATTTGAGTTAATGCTAATAGTTATATTAGATTGAATTCAATGTTTTTAATTAAGTCCAATGGTTAGTAAAATTAAAGAAAAAAGAGAATTAAAAGAAAAAGAAGAAAAAAAATGAGAATTAAAGAAAATAAAAAAATGGCAAAAAAATATGATTGGTTAAGACTCCTAAAATGCATCTAAGATTGACATGTCATCCTAAACTCTTCTAAATTAAGAGTTTACTAGTACAGTCCCCGCGCCATGACGCGTATTTTTTTTAGATAAAAATAAAATTTTATAAGTACAAAAAATTACAACTATAAATTGAAATAAACTATTACCATACATTAACACAAAATAGAAAAAAAAAAAATAGATCTGAGTGTCATATATTTGGGACGTACTATATATATATTTAAATCGTTTTTTTTACAATAGGCAAGAAGTAGATCGATAAAGTGATCTTGAATTTATCAAAAGATGGCTTGAAAGACCCTACATAGAGGGTGCCCAATCAAAAGAAAAAAAAATGTAAGATTACAATTACAAAAATTTAAAGCTAAAACAACTTGAAAATTAGAACACTTGTGTCTTGAGATTGTTTCATTCTTAAAAGAAAATAGTTTGAAATGATATTGCACAATTAATATAGAATGAAATAATATTGTATACTTAATATTAACTTTATTAAAAAAAAGTTTTGAATTAATCCCATTGTTTTAAAAAATGTAGTATGAAATGATCTTGTGTAATTAATACAAAATGGAATAATATTGTATAGTTAATATTAACTTTATTCAAAAAATAAGTTTTGAATTAATAAAACAATAGATTTAAATGCTATTGTGTAATTAATATAAAATGAAATAATATTATATAGTTCAAATTAACTTTATTATAAAAATATTTTGAATTAATCCAATTGGTTAAAAAAATATAGCATGAAATGATATTGTGTAATTAAAATAAAATGGAACAATATTGTGTAGTTAATTTTAACTTTATTTAAAAAATAAGTTTTGAATTAAGCCCATTGGTTAAAAAAATGTAGTATGAAATGATATTGTGTAATTAATACTCCCTCCGTTCCAAAATACATGGGTTTTTAGTTTTCGGCACGCTTTTTAAGGAGTGAAAAACTATATGAAATATTATTTTTTTAATTAAAATTTTTATCAAATTTGATACTTATTAGTAATAAGTATCAAATGATATAAAAATTTTGATTAAAAAAATAATATTTTATAGAGTTTTTCGCTTCTTAAAAAACGTGTCAAAAAAGAAAAGCCCATGTATTATGGAACGGAGGTAGTATTAGATAAAAATAGGATATATGATGATATATAAATATATCTATAAATACATTATATAAATAAATATATGTAAATAGAATATATCAAATATATATTGCCAAAAAAACTATTTCTAAATATATTCAAGATAAATGTTGCCAAAAATAACTTTGCGTGAGGGAAAGACATGTGGCATAAAGACTTTGCTTTTAAGTAATATATAGATATAGATATAGATTATATAGATATAGATATAGATTATTACTAGGGTAATTTTTGAAAGTGGACACCAAAATATCTAAAATGATATGTATTTCTTCCTAAAACGACAGTTTTTCTTAACAGACGGAGTATTAACTTACGTTTATTCTATGTTATATTTCTTCCATTCTATTTGCTATTAAAAAAATTATTTGTACATGTGGTTTAATATGTACAATTCTTTACGATATGATTGTTTTAGAAGATTTAGATCCAAATAAGAAAAAAGATTAACAATAATAATAAAAATTAAGATATACTAGTATAATATTTTAATAATTTCTATATAACAAAAGATTAAAAGCTAGTAATAAATATTATGATATATAATAGATTTTATAATATTATATATTAACATATTCTCGTGTACACATGGCAACTAAATAAGCATTTCAATTAGATATTTCATTAATTTTTTATATATTTGTATAGCCTTTTCCTATATAATATTTAATTATTTATAGGATATTGCATATCCATCTAATTATATGATAAGATAAAATTATTAGTTCTACTTTGTTTAGGTTAATCTAAAATCAACTATCCAATTATTTAATTAGTAAAATATTTTGATGTGAGAAAATTTGATGACCCAAAAGTAAATCCATAACATTGAGTATATGGATACTTCGTAACAGGTAACTGGTAACTGGTAAAGGGCCAACAAACATTGATTAATCGGATACAGTAAATCAGTAATTGATTTTTACACGGGGGGTATAGCTAGAGGTTACATGCAATAATTTCTGAAAACTAGTACTACTGTACAGTACTATAAAGGGATGGATCACACCACCAAAGTCCCAACTACGTACCCACGCTAGCTATTACCCGTAGTACTCTGTAATAGTGAAGCAATGGAGATCAGGTGGCAAGTTCCAACCCAAAGGCCATAATTAAGCTGTAGATCTGATATGATTAAAAAGTTACTCCGTCCAAGGAAAACCTAGCTAGGCTGATGCAACAAATTAATCATGACCCCCCCCCCCCCCCCCGCGTACGTACTAGCTGTCATTTCATATATATGTCTCTTTGAATTCTTGCTGCAGATAGCCTCCACTGTATTTAGCAGTTTAATACTCCGTAGTAGTGGTTGATTGGTTGTTGGTGTTGGCGTTGGCGTTGGCGTGGAAGCAGTTCCCCAATGTTCCTTTGTAAGGTTACTTTGTTGGGGTCTCCATTTCTGGGAGGAGTGAAACAAACGGGCAAGTAATCTTCTGAATCGCATGCGAATCTCGACTTCTCAAAATGCTCTACCAATGCACTCCTGCCCTGATATATCATCATCATATATATATATATATATGCAGATCTATATAAGTGGGGCATCCAAACGGGTTTACTTATTTCTCTTGCATTATTTTAAAATTCTTTTGAAAAATAAATGGGAGTCATTTTAAACTATATTTATAATATACTACAGTACAAAATTTTATTTTATACAGTACTACTCCATATTACGGAGTATACTACTACGTATATAGGATCATTTTTTCCAACCGGCTTTAATTTAATTTTAAACTTGTAGTATGGGATTTGTTAATTTTTAACAAGTGATCATGTACTACTACTACTAGTAATGACTTTGTAACCGTGAAAGAGTGAAATGCGTAGATTAAGTTATAGAGAGAGATAAAAATGAAAGTACCTGGATCTTGGCAATTGCAATCTCCCGACGTTTCCTAATAGAATCATAGAAACTCCATGTTTGATCCTCCATGTTAGCCTGCTGCAATTTCCACACAGCTTTTGGGGTTGTGAAGTTCACAAATGCGTAGCCTTTGTTCCCCTTTGTGCTTCATTTTCAACCAATTTTAATCATTAATTGTATACCCACACGCACAAACCCAATTGAATATATAGATATAGATGAAATTAATTGGTTACCTTACCTGAAATCAATTGGCAGATACACCAAGTCAAATTCCACCTTCTGATCATCTTCTTCATCCTTGATCTTACTGTTCTCTCTTCGGCAGAAATCATCCAGGAAGAGTACCAGCATTTTCCTCCTGCAAAATTTGACATACAAATTAATTAGATATATCATTCCATCCAGGAAGAGTACCAAACAGTACACGCAGCTTGTTTAATTTGGGATCGGCCCCGGTTAACCTAACATTACAAACTGAAATGCCTTGTAATTAAAGTAGCTACTTATGCCCTGAAATGCCTTGTAATTTGGGTGCGTACGTGTACTGGTTGGGGATATTGCGGATCATAACGGTGGTGTGAAGGCCACCGGGGCCGCGGACACTGACAAGGGATGGGTCGGAGGAGCGATGGCCGTGACTGTCAAATCTGATGCTGCTGCTGCTACTACTGGATTTGTAGCAATTGAAGGCGTTACTTGGGATATTGAAGTTTCTCCTCCTCAGAGTAGGGCGGATGGGTGTTAGGGGAACCCTTCTCAAATTGCTTGTAGGTTCATCGGTACAAGGGACCAAGGCTGGTGGTGGAAGTGGTTGGGCGGTGTGGGGAGGAAAGGAGAGAGAGTAGTAGCAGTAGTTGTAGTGAGGGGGTGGAGTGAGGCTCCAAGGCTCGCGGAGGAAGACATGGGATATTGGATGAGGCGGTGGTGGCCGAGAGAGGAGGAGGGAGAAACAAGGCCGGAATTCAGGGGCGTCGGGGTTGAGATGTTGCTCACCGCCCCTCCTCCGGCTGCTTCTGTTCTTCATACTAGCAACAGCCATAGCCCTACGGAGTACTTAATTACGGAGTACAGTGATATAATGCAGGATAATGGTAATCACATCATATATATATGCTCCACAATCTCAAAGATTAGGGTGTGTTCGATTCCATTGTATTTTAATTACAATCCACCTAGTTTTATATACACAAATTTTGATTTCGGGGTTTTCAAGTTGGTTGTCAAAATAAAAATCTCATAAAAATCATAATTTAATCAAATAATCATATACTGTAAAAAAGAGATAAAATAATTACATTATAATTAATCCATCGTAAAATCGAAAAATGCCTTATTTTAAATACCTTCAAAATATATTAACCAAACATCTCCTTATTGTTTTGCATTATAAACATAATGTATTTGAAATTCAAACACACCGACTATATTTATGCAGATTACTTATTTAATTCTCTTCCATTATTTTAAAATATTTTAAAATTCTTTTGAAAAATAAATGGGAGTAAATATCTATATTTATATATATACTACCCATCCAATAAGAAGTACTTTTTTCAACGATTTTTATAATATTATTATGATAAATATTTTTACTATTTTTGTATTACTTTATTAATTCTATCTTTTTTATTTTATATTTTTTTAGTATCATATTTAATCTTATTATACCATTTTTTATATTATTAAGATTTTTATATTAAAAATTAACATATTTTGTAGTATTAAGATTTCTATGATGCAATGACCCTAGTGATTTAATGAATTAAAACTAAGAAAGAACATTTGCATTAAAAAAACACTGAGGCAAGCATTTGCAAAAAAAGATGAAACCAAGATGATGAACTCCACCTTGTAAAACTATCAACTTTGGAGCAAAAGATAATTGATTGTATTGATAGATGATTACATATATAGATACAAGATTAGGGATTCCTTGGAGGATAAGTTAGGAGATCCTCGTCAAATCAAATCATATCGGAAACAAATCTGACTAGGATAGATATTCCTAAATAAGATATATATATATATATATATAGGTAAAGGTTCAAGTGAAAATGGGGCTTAAAGTGAAAATTTTGCTTAAAGTGAAAATGGACCTATTTGTGGGGCGCGGATCCTGTACAGCAACATAATGGCCCGATCCGAACCCGTATCTCTTTACCAATTCACGTTCACGGGTTGCGGCGCTTTTGGTCATCTCCTTCCTCGTCCTCCTCTCACAGTAGCAGCACAACCTTCGTTCCGATCGCCGCCTGCACCCGACCGCACCTAGCCATCGTCCATCCTCGGTCCTTGTTGCAAGCCTCGTTGCGTCCTCCTTAATTCGCAGGTTCTCAATCGTCTTCACCATCATCTCCCCAATTCCAATCTCCCCTCCAGACCCTCACCCTCTATCTATCTCTCTCCTCCCTCAATCGCCATGGAAACCTCCCGGCGACATATTCGCAACTGAATTCGGCTACGGCGGTTCCGGCTGAGAAGGCGGAATTCTATTGTGGAATTGTTCAGATCTCCCCTGGCGTCTTCAACGAAATAGCGTTGCAGGTAATTCTACAATGGAATTGTTTAGCTGTGATGTTGATTGTTGTATGACTGCCTGTTAGGTGGAGAAATTAAGTGGGAATTTCAGGGTTTTGTATTTAGGTTTAGGTGGTAGGTTGAATTTTGATGGTGATTGATGGGATTAGGACTCAGGAGAGTTGAATTGAGTTGTGAGAATGTATGGAGATCACAAGGGATGCCTGAAACTCTGAGTTCTTGAATCTCAAGCATTGGATTGTAGCCAATTAGAAGCAGTTTGAGTTCTAAACTTGACCAATTTTGAATTGAGTTCTAAACAAGGTGTCTATGATGCAACCTTGATAACAACTCTATTTCAGTAAGGAACTCTTTATCACCCTGTAATGATTCCTCTTGGGCTCTTTTTATGGCCACAATTAAGCCATCGGCCAAAACACCTTTATAGACCTTTCCATAGCCACCTTGTCCTACTTGAGCAGAAGTTGAAAACTGGCTTGTAGCAAGAGCCATTTCTTCATAGGTGAAATCTCTAACACCGTCAACTTTAATAGCTATCCTGGACGCTACAAACAGAAGATGCATAAACAATAATGGTGAACCATTTATGATCAATATCAATAGATCTAGAGATTTCAATAATACATAATATTGTCTACTGCATTAAAGCGAAGCTTATATCAGCCATATTGACAAACTTGACTTCCTAAATGTTGCTAACTGGAAAGTGGCTATAGAACTCACTTTTGCGTGTTTTTGATAAGCCATGGTACTTTCTCAGACGTTTCTTGATAATGAGCCAAGAAATAAGTGCTGAAACTATAACAGCACCAGCTATGCTTCCCAGAATAATGCCAGCCAATGCATCCTTGCTTAAACCGGATGATGATGCTGAGTTGAGGAAAAGTTCTACAAAGCAAAAGAATGTGACGAATAGTAAATGTAAGCTACATTTTATATGATATCCACCATCCAAGCTATAACTATCAACCAATACTACCATGATGCTTTCTGAATATTGGTTTCAATCAACTCAGTGCATGGGATGAACTTGTTGTTATGCTTTTCAAGTTATACTTTATTACTTTGATTTCATATATAAATTGAGACTTGTACTATTCAGATGTGGTCTTCGGGCACATATTCAACATTCTTGGGTCTTGAGAACATTCTACTGTTCTGTTTATCTTCCTTGTCTTTTTTTTTTATTGTTCTGCTGCTCCTGCTAGTGTCAATGATTTGTCCGCTGTCTGCACTTTGATTTCCTCCTTCCTTTTCTGTCACACATTGCCCATCTATCTTAAAACAAACACTTTTTTTCCTTCTTTGCTCTCATGTTTTCACCTTTTTTTAATCTCTCCTGTCATACCTTCTTCCTCTGCCATAACTCCTCCATCTGTCTTATTTTCAACATCCTTTTCTTCTTCTTCTACACTTAAACTCCAATCATATTAAGCAACTTTCATGCCCTTAGGATCTAAAGGAGCTACCAATTAAGCCTGAAGGGTTTATACAACATTTAATCTTTAGGGAGAGATTAGATTCTCAAGCACAGTCAAGTACAAAATGGTATTATGAGCATTTATTTGGTTCTGATTTATAAAGTGAGTGCTTTATTTGGTTTTAAATTGCACAATTGTTATCTAAAATTGCACTAATGTATCTTATTTTTGCACTTAATATAGTTCAGATTGCACAATTGTATTCTAAAATTGCATTAATATGCATGATGTGCCATTAAAAGCCTATTAGCTCAAAATGGTAGAGCGATGTGCCATGCACAAAGACGCGGGTTCAAATCCCGTATAGGCTATTTATGATTGTATTGTGTTTGTTCTCGTTCATGAATAAGGTTATAACGTGCAAAAATAAAATGATAAAGTGCATAAATAAGATGATAAAGTGCACAAATAAAATGATAAAGTGCAAGAATAAAATCATGAAGTGCATGAATAAGATTATGAAGTGCACAATTAAGATTATAAAGTGCATAAATAAAATGATAAAGTGCAAGAATAATATGATGAAGTGTATGAATAAGATTATGAAGTGCATGAATAAGATTCTGAAGTGCAAGAATAAAATGATGAAGTGCACAATTTAAGATCATAAAGTGCGTAAATAAAATGAAAGTGTAAGAATAAAATCATGAAGTGCATGAATAAGATTATGAAGTGCACAATTAAGATTATAAAGTGCATGAATAAGATTCTGAAGTGCATGAATAAGATTATGAAGGGCATGAATAAGATTTTGAAGTGAAAGAATAAAATGATGAAGTGCATGAATAAGATTCTGAAGTGCAAGAATAAAATGATGAAGTGCATAAATAAGATTCTGACGTGCACAATTAAGACTACAAAGTGCATGAATAAAGTGATGAAGTGCATGAATAAGATTCTGAAGTGCATGAATAAGATTATGAAGTGCATGAATAAGATTATGAAGTGCAAGAATAAAATGATGAAGTGCATGAATAAGATTCTGAAGTGCACAATTAAGACTGCAAAGTGCAAGAATAAAGTGATGAAGTGCATGAATAAGATTCTGAAGTGCAAAAATAAAACTCTCACCTTTTATTCAGATTTTTTTTCCAAATCCGTGAACGAGTATAAAGATTCAAGTGGTGTCAAACTAGTATATAGATCCAGGTGGAGTCGAACCACCAACCCCCGAGCAACAAAGTGCTCGTGTGTGCTCTTTCCTATTTGAGGTTATGGATCTAAAACTCTCAGTGCATAGACATGATTATAGAGTGCATGTTTAATATTTGCAAAGTGCATTTATAAGATAATATATTGCATAAAACACTACCATGGTATTAAAGCTAAGAGCATAGAAAGAAAAAATCAAGAATCTCATAGCATTCAAAAGGAAAAAATCAAGAATCACATTAGATTTCTATCCTTCAGTAATGAAGACATGAACTAGTGCAAAGGATACTCAAACCTGAGTATGCTCAAATTCAAATTTTCTCATCCGATATGGTGATACATTTTTACAATGCATGAAAGGAAAGATCTCATGCTGAAATGTGTATGGGCTCATTGACCCAGAATAGCTGTTTGCTGGTTGGAAGACCAACATGCTTCAACGGTTCAACTTCCAGGTGCTGTATTGGGCAGTTAAAATAGAAAGAAAATGTTTCCAAAGTAAAAAAAAATCATATACAGACTGTTTTAGATGCCTTATTCCTAAATTTCATAAATTTAGTTTCAACCAAAACTGTTTTAGAATCACTTCACAAACCAATGAATTGATCCATAAAAAAGAGAGCAAAAGAAGTGAGCTCTATGAACCTACTACTTTACTGGGAAGTGAACTCTATAAACTAGTCCTGGATCACAACCTTACTAGTAACACATGGAACAACTATTTG